>JBALJW010000010.1:0-1200000 GCA_037953715.1 Metarhizium sp. BCC 4849 | reverse complement strand
TAATTGGCAAATGCCGTGGGTTCAAGCAGCCATAAAGCCAGAGTATTCGGCGAAAAGTGTATAATATTTAAACGTCATGTATCTGGATCCAGCGAGGAATTAGTATCGTACCGGGAGATGTGCCTTAATGGGGAGAGCCAACTCACTCCCACACAGCCTGCATGTTTAAGCTGCACACGATCTTGTAATGCATGGTTTAGATCCCAGGCGCGTGGCTTGTTCATGTAGCACCGAGGCTGGAACCTGCATGTATCGTGACATGATCGCCCGCAGGACAAACACAGCCCCGGATTCAGATCCCCGGACTCCACATTCGCGACGATGTGGCCATGTTGTAAGGCCTTCCGACTGCAGGAAGGCTCCGGACGAGATGAGGCGCATATGTTGTGCATGTGTTTTTAAATATACACCTCCTTTCTTGCCTTGACACCACGCCAAGCTTGCTGCACTGCGTCAAGTCTTCATGTTTACCAACAGTTGAGGCCGAAACAAAACTGGCACGCACAATGTTGAATTCCCAGACATTCGGAGCCGACCGGCGGTGGCGACTCTTATATCTTTACTTGCTCAACGCGGTTTCTTCATCAAGTCTCTGCCAGCATCAACAGCGCTGGAATACTTTCATGTTCCGCTCATCCATTCCAACCCTTCTACGCCCGAACGTGTGAGTGGACAATGAGCCAACCAACATGAAAGGCGTGATCGAGGCAAGTGAACTACCTATGTCATCTCAGTCCCGTAGATACACGAGGAGTTGCTGCAATTCAATGTGTCGCGCCGCAAGATAGCCCAAAAAGTCCTAGGGTCGTCTTGCCGCCACAACAGTCAACGAGGTCAATATTCGATATCTGTGGAAGTGATCCCAACTGGAAGACAGGTACTAGCTGGGACATATGGGATCGAGTTATCTATCGGGCTTCTTGGCGTATTGTGATGGGCGTGCCACTCAGCCGCAATGAGACTGTTTGAGATATCGCGACGCTCCACAACATCATTGCTCGTCGGAAGTCCTATCATGAATTGTTTCCAGCCATTCTTTGGCTCCCTTGGTGATCCGGTGATAGCACTACGCGCCAACTACTACCAAGCGTGCTTCGTCAAGATGCCGAGTCACATGATGGGAGGACCACATTCGCATGTGGGAGACCGGCAGAACAGAATGCCAGACGCCCTCCCACAATCAAGGATTCCGATCTCAGCGAAACGAGGACCAGATTGGTGTTACCCGCATAGCTTGGAGACTGGCCAGCATGCTTGTTCTGCTCTCTTTTGCAACCCGGTTTGTCTGTTCTCGCTGTGCCTTGAATATAAATGGGAGTAAATACCGGAAGGAAATAGTTTAGGGTTCAGGGTAGTGTGCTTGGAAGTAGTAGCCAGGCATGGTGGCCTTAGGGCCTATGAGGCGATCGATAGGCTTCACCGGTGAGACTCGACGCCTCGTGAGTTGATGTGAGTTTCCGATCTGGCCGTTCCTAAAGTCTTTCGCGACGTCACCGCGGGAACCTCGGACACATGGATATTAGAAAGAACTTACACGCTGGAGCTGCAATTCAAATGGTGCTTTCCACATAGGATATACATCTGAATCCGGAAAATCACAGAGAGCCGCGATGATTTGATGCGTTCCGCTTCTCCCGACCATTTGAGGAGGGAAAGAAAAAGGGGGAGCACCGGCTTGTGACGATGGAATCGCTAGCTACGGACGCCATACGTGCCCCGGAAGATGGTTTGTGGCGAAGACGTTGAAGTAGGCGTTGGCTCGCGACTTTCTGAACTATAATGTTGAGCTCGTGTGGGCAAGAGCATGAGAAGCGTGCTGCTGAATACTATAGTGCCGGCAGTGGAATTCGAGTTAAGGCTTCGTTGAAGGTCCAACGTCATGATGGGGAGGGGAGGGGAGGACTGATTGAACCTCATTTGGATTCATCTCGCATTTTGGCATCAGGTAAGTCGTCTCCTTTCATGGGCTTTCAGAAAAGCGGTGTCTTTGGCGTTGCTTCATTTCTGGCTTCCCGCCTCCCAATAGCATCATCTCAGCCTCGCTTCCAACCACGATGAATGAAAATGGCGGTGTCTAGGCCCCTGCCGCAAAAACAAATGCATTTGCGCATATTTGTGTCGCGAATATGCTATAGATGGTTTGCATGGCGAAGCTCACGCTGCGTAACACGGGCGACATCCGGCTGGTACACTGCACAAAGTTTCGACTTGACATTGACCGTACTGTCTGTGTTTCCCCAGACTAAGTGGGCTCGCAATCAGAATCATGTCGAGTCTCGACTGTGTGGCAGCAGCCATTAGCTTAAGCCAAGGTCGAGGCCAAATTGCCAAGAGATGCGGTGACCGGTCAGACTCGGGAATCGACTTACCTGACAAGTTACAACCAGCAGTGGCTTGGCTGATGAGATGCGCGTCTGGAGTCCATATTTTGTACTTGGTGGGACCAAACATACCCTTGCTGCAGATGATGGAATCCGTCATTGTGGGTGCCGATGCCTCGGGTTGTTGGCCGGTCCCGAGACTTGAACGTGCAGCCGAGAGGTGTTTTGAGCTGCTTGAATTTTGGCCCCATCATCACTGATCAGAAGCAGCCACGTGACTGCCAACCACGGCGCTCTGCTGAAGGAGCTTCTTGGTAGTCTTTTCTACGGGCATCAACGTCAATCACATCGTTTATGTGCTGGGAAATGGAAAAGGAATTGCCTTGATTCTATACTACACGGTTTCTAAGGTGTGTTTCCTGCTTATTGGATGATTTTTGCGACATTTGGCTGACCAAATCAGCGAGCTCTGCGGAGCAAGATTCTGGGAATTCCTCGATGGTGCGTTACACCCTGACTGATGCCGATACGCATGGGAGACGTGTGTGTTGCCCAGCTCGAGCCGCTCGGTGCCCTCGGCAGATGCATCATGCATCCGGTTGTTGAAACTTGAGGGTACCCTGCAAGAACTGGCCCTTGTTCATAGCCGCTTGATCCAAGACCAGTAGCTTGGAGCCAATTCCAGTTTCTCATGGCCTGGAAGAGCTTCGGTATTATTGGCAGTCATCCGCAAATGGAGACGCACACTAGCTCTATGATGGTACATAAATGGCGTTGCTGTTGTGATATGTCGAGTTATTAATCTGTCAGTTACAGATGCAGGAATGGCCACTTCGGTGCCGTACGTGAAGGAGAAAGCGAGCTGAACCTGGCAAAACTTGATTAAGGTGCCAACACCAAGCTAGACCGGCTCCGAGCTGTGTAGGAAGCATTCAAGTTGGTAGCCCTGCATATTCTTTTGTGAGCTTACCTTGCCTAATGTGACAGCCAGCTCAGGGCGTTCTGCCAACCAAGTTGCGTGCTGTTCTGACCTGTTTTTCGATACTACAGGGTGAAATGAGTATCGCCATTCAACGCCATGTTTTTCACCAGGTCAAAGCTCTCTGGCACCCACCAATGCCAACACGGACTTGTAGTCCTATTGAACAGATTTGGCTTGAGCTTCAGCCACGGCGTCGTGCCCAACAGCAAGGCTTTCTGCGCAAGGACGTTGCCATGATATGTTATCAGATAACTTACTAAAATGCATAAGGGGAGATGATCATCAAGTAGTGAAGCAGAATATGAGACGTGGCGGAACTGCACCGGCGAAGACCGCTGCAACCGCAATGATCACCGTGCTCAGGCTCTCAGTAGGTTCGAGCCATAGGCTGAACCAGCACATGGATTCGCAAGAATTCTGCCCGCAATTTCTGGGAAACACGGGATTCAATCAGCCTTGGGGGCCGAACGAGGAAATTATCTTGCATGATACACCACGTCAACTGCAGTGGCTCAGCCGAATTGATTCAGGGGCCTGCCGTCTAAACCACCAACCAACCATCTTGCATATGCAGCAAGCCAATTGTCGTTAAGGCTCAAACTCGAGGGATTACACTCAATCTCTCGTAACAATAGGCCCCTTACTGATCGCCTCCTCACGAAACCTGGCAAGCACGGCTTCTTGACCTTGTTAATTGAGAAAATTCAGGCCTCACCGACAGATTCAGGCATGTTGCTACAAAGGATTGATCCCAAGAGCCTGCAAACATGGGACGGTCTCCAGTCACTGAATTTGTTGCCTCTGTTACTCCGTGGTAGTGCCCGAAGCCCCGAGTGCCCGACCAACACGTCCGGACTCGCTTTCCGACAGCGCTGCAGTCGCATGTCATATTGTAATGCGCCACACGCAGAATGGACACTGCGGTGACACGACGTCCTGCAGTGCGTGGGGAGAACGAGTAAGAGGGCTCGAATGAATGAAGACATCTTGGACGCGGCCGGGGGTATGTTGGCCAAGCAGGCAATGCCTCAACGTATTTAATACCCGTCTTTCCTCTGACATCTGAGTGGAATCTTCAGAGATCATCATCACTTTCTACAGTATTTCCAGAGCGTGGACAAAACCCTATCATACTTTTTGCCCCTTCTACAACGTCTAGATCACCATGGCTGCGCCAAAGATTTATTTCGGTACCGTTCTGTTCAACGCAGACCAGGGCTACAAGTCGGCCGAAGACGTCAAGCCATGGCTCGACGCCTTGTTGGAGAGCAAAGACGCCATCAGCGGAGTCGATACCGCCGTTGCCTTCCGCGAGTGCCAGGACTACTTGGGCCAGCTCAATTTCGCGTCGCATTTCTCTATTTCCACCAAGGTGACAGGTGGTGCTCACCCAATGCTGACCGCGACAAAAGACAATGTCCTTGCCCAGGCCAAAGACTGCCTGAACAAGCTAGGCGTAGAGCAGGTACGTTGGTATTGATTTGCCAGAGTGCGAACTTGCAGCTTTGCAAAGCTAAGTTATTACTTTCCCACCCTTAGGTCGACGTTCTGTACCTGCAAGCTCCGGATGCACGCGTCCCCTTCGAAGAGACGCTTGCTGCCATTGACGGTCTTTACAAAGAGGGCGTCTTCAAACGGTTTGGCATTTCCAACCACACGGGCGAGCAAATCGAGCAAGTTGTTCAGATATGCCAAAGCAAAGGCTTTGTCGTTCCCTCCGTGTTCCAGGGCAGCTACAACGCCATTGCGCGTCTGCCCGAGACGCAGCTGCTCCCCGTTCTGCGCAAGCACAACATTGCGTTTGTGGCGTACAGTCCCATCGCGGGCGGCTTCTTCGCCAAGACGTCGCAGCAGTTCCGCAACCAGTCTCTCCAGGGCCGCTGGAACAAGGCAGGGCTTTTCGGAAAGCTGTACCAGTTCCAGTATAACAAGCCTGCGGCACTCGAGGCGCTGGACAAGTGGCACGAGATTGCCAAGGCCGAGGGCATTTCGGGCGTGGAAATGGCGTACCGCTGGCTGGCGCACAACTCTGCCCTAGATGCCTCCAAGGGCGACGGCATGATTATTGGTGCTTCGAATGTTGAGCAGTGGAAGAGCAACCTCGCGGCGATCAAGAAGGGCCCTCTGAGTGCCGCGGTGGCGGCCAAGATTGACGCTCTTTGGGCGCCTTTGGAGGCGGGTTCTGTTCTCGACAATTTCCACGCTGTCAAGGCACTCATGGGGGCTGGGCCTCCCAAGTAGTCGGCTTTGCAAGATGCAGATGCCGGGACTTTGCTATCTTTCTTTGGTCTAGAGCGGAAACAGGGTACTTGGACATGTTGCGAGATGCTAGGTTGCTGCCAGGACGGATGTTAGGTTGAAGCGTTGAACTAGCCCAAACATCTTAAAATAGCGGCCCGTGGCCGATTATCCCAAATATTCAACTCTATATGTGCGCATTTTGTCCCTTTGCTCGTTGTAGTTGCCGTGACTGTGCGACGCCTGCAAAGCTTGTGTAACATTCAAGTTAACGGTTCAATCACAGGTGCCACATGTGGTATGTGAAGGAATTGGGCATACCTAAAGCAGAGTATTCTATGCGACATGGCAGGTAAGAATTAGACCGGAGTGTAGTCGTAGCACTACCCATCGCAAGTCACCCTGGACGCCAATGGGAGAGAACACCTATTACGCAAGTCAGTGTCAGTCCATCCTTTCAATCTTTACTTTGTAATGCACTATAGCGGGGCACACGAGCCAGAATCTGCTGACTGTTGGTCAAGATAGCTTTTGTAGCAATTGAGTTCATCTAAACCAACACCGAAACTCTTGGACTCTTGGCGTATACTCCGGGACTGCAACGTCGGAAGCCTCAGCAGACGCCGGGAGGCGCAGAGCGACCACGTGTCTCGGAATGCCTGCAGGGGCCTCTAGTCAACATGAATAGTCAAGTAGTTCATCATGCGAATGTCAGTTGTCCCCCCCAGCTCGTCAGGGCGCGGGCATCAGTTCATACCTTGGCTCGCACTCCGCGGCCGGCCGTTGCTAAGTGCAGTCTGGGGAAGTTCCATGTCTGTTCTCTGTGAAAGACCCCGGGACCCTGAACAATCACCTATACCCGATCTGTTCTAAGATGTCAACTCAGTGAAGCCCACTTGACCTAATAAGCCCAGAGGGTGGACCGCGAACGATCCTGGGGTATCCATGCAAAGGTAAGTTAACAAAGCGAATTTCAGGCAACGGATTTACGGACTTGGCGAAGTTGGCAACTAAAACTAACGTTTGTAAGCTACAACATGACGCATCAAATGCCGTGGTGTCTGCGGAATATTCCCGGTCTTGATAGTCTGACTTTAGGCTTTGGCATTTCATGCCAAGTCGAATGATGGACAAGAAGATGGTACATCAGGGCCGCAACGTTGAGGCGAATTTGACCCAAGTGATCCTGAAATTACGGCAAATAATAGTTTTGCACGGACGAGCCAGACACATGTTAGGGCAGTGTTCGTAGGAAGGGAGGTTCCGCAATGGCTATTACCGATGCAGAAGCGAACGAAATCGCATAATGGGACGATGCTGCATGATAGTACGATGACGCATAGAAGAAGAACCCGGTGTTGGCTTGGCACGTAAGTAAGGATGAAGATTCACAGATGCGGACGCCAATGTATAAGCACAGGTGCATGTATATAAAGCCAACCCGATGTCAAGAGAAAATAAACCCATCAACAACATTCTTTCATTATTCGTACTACAAAGTCAACACAAATACGAGTTCATACCCTGCACTTGTCTGGAACTCTGTTGAGTAACTCGTCGTCTTTATACGGCCAATATTGAACCACGATGAAGATTTCAATCACACTAGTCGCTCTGCTGGCCGGACTGGCCGCCGGAAGCCCTGCCAAGATCGACAAGCGGGAGACAGAATACGGGGGAGAACCTCTTAAGGAATACTGCGCCATCATCGGGCTTGAAGCTGATACCATCAAGGTAACTGATGAAGGAATTGCAGCGACATGTCGTTCTGACCCAGCTGTTCCCCCGAAAACCCTCCAGTCGCGTGAAGACGGGGCAGAGTTTTGCGAGAAGCTCGGCATGCAATTCAGTACATCTGGGAGCCTTGACACAGCTATGAAGTCTCCACAGGTATGTGCAATCCGTGGTGGAAAGGGAAAGGTCCGTCTGCAGCTATTGCCACCGTGCTAATGTACCTGCTGCCTGTAGGTTTGGTGCAAGTACGCCGACGACGGCGATAGCAACGCCACCGAGCTCATCGCCAAGTACGCAGATGAAAACGGCAACGTTAACCAAGACAACCTCAAGGACTTCCTCATGGGGCTCTCGAGAGATGCGCCTGGAACAGTAACCGGCCTATACAATGCTCTCAAAGCCGCACCCTCCGTGACCAAGAGCAAATTCGGCCTAGGCGGAGCTTCGGGTACTGCCGGAGGGTTGGCGACAGTCGCGTACGACTTCATGATGGCCAATATGAAACCAGGCGGCTTGTTTGGCGCCGACACAAGCTTCGGCCGGTGGCTCCGAACGAACCCCATCTACGGCGCGTCCGGAACCCGCTCATCGCCGTTTGACACGACGGGAAATGTCATGGTGTACTACAAGCCAAACACAAAGTTGTGCATACCCTTCAAAGACGCAAATAGTGTATTTTGGAGCACATCCGTCAAGAGATGCAAGTTTTGGCACGACAAGAACGACTGCGATACGTCCTACGCGTACGATGCCAGGACGGATATCGGCAAGGAACTGCGAGAAAGGTGCACCAACGAGCTTGACAGAAACGGGCTGCCCGAGAAGGAGAGGGAAGAGCAGATGCGCAGGGAAGAAGCGGCATGTATTCGCCCCCGGTGGGTTTGCGGCAGTTTGGGTAAGCGTGTTGCAGATCCGTTGAACTTTCAGTACTGCATGGACGACTCCGAGGCAGCCAAGAAGGCGTGCGATCTGGCCGGCTGGACTTATAGAATCGGGCGGATGAAGACCGAGGCCGAGGAGGAGCAGGAGAGGGAGGAGCGACTGCAAAAGGAGGAGTCGGAGTGTTTCCATCCTCGGGAGTCTTGCAGGAATGTGTATGGCAAGTTTCTGTACTGCATGAGGAATGATTGGGAAGAGAATGAAAAGTGCAGAAGAGAAGACTGGAGACCGACTGAGCAGCCGACAAAAAGTAGCGAGTGCGTCAAGATCAAGTCGCACCGGGTACCTGGCGGCCCTTATTATACTGCCGTCTGTGTGCCTGAGGGTGAGGGCAAGGCCTAGGTCCGTATGGCTATCTAGGCTACTCAACTGCTGGACTTGATTACCGTTTTCGGTGCACAAGAGATGGGAGAGTAGCCGCGAGTGCGGGGGTGCACTTGAGTTTTGTGTTTGCTTGGTGAATTTAACGAGCTGCTGCGCGGCGTCTTGGTGCGCCTACTTCTAGTATAGTCACTATAGTAGAAATACAGCACTATATTCTTTACATCTTCTAGGCTTGCCTCCTTGAGTTTGAAAACACTATTCATAATAACTTCGGAGCGTATGAGTATATACGAGAGCAAGGCTTCAGGGATCAAGTGGCATAGCGGAAATACATTGCAGCGAGCAATTTCGAGGTACTCAGGCACTCTGGCCAACTGCAAATAATCGAACTTGTAAGTTGCATTCGCTTGTCCCCGCCTGGGTACGATCCTGAAGGTGGAGTGACGGATACGTTATCCAGAACGGAACCCCGCGCCGGCGCGGTTCCTTCGCCGGTCCCGCTTGACCCAGAGTGCCGATAAATATTACCCCTTTCGGATTGCTCCGAGCACCAACGCAATTCACCCGAGACGAACCACTGTATGCTTCTACCTTCTGCTTTTGCTAACGCCCGCAAATAATTTTTTGTTTTCTCTGGCCTCAATTGCATGAAACCAATATCAGGGAGATCTGGTCACCTTTAGACGATGAAAAGATGATATGAAGTTCATATACGATAATAGCATTTTTCCCACAGACATGTCTATACACAGGCACCCCAAAGAAGGAAAGTACCAGTTGACAGCTAAATGGTTCACAAGACCACCTTAAATTTATCCAAAAATAGACGTCGTTTAAAGCGTCATCAAGAGATTGGCCACAACGTCATAATGACAAGCCAGCCTCGAGAATATGACACGTAGAAGACTTGAGTGTCATGCTTGTCAATATTTGCATACTATATCAGATATCACATTCTACATCAAATTTAATCTCAAATACATCATCAATGAAAATGACAATTGAATGAGCCCATACGCAGTCAGTCCATCCTGCATTAGACTAAAAGCACAGCAAGCCCCAAACAGCGATGACTCCTCCACGCAATCGCCTACCAACATACCACATACGTAGCATCGTTGGGAGTATCCTTAAAGTACAACCTATCCCCATCGCACTGCGCATTCAGCCAAGTCGGGTTTTTCAAGCCTCCATTGCCGTCGCCGCTATTAAACTGCCCGCGCAGCTTATACACACTCGAGTACAGTTGCTTGCCATTCACCCACCGCGTCTGCCTCACATAAAGATTCGTCGACTGGAACCACATCGGGCTAATAGGGTCGCACGGCAGCGCGCACAGTAGCCCGTTGCCGCCGCCGTGCGAGGGCGACACGGCACAAGTATCCTGGGGCGCGAACCAAATCCTCAGAAAGTGGTCCATGATGTCGCCCAGTCTGCCCCAGTTTCCCTTGCTCTTCCACGAGAAGCTGACGGAGCCGCACGCGGAGCTGGTCCTCTCCGTCATGATCTCGATGGGCTTGTCGCGCGTGACAAACTCGCCGTTGACGTCGTGGGCGGCCTGGGTGACGCCCGCGTAGAACTGCTTCTGGTTGCGCTTATTGTCCTGGTGCAGGTGCTTTCCGGTGAGGCCGCCTTTCCAGTAGATGTTGGGGGCGTAGAAGTAGTTGCCGCATACTTTGATGATGGACATTTTGGGCTTCTCTTCGTTTCGCACCCAGTTGTGGACGGTGCCGTCTTGGTAGTACTGCGCGGCGAGGTTGGAGTTGCGGGACCACGATTTCGACGTGAGGACGTCGAAGATTCCTGAAGCCGCGAGGGGAGCAGAGACGCTGGGGTGGGAGGAGATGTTGCCAATGGGTATTCCAATCTCGTATGCTGCGGCTTCAGGGGGCGCTGGTTTTGTCTCGTATACGTCTTGCCCGGAAACAAAACCGCGGAGGCTGGCGGATAGGAAGAGAGCCGACATATAACGCATGATGGATGTTGGTTTTGTTTGACTATACTTTATTAAGGAAAAGATATTGCTGTGCCTTGAAGCTGACATTTCGGGCTTTATATACTAAAATGAAAGACGGCCAAGACACCATCCTGCTTGGCTTGGACTCTACCAAGGCACGTCATGTAACTTGTCTTTTTCTTTTGTCTATATTTCTATCCCCGCACGTGAAAGCCCGATGCGAAATGCATTCGCAATCAGAACCGGTCATTTGCGCAGTGCTGGGCCGCCGTTGCACTTTCTACGACATGCACATGTCCGGGGAGAGTCATCGGCGGGACAGAGCGATGGATGCTGGACTCTTCTGATTTGCGAACTCAACTTTGCCAGAGCACGTGGGAGACACCTTTTCTGCGCCCATTTTAACGAATTGCACCTATCTAGCATATATATCATGGTGGCACGCTGGCTTTGGTAGTTCACGAGCAGGCACTGGGCTCTTTTTGGAACTTTGGGTAAAGTCACAAGCTGCCCTTGGGGTAGGGGCTCAGTGGCGGGCGGGATAAGCTGTGAGTATGATAAGATGTTAATACCATCTGGTTGGGTTATCTCTTTTACGCACTCTGCATATAGTGCTGATGATTGCTCCCAGTCGGTTATGCACTCAAGTCTCAGACAAAGCCAGCGAGACACCATGACGGTGACCAGCAGCATGTGAGACCATGACATGAACTTGACAGGCATGTCGAGTGACTCTATCAGAACTGCTGGCATGAAGCTGAATGAAGCGCACTAGATTCAGGGCACACACCAAAGAGGTCCGGCTAGATGTTTTGCCGTTTTCTTCGCCGGCACCTACCTATACACGTAGAACATGGCCTAACAGCTCACAAAAGTGGATGATATATGTCAATGTCACTGAAATAATGACTGTCAGAGTGCCGGCAGCCACGCTAAGGTGATGACATGCCCGAAGCATCACATCGTGCATGCTGCGAGGTCACACTTTAGGCACTCAATGCCGCTCCTAGGCCCGGGTAGGCATATTCACACCTCAATTCAGGCCATCTACTTGACCATCTCGATAGCATATAGCTTGAATAACGACGCAGATGGGCTATTCAAGTCAAATGCCGGTGAGAAATAAATGCTGCATGGCGAATAGTCCCCAAGATGTAGTGTCCATCTCAACAACACCAGCGCGGCCTGGAGTGCGTCGAAACACGGCACCGAGATATACGTCTCAGCCGATCGGTAGTGAACACAACGCTTGCTTACGCATGTGGCGGTAATTCACGCCAAGGGCAGAGCAAAGGACCGATTAACAAGCAATGGTAAAAGTTGCCTTCATTGCGGATTGCCCTCGTGCAGAACGTCGATTGCATCCACCCACGGCGCCCAAACCCTCGTCTGCCTGACCTGCTTCGCGCTACCACATGTTTATCCATGGAGGGCGCGTTTGCCAATGTGTAAATGTTATATAGTTGAACGACTTTATACGTGCCGACTCGGAGTGATTTACACCCTCGTTCAAGCGATACGGTCCACCTCTGTCGGGAACTGTCCAGCATATAATGCTGAACAAGACGGACAAGACAACGACAGCTCCGACAAGCGCAGCGAACTTGGGGCAGCTACACACTTTTTTGTGCGGTACGGTGAAGGCAAGAAGAGGGCATGTCGGAATCCGAAGCCAACATTGAAGTTGGCTAGGATCGGGTCGAGCTACCAAGCGGCTGCACCTAGAACAAGAATCCTTTAAATGACGACTTCATATGCCCAGGGCTGCTCAAAGATAGTATCCTGTGCTCTTAATGTTTGCTCCGTGTTATCCTGTCGTGATTTTAGTCGCCGGATGGTGCTTTGCCTCGACACCATGGCTAATATCTCCTATCAGCGCGGCTTCTGTTAGCGTTCTGATTGCTAAAGCGGCAGGTCTACTTGACAGGCACGCACTTGAAATGATGAAGGATAAAGGAAACTCGGTGCGCGCGCATTTGATGGAATGTGGCCACTTAAAATGCAGCCTTGGTAGCAGTTTGCCAACCATCTTCAGGGACCAAATTCTTCCCGGACATGGTCATGTGCAGTTCGCGCCGACATGGTTTGCCCGGACAGGGGAACACTCAATGTGTCTTGAACGCTGGAAGTTTGTTGCTCGAAATCGTGCGTGCGGGTGACGTCGTTGACGGGAGGAGCTTCGCAGTCGTACTTGTCTGCCATGACTGCGCTCACTGCTGACGCGGAGGCAGGGCTACGCAGCTCACGGGCGGTTCGTGGTTCCTTCTCGAAATAAACATTCACGGACTGGGATGACGCTCACTGCAGTTGACCTTTGGGGCGATCGAAATGAGCAGCGCAATAAAGAGTCTTGTGACGGTGCGGCGTGATGCCAGTGAGGATGATGCGGCAAGGCGGAACAGTTAAAGGGACATAGAGGCTCTGACTGAGTAGGTTGCTGAGAGAAAGGATTGATGCGCTTGCTCCTGCAAAAAAAAAAAAAAGAAAAGAAAAAAAAAAGGGCAAAGTCCTCAAGAGGCTGGAGAAACTCCGGCCCAAGATTCATTGTTCATGTGCTGAAACAGCTTCTCCATTGTACTGCCACGCACAGGCACAAATCCGGCGGCCTGCATGTTACGAGTCAACCTGGACGTGGTGTAAACTGGATTTCCCTTTGGAAGCACGTGGTGCCATGAACAAAAGGGTTACTCGCGTCCAGCAAGGTTTGAGTGTACACGGGCCTGGGGGGGGGGGGGGGGGGGTGTGGAGTATATGTACATATCTGGTATTATTATGACATGGGAGCATACCAGAAATGTCTGGTACCAGTTGACGTCGCTTGTTGCCGTTTCCGTTTCTTGATTCCACATGCGGCAAACATGATTCGCGGGACGGCCGGCTGTTGCCGTGCATCCCCACCGTGGCTTATCCATCCATCGACGTCGCGCTTCCGCTTTCAACAATGAAACAAATTCCTGCCAGTCGTAAAACGCCTGCCTTGTCGAGTCCTCCTTCACATGCGACGCATCCTTTGTTCGCAGCTCGTCCTTGTCACTGATGAGTCTCAAGGTCACGCGTGGTGAGCACGCGACCAACAGCTCGTTTGGCTTCTTAAAAAAGCACAATTGGACATGTTTGGTATGGGAACTTTGCACCGCTGCAACTTGTATCTAGCGTCCCATCTAGCGGATCAATACACACAGCTGAAACAAAGGTATCAGCCATCAAAGGTTACACAACAACAAAGAAAGACATCACGAGAGACCGGAGTCGGACCTTGAGCGAGGGGCCTCAGGCACTAGCCATCACTCAATTCTTGCACTTATAGAGAGCTCTGGTCCCTCAAGACCCTGTGGAAAACCAACGATTCTTGACATAATGAAATTGCTTGTTGAATTGATGTTGAACTATTCATTCGATTCCAGTATCATGCCCTTGTCACACACTGTTGAAGTGATGCAACTTCCTCCATCTGTTGAAGTGATGCAACTTCCTCCATCCTTCAAAAATCCTGAATCTCGTCCTCCCCCGCTCCGTTTCCATCAATGGTGTTATCCCCAAAACCACGGTCCAAAGTCTCGCCAACATGCATCGGTACAGCTTCCTCGATCCTTAAAATGGAACCTTCTGAATACAATGCCTCCACAGGTTGTCTTGTCGGTAGTACCGTCGTGTCCAGTAACAATACCGTATTCTGATCAGGCATGAATTGATACTGCTGCGCCCGTTGCTCCATCCAATCGCACATTGGGCGACTTGTGTAACGAGTAAATTCATTGCGAGCCTCGCCGATAGTAATCCTGAAACTTTCTACCATCTTGATCCACATATGCTCGTTCAGGCGCCGTAAGACCTTGGTAATATCGTCTAAAACGGCGTCATTCTCGGCAGAGACCTGTGAATTCCGAAGTACAAGGGCCAGAAGTTGACCACCACAGTGTTCGATCCAGGCAGAAGCTATAAGAGCCCTGAGATCCGTAGTCAGACGCGCATCGACACTTTCAGGCCCGCTTAGAAGGGCGAGACTGATCCCTCTGACGGCAAGGCTGGCGTATTCGTTGTCGCCCAGGTCACGGTATATCAATGCGACGAAGGCGTTCAAATTTGCCCATTCGTCGGCTCGTATTACTGCTTTAACGTTGAAAGTTGTTGGGGTGGTAGGCCGGGCACCTTTTTCGGAGAGTTGCGTTAGTAAGAAAGTCTTTACGTGGCCAAACCAGCAGTTGTATACGTACGAAATTCCCAGAATGCAGACAGTGCCTCTTTAAAAATTCTCGGCGCGTTGTCTCGACTACCTGTAGTTTGTGGATCATGAAGGAAGCCCTTCAAAACGTGCAACAAAAATTCCTGCCCTGGGTGAAGATAGGGAACGCAGCTTGCGATACGGAGAAGAGTGACGGAAAAGTTATACTTGTTTCCGGACCCGTACCTCCGATAAACCGCTCCAGCGTGCGTTTCGAATATTGCCTTCTCCACTCGGTTCATGGTCCAAGACTGGGCGAATTGGACTTTTGCGACATGCTCGGATGCAAGGATATCGGCATCAATGATGTCTTCGGAGAAATAAAAGCATCGTCCCAAGGCTTCGTGAATATAGTTCGAATTGACTGCCCTGTCAAAGCTTTTAACGAGGTCTCTGTTCACGCGTACATCGCGACCACGAAGGTGTCCGAAGTTTAATCTTTTGTGAGCCATGGCGGGGATTAACGTGTAAAATAGTGGTTGAAGGTCAAGAAATGGATAATGAGGAGGATGGATTGTAAGGGATATTGTCAGTTTGTCGACGGCAGACGAGTGGCTCTATATACCTGGAGAGCCTGATTATTCACTGACAATCAACAGTGGCAGTGAACCAAGTCATGGAGTTGTTCATTCTTTATTCATCGCGCAACACATTCCGTGCTCGAAAAGCTAATTTCCACCCTGCAGAGCCAACTGCTGCCAACGCCTCTCGAGTTGCACCGTTGACGCATGATGAAATGTAAAACATGCAGTAATAGTTGCTCTACGGCTGAACACGCCCGATGTGCAGGTCTTTTGGTCCCAAAGCTGACACACCAACAACGCAATAGAATAGGCACGATGCTCACCGTGCAGGTCTCGACACCACACCACAACTCGAGCCGCTATCGAGGTAGAAGCTTCAAATGAGCGGTACATTAGCGTTGGGAGATTCAATTACTGTCTAAGGGTATACCAAACAGCTCTCAAATGAACCACAGCGCAACTATTTTTGCCAGAATGCTAGCATTCACAAGGCCGTTTACACATGTGAGCAGTTCTCATGTCAAGATGCGCCGCCATGCTAAAAATATCCTTCGAGTCCTGTGAGTAAAGATATAACGACATGTCAATAGTATCAATGATTCTTCTTGTTTCTCCGTCCCTTATGCAGAAAGGCTGCTACACAGCAGCTTCTACGTGTTACATGTTGGCTCTCTTCTCTTTGTGGCCCTGGCACACCCTCCGTGAACACAACGAGCACTGCTCACCAACAGGCTACTGTCACGCATAGAGACAGCCTTGTCATTTTTTCTTCTCACACATGTCATGCCGTTGTTTGACAGAAACTGACGGCGCGGCCAACATGCATGCAGCCCGGTCGTTGCACCGCTTGGTGCCACGCAATCGCATCATCCTCAGGGGTCTCATGATCGGCCCGGCCCCCAAATTCACTGCAGTACGAGGATCTCGGGTGTTTGAGTTCACCTGGAGTTTGGGGTAAAAGTGGCCAGATCCCCCCAACCCGCTCTGTTGGTTGTTGGCCTTCAATGTTGGGTATCGGGCATTGCGTGGTGCGACTCCAGGCCCAACGCCATGCATGGCTTAGGAACCCAACGTTCTTATATATCTGTTCTCGGTCTGTCCATGGAGTACTTGACAACCTCCTCAGTCCCAGTCGACACCCTTTACTGAGCCCCCGTCTTTCAGGTTCACAGGACAAGCAATGGACGCATCGAGCTCGAGCGCATGGGGGGAGACAAGTCGAGACATGGACCTCGACGAGACCATGACGTACGGACTCACAAGCGCACAAGCCATTATCACGTGTAGGATTGCTGACTATGGCCAGTGAGTCCGCCGACTGGACACATGTGACGCGACAAAAACGTTCACCTGCCAAGAATGAGCCCCAAGACGCGTCTTTTGTAAGTTTCTCGTTTCAGCAACCACCTCCCTGTTTTTGTATGTCAAACTCAAACTGCCATAGTATTCTTGCTCCAACTTGCCACCGAGTCACCCCGGCCGATACGTGAGGGCATCCGATGTCAGAGCTCAGGTCGCTCAAATCCCAGAGTACAACCATCAAATCGAGGGCAAATCCAAAGATTTCAAGAATCTATACCCGAAGAATTTTGCAAATTTCGAACAATTCTCCGCCTTGGAGTCTTGCCATCCGAGAATAGAGTATCCCTTGAAGTTGAAAGGAGTTCAAATGTGGCAGGCCAGTGACGGGACGGGAACGGCGGGCGTTCACCGCGTGATTTGCGACAGAGACAGAGGATATAGGATGGGCGTCGATGTAGTCTACCATGACACAACCAAGTCGTCCAATCCGGCAAACAACTTTACCCAAGCGAATTATCACAGGCCCGAGGCGGGGGAAAAGGGAAAGCAAGAGAGGCACAAGAACCATCGACGAGGAGAAGGCTCTGCATCGTCCAGGTCTTCGTATTATTAGCGACGAGGACGGCCATGTGAAATGCCCCAGGACAAGATTGAAACGAATTTGTGCAAGAGGAGCGAGATTTGACCGACGGGTGGCTTCAGAAGGCCTTTCCAATGATTGATATGAGTTTATGAACAGCGTCTTTTCATTATTCCCCTCGTTTTGTTTACGAATAGCTGACAGATTGGTATTTACATCAGCAAAGAAATGTTTCATGACTCAGACTCATCAAACTCTCCACGACAGTGACGTTCACTTACCCAGTGCACAAGAGACTCCTGCTCATCCCTCTCCCAGCGACAGTGGCAGCTGTTGCGCTTTAAACTCTGGTTTCTTGGTGTCCACCCCACGCAGAATCTATATACACGCGATGCAGTAAAGGCAAACGAGCAAAGTCATCATGTATTGCCCAGTCTTAGTTCTCGACACTATAATACTGTACAGACGGCTCATTCGAATCCTCTCCTCTCATCCTCTCATCCGCATAAGACAGCGCCCAGTCTTTAAACCGATGGATATCAAATTTCTGCACCCAGCCCTCCTCCTGCAGATTTCGAATAGCATCCTCAACCCACGTCACGCAACTCTGCTGGGGATGCGTATTTTTCACAGGCAGAGGAACTTTGCCGAAAAAACCCTCAAGCTCCGTCTTCGATACCCCGTCCGGCACATTTCCAATGACGATACGCCCAATGAGCTTAGTTCCAAGAGCAGGGTCGGCATCGGTCTTGGAACGGAACCACCAGTCCATAGTAGGGTTCTTCATTCGAAACGTGACGGGGTCAATGTCACTTGCGTCGGTGGCATCAAATACATGGCAGTCTTGTCCTTGGCTCGTCTGGGGCATGATGAGGATACCCCAGTGGTAGGCTTCGTAGCCAAACGCTCGCCGGGCGTTTCCTTGAGAAAAGTGGTCTCGGTGGTACAAAGCCACCGTCACCAAGTCGGCCATTGTTTCGCGTGACAGGGCCTGACAGCGGTTGAAAGAAAGTAGAAAAGAAGCTGGATGCAGAGGAACCCGCTGGTCGTCCTTGTCACCCGCGGTTCCTGGTTGCCGTGATTCGCCTCGCGGGTGGCGGATGGCTGTTGATGTGAAAACTGGAATGATTGGTTTGATTTGCACGCATGATAGCCACTCGATCTACCCCGCAGATTATGTAATGCGAACAAGAGGATAGGGTCCGGTCGCAACATAGAGTCGGAGGCATTGAAAAGCTTTCATGAGACCGGTGCCTGGCTATCGCGCCCTGTACTGGGATATAGTATAGGAAATATTCGCGTATACTTTCTATGGAGTCCACACTCTCTGCCACAGACTGTAGAACCTTCACCAAAGGAGATTCCCTCGGGGTAGCACAAGAGATTGTTACCAATGACTGCATAGCTGCTGAATGTTGGGCACAAATATTCTGCGTACAGACGATTGATGCCCGATGAGGCTCAAATCCACACGTTAACCGCCAAGTCATGTCAACTGGTAGAATCTTTGACCGCTGATTGGACGTTGAATGCTCTCCATCGACGTGCGGTGCGACAGATTTTTCGTTTGATGCTTCAAAAACCCGTAGCAACGGGTGAGATTCATGTACATGTCTATTATTTACCTTCACTGAGTAAATCTGGAATAGAAAGTGCTCAATCAAACCTCCAAGCTTTACTTGTGCATTGAGAGTCCCCGAGTGTAGCGCCGCAATCACAAGTTGAACTCAACACCACAAACAAAATCACTGTTTCTTTGCAAAACTCTGGCCAGCCTTAGCCCCGGTGAATGTTGGTGGTGACAGATTCAGTGGCCGAATATTTGGCTCTTTTGACCATGTTGCTCATCAGTTTACTGGTGATTTGAGCTCAGCGACTGTCGAGGCGTTGTGAACCTCGTCCAAGTGAAGAAGTATATTCACATGTCTTCCTCCCTTGCCTCGGACAATGTGCCAAACAGGAAGGATACAAATACTTTTAGGCGCGGTCGGTATTCATCTACACTGGCATCGCACTTTTTTCTGTGACTGAACTATACCATGTCGCTCGTGAATTTTGTTCTCAACAACTCCAAGTCGTGAATGGCCAGTAGGTGTGTGCTGCTTTATATGTGAGAACAAACCTGTTTGACAGGACAAGTCGATAGCTGGTGAGAATGACAGACAGTGACAGCCGATTCACTACAGCTGAAGATGGCCCAAGTAGGTCGCTAAGTCTGAGCATGTCAACTTGTACATGATCCTATGACTTGATCCTTCAGCCGTGATTTTTGCCGTGCTGAATCTTGTCGGTTTTTCTAGGAGGATTCCACAGCGCTTTTCACAGCTAGATCCAATACAGTCCCCCGGCAATGAATCGGTAGAAAGTCTAATCAGGTAGAGCATCGATGCGATTTGACTTGCTGCGTGCGGGACTTGAGTTCTGTCAAACCCCGAGACGGACCAGGCTAACAGGAACAGCCCAGTACTCCATGAGTGACAAAACATTGTAGGTTGGCAATTCGATGCTTTGTGAACTCGGACCTAGGCTTGGACCGTCAGCCATGAAAGAGTTCATTCCTTCTGTGGCACTGCGGCCCGATTGTCCGCGCTTGTCTTTGTTCCCGCTTTGCTCATCGTCTTATAATCACAGATCCTCCAAACATGGCAAACAGCGGCTTCCGTAAACCACTGAAACATAGGAGTCAAGCAGGGCAAGAACCGCCTCTCGATGGGCACCTTTCATAGCCTTGCTCGAATGATTTCCAAGCGTTTATAATGACTATAAATTCCAGGCTCTTTCCTTAGATTTCCATCTCTTCCACTCAACTTCTCCTCCAATTCCATTCCATCAGCATCCTTTGCGCGACCATGGCCAGCCAGCCGCTAACAACACTCGACCTTACCGACATCACCGTGAGAGATCTCACGGAAGATTGTCTCTCCACCTTCTCCTGCTGCACACAGCTAGGATACCATGATCATCAAGTAGTAATGGTCAATATGTTGGAATCCTTGCACCTCTGGGCGCAGAGTACCGCAGAAACCGCCGCAGCATCAGGCTCGCTTGAGCAGGCGCTCGAGTCCAGACCGGATGATCTACAAAACATCAAATTCCACCTGTCCATGATCTCCGTGGAGTTGCATGACTACGCAATGAACGCGACAGACTACGAAGCCGCAAAGGAATACATCCTCACCATTGGGCGTTACATCGAAAGTCTGGATATGATGACCAGGGCCGTTATAGGACAGCGGCCGTAAGACGACAAAGATTTGTTGGTCACGATGTACAGACGCCGGGTAGTTGAGACCTCGATTTGTTCGACTGCGGGATGGAGGCGATATAAACAACAAGACATGGCTAGGGTTTGTTTTCAACTGATTGGTTCTACTTTGGAGCGCATTCTTGCTTCTATGGCGGACTCAACACATGGCCGGGCAAAGAGCCTAGGCACACACGTTACTTTCTTGTATATATAATGGTCACTGACCCCTTCCTTCCTATTGGAAAACTAGGGGCCTTTGACACACTTTGAAATTATCTTTAAAATTGAGCACTTTACTCCAAGCTTTCTGCATTGAACCCTCGTGACATATAATTATTAATAGTCTTTGGTATTAAAGGCCCTTGATTTTCAAGGCTCAAATCACCCAAAGGACTCTGTGCATGAAACTGGCGAGCCCCGTGACCTAAGGTTTTATGATTGTAGCGTTCGTTTAACATTCGAGTGACAGTTTTCCGATCCTTTTATGGCTTGATGTCTAAGCCAGAATGCTGTGAAAAAGCTAAAATGTCTCCCTTCGAGTGCATTTAGCACAGCAGATATACAAGGCAGCTCATGTACATGTTGAGTGGAAGAGTCTGAGCGCAAAGACGGACCACAGTACTTATTGTCACTTCTTTTCTACCCATGAACTTGTGCAAATTGGCAACGAGTGAATTTGCGAAATTCGAACTACTTTCTCCATTTCATTAGAAGAGAATACGATGCTCAAGTGAAACTGAGCGTCTCCCATGAGACCCTACAACAAGCTCAGTTAGACCAGCAAGGGTCCGACTTTGACAGTGAACTCATTGCCATGGTAGTGAATCGGATATGCCGAGCCCCAATGACACCACGAGCCGCACACATGATAAAATTAGAACGCCAAAGTTGAACCTTGGCTCAGTGAGAGCAAGGTTGCTCGTGGAATCGTCACATCATACACACCTGCCCGTGGGCTGCAGCGCAGAGGCCGTAATGAGATGTGGTGATGTCCGTCTTACTCTAAGCAGAATAGGACCATCTAGTCGAGCTTTTACTCCGTATGACGCATCACTCTGACTGAAGTCGGAGCCGCGGATATCGCCTCCATGCAGGGCTAATGACGGATATGCGCATGCCGGCAGCCCCGTTGAAGTATTGAGCCATGCATATCTGCACATATACTTAGGTCGTGTGTAACCCATACATTTTATTTGGCCACGACAACAGGGATGTAAACGATGAATGTCTCGGAGATACTCCGTAGCTTAGAGGGCCATACGGAGTAAGCTTCGGATATAATTGGCTTGCGGAGAAATGGACCATGTAGGAGGTAATCAATACTCTCAAGTGCTGTCATGTAAAAGTGGCAGTTCGGGAGCGCCTCAAAATATCATGGCACCGCCTACTCCATGACCAAAATATGAGCCAACGACTTCTAGCATGCAACAACTCTACTGTTTCGATTCCAATCCAGCCAAGTTTGACTTGGCTTGTTGCCTCAGCTCTACAATTTTGCCCACTCCTCCTCCTGTGGCGTGTAATTTTGAGACATTCGCAGAATTGTTCAGCGCTAATACTTCCCCGCGCCGATCGTTGTAGATTATGTTCTTCACTATGCGACAATTCACTTCAAGGTGGAATCAAAAAGTTAGCATACCCAGGCACAAATACCTGTGTCACAGTACTCTGTGTTTGTGCTATGATACGTACTAGTTATTTCACTACATGTTTCTCCCATAAGCAAGTACATAAGCCATCCTATATACATTTACCCATGCCACAAATACTCCAAGGCACTATCCGTCCCCTTACAAACCGCACAGCCTTGGGTATTTCAATGTTAAAAGGCGCCACCCAATGGTCACTGACTAGTGCATGGCCGCGTGATGGACAACTTGTCAGACAGCCATAGTGCGCGAACGAGTGTGATGGCGCTGCATGTCAGCCGCTGACAAAGTCACAAGGCTGTCTTTGTACTACCAACATCAGACAAATAAATGCCCATGGGTAGAGCTATCGTGTTTTACCTTGGCTTCCGTCTTGAAGGGTAGCGAATTCATCCCAACTCAAGACGCTAATCATTTTTCTAGTATTTTCCTTATACACCTTCAAATCATCATACTTTTATGCAATTTCCTTGCTAGGTACAGCTGATTACAGGGCTCATGAGCTTTATTGGAACGTGGCCGTGAGAATGACGAGCACCATCCTGGGGGTTTCAGTTGCGGTGGTAGTCACTTGGGTGCTAGCATATGTGGTTGACCTGGCTGGGGTACTTCCTGATCCTGATGAAGATATGATTCGGGATGTGGTTCTCAAGTCTCACCGTAAGAAAAGCATCCGGCACCTAGTTTCATTGTCCATAAACTAACTTGTCTCGTTTCAGTTAAGAGGAGTGATGTTGTTCCACGCCCGCCCAGCAAAACTTCTAATGCTCACTCTTGACGTAGCATCAGACTACGAGGAGGATCGTGGCAGAATGTATTCCAATATTCATGAATTTGGCATTGTGATTTTCTAAACGGTCTTGGGGCTTGGAAGGCGGCAATGTTACTTATGATGCGTTAGGAGTTATTGTTGAGGAGGCAGACAGTGAAAGCTCGAGACTTCTTTTTTAAAGGCATGCTATATTCATTAAGCCAGATGTGCTGATCCACATTGTCGCTTTGGGATCTGAACAGAGTGTTTTTTAACAAGCACACGTATACAACCTTGACTCTAGAGGTTGACTCTAGAGGCGAATCATGAGACTCATCGGCTGCTCCTCCTCATTTGAGTCCGAATGTTTAATTGACCTGGTACAACAATACCATGCATGGAGCAAGGAGAGGAAATACAAGCCCAAGAAAATCCGGCATAAGCTAGGTCAAAGTCATTAAGTTAATTCAAGCACGACAGTATAAGCCGCTCCAGCTTTTAGTGAGAAATGCAGCGTCACGTCTCAGCAAAGCTACCATCGCCGTTTGTGAGTTCAATGTTAGCTCTATACTCCAGCAAAGATCTTACCAACCTTGACAATGGGGTCTGGCGCAGCATCGGCCCAGAAGACAAAATAAGCCTAGGTCATCGGGCGTGAAACTTGCATAGCAGCATGCATTGGCGTCGCGGTCATCCCAGACCTGCCTCTGAGATGTTTCGGTATTGGTGGACTCAGCTCAGCCACGTTTGCAGTAGCAAGCTGGGTCGTGACTCGTGGCAAGTCAGGCTGGACGCTGACCTAGAGAAGATGAATTGAGATGTGATAAGTAATTCGTACACCGATCCCATATCGGACGAACATATCTGGCAAAAGCAAAGCCCTGGGCCCAATCCGCCAAGCTCGGCATGTGTCTGAACATGCGGCGACTCGTCGGCTACAAGATCTGGTCCGGTTGCAGCTCCCAACCCGCACAATTAATTCTTCAACTACCGAGGGCGGTCCCGAAATGGGAAAGGCTACCCAGCACTCTGTCCACCATATCTTCGGCGGCGGCGGCGATTACGTTGGTGGCACGCACACGGCCTATCGCGTCAATAGCTGGCTGTGCGCTCGGCACTGCTCTCGCCACAGCGATTGGATTGACGGAGCTTCTGCCATGGCCTCGACGGATGGGATTGACTCGCTGCAGAAAAGCCTCCTCGTTCCCCGACTGCTGTGGGACAAAGTTGGCCGGCCAAGCCTTGGACATCAAGGGCGATGAAGCGATGATGGGTAACAATTCACATCCGACTTGGGAAAGGACAAATTCGGAGTAATGGAACCAGTTCCGGAATGTGGAGCTGCGTTCGGCCGGAGAAACGGTTTAAACCCAACCCATCAAGATGATCAGACACCGAACAAGACATCGTTTGCGCTCTCCGCCTTTACCGCCTTTAGTTTCATGTTTCCCATCTTCCCATTCAAGAGTTCCAAGGCGTGAAAGGCCCTTTTTTGACCGGCATGGTGCCTCCCTGGTGTGATGCTGAGAGAATAAATCGATCGTCGGACCGGATTCCGTGGAGGCGTCAGGACGCAGGACTTGGGTCCAAGACGCTGCATGTGGCTTTCTTCGAGCAGCCACCAGCGCTGAAAACCTCCATGTACTATATCTAAGGTCTCTACATAATCTCCAGCTACTTCAACAAACTTTCCACCGACTTGCCCATGGCGTTGAGCTGAGTCGGGGAACGTCTTGGTCGCCATCACGTGGGCGGTGTCTCAGCGATGAGACAGATCCCAGCCACCGTTGCTCATCGTCACCATTCTACTTAAGAAGACAGCTCCAGACCGCATACTCGCTCCTTGACAGAGTCCAGAAGCGGCCTCGTCGTCTAGTCACAACCGCTGGCATCCCCTGCCTAGCCGTATTCCGTCACACCGACATATTGCTACCAAGCGTCACCAACTTCCAATGCATCACCCGCCCTGTCAATCATGCCCAAGCATATCGGCTCCAGGCGCGCCCCGATAGCGGCCACATTGACATCTCAAGATCTCGTGTAACTAGCATCGGGCGGCGGCGTCGACGCAGCGGGCCGGCCATCATGAGTCAACTTACAGAGAGCCAGCTCAATGCCATCAGCATCATGGAGCGACTGTGCTCCGCCATCTCGCTGCTGGGCTGCGTCTTCACGATAGCGACATTTACATGCTTCAGTGCGTTCCGAGACAAGCCCGTCAACAGGCTCGTGTTTTACGCAACATTCGGCAACATGGCGAGCAACGTCGCGACCCTGATGTCGCGGTCCTTCCTGGACAACCCCGACTCGTTTGGATGCCAGTTCCAAGCCATGCTGATCCAATGGTTGGTGTCGCCCAACGACACATCTCGTGCTGCCAATCTCGCTAATCATCGTCACCAGGTTCATGGCCGCCGACGTGGGCTGGATCCTCGCCATGGCCGTCAACGTCTACCTCACCGTGTACCAAAAGTTCGACATAAAGCGCCTGCATAAAATGGAACTCATCTACCTCCCGGCATGCTACGGCATCCCCTTCATCCCCGCCTTCACATATCTCTTTGTCCGGCGCAACGGCCAGCGCATCTATGGAGATGCCGTGTTATGGTGCTGGGTCGCCAGTCATGTCGAGGGCTTGCGCATCGCAACCGTGTACGGCCCCGTGTGGTGAGCCACGCTCGATGTTTCTTGCCACTGCGAGACTGTGTTGCTGAGTGATTCCGTCTAGGGCCATGATCCTCGTCACCTTTGCCATCTACATTGCCGCGGCGCGCACCATCTTCAAGATCCGCAAACAGATCCACAACCTCGACTCGGATTACGACCTCACGTCGTGCACCAGCCCCGAGGTCACGGTTGATAACGGCCCCGGGGCGACAGTGACCGCCAATGGCGAAGTCGCCTTGCCCGGCCGGACGCCAGGGCGTGACGATCAGACGACGGCCATGAGGTGCAAGCCGCGTCGGCATGGCCCTGCTCCGCAAGCCTTCGCTCGGCGCCGTAGCTACGAACACAAGAATGCCGCTTGGTCCTATACCAAGTGCGCTCTGCTGTATTTTACGGCCATTCTCATCACTTGGATCCCTGCCAGTGCGAATCGCGTCTATTCCATGGCGCATAATGGTCAGGCTTATATCCCCGTCGTATTCATGAGTGCTTTCGTGCTGCCCTTGCAGGGATTCTGGAATTGCCTCATTTACGTCGTCATGTCGTGGGCGGCGTGCAAGTCGTTGCTGCAGGACATCAAGGCCAGACTCCCCCATCTTCATAGGAAGCCAGCGAGCCGGGGCGAAGTAGACAGGGCGGCCGATAACTGTTGATGGCGCCACGCATTTCATACCTTCAGACTACAGCTACGAGCTCAACGGCTTCTGCTGGCATCAGCACCATAAGCCTGATTCATTTATTATCTGGGCACGTTGTGAGAGGAACGTACAGTCATGCGACCGAGTGCAAGTTGAAGTTCCGGGTAGTAACACCGCCCCTATGCTCAAGGTTATACGACGGCAAGATTATCCTGCGTCCTATAGCTGGCAATTCCAGTGCATCAAAACGCTCCAAAATTGATGCCAAATATTCCATCATGGTGTTGATACGACGACGCTATATCTACCTCGTGTAGGTAAAGACTGTGACAGCTCGCATCCCGACCGCTGACCACGTACAGACATGGGACGTAGTTCACGAGGACCACGCACACCATCTCCGTCGGCCGGTCGCGCAAGCGTATTGGCTTGTCCGAACCCCGGAACATGTCAGCGTCGTTGACGTTTTGCGGTGTCCCTGTGTCCCAGTCTTTGGGGAGCACGGGCGGCTGGCCGGACAGCGCGGCGAGTCTGAACTCGTTGGCAACCGCTTGCCACCAAACTCGCCGTCGTATCTCGACTTCGAACGGGCCAAGGCCGAGTCGCTCCCCGTCGTGATGGAGTCTCATCATTTGCGCGACCCGCACGATGACGCCGCTCAACGTCCATTTTGTGGTATTTGATAATGTTCAGCGTTTTCATAGCCAGCTTTGTGCGCATGAAAAATTGTTGCAAAGCTGTCGGCCAAGACAGCTCGAGTCGCTCGATGCACTCGTCTTTGGAAAGAGAAATAATGGCAGCCGTGAACATGGAGAGCAGGCGGACTTGCTGTTGGGGCGATATGCTCTCCATGTCGGACGCAGCCTGCACAAGCAAAGGCTGCACGCTGGGCACATGGATGACTTTGCTGAGGGGATCCACACGGTCTAGGAACATCTGCCACAGCTGAAATAAGTCTGTCGGCTCAAAGGGGCTCTGCGGCAGTCCTGAGACGCGGAAGAGTCCGGGGAGAGAAGGTCGTCGAAACAGCCATCGTGCGTGGTTGGAACTCCCTTGCTGTGCGTGACATTGGCATCTTCGGACTCAAATAAACTGCGGCATCCCGTGAATCCAAGCATCTTTAGTCTTTGGCAAACATGCTTGGGCTCAGTCAATGTGCAACAAACCTCGTCGTAGATTCTTGCCCAAACGTCGCTTTCTACAAAATGGGTAACGTGGCCCTTTACTACGAACTGTCCTGTGGTCCGATAAATATCCACACTTGGGCCGTCGTTGGGATATACGTTTGCTTCGGTTCCAAGTACATCGCTGGCCTTGAAGCGGGAGGCATGGCTTTTAAGCAACTACTCGCATCTGGCAAGCCGTTCCTGACGTATAGCAGTGGGTGGCCTCTATTTCCGCACCGCGACTTTGCTAGGTACGCTGCGGCATGGGGGCAGTAGTGACCGTAGAACACCGCGAGCATGGGTGAGATTTGTCGCATTTCACCTTGCGTTGCTGGCAACAGACGCAGGCGATGGCCAGCGTGGAAAGGTCAGACGAGCTGTCAGATTCATAGCTGCGCATCATCACTGGCAATATCTGTAGGGGTGACCAAGGAGTTCATATTCCGACGCTACTTCAGTGGCCTTGGACACGGGATGCGGAAATGAAGAATTTGAAAGTTGCACAATGGCACATTGGGAAGTTGGAGTCCGGGAACATGGGCCGCAGACGTCGCCGCTTCGGCCGTTGACATAAACCCGAGCCCGGCCCTTGTTCCGGCCCCGGGCCGTTATTGTGGATTTCTCCAATTTTTTCTTCTGGAAGCAAGACGATCCGGGGCAGAATGCGGTAAGGGTTAGGGTTATGTTATAGAGCCATAATAAGTACTAGTTGTACGGATGGAGTTGAGGTGTCCGGTACCGTTCCCATAGGTACTGATATGGCCCTTAACACTATCACTGGTAGTTCTGTTCCTAATACTTTGAAGCGCACATCTGGCAGGCGTTCCTACTCAACTTGTTAAGCTATATGCCCACCCTACGTCTACTATAATGTCAGAGCTTAGCGGTAATGGACCGCATGAAACAGTGGACTAGTTCTCAGTTTAGTGTATCTATCTAAGAGATTAGGTAGCCTCTTGTGAATACATGAAGAAATGTTGGAGGTATTCAACGAGAAATTTATCTACATTGCGTTCAACGGCCTCAACACAGCCTGTGGCTTGAGGTTGTTCGTCAGCAAAGAGTAACTGTTCATACCATGTGCGTTTAATGTCCCCAAAAGCGATAAAGTAACCCATTGTACGAAATGACTCAACATCCGAGGCGTGTAAGAAGCAGCACATTATTGGGGATTCGTATGACCCAATAGGCCGTAGTTGATTTTTCAGCAAGAATGCATTCTTTGAGGCGGCCATTACTTGTCAGCGAGAAAGGCCTGTGGATAACTTCGCTGCGAGTAAGCACGAGACGCCTTCCCATCTCTAACTGAAATAGAGTCTCTGGGAGACGATTAGGTGGCAAGTTCCAGGACGGTTTAAGACGGAGCGTGTTGGAGGACCCGAGGCTGTTGCAACATGCTTGTCAGTGTACCTTGGCACGTTTCTACCTTGCTGACAATATCGAATCCAAATTTTGCATATAATCGAACACCAGCCGGCGAAGCCATGACGAAAGCAGGCCATCCCAGTTCATCTATATCATCGCAGACCCGCTTCATTAATGCGGAGCCAAGGCCATGACGTTGATGATGCGGATGTACTGCCATAAACGTTAAACCTAATCAGAATGCAAATGAGTTAATGATGTATTGGCACGTGAACGAAGACGATAGATATACGTTCACTTACGGCAAACATGATCCACCCCGCTTAGAATTCTTTCTCGCTCACTTCTTAAAGCATTCGAGACGCTGACCCATGCTGGGAAATCTAAAACTTCGAGAAGGGAGGGTGGTTTTCTGCCAAGCTGTGCTGGACTTGTATTCGTCGGCATTCGCTGTTGCTGCTGTTGCTGCTGTTGTCGTCGTTGTTCCGTAGTCCACCCACACAAACCCAGCGGTGTTCCATCCAATGCACATATCTGGATAAGTTTATATGTCTTACATTTCAAGGCATTTTTTAGGCCCTCGGTGTACCATTGAATTATTTCATTTTGCTGAGCTTCTGTTGTGGTTGCATGTGAAGGGAATGTTAGGCGGAACAAGGGACTATCTTGGATGGCGGGATAATCGACTGTTCGTATAATGCGCTCCGCATCAGCCGCGCTGATTTCAGAAATGTTTCCAGTCATAGTAAGATGGATCGGCACAGCTACTGCAGTGTTGCTGAGAAAGAAAATGAGATGGAAGAAAAAGGGTCCATAGTCTGTCTGCATCGTAAAGACGGTCAAGAACAGTGGGGCGGGGACTAGCGAAGCGAATCAGTTTTCACTTGCGGATCTTTAACATCTCGCTTAATAAATCCCTCGATATTTATTTGCATAAAGAAGCTGGGAAAACCTGGTGGGAAAGGTGGCATCAAGGCACTTCTGTTCTGCTTATAGCTAATCAAGAAGGGCAATCAGAGACTGTAAGAAGTAACATTGAAAGCTATAAGACAAGGCCAGAAGGGGTTTGCCGAAACATTGAAATCTCCTCTCCTTCTAGACTCAACTGCAATCTTAGCTATAGTTGTAACTTTTTTTTAACGTAGCAGACCATTTGCCTCATAAAATCAGGGGCACTGGAAAGTCGTTTAAAGATTAATATAAGTCTTATACTGAACATTATATAGAGGGTCTATGTAAGGTGCAGAGTGGGTGGCGTACCAGACATGGATACACCTTGCAGCCTAGCAGGCCCTGGAGGGACTAAGTCACGGGGGAATCCCTAGTAAAAATACAGTAATTTGGCGCTGGTAGATTTAGATTGAGGGGACAAGCTTTCGTCTTGTCACAACAGAATACCTACCTCCGGCTTACCTGACTTTCCCATTACCTCTTACAGTTTATGACCCTATATTACCCGCTCGTGCTATGCCCTACTTATTCGGACCTTACACGCTCTTATATGAATAAAGTTTATGAGATATATCGCTTTTACAAGGTAAAATTTGAGTATCTACTAAGACTTACAATCTAGAATACCTGTGTAGCAAGCCGACTATGACAAGGGCCTAGCTTGGAGCAATTACTCAATTCATCTAATAACAGTCTTTGGTATCAAAGGTCCTTAGTTTTCCTTAAGGCCTTGAGGGACTAAAGCCGTCTATTTATACAAGAAGTCAGTAAGGACCTTCTGCCCTAATCCCGTGACCGTAGCCCTTGTGTAACCAACGCTATTTCCGTGTGACACCGACCAAGGATTTAACAATAAGATAAGAGGAGAACACTAAAGCTAAGCGAGTAATAATTGGGTAGGGCTGTTTAGTCGAGCTATGTTTAAGCTCTATCATGTGATAATCAGGTTTTTTCTATAGCATGGTCTAAGGAATAGAATTATTTGTCAAGTGTATAAGATAACCCCTGAAAGTTTAGCTATATATGATATAAATAGGTGGGGCTAACTGCGAGGGACCTATAAGGTTATGCCTTAATAGCTGTTAGGTAATTTATGCAGGTAAATTATTATACCTATTTGTATCGGTTTTTTGCAAAGGGCGTTTAGTTTCACTTATATTACCCAGGTAAGGCTTTATCGCGTGATGCTTATAATACTATATACGCTAATAACAAGGGTAAAAGGCATTAATTATTTTTACATAAAATATCAAATACTATTTTTTTTATATCTTTTAGTCTACTTGATGTATAACTAAGTTTTAGACGATATCTTCGTAAGCCCTCAAGCCCTGCAAACTCTACTAATAATTACTAGTAGCTAAACCTACCGAGTTAGATTACAGATGACAACAAGTCGTAACGAGACAGGGTAGCAAGCAAGAGTGCCCAGCCACGAGCATTTATCTTACAAGTTCGAGTAGTCGAAGCGTTCTCTCTCGACTCAAATGATTCAACTGATCTTTCGTCACGGTAATAGATTCTCAAGATTCGCTGGACTTGCCCATTTTCCTACAAGGCCTCCTTCACAATTCCTTTATCCAACTTGAATCAGCCGTTCCTCTCAGCGTAAAAAAGTGAATCAACTAATCAAATAATAATTGGCAGCCATGGTTCGTCCCTGGATACCCGCGCTCGTGTGGCTTGCCGCCTCGGATATCTCCTCGACCCCGGAAGCAATGGCGCTTGGCACCTTGCCATGACGCAGGTAGACAAGATGCATAGAAGGATTCACGGGAACCGGAATCAAGGTTGCTATAATCGATACTGGTGTTAGTTTAACGACTGGGATGCCGCTCATACTACCACGATTGTAGACCCTCCTACCCTATCGTTTAACGATACGGACCACCGGGTTGCCTCTATTAGCCTTTGCATCACCAACATGGCCAAGTCTCAAGTCACTTACCAGCTCTCTATTCAGCATGCTATCACACTATATATCGCCTTACCGAGTTCTTTTGAGCCCGATCCTATCAAGGCAGAGGCTGTTAACGCCAAGGCGGATATCAAGCTTAGTAAAGACTCGTTTATTTTCGACCCTGGTGCCTCGGGAACTATTGAAGTTACGGCTACCGACCCATCTGGCCTTGGACTCGAGCGCCTGCCCATCTGGTCTGGCTGGGTAATTGTCAATGGCACCGACGATACCAGCCTGAGCATCCCCTATCTCGGTCTCGCCGGCTCTCCTCGCTCTGCTGGGCGCATTCATCCTGGCCAGCCGGTCCTCAAAATCCCGGGGCTGATAGAGAATCGACGTACCCCAGTGCAGATGCATTCATCTTCAACGATCCGCAAAGCGGGCAGAAACCAGGGCCATCCAACTCGGTTGAGTGAAAGGATGCTGGAGCGAGCCTCGACAAAGTATTCGTCGGAATTCACCTCCCCCTCGCTTCTCCCAAACTGCACCTGGACATAGTCCCGCTCACTCTTTGCTCGTCATCTCCCGATTTCAAGCCCCAGAATACGTCTCAAGCAGGCTCCGACCTGAGTCAGGCTTGCGTGCTCGATGAAATGGTCGCCGGGTTTGCTGGCACCAAGTCCATTGGTTAACTGCGGGGATCCCCATTCATCTTGTTCTCTCGACAGAGTGATACAATCAACATTACCCACTTGAATGGATCTTTTGCAGGCGGCCGTTACACACCTCCTGGCCGGTATCAATTTGCCCTCCACGCTCTAGCTCTGTTTGGGAACCCCGACAATGAGTCTGATTGGCATACTAGTCTGTCAAACGACTTCTCCATTGTATATAAGCATAAAATTAAGTTTTGACGGAGTTTTACATTGCTATTGGGTGACATGTGGGGTTTTTTGGGGGCTCAATGACAAGTATCAATGTAGAGACCGAATAGATATCAGTAGTCTGGTTATTCAATAAAATCGGCGTGCTTGAGCATCTGATTGGAGCCAAGTCCGCACATCCTAAAGTACTATAGCAGTGATTTAGAGGGGCTTTTAAACTAAAAAGGATTCTCAGGAAGAAAATCGAGGGTAATTGGCCAGGAAAACAGCTGGCATCCCACAAACAGGAAAATGGGGACCACGGCATGGTCAGCTATAGCCAGGGTTTCCTTTTCTCAAGCCCGCTTCCGACGATTCTTCAAACAGGCGTCAGCGACATCCAGTCGCAACAAGAGATGTGCGGCAATGTCATCATTTCAGGACCAAAGAATCTCACCCAAGGCCAAAAACTCTACACTCGACACTCCTTGTACCTTTGTCATCTCGGCCCTGTGGCAGACTTGTCTTCTCCTACCATGGAATGGTGCTCAAGTACATCTTGGTAGCATGTATCAAAAAACACCCCCCAACAGAGTTTGCGAGAAGAAACCCTCTGGGAACTGCGCATCAAACCCGTCAAAAGACGCGTCGAAAAAGATTTCCATGTTGGAGTCATCCATCGGCCGGCGCGGCGGAGGATCCATCAGCGGATGCACATACTGCGTAGTAACATGCAGCGTAGCATTCAAATGACCGTGTCCAGTTGTCGACGATTCATCCGGCGCCCCCACTTCCGGCGGAAAGCCAGCGCAGAGCAGACGCCAAACAAGGTCCGGCTGAAAGCGTATCGTGGTGCTTTTCGCGCCGCCCTCCTCCTCGCTTCGACTCCGGCTCCTCAGCTCCCGAAGTGTCTGGAGCTAGAACAAATCGACGTCAGTCCAATTCCGTTGGCCGACAGGAGCCCAACACGTACCTTGATCCCGAGGTGCGGCCACCGCAGCGACAAGCCGTCGAGAAACGTCTCGAACAATTCTAGATTTTGCCCAGCCTTGACAGCGACCGCCTCGTCGCGGGCGAATTGGAATATCCAGGGAATAGTAGCCGTTGCCGCGACGGCCGACCCTATCAACGGATCGTACAGCTCAAAAGACGCCCCCTGAATCATTTGTATGATGCGGGCTACCCATTCGTAGTTGAAGAGAGCTTGGTCAATCGCCTTTTGGAGATAGGAGCCCGGCTGGGTCTTGGCGTTGCTGCCGCGGAGAGCAAACAGCTGAACAAAGGGGTTGTGCAACGCCGCTTTGGAGGCGTGGTGCAAAATCTCCATTGTCAGCCAGGGCATCCAGTATTCTCGCTTGGCGTCGATATCGTCCATTAGACGGTCGGGGAACGAGGCGTGCCGGAGCATGTGCAGGCTCGAGACGCGCACTTCAAACTCGTAGAAGCTCACCTCGAGTTTGGCGTGGCGAGACGTGTTTAGCCACGGCATGTCGGATAGCCCGTACCGCACGTCTTGCAGGTACGCCACGATGTCGCCCCAGATGGAGATGAGCTGGAGAGTGTTGGCGTTGATGCCCAGGTCGGGACTGCTTCCGTCCTGCTGCACGTTGCTGGAGAGGTCGGACCAGTGGCTGTGGCTGTTTGCGACGGTGAGGGATGCCACGGGGGCCGGGGCATCCGGGCTGCTTGGGAACTTGGGCCGGCCGGGCTTCCGTGCCGGCAGCACGAGGCTCGGCGTGAACATGGTTTCGAGGACAAAGATGCTCCAGTGGCATCGGGATATTGCGTCGCTGTTGGGTGCGCTGGGCGGGTGGCGGGATTGTGAGAGGCGCAACGATTCTAGTCTAGAAGCTGCGCCTATTGTCATCCACGAGCGGGCGTACTCGCCGTCTGGGCATCCTTGGGTTAGTTGAAGTCGGATATGGAACTTGAGGGCTCACCTAGTATTTCGCACAGCGCCAATAGACACAGGGACTGCAGGACTTCCGTCTTGACCACGCCCTCGGTGGATAGTTCCTGGACCACACCGCGCGCAGACGTCATGTAGAGGGCGGTGGCCTCGGATTCGTTTCCCGAGTAGAATTCATGGGTTGAAAAGTGCAGAGCGAGGGCAAGAAAGCTCCATCGGAGATAGTACGGAAACAGATGGAGCCGGTCTTTGAGACACTGCGGATCGAATAACGGTAGAGGCTGGAAGTATATCCTGTCCCGGTAGATTTTCACAAAGTGCGCAAGAGCCTCTGCCGACGGCTCGGGATCGTCGGATCGCCTATCGATGCCATGGATGAGATGCTTGCATGCCCAAGGGTCCAAGTGCGGCAAACCTACCAAGTCTCGCACTCTTGCGGAGTTGCATTGGCGCCTCGAGATTCATACTCTCCAGTAAAACTTGTATTACCAGTGAGCCCATGTTTTATACTAGTTGTGCCTGGCCCCAGTCAAGAGGAAGACTTTGTGTGAACCACTCACCTGGCAGTTCCGTGGGCAGCCAGCGCCGTTCCATCTGGCCCAGTTCGCGGAAGATAGATGCATTTTTGATTGAGTCGGCGACAATACGAACAGCAGGGTTTCTCCGCCGGGCACTTGACCTTCTTGTGTCTGCCATGTCGGCTTAGTTGGGTGACAAGGCAACGTGCCAGGGTCTGGTGCAATGACTTGCCTGCATTGCTCGCACGAGCGCCGAATGCGGTGTCTTTTTCTCGGAGGTAACTGGGGTCGGTTCATTTTCCGATCAAATACTTGCATCCATGTGACCATGCATTGGGCAAGCCGATGTAGTCGCAATAGTAGAAGAATGTCGTTGAAACATTGAATTCCGATGCGGGGACGGAAAGCTTGCCGTCTCCGTCCCCACTTTTTGCTCAACTTTTGCTGGTTGTAAGACGATGGTGACGGAGTTTTGCCGTCTCCGAATAATTGCTGCAATGTGGAAGCTGGAAGTGGACTCGAGCACGGAAAACACCATCTGGTACAACTGGTCATTCACAGGGACCTGTTTTGTCTCATATTTTGCATATAAGTCTGACAGGAAATGCTCTGGCTTAGCTTCTGTTAAAACGTACAAGAGCCGGCAAATATTGATGCTTCGCACAGCCACTCGACCTGTCAACTACTAAACCCTTCGTCTCATTCCAACGTATTGACTTCACACTACATTCATGATGCCCCCACTAGCCGTCCAAGACAATCCATTCATCATTGTCGGCGCCGGAATCTTTGGCCTCAGTCTTGCCTACGAACTCGCCGCCAACAGAAAGTACGCCAACGTCGTCGTCCTCGACCGCCACGCACCGCCCGTCCCCGACGGCAGCAGCGTCGACGTGTCCCGCATCATTCGCGCAGATTACGCCGACTCCTTCTACGGATCTCTAGCCGTGGACGCCATGAAAGAATGGCGAAACAACCCCGACTGGTCGTCGCACTTTTACGATTCCGGGTTTCTAATGCTGTCCTCCTGCCGCTCCCACCCGTACATCAGCCAATGCCGCTCCCAGCCAGTCGAGGTATTCGAAGCCAGCGAAGCAGAAGCCAAGGTCAGGACGTTATACCCCGGCGTCCAGGCGCAGTTAAACGGCATGACGGCCGTTCACAACATCCAGGGCGGATGGGCCGATGCGCGCGCGGCCGTGCAGGGCCTCGCCGAGCGCTGCAGCCAGGCGGGCGTTTCATTCCTCACCGGAACCGCGGGAACAGTGGCATCACTCATCAAAAAAGGCTCCAGAGTGGTGGGCGTAGAGACCGTCACGGGCAACAGGCTGCTTGCTGATACCGTAGTTCTCGCCACGGGCGCCTGGACGAACCTCGTCGTGCCCGACTTCAACCTCAGCCTGCTCGCCACCGGACAGCCGGTAGGATTCATCCAACTGACGCCCGAAGAGGCCGCCCGACTCGGCAGCATGCCCGTCATGATCAACTTTGACACGGGCGTCTTCTGCTTCCCGCCCACGCCCGGCAGCCACATGCTGAAACTTGCCCGGCACGGCTTCGGCTTCGCGACCCGTGTGCAGACGGCCGAGAATCACGTCGTGTCGTCTCCCAACCTGGGGGGAGACAATTCCGTCTCGGGCTACCTGCCCGAGGATGCTGAGACGGCTCTCCGCGACGGTGTCAAGCTCTTCTTTCCGGAATTTGCGCACCGAGCCTGGGCGAGACTTCGCATGTGCTGGTACACGGATACGCCGAGGGGGGACTTTGTTGTCGACTACCACCCCAGCATCGAGGGCTTGTTCTTGGCGACGGGCGGTTCTGGGCAGTAAGTTTCCCTTCGAGTGGTTTCCAATTTTGACATGCGGGAGTCGGAGCCCAACTGACCATTCTGTAGCGCGTTTAAATTTGCCCCCGTCCTCGGAAAGCACATTGCCGACTGTCTGCAGGACAAGGCGCCTCTGGCATTGCGCAATAAATGGAGGGCTAGGCTGCCAGACCGGAATCTCACTGAATATCTCGAAGGGGATGGAAGTCGAGGCGGACCTCCGATGAGAGTGGTGACGCAGCAGGAGCAGGCAAGGCTATAGCTGTGGCCTATCATTCTTTTTGTTCCGACTATAGACTTGAGGTAGACTAGCTAGTCGAGGATGAAGAGCAAGCCATGCTTAGGTTGCGGGTTCCAGGTGCTTATGACGGTTGATGAGCTTCATTTGTTCATTGCGCTCCTGAGGCCTGAGCCGGAAGACTAAAGATGCCGCTTTGGGCAGCGTTTCTACTCATGATATACAGACTTGATCGTTTTCAAATTTATATAGCGCCAGTCGATACTTGGATTAGACGAACCGGGCGACGCAAAATCATGACTGTCTCCGAATCTTGAACCTTGTGTGGCGCCGCTTTGAAGAGACGAATTCCTTTGAACAATCCTAATACGGGGCCTAAAGTGGAAGACATGAATTATTGAACCGGATCCAGTACCTGGCCATCGCGCCAGACTCTACTCTAATATCAATTGATACCATAGTGTGCCAGTGTACTCCCCCTAGTGCGCAAGTATATCCGGCACAGACTGTAATTGCTCGAGCGCCTTGGAGAAGTCTCTTATCTTCTGATGAGCTTGCCTACCAAGTGCCTCCCGAGATGACAATATATCATAATATAGAGCGTTCTACTTAGGCACCCCATCTGGATAGATACGTTTTGCCTCTTACTCTGGGCATCAACTAGCCTTTGCAGGCCAGCCTGATTATATGACTGTTGTCACGCCACCAATGGTCCAAGGTAGCTGCCGTTCTAATCATATGACGGATAAAGGGCCACTCAAAAGCCACCAAACGTCTTGCAGCTGAACCCTCCATAGGGTCATGACCCCGGTTTGAGCCACGGATGCCGGTGGCTGTTCAGCTTCTTCAGCTCCCAGCCGCTCCTGACCCCCCAACGCTGGTCCTCACAACTGTAGCGTCGATGATCGCTTATAACTGCGCTGCCTCGCGATTTGCCAGCTCTTGCCCGTCATGAAATGTATGCGCGCCGCATGCTTAGACAAGACTCTGCCCCGTGGCACAGACTCCGCATCATGACGGCGATCCCTCAAGTCGTGCCCCATAGCCGGGGGAGGCTCTTGAATATTCTCTTGACAGTCTCGTTGGCCCTCGTCAGTCTCGTCTGCTACATTCTGCTCATTATACTCTACGTCCAGCCGGGACTATACCATATCCCATCCCTCGTCTACGTCGACGGCTCGTCGTCCATCAAGCCCTCGGTAGCCGTGAGTTTGATAACCGCCATTCTCGCCGCCGCCACGTCCGCCCTCATCACCCGCTGCGTCGAGCACTCTCTCTGGCTCAAGCTCGTCCCTGGCCACGCTGGCAGCCCTCTGACTGTCCGCGAGACCAGACACCTCGCGCAATGGACCGTGTCCCCTCTGGCGAGGCTCACCTACGCCGTCCGCGGCGGCGTCCGGCTCCTCAAGATAAGCGGCGTGCTCCTCCTCGCCGTCTACGCCGTGAGCCCCGTCCTCCTGGCGGGCATTTCGCAGACGGACCTCGTCACCGTCTCGTCCACCTCGTCCCCCCACACGGCAGACTACTGGGCCCCCTGGATCAACCGGGGAAACTACCGCTCCCGCGGAGGCAGCGCGGGCGACCTCGTCTTCGGCATGGCCGTGCAAGCCTCCAACGGCAACTTTGCGCCGCCCGTGGCCCCCGTGTGCGCCAACGACTCGTGCAGCGTGTCGACGACGTCGTCTGCCCTCCTCGCCGCCTGCGACGCGCGCACCGCCCCCAACCCCAACAACATGGGCCTGCCGTCGTGCGGCCCCGGCCCCGGCACCGGCCCCGGCAACGGCACCGCCGCATCCGCCCGCGTCACCATCCTGTGCAGCGACATCATTCCCTCGCTGTGCGTCAACCTGACGTGCGGCGCGCCGTCCGTCTACGCAAACTTCAAGACGAGCCTCGACTACGCCTGCGAGTCTGGCCGCGGCTCCCCGTCCAAGCCCACCGCGTGCATCACCTCGCCCGGGTCGTGGTCCGCCATCTTCGGCGCCTGGGTGGGCGGCGCCGACTTTGGCGTCGGCGACAAAACCCTCGTCAACACGGTCAGCTGCCTCGTCCAGTATGGAAACGTCACCATCACCCAGAGCGGCGCGAATCCGCCGCAGTTGGACCGGGGCTCGTTCCAGCGCTCCCGCTACCTCCTGGGCAACTACTCGTCTCCCATGGCCGGCGTGCGCACCTACACATGGGGCGAGAACAACGCCTCGTCCCCGTATGCGTTTACCCTGCGCGTCGTGGGCACCGGCTTCAACGACATGTACCGGGAGCCGTTTGCCTCGGGGCTGCTGGGCGACGATGCGTCCAATGACGCCGGGCACGTCGCGCGCCAGATTGAGCGCAACTTTGACTGGGCGACCATGGGGGCCTTTGCGAGGATGCCCAACGCCAGCGATGTCGTGACGACGAGCCGCACCACCGCTAGGGTGTACGTGTATGAACGGTTGGTGCTGCTGGTTCTCCTGGTGCCGTTGGCGGCGTCTGTGACGGGCACGTGGCGGCGTTGGAGGGTCGGCTCGGACGACCATGTTCTCGGGTATGACCCCGTGGCGATGGCTGCCCGCGGCCCGGTCGATGGTGTTTCGCCTACCGCCTTTGTCGGGGACCGCGAGTACAGAAAGGGCTGTGATGAGCTGCGGCTCGTGGGGTTGGAGGAGTCGGTGGTAGATTCGTACACGGGGCGGAGCTGCGGACGGGTTCGATTTTTGGCCAAGAGGTAGGGTGCCCGGGGGATGAGTGTGATGCCTGGTTTTTACTACCTCAGAAAGGTTGTTGTCTGTTCGGACGGGACAAGAGCTTCCTGGTTGTATCGGGTAGGCTACGGGAGTGGATAATAGATGATGAGAACAGCGTGTGTAGAGCCGAACGTCCCTTTTTGGCGCTTGACGAGTGTACAGCAGAATCAGTGCTGCGTAGGCTGGCCTGGACATGTATATTCTAGGTGAGGTTAAAGAGACGCCAAGTATAAAACACAAGACGTGCTGGTGGCTTGAAACAGCTAACACTGAAAGGTCTCTGAAGTACTATCGGCACATCTCCTAGTTTCAACAGCATCAAAGTCAAGGACAATAATGCGTAAGCCTTATATATCCCACTGAAATACTCGGGGAGCAGTTGTCTGCCGTGCGGATAAATGGCCAAGCGTGAACGTATACCAGCTCTTGTACTGTTGAAGCAGTGCATGTGGATAGTCGACTCAATCTGAAGCTCAGTTTGCCATGGTCAGAGCTTGAGACGAAAACAAGAAACTCGGCCACGGCTCGAAATCTGGGCTGGTAAATCAGTGGTGCTTTCAAGGCATTCAAGCGCAACGCGCGAAACATGTGCGTGCGGCAAACGCTTATCTTTGTCGGCGGGCAGACGCTCTGATGATGAGCAATTCGATACGACTTCCTTCGAGTCCGTTCATAAGCTTGCTAGGTCCGGCTCTCTGGCCATATTTTCTCCGCGCATCAAGTACTGCTCGTATACGCCAGCGCGTCACTCTCTACTCTGCGCGATTGCACCCGCGTCGAGGTTTTTAGATTCACGCGGACATGATGACGCTTCGATTGCGCGTTCCGGCGCGCGCTCCCACGCGCTCCGATAATGTTGGCCGTACAACCCGTCGCCGGGACGCCCAAGCGTGAATTTCCAATTCACTGCCTCACGAGTCGACTGGTTCGAAATCCATCCACGCTCCCTCTACCGATTATGCACACGATTTGCGCCAAAATATGTGCTCGGGGTCACCAGAACGATCATGTCGCACGCGCTTCACCCAGCCCCCAGAAGTTCGTAGGCCCCTCTTTCACCATCTCGATATAATATTGCCATACTGACATGTCGTGACCGCAGGTCTTGTCTGGGACGCCCGTGATTTCTTGCCCTCTTGTGCGCCTACCGACAGAAGTCCTGCTTCGCATCTTTCAAGAGGCGGATCCAATCGACGCAGTCTGCCTCGCCCTCGCGAGCAAACGACTTGTCCAGGTGTCGGCCATGTTGACGATTCGGGTGCCCTCGGTGGCCAAGCATAGATATACTCTGCCGTCCTCCTGCGACGAGATATACCGACTTATTCGGCGCTTCCAGCCCCAGGTCGACCGATACAAGTGGGCAAGTAGCGGGCGCAAGTTTGGGCTGTGCACCGACTGTTTGCAGTACCGGCTGCGGGCGAGCAGTCACTGGAAACCTCTTGCGGGCAAGTATCGCCGCACCAGGGGAGTCTCTGCCAGAGGCTGGGCTGCCGCTGTGGAAATATGGCGCCTTGATCGGCGGACTCAGTGTCCCGAGTGTTACTGCAAGGACCATTATGAGGAGCGGCCGGAACGGGAGAAACATGTCATGCACCTTCGGAGCCGCTCGACAGTATCTGGGTGACTTGGAGAGGGTTGAGCGTGAACGAAGAGTCCTGTTCCTATTGGGTTTCTATGTGGTGAGATGGACTAGGCTGCGAGTTTAAAGAGGCCATACTCACCCCTGTCTTTGGATGACGTTGATTATACCACGTACCAAGTTGCCGGTGGCAAGTCTCCCCTTGTTTGGTCTGTTTGTGTTGACGTCTGATTTGATAGCTATGTCGCCATACGAACTACGACTGTACAAAATATTGACACTACTGATTTGTCACATGTTTACTCCGTAGAGGGCAGTGAAATGCGGCCAAGTGTGTTTCCTCAACGCTCAAGTTAGGTTGCGTCAGTTTTCTAGAATCCCAGTCATCCTTCTGGCAACGAACTTGATACTTAGTCATTATCCCCCTTGTTATCTTTTTCGCTCGAAATAGACTGGCTGAGAAATGGAAATTGAAGAGCTCAACCCTTGTTTCAGGCCACACCCCAACCCGTCATCACACGTTTACTGCCTGTATCTGTGTCAAAGGACTACCAGACTCCGTAGTTTTAATTAAAGTCACCGGCTCACGATGTGATTATCTCGTTCCATAGCATCCGCGTTATCTGGGAGGTCCCATCGATAGGTGGGTTGCATCCATGTCCATGGCTACCAAAGACCAGAACAAGCTAGGTCATTTTTCGGTCACATTGTGACATGCGCAAACCGAGACAATCACAAGACCAACTTCTTCACGGGCGGCAGCTATCGTGTTGGTTCACGTCCCAGAATTCAGGCCGCTGCGTCCGATGCGACTACATGGACGATATTGTACGGAGTACCGGACATATCAAACAGCCGGTCAAGCGGATAAGCAGAGTCTCCTGCTCCAGGACTCATATTGAGCCCTAAATCTCATCCCAGCATCATATCTGAGAGATGTGCACTCCATAAGCATATCTCATTGAGACAGGGGCGGCGCCGCATATTCAGGGATGCTACGGAGGTTTCTCCGTCTATTGGGGTTTCGGACGCCATCCGATGTCATGTTTTTGTCTCTCTGAAAAGCCGAGCGGATTCCAAGACATGCCCAGCAACTTGGCTGAACGGCTGGAGGAAAAAGCAAAGCCAGGCGGCCGGGGGGACGTAGCGGGGTGAGGCTGATGCGAGTTTTGTGACGAGCCGTCAAGATATGAATGTAAAGACTGCGGCTGGCGGTCAGCAAAAAGCAAGCGTCTTGCCCCTCGAAACGAACTCCCAAGTCATGCAGGTTCGCGACCTTATTTGCCTTCTGCTCACCACCCACGGAGTAGTACTCTATCCTTGAACGCACCCTGCGTCGTCTGCCATGGAGACGTCACTGCTGCATGCCGCATCAGGCACACTCACCGACGACGAGCGGACATGCTTGGATACCTTTAGCAACCTGTGCTACCAGGAGAAGCTTCTTCAGAGACCAGAAGGCCTGCAACACGGCGACCTTATCGACGGCCTCACCGACCAACACACTCTGCTGTTCGTCATGCACCAGCACTGTCGACACGTCGTGCCGTGCTAACCGGACACTAGGCGATTCCTCCGAGGCAAGTCATTTGACGTCGACCGGGCATATGAGCAGCTCAAGGAGGCACTGGCTATTCGGCAGTCGGCCGGCGTGATTGCCACCTACGACACCATCGATCTCGGCGACTTTGAAGAGAAACGAAAGCTAGTAAGATGCTCCGTACGCCGGCTACCATTTTGAATGCTGCCCCCATGGCTAATCGACACGCTACATGCAGTACCCTCACTGGTCTGGCCGTCGAGACAAGTCCGGCAAGCCCATCTGTATTTTCGACAGCCGCCACCTAGACGACGTCGTCATCCAGAGGTACAACGAGGACAGGAGCGTGTCTAGAGGCGACGCCGCCGTGTCGAACGCAATGGAGCAGGCCATCGTCTTCCACGACTATCTAACCAGGTTCGTTTTCCCGGTGTGCTCGGCGATGCGCGACCGGAAACAGCCCGGCACGGCGATTTCAAGCGCCGTCTACATTGCCGACGTGTCTGGCATGACGCTGAAGCAAGCCTGGAACCTGCGAATGTACATCCAAGACTTTAGCGTGCTGCTGTCCACCTGTTTCCCCGAGGTCATTGACCGGATATACGTACGTACACACCACACACACGCCTTGGGTCTCTCGCAAAGGAGCATCAAATTGTCTGAGTAGGCCTGCTAACGTCGCCCCGTCAGGCCGTCAATGCGCCATCGTACTTTGGCGCGATATGGAGCTTCGTCCGCAAGCTGATCGACCCGCGGACCGCGTCCAAGGTGGAAATCCTGTACCCGGGCCAGGTGCCGGCCGCGCTGGCCGCCATTGTCGACGCGGATGATTTGCCGACGCAGTACGGCGGACGGCGCGAGGTTCAATACGGGGCGCCGCCTGTGATGGATGAGGCTATGCTGCAGTCCTTGACGAGCTCATCTTTGGGGCTGGCTGGCCAATGGCCCCAGGGGCCGATCAAGTTGCGGTCAAATGGGGATGGGCAAGTCGCTCTGATTGCCGTGGGTTCTGAGGGGGGGGACAGGCGTCGGGATCTAGTCGGTTTGATCAGATAATTGTAGACAGGCTCTGCGTAGAAGGAGATTTGACAGGAGTTTTCGGGGCTCTTACTATGTAGGCGTAAGGGGGCCCAAATTTACGTGGTTGTTCAGTCGTCAATTTAATCATCAACATGATCAATATAATGTTGCCAATTAAACTTCTTTTAGCGCTGTGTACATTGTCGTAATATTTTTGGTACTACTAAGCATATCGACATGTCAATAGCTACTCGTTCGGGGAGGGTTAGGGTTAGGACCCGTGCTTTCGTGTACAATCTTCCAGCACAGCTCTGCAATGTTGTTACCTTCAAGAGACCACCCCCAAAAGGTAGTCCGAAGGTTGTATCGGATATGTTGACCTTTGCCTCGAGGACTTGAAATACAAACCTACCATCATAGATGCCTCTCCATATACACAGGCGCAGTCATGTGTGGCACGGGCGAAAGATCTGGCCCATGTCAGGTTGTACAAGAAACATTGAACCGCTCTCCGGCCAGGGAACATGAACATGGGTTGTCCATGACTAAGCCATGAAATGAAATTGCGACCAAGGAGGGCTCGAGATGCTCAGTCTCGCGTTCCATTGTGACTCGCGTCGCTAAATGAGTCCGGTACAAAGAACGCGCGACAAACACGACCTCTTTCCACCATCCTCATCTTCATCTCTGGCAGGCAAACCCAGCCCCTGAAATGCCAATCAAACAAGAGTCCCCCCCGCCAGCGTCCCAATCACACTTTGCCAAATTCCAAGACTTCACGCCCAACGCCGACGCGCCGTTTGAGCATGAATTCGCCCGCCTCGCCTCCTCGCAGGACTGGAAGCCCGGCTCCCAGCAGTACACGCGGGAGCGCACCATCGCCCTGAGACAGGAGCTGATAACGCACTACTTTTGCAATCACGAGGCCGCGCAGGCATCCGAGCTCGCCGAGGACGCCAAACTCGAGGGATACCAGGCGCTCTGTCACGAGGTCGGCCTGCCTGTGAGCGACTCCCAGGCCGAGTGTAAGAAGCGCCTCAAGAACACCCTCGTCAACATTGTCGACCTGATTGACGCGCGCCGGACGCAGTGCCGGGTCAAGGTCTGGAATGACTTCACCGCCTTCCGCCAGTACACGCTGCAGCCCAGACATAGAATCGATACCAAAGAGGCCAAGAAGGACGGGGGATACCTGGCGTCTTTGTTGCGGAATTTCAGTCCGAGGCGGCGACTGGGCGAGAGGGGCGGAGCGAGGCGTGGTTCGGGCTCTCGTTCGGGCTCGAGTAGGTTCTACGAGCAGGTGGTTATCAAGACGGAGCGGGCTTGAGGGTTGGGGGGGAACTCGGGGAGATGTGGACATGCTGCGAGCTAGGCTCCGGGATGAGGCAAAACTATCACATAGTGTTGACTTTTAGCGTTTTTTTTTTTTTTTTTTTTTTTGGTGTCGCTCACCAATCTACTAGCATTTTCGCAGCGTGATGCGTTGATGGTGTATGGCGCGGTATGGTACGGTTCTCTGGGTTCATGTTGGGTCAATACGACCAGACACATGGTGTTGGTTTATTGGGATTCGCTCGATGCAGTGCTTGCACGAGCATTTAGATGGATTGGATAAAATAAAATAAAAACTTTAAAAAAAGCGCGTCCCTCGAGACCCGCGCGTGTTGTCGTCGGACTATCGTACTGACCGGATATAAGTGTAGTATTTCGAATGACTGAGGCAAACTGGAGGATTCATCCGCTCACCTTTAGCACACTTACATGTGCCACATGTACCCTGATAAAGGCATCCGTTGCCACGACTCTGGACGACAGTTTGCTTCAATATTGGGCAAAACGACGCCCTCTTCATGGGAAGGAAATACAAACTCACCAAGTAGGTTCCAATTTCGATTGCCGAATGCGATTATGGCTACTGCCTTTCTGTCTTACAAAGACCAGTGCTTCCCCTCTTCTTCCGCCTCTAGTATGAGATCGCTGCCGTTTGTAATATTCATGGAATGCTTCTAGCTCTTCTTAATATAGCCACAATTTACACTAGCAGAGGAACAAAATCCATCGCACGACCCTACAACCCTCTAGATCCAAGACGCGTTGTTCTATTCTTATTGCCATGTTGTAATTTTTTGCAAAGTTGATAATCGTCAAAGAGCCGCTCGTACTGTGCAGCTGTTAAGCAAGGAATATAATCCAAGATGATTCTTTTAATAGGTTACGTAGAGTTATGCGCTGGAGTATATAGCGATATTACCAAAGGTTCAGAGGCACGACGAGGCTTTGGCAATAGACGAGGGGTGTTGTGCTTGGTCCCACGCGTATATAAAGAGCTGCCCTGGTAGTGCTGCGTAAAACCTTTTGACCTTGCTTTTATCGTTGCTCACAAATCCGCCGTCTTTGACTTGTAAGAGACGCGGACGGCGATACTATATGCTTGCAAGCTTTTCAGAAGGTAGGCAACGTCCCTCAGCCTTTTACTTGCATGACGCGGACGGACTAACCTCACATGCTTGCACACCCTTGCAATGTCAGCCATAAAATTGTTAAGCTCCTGCTTATTGATAATTTCCATATGTATCTGTACCAGTAAACCACCGCCGTTTCCACCATTTTTAGCAACTCTTTGAGGTATGGCCAACTCTGCCATTTCCGTGGTTTAGGCGATAGTAGACTTGGTCTGGAATAACTCTCCATTTACGGTCCTCATAATGTTCTTGAGTGAGCTGATTTTCCATTGGTTTCGAATAATGACTCTTCGCAGACCCTTTTCGTCTCTTGCAGGTTTGATTCCATCAGCCACGTCGATAGTTGCATCTTTGTACATACCATGGTGCAGAGTCCTTGGGTTATCAACATTTTTGAAACAGTCCCTCCATCAAGCCTGCCTGCAACACGTCTATTTGGTCTTCCGTATACACTCCCTCTGATATCGTCCTCGGTATTGTCAGAAACTCGCTGCGACGACCATTACACAAGACGATTATTTGCACAGGTGAATAAAATAAGAGAGGGCATGAGTTTCCGCATAAAAGCGTGAAATCATATAAGAACTAAATGCTTTGGAATACCGCTACGCGGAAGCGCAGCATAATGATTGCCGCCGACTTGAATAAGCACTTGACCTTGGTCGTTACCAGCTCGTAGTCCGGCGCGGCTCGATGTTGTTCTGCTCAAGATATTTGTAGTTTATGTAAATTCCCCGCATATAATTGTTCTGGGGTGCTTTGCTCCCACTCGAAATAGAACTGAGGAGAGCCGTAATCAGACTCTCTCTCGGAAACAGTGTATAGGAGCTCATCTGACAGGTTAGACTGCCCCCATAATAAGAACACCAAGGCCATCTCTGTCTAACTGGTGAATCGGGCTCCTCTATCAAGCCAATAACACCTATAACAAGCAGTCTTTCTTGATGCGTTGGCTGCAACATTGGCAACGTTGGTGGAAGACGATCATTCCTCTAGTTACGTTGTAGCCGCGCGGGTTGTGCCAGAGAAGATGACTAAAGTGACAGCAGAGTCTTATGCACGTCGTCATGGGTATTCCGGTTTCCAATTGTATAATTTATACTAATTCCCGGGGAATATAGCTGCTACATGCCATGAAATTGTTGATATGCGTCATTCGAAAGCTTTGAGCTGAAATGCATCGTGCTGGATAGTTCTCAGGCTACATAAAGTGCCATGCGCCGTGAAGCTAATAGAATGTTTCTCCGGAAGAACTAGATTCAATCTTAGTTCTGGGAAGAATATCATGGTTGTTCATCGGAAAGTACGGCTGGAAAATCACAATGAAATACGGTATATCCAGGTGCCATTCTCCCCGCTTCACAAGTCTCTGTTTACTCCGCATTTGTTAATAGTTTCATTTTCGGCTGGGGAGAAACACAGCACGCGGAGTCTGCAGGGTCCGGCAATCAGCTGCTGCCGTCTTGTATGAGCGACTTGGACCAGCTTGCCATGTCATCCGACGTCATGCTAATTCGTCGCATGTGGCCTGCTTTGGGGGGTTGGAGACGCGGTATCGGTTTCACGGCTGCATAATTTACATACTTTATATTTTAGACGCAATTTGTATCAGATTTGTATGCGTATGTAGTTTTGCCAAGTCGGCCTTGGTCATTCGTTTCAGAATTACTTGCATGTCAAGCGCTGGTCACTATGGCGGCATGACTTTGATGCAACGCCGACCTTGATTGTTTCAGAGTGAAACATACCCGTTGGCAACTACTAAGTGGACCAAACACTTCTACTCCGTGCTTGGCCGTACGTTCAAGACGTTTATGCGTGACGTTGACTCAGTAGGGGACAGGCACAATGGCCAATGCAACTGCCGGAATGCAATTACCGAGAGCTAGTTGAGCCATGTTGAGACGAGATGGAAATGTTTATACAGTCCAGGCATACGGCCTCCTCCTGATGGCGCTCGAGGTTCGAACCAAACCACCATCCTTCATCGTCACCACATCCCGGCACTATGCAATTCAAACCGATTCTTCTGGCAGCGGTGCTGAGCCACCTCGCTCCTGCGCTCGCTGCGCCTCCCGTCATCGTAGGGTACTATCCGACCTCGAGGCACACCGTTCTTAAAGATCTAGACTTGTCCGGCTACACCCACATCAACGTCGCCTTTGCGCTGCCCGATGAAAAGGCAAATCTGGCATTCGAGGGCGATGAGGTGATGCCCGAGATTGTTCCCAGACTTCAGGAGAAGGGCACCAAGGTTCTTGTTTCTGTCGGCGGGTGGACCGGCTCGGCCTTCTTTTCCAACATCACCACGGAAGGCATGAGAGAGACCTTTGCCAACAACGTCATTGAGCTGATGAAGAAGCACAACCTAGACGGCATCGACTTTGACTGGGAGTACCCCGGCCAAGCAGGAAGTCCCTGCAACTTCTTCGACGAGCAAAACGACACAAAGAACTTTCTGGCCTTTCTTCAGATGATGCGATCCAAGGTCAATGAGCTCGGGCCAGACAAGCTGATTACGCTCGCCGTGCTCACCCGGCCCTTTGCCGGACCCGGCGGAGAGGACGTGTCCAAGTTCGCCGAAGTGGTCGACTTTGCCAACTTGATGCAGTACGACATGAATGGCGCATGGGGAAATGAAACCGGCCCCAATGCCCCTCTCAACTTTGAACCGGGCAAGGCAACACAGCGTTCATTCGCCACGGCGATTGAGGAATGGACCACGGCGGGCTGGCCGGCCGACAAGCTCACCAGCGGCCTCGCGTTTTACGGCCGCTCCGTGACCACGGAGGTGGACATGCTGGCGCAGGACCCCGTCACCCAGTACGCCAACTTTTCCAAGCAAGTCCCCAAGGGCGATGACCTGGATGAGCTCGAGCGCGAGACGTGCCCTCCCAACTCGGCAGTCAGCGTCAACGGGACGGAGGAGGCCTGGTCTGGGGCGTGGAGGTACGCCAGTCTCCGGGGACAAGGCGTGTTGACGGCGCCTACTACGCCGAGTCCCCCCTGGGTGAGGACCTTTGATAGCATCACAATGACTCCTTGGCTATTCAATCCTGAGACCAAGACGTACATTACGTATGATGATCCCGAGAGTCTGGATGCCAAGGTCAAGTTTGCACTGTCCAAGGGCTTAGCTGGGACCATGGCGTGGGAGATTGCGGGAGATTTCAATGGAGAGTTGTTGGCTGCGGTCAGGGGGGCATTGGGCGTATAGAAACGTCAACTGGTCGAAAGTAAGCAGCCGGTCGCCGGTCGACTCAGCCGCTACGGAGAGCATGACGAGAGCCATGGGAGAATAGATTGTCAAGTGTAGCAGGATATCAACAAGCCTCAAGTTTCCCGGGTTCTCAGGGTGTTCAAGAGACATGTCATGATCAATCTACGTAAAATACATTTGAGAAAAAGAAAAGGATAATGCAAATATATGGTTTATTTTTTGGTCTCTTGCTCTTCTCGGCTTCGTACGGCCTAATACTATATTACCAGATGCAGATGTTGGGGCTGCACGATACTTGTATTATGCTTGTATTATTATTTGACATGAGAGGGGAATATAAAAAAAACATGTTAATAGACGGAGCAGAGGGGGCAGAGGCGAGAGTCTGTTTTTAATAATAAAAGTTGTGTAGCGGCAAGGGCCGATGACCAGTCGACCGATTGATGCCTTGGCTCGGCTACCAAATGTACACCGGGCATAATGTCAGAAAAAGGAACGCGCTCTACTTGCAACTACATCTAGCCCCTTATATTCCGTCGACACATGAGCACGGACCGGACGCATCTAATCGGGATTGTTTTGTATTCAACCAGACACCCGGCTGTACTTGACGGGTCTTTTGTGATTCTCCCACGTCTGCAACGACTACTCGCGAGTAAAACGAGGCAAAATTCGTCAAGCATGCAGACTTGTATACGAGGCGCAGAACAGCTTCGTCGTGACGCTTGAGAAGGCTACGACGTGCTATTGCATCGTGGGATACAAAGAGCGCACAGTATGGCCATCAACCAAGAGGTGGCACGATTCTTCAACCCGCAAGCATCTACTGTATTCAACGTCTAGGCTGCTCTCGCAATTTCTGGATGTACACCGTCCTGGTTTAGCGACTATCTCGCTGCCCGCTCATACGCCCCTAGAACTTGAGCCAACTACAAGCACCAGTGACACTATATTCATGACGTGCCCGTCATTCTGCCTCCCGCCGTTCTGGTCCGGTCTCAAATGTTTGTGTTTTTCACCATGAGAACCTCATTGATGTGCAATTCGGTCTTCCTGGTCTCGTAGACGTATCGATCGAGCATCACGTCCCGCGAACAAGACGCTTGCACCATGATCTTGTGGCCGAGGGCTGTAGATTGGCTGTGCGGGGGTATCCATGTTTTAGCATTTGCCATAATTTTTTGCATGTACACGATATATGCACAAACCTCCTTGACTTGTCTTGCACCTCTGGTCCATTTTGTGGTGCACAACCATAGGTGGCCGTAGCAGGACCTGGCGTGTCGATTTCCACAGTGAGAGATGAGATGGATTGTGCGGGCATGCCGAGCTGTTTAGGAATGTACGACGAGACGACGATTCTGGAGAGGTAAATGCCAAAGTCTGAGACTGCTTTGCGTAGGAATATGAGAGTTTGTGACGGCGTCCATGTCTGAGTTCCGTCTTATACATGCAAGTGGCTGTTCCCGAGAGTGGATTCGGCAACGAATCCGATCAAGAATTGATGCATGGTACCTGGTGGTCAGATTTTTAAGACGCCAAAATGCCCAAGTAGGGTGCTTGTCCATAGAAGCGGTGCCAGCGCGAGACGAGCATGGCATAAATGTGTTGTACAAGCCTTATCAGACCACACATTGCCAAGTGGCAAGTACACAACCAGCCAGGCCAGGAGTTGATCCTGGCGGCTGTTTCAGTAATTGTCTTGTTTGGAGATTTGGCCGTTATGATGGAATGATCAAGGCGGACGCAAATTTTGGGAAGCTGTCTGGTGTGATTGTAATGCGTGGTCTGTTGAGGCGGCTTCGGGCTGGCAATTGTCGTGATTCTTCATCCTGTCTCCATGTCGATAGTTGCGACGGATGGACAGCGCCAATAGCATCAATTGATCCATGATTGACTCGGCCGAACCCCCCGGACCCCATCGCCCCCTCCTCTGACGTAACTCTCAGCCACCGTGCCCCTGAAACGAGGCACGTCAACCTGGACTCGTGCATGTGGCCATGACCTCCCGGCGAGGACTCTGCTCCTTGCATCAACACCATTGAACCGTCCATCACCAATTCGCGAGCCGAGGCCCGCCAAGCATCAACCAGAAAATGCCTCCCAACCACGGCCTAGTCCACGCCAAAGAGTACGACATCAAGGACAGCAACGTCGAGCTCATCGGGACCGACATTGACCACCGCGTCAAACACAAGTCGGCCGCGACGGAGCCGGCCTGGAACGACGGCGCGGTCGGCACCAAGCCCGGCCTGCGCGTCTGGCGCATCGAGCAGTTCCAGGTCGTGCCCTGGCCCGAAGACCAGTACGGCCAGTTCTACGACGGCGACAGCTTCATCGTGCTGCACTCGTACGCGCTCGGCAAGGCGTCGTCGGCCAAGCTCGGCCACGACATCTTCTTCTGGCTGGGCAGCCACACGACGCAGGACGAGGCCGGCACCGCCGCCTACAAGACGGTCGAGCTGGACGAGTTCCTCTCGGGCGCCGCCACGCAGCACCGCGAGGTGCAGACGGCGCCGTCGGACGAGTTCCTCTCGCTGTTCCCGCGCCTCACCATCCGCTCGGGCGGCGTGCGCACCGGCTTCCGCCACGTCGAGCCGCAGACCGCCCGCGCGCCCGTCCGCACGCTGCTGCGCGTCTTCAAGAGCCCTTCTGCGTCTGGCGGCGGCGTCGTGGTGCACGAGGTCGAGCCCGCCGTCGGCAGCCTGGACGACGGCGACGTCTTCGTCCTCGACGTCGGCGACAAGATCTGGGTCTGGCAGGGCCGCCGCTGCAGCCCCGTGGAAAAGGCCAAGGCCGCCCAGGTCGTGCACGACATGACGCTCGCCAAGCACATTGACGTCGAGGTCGTTGCGCAGGCCGAGTCGCGATCCCGCCGCGTGACGGACCTCCTCGGCGGCGGCGACGACACGCCCCGGGACGGCTTCAGCCAACGCCGCCCGATGGGTGCGGCGGCCGGCGAGGCTGCCGACCGTTCGAGGAGGCTGTTCCGTCTCAGCGACGCCAGCGGCCGGCTGACCTTTGAGCTGGCCGGGGACGGCGGCCGCATCTCACTGGGGGACCTCGACGGCAACGACGTGTTCCTGCTTGATGATGGCGGCAGGGGCGTCTGGGTGTGGGAGGGCGCCGGTGCGAGCCGGGGAGAAAAGGCGGCGTGGCTGTCTGTTGCGCAGGCGTATATTCGCCATCTTCAGAGCGGCGATCCTGATGCCGCGCATCACCTGGTGCCTCTGGCCAAGGTGAGGCAGGGGAACGAGAGCAGGGCCTTCTTGAGGGCTATGGCCGCGTGCTAGACGGCGCGTTGGGGCGAGTCATGCGAGTCCAAATAGAACAAGTTCACGTAGTCGTCTTGAAGTTTATGGGTTGGGCGCAAAACATGGCGCTTCTGCTCGGTGGTCTGTCTGCCCAACCGCCATGGCCTTTTGGGATTCACTAGTGCGTAATGTTTGTTGACGGAAAGATTCCATGTCTGCTGCCTGGCCTACTTCACGTCATCGCCGACTGTCAGCCTCTCTCGGTCTCGGACCAGTTGTCTGTGCGAGTTGTGGGACAGAGAGAAGATTCCAAAGAGCCAAACTTGACTTCTAGTACACTACTAGTACACACAATCAAGTGTACAACGCTGCGAGGGTATAGTTAGGCGTGAATAGTTGATAGTTGGAGTCGACGCTGACCGCCTGCATGGGACATGAGCAACCCCAGCCGCCCATCAGGGTCATCACCATTTCCGAAGACACCGCGGATTCTTGCATCCTGCTCTGTCAACGCCTGCTTGTCCATTGGTAATGATGACATGCGGGCCCATGCTGCCCGCTCGCCTGTATGACTACTCCAGGTTATAGCATGATGGGTTCATCACATCGCAGTCGCTTGCTTTTCCTCCTCTCCACCAAAGCACCCTCGCATCACGGACCAAAGGGCCGGAAGAGGCCAAGCGGGCAGCCATGCGGCTCCGATAGGCCAGCGATCTGGTCCACGCCGGCGCCACCCACGTGGGTTGACTGGAATGCTTCGCGAAGTCCGGGAGGCACCGATGATACTCCAGCCAGCACTAACCACCCCACGCAATGAATCGTATTGATGGCTGCTGGCTTCCATGTTGCCAAGGACGCTCTTGGCGCCCTCGTAATGGCCGATGTTACGGCCGTTTGCAACGCGGCCGGCGCGAGCAAAGCATGTTGCCTCTGCATACCATGAGTACTGCCTGCTTCCGCCGCGTCTGCAGACTCTTGGTTGGCCGAGGTTCCGTCGGGCCTTGAATTTGATGTTCAAATGTTTATTAATGCCAGCCCACATATATACATGGTACGAGTTGCCGGGATCAACGCGGGACGCAAGGTTGGTCCCATGGAAGCCCACTTCCCGTATCCGTGGTCTCAGAGAAGATTGAAAGCAAACAGCGCCGTGCAGGGATCCAGAAGCCGTTCATCATGATCAATTGCTGACTGTAGTTCTCATTGAGCCATCTCTGCCGCTAACGGGGGGCGATATATCCACCAGCAGGGCCTCCTCTGGCGCCGCGGCTCTTGTAAATTTCTGCATCGCATGGGCCTTGGATATGCATGTCACTGACTCCGCATATGTATGTGGTCGCGGTGGAACCCCGACCCAGGGTTTTAAACGTCAATAAGCAGCAGATAAGCGTGTGCTAAGTATTACATGAGGCGCTTGTGGAGATGGGACGAGCGCCGTCTTGCAGCTCGATAAACATCAACATGCGTCTTGTTTACGGCTTCAACATGTATATAAGGCAGGCGCAGACGGGACTTGCAATGGAATTCAAATCAAGTTCGACTCTCCAAGCAGCTTGCACAACAGCCTAGTCATCTACACTCTTTCACATCCCATCACCTCTTCACAACACTCTTTCATCATGAAGATGCTCTCGCTTGCCCTGGCCGGACTTGCGGCCGTCGCTGCTGCCACCGACGACAGTAAGTCGAGCCAAAAAAAGACCAATCCTGGAATCCATGCAATCTAACACCACATTGCAGAGTTTCGCTTTGAGCGCCTCGAGAAGAACAACTCGGTGGGTAGACTCGCCGCTCTCCCCCCGGATGCACATCTAACCGCCAGCAGATGCTCCTCGTCGTCGACCACCAAGTCGGCTTGTACAACACGGCCCGGGACTTTGACCCGAACCTGTTCCGCGACCAGGTCCTCGCCCACGCGGCCCTCGGCAAGGTCTTTGACATTCCCGTCGTCCTGACCACGTCCACCCAAGAGGGTATGTCAAGACTGCATCTCTCCCCCCCCTCCGTTTTCCCATCAAGCGGATCGTCCCAGCAAAAGCAAGATATCTAATGCCTCGGCAGGACCCAACGGCCCTCTGCCCCGCGAAATCCTCGAAATGCACCCCAACGCACCGCTCATCCTGCGCGGCGGCGAAGTCAACGCCTGGGACAACGAGGAGTTCCGCAACGCCGTGCAAAAGGCCAACAAGAAGCAAATCATCCTGGCGGGCGTCACCACGGACGTGTGCACGTCCTTCCTGGCCCTGTCGCTCCGCGAGGCCGGCTACTCCGTCTGGGCCAACGCCGAGGCCTCGGGCACCACGTCGGCCCTCGTCCGCGACATCTCCAACGACCGCATGACCCAGGCCGGCGTCCACGTCGTCAGCCTCTTCTCCATTGCGTGCGACCTCATGCGCGACTGGCGCCACACCCCTGGTGCCAAGGAGATGATTCCCTTCTTTGACAAGTACTTCCCCGTCTGGGCCTACATTGCGCGCGGCCACCAGGCTGCCGTCACGAATGGGACTGTGCTCCCTGGTGAGGAGAAGCTCAATGGTTAAAAGGGTGGTTGGGTACGGGTGTCGACGGCTGGAAATAGTTCATCTTGACCGGACGGGACCAGACGGCGACGGACCCGTGCTTTAGATACTGTGCTTGACAGTGAATTTGCCAAGCGGAGAGTGGACTGGGATTTGGGGTACATTTTTCAGTGGAGGAATGGGGTTTTAGAATTTCTTTTTCACATTTTACATGTCTTGTAGATAGTTTCAATTCAAAAGTTTACCTTTATACTTGGCCTTGTCTAGCATATCAACGACCTCGGACGTGGGTTTATACGTGCTTTGCACTGCGCTGGGGGATTCGTTCTCGATGATTTACGATACACGTGCGAAGTTGCTGAAAAGCTCACGAGTACATGTTCTTATTGTGAGGGCTGAATTTCAAAGCTTGATCTCCAAGTTTCGAGGGGAGTAAACCGAAACTGCGGCCAAGGCGTTGCGATTCGCAAAGGTAGTCATTCCAAGATGAAGCATTCAATCTTGCCTCTTTGTAGAGCCAAGCTCCTTGCCAATATAATCACAGTCGAAGCGTCTTACAAAGCCATCTTAAGCACACCAGAAGAGTCTGAATTGCCGAGCCGACCTAGGTGGTCAAAAAGTATAGGGTAGGGTTTTTCAAGATATCACGAGTACAAGGCGACTTGACTTTTTATTCTGCCCAAGTTGCTCTCATGATGAACTGGACGGCCAAACTGGCACTCTGGGAATGAGTATTACGTGTAGCACTCTCTGATGGCCTGCAAGGTGACTGGACCATCATGCCATGGCCCTGATCCTAAACGGAGGGACGGACTGCGAGCAGACTGACAAAGGGACTTGCCATTAAATTATAGTCGGGATTTTCTCTTGTATCGTCTCCCCCGGGTTGGTTTTTTTATAAGAATCAGTAAGCTTCCTTGTATACTAGTTCGGCGAGCACGATTGAGCGACAGACTTTTGGAGGGTAAATTCAAGGCAGAATTAACCGAAAACTTGGCATTTAAGCTTTGCGACGAACTTTTGGAGGGTAAATTCAGGGCAGAATTGACTGAAAACTTGGCATTGAAGCTTCATGCATTCACGCGGCCCCTGCTAGCTTGATACATCGTGAGCAGGGGGTTCTGGCTGATGTCAACGGGCGCCATCTATGTATGTATAATTTTATGTGTCAACTAGGTCCTGCTTAAAATGGGTAAGCGCCTGGCCTTAATTATGCGTCAAGTGTTATGCAGCACTTTCAGCATGCTTGCAACTAGATTTTGCGTTTAGCATCACAGCCATGGCATATATGCTTACATGTCTGAAGGCTAGTCTTTGACGATTGGTCGACGGCCCTGGCATCATCCCTCACTACGGATTGCTATCCGCCCAGCAATTTCAAAGTGGTTGGCGCTTTGGTAACTCGGACATTTTAACAGGGTAGAATATCTGCTTCAGCTGCCCACGAAAATAATTGTCGTTGGCATGGCTTGCTAACGGCGAATGTACCTGGCTACCGCGCGCTATACGATGATTTACTACGGCGAATCAATACATGACAAGTCAGATATCACACCAGAGTACAAACTATGTATTCCATGCCTCGGGGCAGCAAGACTTGGAACCTTGCTTCCAATGTAACCGTGTCATCGGCGAACTCGACCAACCCGTCTTTCGAGCTACGCCCAGCGACAGCGGTCAATAGTACACGGCATGTTGCACGGAAATGATTTCTTCTCGACAAAGTATACAATCTTCATCCAGGTTGGCTGGGTAACCACACAGACCTGCTTACACGCCTGCTTGTGTCAGCATTAGTAGTATTTTGGTGGCCACTAACCAGCGGCCCGGGCCCTGTTTCGCCGCGGAATGTGCCTTTACTGTTTCAATGTTGTTTCTTTTTTTCTCTTCTCTTCCATGACTGGAGCGAGCTTGACTTGACTCAAGACACGGTTACGCCATGTCCCAGTCCCGATTGTCAACACCCGGTTGCTTCCTGGAGTTCTCGGTGATACGAGGGACCGCACATGACTAATTCCATTGGAGGCCTGTAATTTTTTTCTTTTTCCTAGACGCAGTTGTACAAGTTTTGAACCACACTTTCCCGCCTCTTGCGGTGCCACAGACACGAGCCGGGTTGGAGTGTCTCCCCCGAGGATAAAGGCAGGTGATCAACTTGGCTCGTAGGCCGCCCCCCTTGCAGCATCCTCGTCGAGCTGGAGAGTAATAAGTTCGCAGCGCCTAAAAATCTCCAGTGCTTCGTCAAGAATCTCTCGTCTCTCGGGCTCGGTCAGCAGTCTGTCCGCCGCCACGACGCAATCCCTGAACCGGGCCTTGACAAGCTCAGCCTCTTGGACGTGCCAGAAGGACAGAGGTGGCGGCAAGACAGTGATGTCCGCCTCTTGGGCGGATAAACCCCAGAATTCGGGGCCAGCTTTGAGGAGCTGCGCGCGGATAAAGTGTCCGCCGTTGAGCAGGGCTTGGTACATGATCCATACGTAGGCCACGAGGAGATGGGGCTTTGTCGCGACGTCTTGCTCAATGTATTTTCGAAATTCACTGCCCGCGTTTCCTCCCTCGAGTCGAGATTGTCCATCTCTGCATGCAGCGGTTTCAGGGCCGCAAAATCAGCTTGCAGCCGCTTTGTTCGCAAAAGTTCGGGAAGGTATATTGTTCGTAGTACTGCCTGCACTCGCTCCTGGTCGCTATTGTATGAGCTTGGCTCATCGCTCATGTTGCCTATCCACTCTGAAGCGTCCCCTATCAGGTCATTCCAGACCTTCTCGAGTCCCAGAAAAATCTCGGCATATCGCGAAAGTCCTAGTGTATAAATGGCTGGCGATTTTGTTCGGGGTGGCAGACAGAGCGGAATTCGGGCCGTGTTGAGACGGTTCACCTTTCCGTGAGCCTGCCTATTATAGTTGACATTAGTTGGCTTGGCCAAGGCGGAAAAGTTGAGACCTATACACGAACCTGATTACTTTCTTGATCTTGGAGGGCAGATCGATATCACTCATGTTGATAGCGGAATCACATCCAAGACGGGGTTGTTGGATGGAGGGTAGGGAGCTTGAGTATTCTAACTAACCAGCCTGGGACGGACAACATGGCATACGGAGCACGACGAGTATTTATGTCATGAATGCCTCTCTCTCGACGACTAGCCGCTTTGAAATATTGGTCCGAGTAAAAGGGCCAGAACAGTCTTGACTGAGTTCCGGGATACTTCTAGATGTAGGGGTAAGGACTCGCCCACACCGGTAGGGACATGGCAGGGTGTTACGACCAGGGCAAGTTGTAGCGGCCACAGATGTCGCTTAGCGCCAAGGGAGTAGTATTATGTAGTATCTGCAGTTTCCGTGTAGAGTAATTCTTGTGATAGCAAATGTCGAAATTGAGCCGACCTGCAGAGAAAGATGTGGATAAGCCGCATCTCCCCTGGTCTACAGGTGCAACACCATGGCAGCTGAACAGCACGGCTGAGATGTCTTACCTAATGCAACAAACACCCTTAAACAGCTCTTGAACGAGGATTCAGCTGGACGGAGATTCATTCTCGCTCATGTGACTCGATGTGAGTCATCTACTCCGCAGGCTCCTAGTAAGTCTGTGCCGCTACCAATATTCAGCAATAGTTTCAGTATTTGGGGTAACTTATGAACATGGGTAAGCATTGAACGGAAAACTAGGACTGGTCATGTTCTCGTTGCCTCGTGGCTGTCAACGGAATCCTGTTGCCATCCCTAGGTACAACCCCAAGCACCAATCAATTTCTACACATTTTCTTGCGTCGGAATTTCCAGCTTCTACTGTGTTGGTCTATCCCGCAAGGACTCACACATAGGCATGGCTGGATGTAAGAACGGGAATCAGCCAGCTCTTTCGGCTATGCTCGAGCAGGATGCCCCAGATTCAACGAGTAGCTACCAAGGCAGGCAGTGGTTGGCTTGTGCTTCATCGCCGGACTGAGCTGTCTAGCCAATAAAGAATGAGCATGACCATTGGGGCATCTTTTCGGTGAGGAGGTCATCTGCAACAACTCATGACTGCCGCTCTCTGAATGCTGACGGGTAGGATATGGCGAGGAAGTTTATAGACGAGCGCCGCGGCTGATCAAAGCCTGTGGAAACTTGCACATGACCCATGTTGAGATATAGTGGCCCGGCTTCGTGCGGCTGTTGCGTCAGGTATGCTCAATAGTGTGAACTATTGTTTCATGTACGCAAAAAAGGATGTCAGCGTTGCGTTGACCTCGCTTCAAGACGTCTGTACGCTGAAATGGCCCTTGGGTTGTCATGCACAGGAGCGAGCACAAAGATACTGAAAACTTGTTGACCAAATCAGGTTTGGCAGAATAGATTACTTGCTTTTATCATTTCTTTTGCGGATCCCAAAAACCAGATGATTTCATATGCTTATATGCGACCATTTGAGTCCATGTCTATGCCATCATCGCAAATTATTCGTCACGCTCCCCACCATGACAGCAATCTCCCTATCCCAATTCGCCTCCGCGGCCTTCTCCTTATTCCGCCCCGTGGCAAACGCTCCCGGTGGCTGCGAGCCGTTAATCACAGCCTGGCGAATAGCATCCCCGACGTTGGCTTTATTCGACTTCAGTGATCGCGCAACAACGCCACCTCTGGTAACAATGTCCTGGACTCGAGAGGCCAGACTGCTCGCAATGGTGCGCCAAAAGTACGATGCCAACGATCCCGTTTCGAGATGAGCAAGGAGCGGCTGGATGAGGCTTGGATGCTTGTGGGTTGATGCTGCCGGGAGTAGCGGGTGAGCAGGAGGTTTGGTGGCGTGCAGAATGATTTCGAGGGCAATAATGTTTTGACACTTGGACGTAACTTCGTACAAGGCCCGGTCTAGAGAAGGGAGTTGTCCGAGGGAACGAGACAGCGAGGTGATGCTCGTTTGGAGGGCCGATCGAATATAGTTGTCTAGGGCGGTGAGGAGGAGGCGCGGCGACCAGCGGTCGGGCTTGACACCGTTTGTGGGCGAGAGGAGATACAAGGCTGCCATGGCGGATTCTAGCTTGGCTTTTGCCTCTTCCCCCTGGGCAAAGGTTGTGTTGTTGGGGATGGAGAACTCGCGTACGAACCTCTCGGCTGTTTCGCGGACGGATCGCTCAATGGGCGAAATGACGGCATCCTGGAGAGAGCGGATGGCATCGACTTTTCCCAGGCCGTGGCCTTCCTCGCCTGGTCCGGTAGCATCAAGAACCTCGCGGAGAGATAGGATAGTGTATGAACATCGAACGAGTGCTCCGTGATCTTCCTTGCTTCCAGGGCCGCCTAGCTCGGACTGTTGGACTTCCAACTGGCGTCCGAGCTGGAGACAGCGACCAACGGATCGACCGAGACGTAGCGTCTCCCACAGTCGTAGGGCAACTTGTCGAACTTCATCTGCCTCGGCATGTTTGTCGATAACCTCCCTCTCCAATTGCTTGTAGCTGTCGTCGAGGCTCTTGATTTGGGTGTCGAGCTCTGAAACAATGCGCTGGCTGGCCTCGTTTTGCGCCCGTGTGTATTCTAGCAAGGGGACCGCGGAACGGGTGGTCAGCAGGTCGATGTGCGAGTCGACCTCCTGCGCGTCGAAAAGAACTCGTGACAGCGGCGTGGAGAGATCGAGTGGTGTGTCGTTGGGGTTGTTGGTCGACACGACGAGCGTGTTGGCAAACTGGGCGGGAGAGAAGTCGGGAGAGAGGAAGGCTTCGTAGTCGATATAGGAGGGCTCGTCCGGCTGGATTGTGCTTGGTTCGGCCGCCATAGTGGTGATTGTGAGAGCAGCACTCGAGGGTTTATCTCATCGTGGTGGAGGTGGTTATTGAGCTTGGCGGGGCTGATTTGGCCAGCTGGCAATATGGCTTTTGTGGCCGAGGATTGATTGGCCTTGGACGGATTTGCAGAGGGCCACCAGACTCCAAAACTACAACAGCGTCACCACGAACATAGAGTCCAGTTCAATGTCTTGTCGATGCGAGCCGCCGTTGTCGTGTGGCGGGACTGTGTCTCGGTGTCTCGGCGGTTGGGTGTGGCCTGTGTGTGTGTGTGTGGATATGCACAACACCATGACGATTCACGGCTCGACACACTCCGCATGCAGTGTGTACTCCGTACAGCATTGAAGACTGACTTCAGAATACCCGGAGCCGTCAGTGCCGATGCCGTGGTGGAGAAAAATATCCCATCTGGACAATCAGGATCCATCCCTGCCAAGTCCATGGACTCGCCGTTGCCTCCTCGTCCGCCAGGCTGCTAAATTGCCGCAACCCACTGAAATGTAGCCCATATGTAACCAACGGCCGAGCTGCTCGGATGGACTTGGATGGCGGCCCGCAACATGGGGGAGCGTCATCGGCCTGTGTGAAACAATTTCAATCAGCACTGTGCCTTGGTGGTCCGCATACCCAAGTGGCACTCCACATCGTCCCCATCGCACTGTGTGTGTCGCGGCTCTCTCGGCCACACCAGCCTTCGCCGTGCGTTCCGTAGTCGAAAAACTTCCGCGTCTTCCTCATGTTTTTTTTTCAACCCTCTCTGCTCATCTCCCCCGGTTGTCCTCTCCCCGGCGGTTTTGCCTTGTTTCTGACTTGGCGTGTTGCTGTCGTTGCTGAGTGCCAGCCAGTCAGTCTTCTTGTCGTCGTTGCGAACCGCTTCCGGAAATTCTTCTGCAGCGCGCGAATACTTCAATGCCCAGCTTATAACCACAATTCTCGTCGACAACGTCCATCAAACACGGCCCGGCCCTCGAAGGGTGCGCGATTGCGATCCGACAATTGTCGTGTAGCTGCATCTCTCGCAAACAATCGTCAACATGATCCACTTCGACGTCTTCGACGCTCGCGATCTCTTGTTCCGACGAGACGCAAGCTTCCCGCCCGGCGACAACAGCAGTGATACCGTCATTGGCAATATTCACTTCAACGCTACAGCCCTTGATAACAATAATTATACCTTTTACCCGGGCAACAACACATTGTCCAACATATCCGATTGTTACCTCGTATTTGCGCCTTACTCGCCAGTATTGGTACGGGCCAACGGCAGCTTCCTCAACGCGACAACATGTTACAGCTCCATCAACCCCATTGGTAAACGCGGCTACGCCGGCATTGGTCTTGGTGTTTTTTACGCTCTTTCCATTGTCCTCACTCTCGTTGCGCTAGCCAAGCATGGCGCATTGTATCTCCGCACGACAAAGCGTTTCTACCCCATCGGTCGAAGATGGCAATGGTACTGGGCATGCCTTGTCGCTGCCTGTGCCCTTGTCAGCCTCTTTTCCAATGTCGAAATTGAACGATACTATCTCCAAGACCTGCCAATTATCCTTTGCGTCTTCTTCTGGTTCCTCATGTGTATGGGAACTGTCGCTCTGGTATGGGAATCTGTGCGTCACTGGGGGAGCTGGCTGGAGAGACAGTTTATTGATCCAAACCCTTTTGTGTATCGTGAGGATGATAGACGGGCTAAGCTTGAATTTTGGCTACCTTTATGGTTCTACTTTTGGTTTTGGATGGTAAGTGTGACATTGTTTCGGGAGACTGTCCAAAGACACGTTTACTGATCGCTACTTTAGAATTTCTTCATGGTTGTTCCCAGGAGTTGGAACTTTGTCAAGTCCCAGCATTCAGTCGAACAGACAAACGCCGTGGCCATTCCCAATGCTACAAGTGTGCGCTTCAAGGTTGGAGCGTTCTGTCTCGTCATCTCATGGCTCACCATTCTATTTTCCTTGCGACACTCCATCCGGCACTACAAACCTCGTCACCGCGGTCTATTCAACAGAGCTCTCGGATTCATTCAAGCCGTCCCTCTTCGATTTATGCTCACCATACCCTTGGCGCTTGCATTGATTGCTTATCAAGCAGTGATATCGTTCATCTGGGACTTTTCACTCATCAAGGCGGACGGAAACATACCAATCATCATGGCTTGGGGCTACGGCCCTTCCCTGCTCATCATATACATACAGATTGCGTACGGATACGCCTCGCCTAACGAGGATAAGGAACTCATAAGGCAGCGAAGGGAACGCGGAGAGATTGTGGATCGTGAACTCGGCGTAGTCCATAAACCGGCGTGGTGGAGACGTGTGCGAGGCGATCACCTCCGCACGCTGAGAGACAAGATTGACCAAAATGTCAATGAAGTCGGCGGCGAGCGGGGGATTGGCCGACGAGTCGAAACTGATGCTGAAAGAGATGCCCGTCTCGAAGCCGAGCGTTCTGCCATCAACAACGACGGCATTGAGCTCAGCAGTCTTCAAGATGACCCTCACAACCCGCGTGTTGATAGAGCTGGGGTTCACAGCGTCGGCAAGACGTCTTCGGCTACTGGCGACCCGTTGGCTCACCCGTACCTGGGTAAGAACGATCGCCGTCACGCAGAGAGACTTATGCAAAGCGCCGCAACTGTCTTGTTCCCCAGCCAAGAACTTGCTATGGAGCGAGCCAGGAGAGCGACTGAGCTCATGGAGGACGGGCCGCCACCACCATACAACGACAGGCAAAGGGGAGAATCGGAGACGCAGAGGCCCTTGTCAGCACAGAGGACGAATAGTACGTCTACAACAATGAGCATCAATGCGGAACCACAGCAGGTTAGGAGCATGTTGGATATTTAACAGCGTCCAATCGCGACCTGACTGGCTGTTGAAACATCATTGGAGTTATCATGAGTCCATGTCAATGGTCGGTGTTGTTACTGCATGGTGGGCGGCATAGTTACGAATGGGACATGTTTTAATCACTTGTGACGAATTACGCATTCTTTGTATGGTTTTTTTGATTACGCAGCGTGGGTAGTATAGTGGCCAATAGATATCCTTTCCGTCTTGGATGTAGTTCAATAAGCCGAGATATACGCAAGTGAATGCCATCATACGCTTCCTACTAACCTCGCACTAATGCAATCTAGCATGAAGGGCAATATCGTCCTTTGTCCCAACCCTGTCCACAATCTCGGCGACTGCAACATCATCGTTTCCCAAGCAGACGCCCAACCTGTCAATTGCTTCCAACCAGGATGACATTGCACGACGTATCACCACATTTACATGCAGCATGCACATTACCCACCACCCCAACGATGCCTGCTCTGATCCAGTATCTACCGATAAAAATGCATCCCACGTCTCGGTGACAAGGGCCCTGATCTTGCAGACCGAGGTGGAGGCGCAGCAGGGTCTGGTTCGCGGCATTATATGCAAGGCTGGAGCTCAAGAAGCAATATGCAATTCTGACGTTGGAAGCTCTGAGATGGTGTGTGATAAAGTTGACATGGCAATCGCGTCTGGAGCTGAAAATGTGACGGTGTTTGGTGACGAGCTCTAGAGTCTAGTGGCTACACGTCAAGCATCACGAGTAACAGTCGCAAGACGTCGCGTCACGGTGGGACCTCCATCGCTCCTTCCTTCTGCCCTTCGGACTAGCTAGCCTCAGGCTTGAGATATCCGCCACCTTGATTTTTGGCTTGTCGTTTACTGCGAGTCTGTGTGCCTCATCGACGATCCAAGAGAATCCATCCGCTGCACGTCTTCTAGTTGAGAAGTTTCGAGCTACCAATGCTAGTATCCACGCGGCGCTTCTCCTCAGACTTCAGCCATCACCGTGACCGATCTCGGCTGGTCGCCGCGGTAGGTTGGAGTTTGATGTTCGATCCTTCGGTCCTACAAGAGCAATTCAAATTCCAGCATTGGCTTTTTTGCGAGAGCTCTCCACTCACCCAACGTTGCGCAAATCGGCAAATTGTTACATGTCAGACGGGATGGTTCATCCTCAAATCAGCAGGTCTCTGTTTAAGACAGTTGTTAACACGTCCAAACAGATGCGGCCACCTGCACGTTGTTCTGTCTCCGCGACTCGTTTTGTCTCTCAACCCAGGAGCATGGATGACCACAGCTGCGCGTGGCTACAAGGTTGCTACGGCGTACTCCCCAATTCGACATATTTTACAATTCACCAAGAAAAACAACCAACAGCGGACAGCTCCTTTGTTTTACAGCGTCTTGCCAATACTTCTTGTGCATCGTGACACAACTTCCGAATTGGATCGAAACCACCGCAGTCAGTCTCCCCTGGGGCCCGCCGCCAGGCCCAGGCACGCCATGGATCCGCCTCGATTCTCCAACAGCTACCGAGTACAGACCTGGTTGCCCACCAGACCAGTTCTTTGATCGACGGCATCTCCACAATCCTAGAAGATAGCGAGGTTGCCGACTGGTCCCTAGCACATGTCAGCATGTACATCAGCCAGCCATCCGCTTTGACTACTGCATGCTCACTCGTGGTCTCTGGGTCATGTTCATTGGCCTGATTCTGAGTATACATACACAGACCCCGCCATCCGTCATCGTTTAATTCGTAACTATTACGGAGTACGATAGTTGGTACTACGATCCCAGAAACACACTGCGCCCGTCTCCCACTTGACAATGTGGGTATACTTGACGCCATCAACAAATCCACGTCCACCCGCTATTTAACCCTAATACCACTGTTGGAAACCATGCGGCTCTGCGTGCAACAGAAGGCTGAACTATTTGTCTCGATGGTTACTCCCTCTATTGCTTCAACCCCGGTGTGGCATCCCTACCCAGGCAAGGTCGAGTTCTCATTAGCTTTATGTACAGGCATGTGGGTGCACTCTATTTTGCCACTTCTTGCCATCACTCAATCCTCTTCCAAGTGCACGCGGGGTAGTTATCGATACTTTTTCACCCCTCTGGAAGGCGCATTCTTCATTCCGAAAACGTCTCGCGACCACTGATTCGAGCTAGGGCGCGAGGGAGATGGATAGCTACACGATGGTCTAATTCCCTCCCGAAGCTGGCGTACTGGTCTCGGCTTTGCCAGACACCACATTTACAGCTGCTGACATGAAGGTTACTGGAACTTGTATTCCAATGGCCCCATACAATAACAAACAACGCCAATAAGCCTAACTCCTGCCATTGAACAGTTCAAGTAAGGCGGTCTGGCGGACTTTCACTGTAATGAAGCTCTGTCAGCCTGGGTACTGTGCCTCTCTGCAGCCTCGAATGGCACGATATGTTGTTGCCAAAGCCATCAATCAGATCAAACCAGGGCCTGGGGGGGGAGGCATCTCGAGCTCCACCACGATGCGAGGCACAGCGCTTTGTTGGGCCGTCACCCCTCGCATGAATGGCAGGGAGGCGTCAGAGAACACTTAACTGACAAATAAGAGCCGATATAACAACAGAGTGTGGACCGGTGAAGAGGTTACCACCCCATTAATGCTGAATGGCACCAACTCGCTGCGCACCGTGGCGGTGCCGTTGACATTAGCACTATTACTTAGGTTCGCGACCATCTAAGTTGTGAATACTACAGTGAGAAAGTCGGCCTTGGTATTAGCGCGGGGGTACAAATAAGAAGAAATGGGAGCCAAGAAAAAACTATCAAGAGGCAACAAACGGGTCTCATTGCGAGCCTAATCAATAATCGATCGATCCTCAGTCATTATGCCACAGCGTCCGGAAGCAGTCAGCCAGCTTTGTCCACATACCGCTTGCGACCAGCATGGCGACAAGAACTTCCGACACTCCCGTGGGTACAGCAACTGCCCGTAGAAGTCGTAACCGTTACTTGGCCCAACGGTGACAACTGGTCACTTGATTGGGAAATCCAGCAACACCCAAGGGCGTTCAGGAAACAGAGTGCCTTGACTGGACGCTGTGTACCTGGACCCCGCCCGCGCCAAGATGGGCGGATGACCTGTACCTTACGTCTGTACCTTGCACAGGTCTGATGCCTGCCGGCCGGGTGGCCTCGGCGGAGCATTTTTGGTTGAGATAGTACTTGCGGCACCATTGCAGAATATCAGAATACTACTACCGCTAGCCCAGCCTGCCAGAAGAGACACTCGGCCCTGGAGGTTTAGCCTCTTATACCTTTCCTCCGTGCTGGGTCATGAAAGCTTGCTCATATCTACTGCGGCAATGGCCGCCCGTAGACAACCTTGGTGTTCCGAGATCTACTTTGCCCGCGGGATGAGCCATATTGGGTGACGTCGTGTTGCGTAATCCGCAGTGCTGACGATATAGGCACTGCGGAGAAGATTGCACCATTTCGGTGGCACCAACCACCGAGAGACCATGTCGATGGTGATGCAGCCAAACCAGGAGAGGCACGGCGCGTAGTCATCAAGCTTGAGTTGGCAGAGCCCCTAAGTCACCACGCAAACAAGGCTTGTCCCAGTCGCCGGTCCGAGTTATGAGCCTCTCCCATTATCCTTGGAGTCTGTCTCGCTTCAGCAAATGTCTTGCGTTCTCGTTTAGATGCGTGTATTGGCCAAAGCGTCCCCCCAGAGAAGAGGGGGAAAGGCTTCTTTCGGATGCTGCAGGGTCACGCAGGGTTATTAGTCCGCTTTGCTTCTTTATTATTAGATCCTGGATGAACCGTACCAGAGACACGACAGCGTGCCCACGAGGTTGGAATCCATCGATACTCGGAAGAGGAGAAGCACGGGCACGCGGCAGCACGGATAGCAGACAGTACCTGGAAGCACGGCACGCTACTGTTCAGCGAGGCACACAAGCAGGACTCTCCTTGCTTTTACCTTTCACTAGCTTCGTTTGTTTGCCATTCAAACAAGGTGGTTGGTTAGCTGGACTGGACCAAGGCCCCCAAAGGCTGGATCTGGACTCCACTCAAGGGCGAAACATGGCCCTTATCAGGCCTCGGGTACATGTTGAAGTTTAGCAGTTCTTCTCCCACATCCGTCAGAGGCGGGAAAAGCAATCAGCATCAAGAAGAAGTGTTCTGTCCTTCAGCACACCACAAGGAATCGTCGGCCCCATTTCTTTCCATTGCCACACGGCAGCCTCCAATCATTCGGCCGATGTTGCGAGCTGTCAAAGCTTGAATCCACAAGACGCCTCCCTGATCTGATGCTGCCTTTTTGCGCCTGCTTATGGGGGGTCCGCTCTGGTTGTCTGTCGCCACAGGTTGGTCCAAGGTGGCCATATGTCGCCCTGGGCGGTGTTGTTCGAAGTTGAATGGTCCTCCTTGTTGTTGTGTCCCTCCGCCTGTTCCACCCATGCCCCTGTCACCGTGCCGCATGACTTCGTTTCCCCTGGGTTGAATGTTGGGTCCCGAGTCCCCAGGCAGCATCATCCCGGCGAGGTCCCCTCCTCCGTGGTGGTTCCGATCAAGCCTGGGCTGTTGGCAGTCTTCGCACGAGGCAACGTTCCGCAAACAGCATGGGTGCTCGTCTTCCTTTGAGAGGCGCCGACCGCTCATGCTTCTGACACCCGGCCCTCGGCGTCGTTCTTGGCCGGGCGGAAAAATCCAAGACATAGTCGGAGCCAAGCAGCCTCTCTCTGCGTATTGTGAGGCCTTGGCAGTCGGTCTTCTCTTTGTCAGATGGGCAGTGTTCCTGGACCGTATTGCATAGCTCTCGACCTGCCCTGTTCTGCCGACGTGGTACCTGCAGGCACCGGCCAGTGTTAGCCCGTTGCGGCGCATCACGGCAACAGCAGACACGCGCGCACACACTCCCCCCACAAATCTCACAATCCACACCACGAGTGTTGCCCAGTCGGTGTCACTAGCAGGCTCATTGACCTCTGCTTCATGGGCATGATAAAGGCCCATCCGTGTTCAGTCTTCAACCAGACCCTCACGCTTGAGCAGCCAAGTGCCAAACGAACCCTGATCAACTCAACTCCAACTCAGTTCTGCCCCGCAACCTCCAACCTCCCGGTGGCTTGACTCGAGCAAGCCCCGTCGCAAGCAGTCGCACGTATTTGTCTTGAACAATTATTCCTGCCGCCAGTACGGAGTAATACTGGTCCTGTCCTGGCTCACCACAACGGCGGGCCTAGATCGGTTTTTTTTTTTTTTACTTTGTAACCTTGATAAGCTTTCCTCAGCCAACAAGCTCGCAAGCTTTTGGCCGGCGTAGCATCGACTTTTAGACTTCAGGCTTGATGCTCGTCAGGTCCGCATCATCCGGCACCCGTTGCAAATCGCACGCTTTCGTCTGAAACCAACACAGGGAACAAGCGAGACGAGACATTCTATACTGCATACTACGCTCGCTCCAAGGGCACCGGCGCAGACCCCACTGGATCAAATACTTAGTACTCCGTACTGAGAGCTCCGGACTGCAACCCCCATCTGTGACGGTGCTCGAGTGTCTGCGGCGCCGCCCCCCCTCGTCGCCTCGTCACCCCCTCCCCTGCTCCTCCAGGCTCCTTCAGCCTCACCCACCGTCAGTCGCCCGCTTAACAATACCCTCCATCCGCTGGACGACCCTCCACTCAACTTTCACCTCGACTTTCTTACCTTGCACGGGCAGCGCTCCCGTCCCTCACTCAACGTTACGACCGTCTGGCCGGCCTCTCAACCTGCATCCTCGCCGACGACATCAGTCCAACACACAATAGCCCCGACGGCCATTTCTTGAGCACCTCGCCATCATGGCAGGCGCCTTCCGACCGGTGAACTCGTCGCTGTTGGCCGAGTCCATCAAGGAGGAGCCCATGACGACATGCTCTTCCTCATCCGTCACGCCCCGGCCGAGTGCAGCATCGCACCATCCACCACAACCACAACAGTCTCGTACTCTGCCCGACGATTCCAAGACGCCAACGAGATCGACATTCAGCTCTGCTGTTTCCGACCAAAAACCACTGCCCAACGCTCCGTTCCCCCCTACCGGACATGCCTCCGAATCAGCAGATGGTATGCCACGCCGTGAAAACTCGCAGCATTCTACCAAGTCGTCCAGAAGAGATTCCATGGATGTAGATATGGATGATTCCGACGCAGAGACTGGCGCCGGTGGCGATGACGGTACAATTTCCGATGGGGACAGTGTAGGTGCCGATGGCTCGAAATCAAATAAAAAGAAAAAGTCTCAACGGTTCTATTGTACCGACTATCCACCATGCAATCTCAGTTTCACCAGAAGCGAGCACTTGGCCCGACACATCAGGTTTGTTTTGTCGTCAAAACTATATTTTTTGGCAAGGTTTTCGGTATTATGGTGGCACAGGCACTAACTACCCGTCTTAGAAAACACACCGGGGAACGGCCATTTCAATGTCATTGCTCCCGCCGCTTCTCGCGGCTTGACAACTTGAGACAGCATGCTCAGACTGTTCATGTAAACGAGGATATTCCGACGGATTCACTTGCGGCAACAGGTTCGCGCTTCCAGCGGCAAATGCGAACTACAGAGAGAGTACGGCAAGCAGGCAACAGGGCCAGAGCATCAACGGGTGGCAGCGCGGGCGGGCCTGTTCGCGGCCATTCCAAGAGTCTGTCCACGTCCAGCATTGCCAGCATCAGCTCTGTTGGCTCGGGCTATGGTCCGCAGATGGATGTGAGGAGGCGACCGCCACCCCTGGTCATGGCCGCGGATCCTCGGTCTCGGATGTCGCTTGAATCGTACCGAAGCAACGCAGACAGCACGTTTTCATACCGACCCCCTTCCCCTGGCGATTTCAGCACCCCGACGTCTGCTACCTTCTCAACGGCACAGAGCAGCCCGCGGTGGATGTCTGGAATGGCCTCGCCTACGTCATCCCACTCACGATCCCAAAGCATGTACAGTTCAGGAAACCGAACGCCGGGCCGACGGCTTAGTGTGCCATCCAGCGCAAATCCCTTCCAATCAGCCCCCGGGCGTGCCTTATTCAGTGCTGGTCACATGAACAGCTCACACCCATCCGCCTTCTCGCCCGCGGGCTCGAGCTTAGTTCCGTCTCCGACGTCGACTACATCTGGGTGGTCCACTCGGCGAGACTCTGTCTCAAGCGCCGGCGACGACGCGTGGAGGAGACGCACATGGCACCCAGACAGCCGAAATTACGGTAATCAGCCGCCACAGACTCAGTCGAACCAACTGGCCGGGGTTAACCAGAACGTGGGACCAAATCCTCCTCCACCTATCGCAAACCCGTCAAGCTCTCAGTCATCTCTGCGCCTTCCCGGCATTGAGTCGTTCGACCCGCTTCCACGCCGACATCCGACACCACCACCACCCCAGCCGCAGCAGCAACATGGTCCTTCGGCCATGGCCATAGACTCTGAGACGGCATATAGACGATCTTTCCAGCCTGGAGTAGGTGAAACGATTCAGCCCGACGAACGCCGCAATTTGAACATGTATGATGCCAGCCTGCAACGTGGATTAAACCGTCTAGATATTAGCCACAAGACGCCCCCTCGTGATAGCGCCGGAAGCTGGGCCTCGGAGGCTAACAGGGCTGTTCAAGCCCAAGCTGAACGCGTTCAGATGCAAGCCAATCAACCAAGCGTTCGGTTTCAGGATCAGGTACCTCCTTCCCGACAGTTTCCAGCCTCTGTGCATAGTGGTCGATCTCTTCACCAACACACCATGTCGGCGCCGTCAATTGCAACGCCGCGAGAGAATAAAAGGCACGGCTGGTACCACGGACCTGCGCCATCGCAGGCACACGGCGAGCATGTCATGCAGGATCCCCGCGGAGCCCATGTCGATCGCATGGTTCACCCAAACTTCACCGGTTTTAGCGGCTTTCCTGGCAGAGAACAGCCGGCTCAGACCCAACAACAGGACGGAAAAGCAAATCCAGACTCGCTCAGGCGATTGGAGGCGCTTGTGGCCGTCGCAACGAGCGAAGGAACGACAGCGACAGCTTATTAGAAGAGCAGCTAGTCACTTCTCTTCCCAGAATCAGAATCAGCACTGGTGGATTTCTCCTCTCTACTTTCGACTCCAGACTTTGTCTATTATTTCCTACCGGGCGTGTCACGCGCTATGACCCTTTTTTCTTTGTTGACACACCTTGCTCCCTTTGGACCATACATGTTTCCTTTTGTTGTACCCGAGTTTCCTCACAAAGACGTGTTTTTTCCCCTTTGGATTGCAACTTGAAATCGGATCATGACGTGATGAGATACCCACTGGCTGTTATGAGATGGTCAATTGAGAGGCAGCCGTAATACACGATTGGCGGAGAGACTGGGACAGCGCTTAGACGAAGATATCGACGACTCACGTTATGAGGTGGATCAACGGACTGTTGTGCGCCGCGGCGTTTGTCGCCGTGATAGCTAATGACCGGCTGAACCTTTTTTTTTTCCGGATGGATTAGCGTTTGTTTGTGATACCCTGATGTTTGATACCAATTCGGAGGGGTTTGTGTGGTGTTTTGTGCATTTTGTTTGGGATGCTGGCGTTTCACTAACGACTTTCTTTCACGGATGGATGATTGGATGACGGGATAGGATAGTGTCAATGTGATTGATGGCTGAACATATTGAACTATTGTGACGCAAATGACTACCATTTCCGACGGACAAAGGCAACAAGTCCCAAGTGTGACCCAGCTGAGATTTCAATTTTTTGTAGCCGGGTACCAGTGGGGAGGGAGGGCATGGCATGGCCATGGACGTGGTTAGTAGCGGGCTGTAGTCGTGTATGGCTGAGAGCTTGAGGTGGAAATGAAGCAGTAGCTTGAGCAGACTGTGTGGTACTTGGCCATTTCTTATTTTTCCAGAATGAAATACGAAACCATGACTCTTAAAGGATGGTGAGCATGAGAACTGACGCTGCCAACAACAGTTCAGGCAGCAATGTACGCTAGAGAACCGGACAAGCTGGTGCTGTGGCACTCCTCCCTTGTGCCGTATTCACAAAGGCCTCAGTCGAAGCCATGCAAAGAAGTGACGGCAGGACTGGGGTTTGACAACATGGTGGGTTGCTACATGCAGGCATTGGGGGCGTCATCTAGATGATGAGACGGAGGGACAAGGACACAGCCCTGTCAGGAGGGTCATAACTAGAGATTTCATAGCGCTAAACTAACCAACTCGATTTGCCTTGCGTTGTCAGCCCCAGCCACTCACTTACCAAGCGGCCGGTTGACCGTTGGGACGCGGACGACGCGTCAGTCCTTGCTCGACACATGAAGCACAACCTTGCCCCTTGCCGAGCCCGTCTGCAGATGCGCAAAGGCCTCTCGGGCGTGGTCAAACGCAAACGTCTTGTCAACGACGGCCGTCAGCTTGCCCTCGTTGACCCACTGCGCCAGCGCGGCCCAGTCGTCGCGGTTATTCGACGCCATGTACAAGACGACCTTGTTGGTGCCGCCGCCCAGGAACGACGGGCGGAGCAGGGTGGCGAGGGCCGAGGCCGCGTGGCCAATGTGCCGGCCGGCGGCGACGATGACGAAGACGCCCCCGGGGAGGAGGACGCGGCCGGCGGCGCGGGCGTACAGGCCGGGCGGGTCGCAGCCGACATTGTCGGCGATGAGGCTGAAGACGCGCCCGCGGGCGACGAGCTCGGCGACGACGTCGGCGCCCGTGTAGTCGATGACGTCGTCGGCGCCGAGGGACCGGCACAGCGCGGCCTTGGCGGCCGAGCACGACACGGTGACGTGGCAGCCTAGCAGCTTGGCGATCTGGATGCCAAAGGTGCCGACGCCGCCGGAGCCGCCGTTGATGAAGACCTTGTCGCCGGGCCGGACGTACGGCTTGATGCTCTGGTAGGCCGTGAGCCCGGCGGTGCCTACGGCGGCGGCCACGTCTGGGTCCACGGTGCGCGAGAGCCGCGCGTACCCGTCGCGCGGGACCGTCACGTACTCGGATAGGGAGCCGGGGCGGCGCAGCGGCGATAGGCGCGCCATGACGCGGTCGCCGACGAGCACGTCGGTCACGGCGCTGCCTGCCGAGACGACCTCGCCGCTGAGGTCCATGCCTACCGTCTTGGGGAAGGGGAGGATGGCCCGCGCGCCGAAGCCCATGGCTGGCACTTTGTGGTCGGCTGGGTTGATGGCCGCGCTGATGACGCGGACCTGGATCTCGGAAGGCTTGAGGGCCGGCGCTGGGCGCGCGACGGTCGTGAGCTTGAGTGTGTCTTGGACCTCGCCGGGCGTGGCGAGCTGCCATGCCTTCATGTCGGCCATGGTGACGGCTCTTTTTTTTTTCGAGTAGGACCTTTGTGGATGGGATGGATTGATGCCAGATGGCTGAGGTGGTTCGGGCAGTGATGCAGCAGTCAAGTTGGGAGGGGGGGTCGTCGAGACTCGAGACTCGAGACGGGCTCTGCTTCAGATGATCGATGAGGTTGCTGCTGCCCCGCAATTCCAACCGTCGGTGTGAGCCGAGGCAGACGCACCGGCTGGCCGGGATGGCTGTTGGATCTTGCCGTCTGGGCTTGCTGTAGCTCGGTCGCTCATGTCGTCGAGATGCTTGGGCGATTAGGAGGCCGAGCCATGTCATCTGCAGGCTGGGACTGAGTGCCGCGCAACAATCGGCACCTCGGGGGGTTGACGGGCAGGATTGTGGAGATGACGGCATTGGCATCTCGGCCCGGAGACAGCAGATGGTGCGACACGGCCAATCAGCTTTGCGGGCGCCGACTTGGCATTGGCGACGCGGACTTGTATGGCCGAAAGAGGCAAGTGGTTGTGGTTTACACAAAAATGCGTGGTGGCAGGGTGTCTTGTTCGTTGCGTGAGGCTACGTATTCTAGGGAGGTGTTTGTCATTCCTGGAGCGAGACTGGCAGAACTTGTCATGGATCATGAAGCGTCTGGTTTGACTCTGCTTCAATGCAGTGGCTTGCGCGCGAACAAGGCATGGGCGGCACCGCAACGAGTCCTGCGACACTGCGTAGTTTTGTCGACCTTCCCGCATGGGACCGGCCTTGATGAACAACAACCGACCGTTCCGTCGTAGCATAACAATACACGGCAAGCACCATGACCGTGGCAAACGCTTCCACGCCAAAACGGCGGTATACACCCTTCTACAACATGGTCGTCCTCTGGCTCGCCAACCTGTTCTTCTGGACATGCCCACCGCTCACCCCTCTCCCGCCGCTCATCACCAGCGCCCTCGGCACGCGCCGTGTCCATATCGGCGTCGAAATAGACTACTTTGCCTCCAAGGCACCGTTGGGTCTTGGGCCTCGGCCACGGCAGACCGCCAGATCGCCAGCCTCGTCCCGTGTTGGCGTCAGGCAGCACCACCAGCTTGCCAGCAACCATGCAAATCGCGACATTTCATGCGCGAAAAAAAAAAAAAAAAAAAAAACTGTGTGCGTGTTACTCCCCAGCCTACCATCGTGTCTTTAAACCGGCAAGAGGGGAATTCAAGCAGGCGGCAACCGCATTCCCACGCCTCATATCGCGCCGCCATTTCGCCCCTCATCAACATTGAACAGGGGCATCTGGATTCTGCACCCACCACGCTCATTTATCCACCATCTTTTTATTAAAAAAAAATAAATAAATAAATACTAAACCACGAAAGGAAGCAAGATTCATTATAATCACTATACAGTCCGATAATGCTCTCAGCGGACGCGAGCGACGTCTCCGCATCCGCCTCCGCCTCCGCCACCCTCTCGAGGACAACAACCAGCACACTCACGCCGCCCTCGTCGTCGGCCTCGTGCACGACATCCTCGTCGTTCGTCTCCTCCTCGTCGTACGACTACGAGCGCACCCCCGAACGCAGGGCCCTCAACCTCTCGCTCAACGTGTACAACACGATACGGCGCGTCTCGGCGCTCCTGCCGGGCGTCATCATCGCCGTCGACGCCTGGTGGATCAAGTCGGACCGCCTGTGCAGGCCCGGCGACGCCGTCTCCCTCTGCGAGGGCGTCCTCGAGCTGACCTTTCCCGTGGTGCGGCCGTCCAAGAAGAACAAAAAGCAAACGTGCGAGGCTGACTTGTTGCTGTTGTTGTCGCGCCTAGGCCCTCGCCGCGTTCCTCTTCGACGTGGCCACCATCATCGTCAACCGCCTCGGCATCCCGGGCGCGTCGACCATGCCGCTGGTCGTCAGTATCCTGTGCCACTTTGTTTTGACGTTTACCTGCCTGGTGTGCTTCGCGGGGCTGTTGTACATTTTTACGCGCTCCGTCAACTTTTCCTGGCCCGCGGGCGTCTTGTTCATCGTCTTGGTGTCTTCTTTGGGGTACGTACGTCTCTCTGCCCCCTTGCTCAACGTTTACTTCGGGTCCGGAATGCTTTTGCGTCTTCGGCCAAGCGGGGGGACCAGGGGAGCTGATGCCGTGCAGAGTCTTGTCTTGCGCTGCCTTTGTGTACGGAGTCATTTCGTGGCGCTAGGAACGGGTATGCATTAGGCTGGAAGACGACGAGGTTTGAGCAGTGGTATTCTTTCTATAGGTATAGTACACATTATTACATGAGTAGCCTTACTGGCCATACTTTTTCTGTTGTTACAATTTCATTTGCTGAAAAGTCTCCCCCCTTCTCCCCCCTTGCATCATGCGTGGCCTTGTAGTGAATCAGGTGGCTGTCACGGCAGGGTTTTCGTGCCGTCACACTGGGATCCTTTTCCACGATGCCAAATCAAAAGGGACAAAGAGGAAAAAAAAACACGCCTTCGTCTCGGCGAGGTGCATCAGATTCCTACGCCGGCATAGCCACCACTCGCTGCAAATCTCAGCTGATACTCTCTCAAGTCAGCCCAATGCCGCAGCTCCTCCTCCTCGTCCTCTGCCGTCATGTGGTTCGGATCGCCTGCGCGACTCGCCGCCGCGGGACCCGTCTTCTCCAGCTTGATCAGTATGTCAATCAGTTGAGACAAGGCCTCTTCCGACTTGATAGCCACCGGCCCCTTGCGATCTGCCGAGTCGTTCAATAGCGTTGATGCAACCTGGCGGATCTTGTTGATGAGCGACAGTCCGTTGGGTTCCATATTACGCTGGGAGATGGACCCCAGGACTTCGAGGAGGTTCTGCACGATTAATTCCCGTTCCGCGGCCATGAGAGCAAAAATCTCTTTATCGTCTGCGTCCTGTAATGCTCGTTCCTCCTCGCTGCGATCCTCCACGGGGTTATTTTGCTCGTCAGCCAGGTGTACGTCTCGGAGGTTAAAGTACAATTCTACAAAGTACGACCGCGTCGCCAGTTGAGACATGAAGATGTTGGCTTTTTGGATCTCGTACTGTAAGCGACGCCGCTGCGCTGGTTGCGTCTTGATGACGTTGCGGACATCGTGGGACGGCTGGGCGTTTGGCCAGACAGGCGGTACGTATTGCAGGCCCGATTCGTCCAGCGTCGCCAGTGAATTCGCGTCTTCACCCTGTGCTGAAAGCTGCAGCTCTGGCGGAAGGTTGTCGACGATTCCCTTTGCAGCCATCAAGCCATCCCGCAGAAGGATTCGCTGGTCCGCCCAAGGCAACGTGTTCATGCCATACGCAAGCTCCAGGCTCACGACGCCATTCATCGTCGTGTATATGTCGATGCCAAATCGGAATCCTGTCAGCAGTGTGACGGTCCCCTCAGCTTGGTGGATAATCTCATTCGCCAGGACGCAGATGTCGTCGACATTCTCGGGATACGAAGGATAAGGCAAGCTTGGCGTAGATGGCGCAATGACCAAATCCGTGCCAGTAATACCCAATTGAGTCATGGACCTACAAACGTCAATAATGCGGTCATGGCCTGAGCCAAAACTCGACGCGACCACTTACCTAATGCCCAACAGGAGACACCAGAACAGGCGTTTCCCGATCTGATCCTTGACGTGATTAAACGGCAGCGGCTCGGTCGAGTACGGATCCGTGCCAAAGGTTGGCAGATCTCCCGCGTGTTTTGGCCGCATAAAGCCCAGTTCCCGCATCAAAATCAACGTCTCTGCTAGGAAATGGCGTGCTGGATTCCACTGCAGCGTATAGGCCCCGGCCAAACCGAGGAAGTAGCTCGTACAAGCATCGTCCAGCGTCTTGGGTTGCTTCAAGATCCATTTACTACCGCGCGTAAGAAGCGCAATGTCGCGGCATTTTTCCACCAAAACGATGGCCTTGGGGAACAGATGCGTGCTGTGCTGCGCCTTGAGGTGCTCCCTCGCGCTTCTCGGAAAAGACGCGACCAAGGCACCAACCATGCTGGCCAGTAATCCCAGAAACTCGGGCCGCGTTCGGTCTTCACGGTTCGCAAACGATTGTCGAAAGGTGGGCTCGTGGGGAAACGGCGCCAAGGGATGTATATAGGTGAAGAAGTCGTCCACGAGAAGCTCCAGCACGGGCATGGGCGCAATGGACTCGGCATCGAGAATGCCATCCGACGAAATGTTCATCAACGCCTTGGCCGCAGTCTGAGGCGACGGGGACGCAGGGGGAAAGCCAACAGCGGCCATCTCTAGACGCTGCCGCTTCGCCGCCTTGGCCGCTTCGGCATGCTTGTTCGGGGGGCCACGTCTCTTGGTCTCTCGTTCATATGTGCATTCGACGCCCAGCTCGCGACACGGTCGGCAGGGAATGTTGCTATCGTCGCATTTCACCTTGCGCATGCTGCACATGTCACACGCTCTCCTTAGACGCGTGAGTTTTGGATTGACGGTCGGATCGCGCATGACGCCTCCCGTGCCGGCGACCAGATGCTGTTGTGTCATGTCTGGACCCGGAGCAAGCCCAGGCATGCCCACGCCCTGAGGCTGCTGGGACACCTGGGAGACCTGGGACACGGCTTCGGCTGCGACTGCTGCTGCGGCATGTTGAAGAGCTTGCGGGTTTTGGATGGCCTGCGCAGCATCGCTGGCGGCTTGAAGGATCTCTAGGCCATTGCTGGCGTAGGCATGGGCAGTTGCGTGCTGCGACGGTGACGGTGGTGGAGAATCCGACATTTTCGGGCAGAGCAACACGGCCGGCCGGCAAAGGCACGGTTAGAATTGGACGCACGCGACGGTGAAGGTCGCGAAGGCTGATTGTCGGCGGATTTCCGGATGTTGATGAGTTGAAGCGAGGTGACGCCGGCCCAAGGCCCCAAGATTGGTGTTGGACACGTGAGTGATCACGTGCTGACATGTCTACCAGTGGGCTTCTGCTCTGCACTTGGTCTCTGACCCAGCTGTTACGATGCCTAGCAGATAAGACTGACAATCTACTTGGTAGGTAGTTAAATTACTTGATGCCTATTCGGGTGGGCTTGTGATGCTATTCACTCCCTGAAGAGTGGTCTGGACAGAAATGCACAGCCTTGAGCTTGTCAACATCGCCTCTCAGAGTCGTGGCGTCTTCCCGAGAGGCTGATATGGAGTACATACAGACCTGGCGGGGTTGGCAAGGATAGTGACGGCACGGGCTTATTTTTACACCAGGTACGTATGCAAATGAGCAATAACATGGCTGGATCAAAAAGATTAAATGAATGAAATGTAGATTAGATGCCCATCTTCAAGCACTGTACATCTTTTAGCAGCAAAATCCTCCACTCATTTGACGGCCCCGTCGGTCGGTAATCGAACATTGAACCCACTCGCCCATCCAGTTCAACACAAACAAAGTATCGACACAACATCTGGACGTCCCTGATGTCCGGAACCCCGTGCCTCGGCCCCTCCGTGCCGATATACACGTGTTCAGATCCGGGGAATACCAAGACAACGGCTGCTTATATTGTGGAATTGATCTCTCCGCGCGAATCCTCCGACTTTGAACGCGGTCCCGATAACCGATGTGGCGTCGTTGCCAGATCTGGCAGAGAAACTGGAGCGCGGTAAACCAGGTGATTGGCCGGATCGTATGTCCATACTCTTCTTGGGTAGACAGATTCGTCTTCGTCTATGGCGCAGCCCGTTTGGCTGTGCACATTGAAGCTTCTTCATTGTACATATATCCTCGGTCGCGTACCCCTTTTAGGCTCGTACGTACGACAGGAGCGGGTGGACTCGTCCCTTTCTTTTACGTGATTATTCGCAACTTTTGCGGTTTTGCCTGCTCCCCAATGCCCAGAGTCAAGCCTGGCCAGCGTCGGCGTGCAAAGGCGCCCAAGGTCCGTACGGGGTGTCGAACATGCAAGTCAGTTTTCCCGTGGCGGATGAATGCGTGTCCGTGGTCCCTTTGTGCAGGATGCCGTTTCTGCTTCAGCGCTCGGTGTGGATTGAGCCATGCTAATTTGGCAATTCCGTAGGAGTAAGGCGGCCGGCAGAAATTTCAATGTTCCGTCAAGTGGCTCGGTAGACGGCTGACTCTGGCACGCAGCTCGCAGAGTGAAATGCGACGAGACGCACCCGGCATGCAAGAGATGTTAGCCCTCGTCCGGACTCCCTGCTCCCCAACGTGCTCCTTCTCACGGGTTTCAACGGATTAGGTACCGCCAGCGGCCGCATCTGCGACGGCTACGATCCGCTCCCGGCCAACGCTGAGCCGAGATTCATCGCCGTGGTGCCGTCGCCTGTCCGCCGAGAGGAATCCCGCTCCTTGCGGTACTTTTATGAAAAGACAGTCTCTCAAATGACGACTTTTTTCCGGGATGAGTTTTGGACCCGGCATGTGATGCAGGTTGCCGATTCGGAAAAGTGTATCCGGCATTCTCTCGTGGCGTTATCGTCCTACCACGAGTCCTTCTCAAGTCCAAAGCCGGCCAGTCGGAACCAATTTGCGCTGCGCCACTACAACATGTCGATTGGCGGGATACTTAAATCGCTGAGGACTGCAGACAATGCGCATATTCATTTAATGTCGTGCATATTGTTCATCTGCATCGAGGTACGGGCGGTTGTTGCCGATATCAAGGCCCGTAAGCTGAGGTCGCATCTCATAGGCATTGCAAGGACACATATCGACGGTAGTGCATCTTGTCAAAGCGGGTTACAGAATTCTCCAAGAACAAAACAAAAACCAACCGGCCAAGAATAACGGCGCAAAGCAAAGTGAAAAGCCACGCTCTGATGCCAGTGCCTTTTTGGGCTTCGCTGACCGCTTCCTGCGCCGTATAATCGCTCAAATATACATGGTAAGGAAACAAGGCGCAAGGCACAGGGGTTGGCAGCTGACGCGGCGTTGCAGTTAATAAGAGACTTGGATCCGGACATAACAGCCATTGTAACAAGCATTCTGCAGCCCAGCGAGCAGTCGCGCTCCTTTGACTTTGCTTCTCTGGCCGACGCCCAAGAGGGACTCAGTGATATTCGCCTGCAATTCGAGAGGTGTGATATGAGGGGGCTCGTGGGCAAAGTCTCAGCATGGTCTACGGCATTTGAAGAATTCAAATCATTAAACTCTGCTGCTCTCACATCCCGAGCCAACAAGAGAGCAGTGGCTTTGCTGGAACTACAGTCGAGGTATTGCGCGGTTGATATTGCCATCAGCTGTGCTGGCGATCAAGCGGACCAGCTCCTCTGGGATCGATACATTGGCGCCTTCACTGACATGCTGGGTTATGCCGAGAAAGCAATGGATCTGCATGATCAGGCAAGTTGTTCACCTCAGTTCCACATGCACTCCGGTACGGTGCCGGTGCTATACGGGATAATTGCGAAATGCCGAGACCCGACGATTCGCAGACGCGCCATCGGGCTCATGACCTCCCGTCCTCTGCAAGAAGGCGTGTGGAACAACAATCTTGTGCTGGGGGTTGCACGGAGGATCATGGCCACCGAGGAGGGTAGTCTTGGTCCATGGCCGGCATCGTGCAAAGACATCCCTGCCGAGTCTAGAGTCCGTTCCATTGCAGTTGCAGCAGGTGCAGGTGATAACCAGTACATGGTGGGCTACCAACTAGGTCGGGGCTGGCGGTGGGAGGAGTCTGATTACATTGCGGATTGTGTATGAATGGGCAGTCCCAGTCCGACGCGAAACCGAGGGGTCGCTTCACCATCCATTGAGCGATACTTGTGAGGTCGAGGGCTGATGAGTTGGTAGCGTGATACTTTGTACATATCTCATATCAGAATGAACCCGAGCGATAAGCTATCGGATCAATGTCTTGTTGACCTTTGAGTGTGGAGCCGACACTCCTCTGGTGCACCGATGCCGTTGATGGGCGTACCTCGCTTCCGTAACCGAGCCACGTCGTTCATGGCCATCCCATCATTTAGGCATAGATCTGATGTAGATCGAATAGTTCAGATGCACATAAGATAGGGACCTCCCTCAAGTAGAAATCTGGTACGAGCTGTCCAATCAGGTGCCCGTCAATATCGTAAGCCGCTTCCATTTTGGGCCCATGATGGCCTCAACCGCCGGCAGGCCCACTTGGCCGTCAGTGCGGATATTGTTCCTCGGCCCTGCACGCGCGCACGGTCTGTGTGATATGGGCTAAGGCGCGGGCGACCAAGATGATGATTGTCCGCTAAACCAGGAACAGACGGTATGGTTCGTCCGTGTCCTTGAATCGTGGCTAAACCCATGTCGCGGGACGTCGGTGAAATTCTAATGCCCCTGACGACTGATCGCCAAGGTAGCTTTCTCTAGGCCTCGGATCTCCTTGAATGTCTTGACGGCAAATGAGGGCCGATGGCCAATCACGACGAAATCGTACATTGGCAGATTTATTCCGAGACATTGGATGAGTCGCTCCATAAAGCCGAGCGTGTCCCGCTAAGAAAAGAACCGCGTCGTATGGTGTACTACCGTTGTTTGTTTTCGCTGTAAGGCATCCGTCATGGTCATACCGCATCTTTAAATCCCCAATTGCCAGCCCTCTACTCGCTGACGGAGGCAAGACTGAGAATACAGGGCACAAGATCGCGATAAGCCTACGAGCCATGGAGCCGCAATCGTTTTTGTCGTGGCTTCTTGGTCTGTTTGTTGTCTTCCTCTCATCTGTGCCCGGAGTACTTGCTCTGCCAGGTTCATTCCCTGAGGCACATGGCCCAGACTGGTCAAAAATTCATTCACGATTTGCGGCTCGCTCTCAGAAAAACTCGACGCAGGACAAGTACCTCATTGGTACTGGGAAAGCAGACATCACCGGGCCCGCGGCCGATATCATCCTTACCGGCTATGCAAACCTCGAGCAGGTCGGCGGCGGTATTCGCCAGAGGCTGTTCAGCCGAGCTTTCATCATCGGTGATGTGAACAAACCCGAAGATAGGATTGTCTATGTTGTTCTTGACAATCTGGTCGGAGATACGGCTATCCGCTTTGGGGTTTTGGATGCACTCAAAGGCATGGGAGCCCCTTATTCTGTCTATGGCCAGAACAATGTTGCACTTGCGGCAGCACATAGCCATTCCGCGCCCGGTGGTTGGAACAACTACCTGGTTCCTCAAATTCCGTGCTTGGGCTTCACCAAAGAAAGCTATCAGCCCATTGTTGACGGCGCGGTACTGTCCATCAAACGAGCACACGAAAGTCTCCAAGAGGTGAGGATCCAGGGCCCGTGGTTCTTTTTTGATCCTGTCGTGTCCAGCTTGCGCAATGCCAAAGAATTATTAGTATGGCAGCTAACATCTTGTACGCAAGGGATACCTTGATGTTGGCACCACTGAGATTACGGATGCTTCCATAAATAGATCACAATGGTCCTACTTACAAAACCCTTCCGAGGAACGAGCCAGGTATAGTGCGTCGACCGACACAACCATGACTTTGTTGCGCTTCACCAGAGCCTCAGATAACAAAATAACTGGACTGCTGAACTGGTTTCCGGTGCATGGTACATCACTCTACCGAAATAATACCCATGTTGCGGGCGACAATAAAGGACTGGCAGCATGGATGACGGAACAAGCGATGAGGGAAGATTCTGCATTTGCTAGCAATTTTGTAGCAGCGTTTAGTCAAGCAAACCTCGGTGATGCCACCCCTAATACAGAGGGGGCTTGGTGTGAAGACGGATCTGGCAAACAGTGTGATTTTGAGACTGCAACGTGTGCAGATGGAACTGTTGCAAAATGCCAAGGCCGTGGCCCTCACTGGCAAGTTCAAGACCAAGGCGCAAGCAGCTGCCATGAGATTGCGCTTCGCCAACTAAGGGGTGTGAAAGAGATTTTGGTGAGTATAAATGTGCATTCCCATGGGCTTTCCTGTTCAAGGAACACGCTGACCTGGTCCGCTAGACTTCCATGTCCAAATCCTCCACTCCTGTTCAGGGGCCTACGGTTAAGTCGTTTCACTTCTTCCACAATATGGAATATTGGCAATTCACATTGCCGAACGGAGAGGCTGCCATGACTTGCCCTGCCGCACTTGGGTACGCCTTTGCTGCTGGGACGACGGATGGCCGAGGCGAATTTGACTTCATTCAAGGGGACAACGGTAAACCACACAACACCGAGTGGGATTTTCTTACGCACCTCATCAAGAATCCATCCCAGCGTCAAACAGACTGCCAAAAGCCCAAGCACATATTTCTTAGTGCAGGAGAGCTCAAAGATCCGTATGAATGGGAACCAAGCATCGTGGATGTCATGATGTTTCGAGTCGGTCAACTGGTTATGATCCTGAGCCCCAGTGAGGTAACCACGATGAGTGGCCGGCGGTGGAAGGAAGCCGTTGGGAAACAGGCAACTTCATTTGTTGATGACCCAATTGTCGTTCTGGGCAGCCCGGCCAATACTTATGCGCACTACGTCGCGACGCCCGAGGAGTACGATGTTCAGCGTTATGAAGGCGCTTCAACAATATTTGGCCGCCATGAACTCGACGCTTATATCAATCTCACAGTCAGCAATATGCATTACTTGAAGCCCGACGCCACGGAACAGCCAGAGCAAGGAAAGTTGCCACCAGATAATAGGAAGAAGTCGTTCAATTTCGTGCTGCCTGTGATTTACGACACAGCACCTCTTTTCAAACAGTTTGGCCAGGTCTTAACGCAGCCCCAACCCAGGTATAAACGTGGCGACGTTGTCAAAGCCAAATTTCAGGGGGCGAATCCACGGAATAATCTTCGACTCGAGGGAACTTTCGCGGCGGTTGAGAAGCAGGGACAAGACGGGACGTGGAGCCAAGTTGCCGACGATGCGGACTGGTATCTCGTGTATACGTGGCGACGCACAAGCACCCTCCTAGGACACAGCGAAGTCGACTTTACGTGGGATACGTCGGGGAACGCTGTGCCAGGAAGATATCGATTCAAGTACTACGGCGATGCTAAGAAGCCTGGTTCGGGCGTTGAAGCGTTCACTGGAACTAGTAATCAATTCGATATCAGTTAGTTTTCTAGCCGAGATAGCACGGAATAATGGAATATCGGTGTTTTTGGCGGAGCCTGGATTTCAGTAAAAGCTTCGTCTGGCTGCTGGCCCAACGCTGGTCCCCCACTGGAACTAGCGAATCTAGGATCCGGAATGTTGGGAAATGTGATTGTTTCGTAGATTAGTGATGCAGCAAACGGCGGGCTGTTTGCTGCCCAACTACCGTGCCTCCTTGACGGACGCACAGCTCACTCTTTGTCGAAGCCAAAGGGCATCTGGCTGGCATTGCGGCCTCACCGCAACTTGTGACTTCGTCCCACAGATGGGCTGGTTCAGGAGTCTTGGACCCTGTAGCCTCACTTGGCACGGGAGTAGGGTGATATCTGCTGCATGTTGGATGCGTGGTGGCTTTGGCAAGATCCATTGGCGTAAATACACACATATGCAGAGAATCGTCGCTGCGAGGTGCCAAACCACCAAGCCCTGACCAATACCGGCTAGTGGAGAATGGTGCTGCACCGGGTTAAAGAGACCCCTGCATCCGGATTAAAGCCGAGAGCAAATTTCGGCTGCGCGGTGGCGATGAGGTGAGATGGGTTGCAAGAGATTGCGAAGACGAGATTGAGGCCATGATGTTTTGGAATGCAAATGTCAAGGTTACGTGGACATGTTGCGGTGGAAGGCACGCCGGTCGCGCCTGCCCCTCACTGCTCGTGCCCCTCCACGACGCGGTGGTCTCGCTGGCATGTCACGTACTGGACAAAGGAGGTCATGCAGGCTCTTTATTCCTCGCATCGATTTTCGTCACACGAGCAGCGTGACACGTTTAAACGATCCATGATGATGACAAGACGGCCATGCAGCTCGATGCGGCCTTCAAACCCACCAACGGAAGCTGGCAACGTTGCCCAAACGCTGGCCACGGTCATGCATTCCAGACAAATCTATTAGCAAAGCGAAATCACGAACAGGCCACAGAATCCATGTGCCGCGACAGGGCTGACAGATCCGGCGGCGCAAGGGCCAGGGTTACGGGGGACTGCTTGATCGCTGAGTGCTGGATCAAGAGTGGGAAGGAGTTGCTCCGTATTGTGAAAAGGATCTCTTCTCGTCCGGCAGACTGCAACTACTATTTGAACAAGCAGAGAGCATCGTTCACTCGACATCTTCCAACTGGGAGATCGACTTGCAAGCAAAATAAGACTAGCGAATCGGCCTTGGCGCCTTCACATGCTCCCCATTTGGCCGCACGTTAGATCCACAAGATTGAACTCTAGAGCTCTTTGGACAAGCAACTCCTGGCTTGTCTGGAGTTAGTCCCCCAGAGTTGTGAACGCAACCCGAGGCAATTAGCAGCGGCGACGCCGGCCGGTGCTTGCGACAGCGACGCGGTTTCCCCTGGCCTATAACTCCAACTCTCTCCAAACTTGATATTGATACTGGCGTTGGGGGAGCCAGCTGACGGTCCAAATTGCGTCGCCAACTACTCTCCGTACTTGGTACCCGAGTGGTTGAACACCAGTAAGGTACTGTTGAGTTGTATCAAGAGCCCAGACCCTGGCGAGGTGTTCGAGCTGACTTTGGCCATCCTTCCAGAATCTCAAAGCTTTCGTTGCGTTTGCTTAAGGTTCCTCCACAACCACCGTTTGAACGTTTGAACGATCCTCTTCACCACCCAGCCACAACGGCTGCATACAAACCTCGGCATCAACAGACAGCAGCAGTGACGCGACAACCCCCCCTAGCCAGCAAGCCGGCAAAGCCAGTGGACACTGGACACCAATAGACGCAGGCACGATACCAATCTCGCTGGTGCCCATATCCTGGACCAGAGTTCCTTGCCTCCTTGTCCCATTTTCCCTCGGGTGGGACCTGGCCAGCGTCATACCCCTCACTCCCCCAATCCAGGCCCAGTCCCATCCAAGTCCCAATATTCGGGGCTCCTTCACATTCGCAGCTCGACCCAACACAGTCGAGCCTTCTGCGTCTCCTCTCTGAACCCGTCGAGACTCGAGTTTCGCCCATCAGCCTCTGCCCGCGACAACCACGACGATACACACTCCCGAGCCTGCTTGCTCCCGCGATGGCGCGCCGTGAATCTCTCTCAGAGATTCGCGCCGCCAACCCGGATTTAGGCCTTAGCGGCAACATCATCTCTGTCGCATTCAACATCCCCTATTCCTTCACCTACCGCAAGGGAGGCGATTGGGTAAGAACCAGCCCTATTGCAGAATTCCAACCGTCCATGATTGAGATTCTTGTTTTTTGTTGCTGTTGTACTCTCGGAACTGACATCATCGCCTCCAACAGGTCCTGAGACCCCGCCGAGGCCAATCCGCGCTTTTCGACTCCTTTGCCTACCTTTCTTCCAATGCCACGCCGTGGAATCACACTCTTGTGGCCTGGACCGGCGAGATAGACTCTCCTCAGGAGTCGCCTGTTTCTTCCGCCGCATCCTCTGGGCAGACGCCGAGCAGCAATCTACCTGGGCAGACGACCGTGGGCATCTCCTCCCTGAATGCTCTCTCAGCTCCTGTTCCAGTTGATGGCACTACGCGGCTTCCTACGCCACCGCCCCTTGACGGCCTTTGGCTACCGAAAGCCGACCAAGCCAAACTGGAGTATGCCCTTTCTCACAGCAAAACCATTCGGACAGTGCCAGTATGGCTCTCGGACGAGGCGGACGATTCCGAGGATGGCGTCGTGTTGAAGGACCAGTCAAGGTGGCGGCGGTACGCACACCACGATCTATATTCCTTGTTCCACTACAAACAACACGAACCTACGGATGGTCGCAAGGAGCGCATCCAGTGGGCAGACTATTATCGCATGAACCAGAAATTTGCGAATAAAATCATTGAAATCTACAAGCCCGGCGACATTGTTATAGTCCATGACTTTTACCTGATGCTTCTCCCCAGCATGTTGCGCCAACGGAACCAGAACATGTACATATCATTCTTCCTACACTCTCCGTTCCCTAGCAGTGAATTCCTGCGGTGCCTCCCGCGGCGAAAAGAGGTGTTGGAAGGAGTTCTCGGAGCCAACTTGGTAGGGTTCCAGTCGTACAGCTACTCGCGGCATTTTTTGAGCTGCTGCACCCGCATTCTTGGGTTTCCCTCTGATACCCTTGGCATCGATGCCTACGGGACTAGGGTTCAGGTAGGCGTCTTTCCTATAGGCATCGACGCTGCCAAGGTGGAGACGCACGCGTGGGCTGATTCCGTGAATGAGAAATATGATGCTTTGAAGAAGATGTATGCTGGGAAAAAGATCATTGTTGGCCGCGATAGGCTCGACAGTGTCCGTGGTGTGGCACAGAAGCTTCAAGCATTTGAGCGGTTCCTTGAAATGTACCCTGAGTGGAGAGAAAAGGTGGTTTTGATCCAGGTTACTTCTCCAACCACGGTAGAGGCCGAAAAGGACGATGACGAGAGCAAGATTGCTACAAGAGTGAACGAACTGGTCATGAAGATCAACGGGGAGTTTGGCAGCTTGGGATTCTCTCCTGTGCAGCATTACCCACAATACTTGGACCAAGACGAGTACTTTGCTCTACTCAGAGCCGGCGACATTGGCTTAATCACTTCAGTCCGAGACGGTATGAACACGACGAGTTTAGAGTACATTGTCTGCCAAAGACAGGGCAACGGGCCGCTCATCCTCTCAGAGTTCAGCGGGACCGCGGGAAGTCTCAGTGACGCAATTCACATCAACCCCTGGGATTTGACTGGTGTTGCGGAAAAGATCAATAGTGCGCTTACAATGTCGGATGGCGAGAGAAGCGGAATGCAGTCTCGCTTGTACAAGCACGTGACGACATACAATGTGCAAGCGTGGATTAACAAGTTTATTCGCAAGGTGTACAATGTGCTGGGCGAAACCAACACGGCCAATGCGACGCCTCTTCTTGACCGTGCGGTCTTATTGTCCAAGTACAGATCGGCGGGCAAACGACTATTCATGTTCGATTACGACGGTACGTTGACGCCAATCGTCCGGGAGCCCAGCGCGGCGATTCCGTCTGAACGCATCATCCAATCCCTCAAACGCCTTGCCGGTGACCCCAAGAATGCGGTATGGATTATTTCTGGCCGAGACCAGGAGTTCCTCGGGCAGCACCTGGGCCACATTTCTCAACTTGGATTTTCGGCCGAACATGGCAGCTTTATGAGGGATCCCGGGTCAGAGGAGTGGATTAACCTGGCGGAGAAGTTTGACATGGGATGGCAGGTCGAGGCTATGGAGGTGTTCCAGAAATACACCGACAGAGTCCCTGGTAAGGCAGCTGGACATTATCCCGAGATTTGACATGGGCTAATCAAAGCAACAGGGTCGTTCATCGAGCGGAAGCGATGCGCACTTACATGGCACTACAGACTTGCAGACCCAGAGCAGGGTGTGCACATGGCGCGAGAATGCCACAAGGAACTTGAAAGTACGGTGGGCACCAAATGGGATGTTGAAGTCATGCCAGGCAAGGCAAACGTGGAAGTTCGACCCACCTTCATCAACAAGGGCGAGATCGCCAAGCGGCTCATCGCGACGTACCACAACCCAGAGCGTGCACCGTCAGAACTCGACCCCAACCCAGGGCGTGTTGAGTTTGCGCTCTGCATGGGCGACGACTTTACGGACGAGGACATGTTCCGCAGCTTAAACGGGGCCACTGGCGAGGTGTTGCATCCAGACCACGTCTTTACTGTGACTGTGGGGGCGAGCACAAAGGTGACGCTGGCCAAGTGGCACCTGCTTGAGCCTGAAGACGTGATTGAATGTGTGGCGTTGCTCGCAGGCGTTGGGGATGCATCGGCCCTAAAGCAAATGGGCGAGGTTAACCTGGCTGCGCTGAGCACTGTAGAGGGACAGATTCCCCCTTCGGAGAAGGCGGGCATTCTGAACTGATGAGGCCAAACATGAAGCAGGGACGGGGCTCTCTTTGCGTGGCAGCGGGGTTTTAGATGACATGACATGATGCTTTTTGGCCCGAGGGGGAGCTACACAAGGATCACCATGGACGCATTGGAACTATAGCAAGAATTAGACAAGGGCGTTTGATAGATGCACAAGGCGCAAAAGAATCAAGCGCAAGAATAGAAGAGATACACAACATGATGATGGCATCTTTTGTTTACCTATAGGCTGTCTTGGAGTTGGCTTGAAGATGGGAATTGCTCCAGCGCCGTCGCGGGGACATCAATGGAAAGACGGGCGCGGTGTTGTGCTGGCGGGCTTGGGGCACACAGAGCCGTTTGCTTACGCTATTGACTGTGACGCCGTCGGTTGGCAAACGTCATTCCAGTAGAAGACTGACAAAGCGGCGGCTCAGCAGTGGCCGCGGCGGAAGCGGTTAGCCCCAGTGCCAGTTTCTATTATTCCCGGCAACAGAGTCCCACCGGCATTGAACCAACGACGTCATGCTTTTTTTTCCGCCCGAAGTTGCCGGCCGGCGTGGCGTGGCCCGCTCAACCCCGCCACTGCCGGACCGAGTGTGCGAGTCAAGAAACAAGCCGAAATAAAAAAAAATGAGCATGCGACTTTTTTGGAAAGGGGGTCCAGAATCGCATCTATTTCCACAGCCTTGGTCACGGGGACAGTTGCGCAATTTTTTTCCCTTACACTCGGAAGATCTTGAGACGTGTGTACTTGGGACGGCGGGGTCTCGAAAAAAAAAGCACTTGACCTCTTCGGCGACGGTGGAGACTCGGTGCTTCGGCGGCGGCTTAAGACGTCACGATGGGGAAAGGCCGATACACGCTCGCTCTAGGGAATGCTGGCACTGGCCGCAACGGCACAATGCCCTTGTCGAGGACGAACGCGTCTTGTCTCAGCGGCGAGGGGCAGGGCAGACGGGCACGATGGCCGGTCCTGGAAGGAAGCATTGATGCTTACGGCACGCTTTGCTCAACAGAGACGGACCGATTGAGTCGGCGGATCCCTTCTTGTCTTGTTTCTGGGGGCAGCACCCCGGTCCCCCGTGGTGCCCCGTGGTTTCCCCGTGGCCGGGTCCTCCGTGAGGTGACTGACGGTGTGGAGGAGAACGTGGTTTGTCGACTTGGGGCCCCGTTGGCACAGACGAGACGATGCGACGTGCGTATAAAGGGGGTTTTGTGCCTGGTTCATGGCGCTCTTTTTGTGCTGGTTTCCCATTGTTCTATACTGTACAGTGACTTTTTTTTTTTTTTTAAAAAAAATATATATATACACGCACCGCACGACAAATCTTGCTCTCACCCGCCATGAAGGGCTTCATGACGGTCCGATTCGACCACGTCAATCCCGCGTCTGAGAAAGCCAACCAGAATGACGTGCGCGGCTCGTTGGCCGGGCTGGATTACTCGCCGCTGCCGAGGCTGACGATGCGGTCTCTGGCCATGGGCTGTCTGGTCAGCATGGGCGGACTGATGTAAGTGCATTGTTTTTTTTTTTTTTCTTCCTTCGTTTGTCCAGGCGGCTGATACGCGTCAGTTTCGGCTACGACACGGGCCAGATTTCGGGATTCCTCGAGATGCCCGACTTCCTGGAGCGGTTCGGCATGACCAACCCCGACAACGGGCAAAAGTACTTTTCGGCGGTGCGCTCGGGGCTCATCGTGTCGCTGCTGTCCATCGGCACGCTCATCGGGGCGCTGGCGGCGGCGCCCGTGGCGGACCGCATCGGGCGCAAGCCGTCGGTGTCGATATGGTGCCTGGTGACGTCGGCCGGGTTCGTGGTGCAGATTGCGGCCGTGACGGCGTGGTACCAGGTCATGATTGGGCGCTTCATCGCCGGGCTGGGCGTCGGCGCGCTGAGCCTGCTGGTGCCCATGTACCAGGCCGAGACGGCGCCGCCCTGGATCCGCGGCGCCATGGTGTGCGCCTACCAGCTCTTCATCACCATGGGCATCTTCCTCGCCGCCACCTTCAACTACGGCACCGTCACCCACCACGCCGCCGACTCGGCCAGCTGGCGCGTCGTCGTCGGCCTGGGCTGGGTGTGGACGCTGATCCTGGGCCTGGGCATCCTGGCCTTCCCCGAGACGCCGCGCTTCGACTTCCGCCACGGCCGCGCCGACCGCGCCGCCGACACCATATGCAAAGTGTACGGCGCCGGGCCCAGCCACTGGGCCGTCCACACGCAGCTCGAGGAGATTGAGGCCAAGCTGCGCGCCGAGGACACGGTCAAGCTCGGCCCCGTGCGCGAGTTCGCCGCCATGTTCGCCGCGCCCAAGATGGCGCGCCGCATCGCGCTCGGCGTCGCGCTGCAAATGTTCCAGCAGCTCACGGGCGCCAACTACTTCTTCTACTACGGCACCACCGTCTTCCGCTCCGTCCAGATCAACAGCTTCGTGACGCAAATCATCCTCAACACCATCAACTTCCTCGTCACCTTCATCGGGCTCTACATCGTCGAGCACTTTGGCCGCCGCAAGTCGCTCATGGCCGGGTCCGCCTGGATGTTTGCCTGCTTCATCGTCTTCGCCACCGTCGGCCACTTCCGCTTCGACCGCGACGATCCGCAGCGCACACCCGCCGAGGGCATTGTCCTCATCGTCTTTGCCTGCCTCTTCATCCTCGGCTTCGCCACCACCTGGGGCCCCATGGTCTGGGCCATCCAGGCCGAGCTGTTCCCCTCGCGCTTCCGCGCCAAGGCCATGGCCCTCGGCACCGCCTCCAACTGGATCTGGAACTTTTGCATCGGCTTCTTCTCCACCTTTATCTTCAACGCCATCGACTTCCAGTACGGCTACGTCTTTGCCGCCTGCAACGTCGTTGGCGGCCTCATCGTCTTCTTCTTCGTTGTCGAGGGCCAGGGCCGCACCCTCGAGGAGATTGACACCATGTACCTCGAGGGCGTGACGCCCTGGAAGAGCGCGGCCTGGGTGCCGCCCCCGGCCGAGCACATGGCCCGCATTCGGAGGGAGGCCGGTGCTGATTTGGAGGCTGCGGCGGCGGCGGCGGCGGCGGCGCCCGGCCCAAGAGATGGTGGTGCGGGTGGCGCGCGCACAGAGGGGAAGGAGACTGGCGATGAGGCGCCGCATCACGAGGAGACGGTGTAGCATAATGTATTTCCTTCAATGTTGTATATGACCCCCTCTTGTATTTTACGCACAATGTAGCGATTGGCTGTTTTTTATTTCACGTTTGATTATGTATTTTTCACGGCGGGCTTAGTGAGATATGTGTATAAAAAGACTTCATTCAATGTCTATTATGAACTCGTGACGGCTCTAACTATCTAGTGCAAAACACCTCTCGCTGCTGTCTGCATTGTTCCCCCACCAGTGTGGCATGTTCACAATCTTGCCCGCCCCGAAGCACAGAAAGATGAGCAGCATGTTAAAGTTGAAGCCTGCGTCAAACGCCGCCGCCAGCATGTAGTTCCACCTCGCCCACAGCTCGTACTTGTACCTGTAGCACCAGAACATGACGACGAAGCCGCCCAGGAAGCTGGAGAAGTAGCCCGTGCTAATGTTTCCGTAAAACGTGGACATGCTGGAGAAGAAGATGGTTGTGTTGAAGAGGTTGAACTTGGCCCGCGGGAACTTTTTATGCAGGAGGAACAGGACGACGGGCGCCGCGGCGCCGACGAGGAACCCGTAGGGGACCACCTTGAAGAGATGCTGCTGGAACAGGCGCCGGGGCCCGACGAGCACGTACTGCACGCCCAGGGTGAGGCTGGACGCGAGCGACTGCCCCGTCCACTGGTGCGTGGGGTCCTCCTTGACGCCGGCGAGGTAGTCGAACTTGGTGTCGAGCACCCAGCGGATGACGGCGTAATCGATGGGGATGCCGATGAGGGAGCCGAAGATTTGGGAGAAGAAGACGGCCTTGGGCGGGACGTGCATGTAGTGGCCGATCTTCATGTCCTGCAGGTTGAGCTGGGCGCGGTACCAGGCGTCGCCGGCGACGGAGCCGTAGGCCGACGCGCCGCACGGGTTCTTCCACCCGGACACGGCGTTGATCATGAGCCCGTACAGCAGCTCGTTGGTCGACCCGATGGCGAGCTGGAAGTTGGACAGCGCGTACAGCCAGCCCAGCGGCACCACCACCACGGCCCCCGTCGCGATGCCCACAAAGTACGTCCACACGGGGATGAAGATGAGCCCCCGCGCGCAAATGACCACCATGATGACGAGCGACACGGCAAACAGCGCCGCGAACCACCAGAAGGGAATCTCGTCGTACGGCCGCTGCAGCACGTTGATCTGGTCGTCGTACTGCTCCGTCACCTTGCGGCCGTCCCTGGCCGTCCGCCGCTCCAGGAACTTTTCCACGCTGGCCCGGACCTGCCTGAAGCCGAAGAGCGCCATCCACACCAGCGCCGACGCGTAGGCCGCGTAGTCGAAGAACATGTTCCAGAGGTACTGCGCGCCGACGTAGAGGTCCCCGTGTTGCGCGTACGCAGTCGTGTTGAGGCGCATGTCGGGCGTGAGCAGCTCCGAAAGGGGGTACCTGGTGCCGTTTTCTACTAGCGTTTAGCCAACTACCACGAAAAAAAAAATTTAAAAAAATTTAAAAAATGATAGACTTACCCAGAAAGACGCGGTTCGACATCAGGCCGTGGTTCCAGCTCGCCAGGTTCCCCCACTTGGCCGCCGGCAGCAGCACCCAGCAGTTGACGGCAAAGGCGACAAACATGATGACCTGCGTCCACCACGGCGTCAGGAACAGGCTCGCGCCCGAGGCGATGCTGGACCAGTCCAGCGACAGGTTGAGGAAGCCCATGCCGCCGAAGCCCGCGCCGATAAAGTTGGCGACGGGGCTGCGCGGCGCCACCCAGCACAGGAACGCCAGCGACCCCAGCATGGGGAAGACGAACTCGGGGAGGAACTGCCACAGGATGACGGCCACGAGCACGCCAAAGAAGACGCGCATCTGCTTGCTCGAGAGGGGCGACGGGTTCTCGCGCTGCTTCTTTTGCGTCTCAAAGAGCGCCGTCTGGCAGAGGCTGTAGTTGACGTCTTTTGTGTAAGCCATTGCGGGAAGCCGGGACGTTTGTTTTGGGAGGGGAACTCTTACGCTTGAAACCAAGGGTACTGCGGATCGTAGATGAGAAACTGCCTCGCCAGCGCCGCGTACGAGTACCCTGTCCAGGTAATGGCCAGCATGAAGAAGACGGCCACGGCGCCGTTGACCCGCTCGCCAAAGTACAGCTCCGACATGGAGATGGGCGTGTAGCCCAGGTTGTACGTGGCGCCCGAAGCGGCGGAAATGGTCACCAGCACATGCTCCTTTGTGCTGAAGGGGCCCGGGTTCAGACTGAAGCCGTACCGCGTCAGGGGGATGCGGACGCGCCACGCCGGCAGCACCTTTGCCAGCCACACGCCCACGTAGTTGGAGGCGATCTGGACGAAGAAGACGGAGTAGGGCGCGTACGTGGTGCGAAAGTGCGCCATCTGCGAGAGGAACGCGCCGGGGGCGACGAAGAGAATCGTCAGCAGGAAGTAGCGGAACGTGAGCGTCGGCTCCGTCGTGTCGTCCTTGAAGCTGACGATGCGCCGCACGTAGGGCGGGATGTCGCGGACCCGCGGGTCGTCCTCCAAGACGGCCTCTTCCTCGCCGTTGGCGTTGACTACATTGTACAAGACGCGGGCGCCGTTGTTCTCGGCGTCCTTGCTGAGCGAGTCGCTGTGCTGGTCGGCGGCGATCTGGGGCCCTGCCTTCTCGTCGACGCCCACGGCGGCGGCTGCGTCCTCTGTGACGACGGTGGGCTGGGCCGTCACGGCGTCGGACAGCGGCTCGTCTAGCTGGCCTGGTGCCATTGTTAATGGCTTTTTGGACAGATCCTTGGAGGGAGTCGCGGGAGGAGGGGCGTCGGGAAAGGTCGATCAACTTGAACTTTCTTGGCTGGCTGATCCTGCTGGGCCAGGACGTGCCTATTTATTGACGACGATTCTGTCTGGGTTACATTCTTTTCGTTAGACTCGCGTGTAGTAGCACGAGCTGTGGCTCCAGAACGGCCCCATGCCCCATTGCCGATGGCAACATTTGAATTGACGCTTATCGAGTTGGCTCCTGCGCTAGAGCCCACCGATGGATGGCCAATATATCATGTCGAGCACGACGTCGACGATTCGGCTTAAGCGGCTCGTGTCAACCCCGCAGAAACATGCCTCGCAACGGGTGGTGTCACCAATAAGCTCCCCCGGGTGGAGGGTAAGCTCAGCACGCAATCGGCAATGATGCAAGGGTTTGCAGTCACCCAACTCCAAGTTGGGCTGTCTCACGAACGACATGCTCTGTGGTTGTAGTTGTGAAAAAGCCTGCTGAATTTGGGTACTGCATGCCACATTGGTCGGTCAGCCAAGCCGGCCCGATCCCCTCTGGTCCACACCCAAGAAAGGACCAAGAGATGTGATCGGATCCAAGACGGACGCCACGGACGGGTTATAGATTGGCGGCTTACGGGCGTCGGCGGCGCTTCGGGAAGGGCTTCCTGATGCCAGCCCGCCCATCTTGATTCTCCTTCCCAGCGTTGGCTCGAGGCCTTGTGACCGTCATTCCATGGAATGGTCCAAGGGCATTGTGGCTTTTGCCCGTCACTGGTGTTTGTCCTTGAGCTGGCCCAGTCGCGAAAAACAGCCGACTTTTGAATGGTCAACCGTTTGACGGAACTTTTGCATACTGGAAATGGGGCGTTGGGGAAATGTCGTCCTGTTTCTGGAGGGTTTGGACGATTCTCAAAGGTCGTCAGAAATGGTGTGATTGACCGAGTGGGGACCCTGGGATTTCATTGAGCGGCGGCTCGGAGGAGACGGGCATAGAAATTACCTGAGTACTCGGTACCATGAATGATTTCTGGCATCGACATGTTCAAAGGGTTGTTGGGCAGTTGAAGGGCTCAAGGTGGAAGCGCGTTGGTTGCTACTTGGGAGCGAATGTATGCTGCGAGGCAAAAAGACTGGTCGGGTTTGAAACTCTTTGGGGCAGGGGTCGAGAACCGACGACGCGCCCATTTTGGGCTAGCGGGCAGCCGTCACACTGTGCGTACCTTGGGTGGGTGCATGAACAGCGCTGGCCATTTTGATCGATTGATTGAGTACTCGGTACATGTACCGCGCTGCACATGTCTGGTGTACTACGGTCACGTACATGTGATGCGAGCAAATGATACTCCTCACACACCTCCGGCTACACAGATTTATATAATAGATCTTCCTTAGTACCAACGCAGCGTTTTGCTTTAGAATCAAATCGGACAGGTCTAAGCCTTGTGACAACGCCTACATTTCCTTGTTATGTCAATCTTTTTCAGTGGCAGTCCGAGCCATTAATTTCCCGGCTACAGTCTTGTTGAACAGCTCGCTGATTTTAACCAAGCTTTTGGTCTTCACTCGCTACCCTAAAGTTCCTACATTGATGCCAATGTCTGGTGCCTGTGGGGCTGCCGGCGGAAAAACCTGGCGACCGTGGCCCTGGGGAAATGCTGGCACTTTTGCCTCTCCGGCATTCAGTAACTGACTGGTCAGTTTTGCGCCGACACTCCCCGTGGTCGCTGGGGGGCTACTCCTTAATATGTCCGGTACTTGATCATAATCTAACCTATTATTGAAACGCCCTTTTTTTAATACCAGTCATTGATCAACTCTCATAAGGAATAACCCGCGCACTACCAGACGATGGCCCAACATGCAACGGGGGTGGCCCCTGTCGGTCGGAATTTATCACGCGCAGTGATGAATAAGTAAGGCACTGAACCGGACATTAGTCAAGTCAATTTGTCCGAAGAGGCAGCCGTCAGTCGTCCCAGTCAGGCCAGGCACCTCCACATATAAATTTCGCTGTCAAAATACCTGTCATGCAAACAGGGCTCAACGGCCCTATTCTAGCATCATCAGATACCACAGCCATGGGCAGAACTCGCCATGTAATAATTGAATGTCGAGGTAGCACAAGTAGGGCCCCGGGCCGACTCCCCAATGGCAAGCCATCTAATTGTAGAAGCTGCATTGCGTGTTGCAGTCAAGACGCGCAGATATGGAAAAGAAAGGAGACAGATTTGATCAATAGTAAATACATGTCTTTGAATGACCTTATTTACACTCTTACGAATCATCAAACGGCGGGGTCGTGGCGCGCAACAAAACATTCGAGAACCATAGCTGGCATCTCTTGGCGGGTTAAAAAGCCTTCCAATGCTCTTGCTTGCTTACAATAAACTACCAGGAGTCCAGGACCACCGCACAATGCAACATTGAAGCCTTGCAAGCACTATTGGGACCTGGCCGAGACAAGCCAACCACGTGACAATACGCCCTTTGAAATGCCAATCGACCGTCGACGGTTCAATCTAACCCCAAAAGAAGAGAAACAGCTGACTAAAATACACATCTTTCAAGAACAACACTCGTAGTACACTCGCGAACACAACACTTGACGCGCCGTTTCCGCGCTTTAGTAGATGGATCCATCTATCCTCTCATTTACGCAGCATGTCCACCATAGATGAAGTCCCTCTCAGGAGATTCTACCGGGCATGCACCTGTTTTCGCACCAACACACCGCCCATTCATCTCGGAGGATCGTGTCGACGACTCAACGAAGCAGCTAGTCGACTCTAGTTTATGCCATCCGAGCTGCCGGCACCGTGGCGTTGATAGTCTAAAGTGACGCGCAACTCGGGACGACTTCAAAAAACGCCCCTTGCACACACACACACACACGCAAGGCTGTGAATTGATCGGACTGTCGCAAGCCACCTACTATATCCGTCCGGTGCATGCCTGGTGCGGGCCAAGTTGGGCTCGCTGGGTGTTTCAGCCACCCGCGGCACAAAATTAAGCGCTGGAATGCGCCAGATAAGCTTCAACGTTGCATGTCCACTGGTTTGCCCTATATCTGGGGTCCTTTGCAGGCCGGCGTGCAACACGAGACGTGGAGGGTCATGGGCTGTGAGAACTTTGGGCCGAGTCCCACACGTTCCCTTGGGACAAGAGCGGGCCGAGAACAATGTAACCCCTTAATTAACCTGTTCACATCAATCCTAAAGCTCCCCATATTATGCGAACCATGTCGCAAGTGCGGTCTGGTGTGTAAGTAAGCCACCGAGGCCGATTGCCAACGCCTGGCCCCTCTTTGGAAACTCTAAGAAAAAGGCATGCATCTCATCGGCACCAGGGCCAAGTACAGCTCAAGCACGAGGTTTTTTTCTCTGCTGTTTGTTTGAAAAATACATGCATTTACGCATCGCGGCAATGGCAACGACTTGACCGAGTGTAGACGCCGCCAAGTCTCCCCGAGGACCTTTTGCATTGTCGCACTGGATATTCGTCAGGAGGTTAGCCAACTTGTGAAACAAGCCGAACCTGGAAGCAGTTCACTCTGGCGCACATAGTCGGCTCCATCGCGCCTTGCTCTGTTGGGCCTGTTGGCTGAAATGAACTTGGCTACCCTTACTCGGTCGGTTGCTGGAACAGGAAGCTGTGTTTTGCAGATCCCGGGAGGCCCAAAAATTCGGGAATACATCCGGCTGGACCATCAGCTTCCCGCCTTGTCACTGGTCCTGCTTCTTCACGCCCTGAGCTTGTCGTCGGTTAGTCAGAGCAGTTATCCCTGGTTCCTGCCCACCTGCAACATTATGCGTGGCTCGCTGAGCTGAGAATCGAGATGATCGCGCGGCATGCTTGGGATTCTACCTGGCCGGAGGCTTCCTTTGCGGGATATAAATATGAAGGCTTCTGTCTGTACATGTCTTTCTTGCTGTTTCTTCACCTTCATCTTCATCTCTACATTCATTTGCATCTTCACATTCGTTCTTTTTTGTTTTACCTTCATTCATTTCTTCATCTTTCTCGAAACTTTTATCCAGTCCCAAGGTGACTGGCTGGTCTTGTACAATGAAGTTTCTTTCCTGTGTGCTCGCCATTTCCATGGCCAATGTTATCAACGCCGGCGTCTTACACGCACGAGATGATCTCAAGGACTGCGCAGAGGCTCCTCCCAGCGAGGACTTCTTGAAGATTTCCCAGCAGCTGCTGAATTCTTCTGCGCCTCTGATTGCCCGCCAACAGCAGAACAACTACAACTTCCAAGTTTACACTCACGTTGTGTATTCTGAGCAGAGTGTCAAGGGCGGCTATCTGACCGTAAGTTGCAAGCTGCCCCCCTAGCGTCACGATGCGGTTTATACTAAGCCTTGGCCCGTAGGAAGACATTATCAAGAAGGACATGGATGTGATGAACAAGTATTTCAGCAGGTCTGGAATCTCCTTCACCCATGTTTCCAACGACTACACACAGCATCAGGTTTGGTCCAAGGGCCAAGATCAAATGCAGATGAAGGCCAAGCTGCGCCGGGGTACCTATGCAGACTTGAACCTCTACTACGTGGCATTCATCCCGGGCCCTGCCGCCGACGGGTCACCCAGCGCCGGTATCTGCTGGCTCCCCATTCCCAACGGCCGCATTTCTGAGGAACTCTTGATCCAAGATGGTTGCCTGATGCTCGCCGAGACTGCCCACCCGCGATACCCGAGCGACATGACCACCACCCACGAGGTCGGTCACTGGCTGGGCCTGCTGCACACGTTTGAGGGAAACGCTTGCGGAGAGGGAGATACCATCGAGGACACTTTCCCGCAGCAACAGCCCACGCACCAATGCGAGCGAGTCGAGTACAAGCTTCAGGATGGCCGGCCGGCCTCCGTTGCTTGCAACCAATTGTACCCAAGCAACATGTTCAACCTTATGGATTACTCGTGAGTGGGCTCTGCTATGCCGTGACGGGGAACTGCAACAGGGGTTCTAACTTGCCATCTAGGAGCTGCTCCAACACCTTCACCCCCGGCCAGGAACAACGCATGCAGTACTGGGCGCACATGCGTCGACAGATCGGAGGCCCTTCGAAGCCGGAGCCCAACCCGCCCAAGCCCGAGGATCCCAAGCCCGAGGACCCCAAGCCCGAAGATCCCAAGCCCGAAGACCCCAACACTCCCCCTCCCCCTCCTCCTCCCACCGACAATGTGGCCAACATCTGGGAACAGTGCGGCGGTAGAGGCTGGAGAGGCCCGACTGCCTGTGCCCAGGGCCTCGTCTGCCTGGAGATGGGCCCGTGGTACTCTCAGTGCCGCATCGGTTAAGCTGAAACGCGGCTGCGCCACACGCGAGGTTTCCTTTCGATTCCTAGAGTAACATATTTGACTGGTGTATTTTGGAAAGTGTAGTATATAGTGTCAAGTATGTATTGAATATGAAATACTATGCTCCCTTTACGCGTTGCAACGAGTAGCGGGGAGTGTGGACGGTGTATCTGAAGTTTTGTATGTACTTGGTGAAACTCGACGAGCTGTCAGACCTGATGTTTTGGTTCCTGTACCCATGCCACTGGACGTGATAAAATTACATAGCGATGATAGATCAAGATGATCCGTGTAGTAAATCTACTTGCGTTGATTTTATTTTCAATAGAGAAGTTGGCAACGTGGTGCTTTCAGCCGACATTTGCGCTCGCATGACATTCGAATCGGGATTAGGAAGCTCGTTGTCGGTGCATAAAGCCGCAAGTGCTGCTTACGAAATCCGAGGCGTGGTCTCCGACGCCGGTGCCCACTTGGCTTCACAAATGCATGACTAGGGACCCTGGCATCGGGCGATTTACTCCGCCATCGTGTCTATTGAGATTTACAAAAAAAAATGCACACCGGGTATTCGCTGGTCGTCACTGACCCAACTGCTAATCCGGCGCTCTCTGCAGGGTCATAATGGTTTCCCTGATGCTGTGCTTCTGGTTCATATTTGACCCTTGGGAGCAGGCTGCTATAAGTGCAGCCGGTGTAGGTTCTGTTTATGATGGCGTTGGATATGGTTGGAATTGCACATGGGCATTTGCCTTCGTGCGAGTATCTTCGGTTATAGAGGGTGCCACTCGCATGTTCGGGTGGTCTTCAGGGTTAGGTCTGAGGTTACCCTCCCTAGTCTGATCATCAACTCCGTGGTGCATACTTAAATCCTATTTTTAATCTGTACTAACTATAAGATTATCTTCTCTATGGAATTCCTCTTATAAGGTTTCCTCTATTTAGTATAGTTCTTTATTTTCTTAAGGGAGGTTAATTAACTTATCATGATTTAGCTCACAAATATTATCTTTTAATTATTTAAGATCTCCATAGAAATACTTATCTTTATTAAATATTACATCTCCCGTCAAGATAACTTTACTAAGCCATAGGTTCCAGATCCGGTAGATATTAATTGACTAGAAACCTACAAGGTAGCCAATCCGGGCTCTTAGATTAAGTTTCTGTCGGCGCTTTCTCTTGGCTATTACGTCTCTTATTATCGCAAAGACTTTACAGCCGTATACACAGAGGTGTCATAGATCTCGCTTATACTGCTAGTCAGCAACGCCGTCGCAATTCGAAAGGAATGTGAAGAAACGACCGTATAGTGATTGCCTGTTACACGGAAATAGCGTTGGTTACACAAGGGCTACGGTCACGGGATTAGGGCAGAAGGTCCTCACCGACTTCTTGTATAAATAGACGGCTTCGGTCCCTTAAGGCCTTGAGGAAAACCAAGGACCTTTAATACCAAAGACTGTTATTAGATGAATTGAGTAAATTGCTCCAAGCTAGGCCCTTGTCACATTGCAATCAAAGGATATATGGCCTTTAATTATATAAGTAGACAGCCGCCTTAAAAGTCTAGACCCGTAGGTAATTAGGTAATCCGGCCCTAATTCTCATTACGCGCGCTTTTATCGCCAGTACGCCCCCCAAGCGTTCAGCACCTCTGTTCTTTACCAGAGTGTATTTCGCTGAGGCCTCAATCAGAATAAATGGAGATTCTAGCCAGGAGCATAGTTAGTGTCTCTTTTTATAGGTCTTGTTATCGTATTTAATTATGCGAGGCTTGATTTAATAGCATTATTTAAGAATACCAAATAAGATTTTAAGCGCTGTCCTTATTATGTCCGTTTTATAGTTAGTCAGGTAGAGATCCCAGACTTAGCCAGACCAACAATCTGTCACAAATACCACGGAGTGTTATCCTTTATAGTCTTCCTTAAGATCGTAAAAGTCTATAGCTAATTATAGCCTTAGGGCGTTTTCTGTATCTCTTACCTTAAGACCAATTTATTATTTTGCCTTAAACACACTATAGTGATCACATTCCACCTTGGTTAGACCTTTAACCTCAGTTCCTGTTGAGCAGTTAACAAGATGTTCGAGTGCTTTTGGACCAGGATGTCCAAGTCTAAGTCGAAGGTGCCATTTCCTTGCGTCTGCGCTGGATGCTTGTCTTCTAGTCCATGAATTAAATGTATTTCGTCTAGTACAGAATAACTGGCGAGATGTTTTATTTAGGATATACTCTAGGATAAACTAGTTATGTTGATTAAGGACTTTATATACGATATTTCCGTTATATACTCAGAATTAATTATAGTTCAGCCGGTTATCCCACTAGTATCTATAATGCTGTAATTAGCGGAGAGAAGCCAGGTTCACTGTAAAATTCTCGCAGAGCGTGATATTATGTCGTCTTAGAATATTAAAGCCTCTCTATCCTTAAACCTTAATGTCTTACCTCGCCATATGCTTAGATAGGGATAAGATGGTCTCCAGCAGTAATATAGTCCCCTGGTAATACTGTATAGAAGTTATTAAATCAACTGATCTTGTTAAAGATGTGGATAGTTGATGCAGAGTCCAAGAGGGCTGAAATTTTTAGAGGGTATTACGTGATGGTAAACGCGGTATAGTGTGCTTGACTGGTGAAGAAAGCAGCTGCAGTGGCTGCAATGTATCCGCTAATACGCCGTACTAGTCACTCCTGATGCGTATAATCTGCATCCTTCTTGGATTTTAGTTGACGCCTGATTTCTTCTACATGGGCCTTGTTGTTGGTAAGTTGATGCTTGATCCCTGCTTTAATAGTTTAGTTTCCTTGGAAATATTTTGGGGTAATATTCTTATTCACATAGAAACACCTGGTGGTATTATGAGTTCTGCTGCCGCAAGCATAACACCTCCCTGTGTCTTGGTTATCGCTGTCTTCGCGCTTCCGTTTATTAGACTCAGCCTTTTTTTCTTTGCCATTTTTTGCTTTCCTTTTTCGTTCTTTGCGTTATGGGCTGTGCGTTATAGCCTGTTTAGCGTAAAGAAATCTGCAATTTTCTGTCCCAGCGCTATATAGGACAACGAAGAACCGAGTTCTAATGTGATGCTACTCTCCGCGAGAAGCTAGTGATCTTTAGGTTTAGGAAATATCACTTCACCTTGTTTAAATCTACCTAGCACCTCGGCGTGAGACGGGCGTTCACCAGCTGTTATAAGCCCCCCTCCTTTAAGCTCTTCTATCCTTTATTTATAGGCTTCTTTTTGTTTCGCCCAAGTGCCAGCGATAGCTCTTTGACTTATCTTCTGGCCGATAATACGGCTACTCGCGACATTGGAATCTGGAAGACCTGGCAGACCTAGCACTATAATAACGTTATCACTTTCCTGTAGCGGGTTAGCGTTAATAGCTCCGAGCAGTATACTAAGTATAGCGCTGCTCTTTAAAATTGACTATTTGTTCTTGGCTTATCGCTAAAAGATATTCGCTATTAGAGTTTAAATAACCGTCGGGTCTAGCTGATAGCTTCCCCGCCATAATAATTTAAATTCCTCCTCCAGGGTATTAATATTATCGTTTTCTGTAGAGTAATATACTCACAGCTAGGTATCTTTTCTCGTATCCGCGGCAGACTTATTTATTAAGGTGCTCAATCTAACAAGTTCTTAGATAGCTAGCCTTAAAGATAGCTTAACCTCTATTTAAAGACTTTATAGGAGTTTTACTTAATATATAAACTTATCCCACGGCACAAATAGGGCTAGTAGAAGTTCAGGATTTCTATTGCTATACAAACCGATCTTTTTTTCTCTACGCTAGTACTCTACTTACCTCTAAAAGTAATATTCAATATCTTCTTCTAAGTTATCCCAAGGTATCTAGCTATTACTAGCGTAGCCAGTTTATCAGGGTGTCAAAGTACATGTACCCACCTCTCAGCAAACTCAGTCCTAGTGTTAAATAAAGCCTGAGTTGCCCTGGCGGGGATACTTGTGCCTCGTCGACGCAAAGATACGAATGAAACGTACTCGCAAAAGCCCAAATCTACGAGAGCCTCCCCGCGATGTGGGTAGGCAGCGTACTACAAAAGCTTTGGCCCCAGGTCTGTGAACACCACTGACTCCGGCAAAGGGTCCTAATGCATCTCATCACTGGCAAACTTCTGCATTCCCGGCCAGTAGCAGAAAACCGCCTAGTAGTAGGTGTTGAGATTATATGTAATAAATTCCCACTTTGTGTTATCTGTAAAGTCTATTTGCAATCCCAGTAGATAGTAGCAGACCCCCACGAATAATAATTCTCAATTACTAAATATCTTGTTCGCCTAATAGTTCAAGAACTATTAAGTGCGATTATTGCGCACTTACTACCGCCTGTCTGCTACAGTGCAGTTCGCCGTACTATGTGCGGCGTCCCCGTTTCCTTCGAGTATTTCCATCACGCGGGCGCCCAAGAACAACCGTCTCTAGGTCGGCGTGCTCAATTTAGTCGCGTAATTCATGATATAATAGACTATTGACGACCCTTGTGAGCGTGTGTTAAGGAAAGTAATGTTAAAGTTATACCGCAAGCCGACCGCCATGGTTTTATTCTATCGGTTAATCCGTGAATAGGACCGTTTAATATGCACAAGTCCGCGCTCCGTGATTATAGTGCGCGTGTAGCATTCGAGAGGCATCTGGAATCGGCATAAGTCTCTTTGCTTCCTCCGTCCTTGAGTCTCCCCTTCGGCAGTTGCCTGACGGTACGAATACTTCACGCACGTGTGGTATTGACACCGCCAGGCACAAGTTGGCTTGCTCTTTAAATTCTAGACCGAGCCGTTCCTTGCTGTTTGTTAAATCCCATATACAAGTATACGGTGACTTGGACCGCGGCCGGCGGCGGCTGCTCTCCTTATTAATGTCCTATTATCAGCTAATAAACACGTTATTGTGACCCGGCGTACTTTGCACCTACTTCGTGAAAGACGTCGTTGATGTATTTATAAATCTTGCGCCGATACTCTTCCTCTCACTCCCTGCAAGTATCCTCAAGCAACGTGGGCAGGTAAAGATCGCCGTGGAGCCATATCAGCCCGTGAAGATGTAACGCTTTATATTTATTCGTTTCTATAGTTATGTAGTACTTAAATTACTTGCTAAACACTGATAGTTCTTGTACTAAAATGTAATCCTTAAAAAACGCCTTGATCTCCTGGTGGAAAAAGATGGCGGAACTAACAGGATTGCTGATTCTGAGATGGTGATATCCGAATCGCTGCCGTATTTTCTCTAGCATTTTCTCTGCGTCTTCCGCAAAGTACTTTCAATCGGCTGTAAGCCGCAGCTTTACTAGGTCGTTTAGGCTATTAGGGTTAATTGTAAACTATATACTCGGCATGCTATATTTCAGGCATAATAACTTGATCTTTCGCCTTATAAGTGGTCGGAGTGTAAAAAAAGCTTCGCTTTTAATTAATTCCGCCTTTAGCGCTTACAACTGCCTATCCAAGTTCCGCTAGAAGCATTGCTGCCGCGCAAATTACCTGAGCACGAGACGTCATTGGCAGTGTCTGCCTTATATAGTCAAGTCGCTTCGTTTATCTTGACACGTAGACGTAGTGCAAGTACTCAGGGCCGATAAATTAGGACTAATTTAGTTACATATGTAGGTCTGTGGCCGAAATTTAATACAGCCGTAGGAAGGGACATTAAGAGGATTTCAATGCACACATTCGGAGCCACTAGGGGTTCGATAAGTCACGACAACACTTCCCCCGGAGGATGCAGCGATGCCTTGCGATACGCCGGAAACGCTGCCGGACACGTAGCTAGAACCGCCGCCGCCGCCCGCCGGAATGACATACCAGCCATCTCCGTAATTCCAGTAGACCGAGGCCCCACCACCGCCGCCCTTGTAGCCTCCGCCGCCACCACCCGAACCTCCAGCGCCGCTTGAAGTCGTTTGGGGATTGCCTACGCCAGCTCCGCCAGCAGTCCCACTCCCAGGTCTCCCAACATAAGCCGTGGTTGCGTATCCGTAGTATTGCCCCCCGACGCCAGGGCTGCTGGCCGAGCCCGGGCTTCCTCCGGCCGCCTTGGCGAAATAATTAGCCATGTTCGCTCCAATCGGTGTAATGACCCGCGACACTCCTGGAGTCTCGCCGTTGCCGCGGTTACTGTCAGACTGATATGCTTTACTGTTGGGAGATGTTCCAACTGTGATAGATCCGCCGCCACCTCCTCCAGCGACGGCGACCAATATACCACCAAGATACAAGGCAGACGCTGCACCGCCTCCACCACCTCCCTGGGAGGCGGTTCCGCCGTTCCCATATGCACTTATTCCGGCCGTGTTTATACCCCAGCGCTACCGGCAACGGCGGAAATTGTCTGCCCAGGAGACACTGTAATAGACCCAGATATTAATGCACCGTAACCCCCTTGATACCCGATCTGCCCGCCAGCACCACCAGTAATATTAAAGCGCATGGTTTGAGCACATTGAGGGACGGTCCACTGGGTCGAAGTGCCTGTTGAGCCGACAGCCAAAAGCGTGTCCGAAGCCAGGTATTGTGCAACTTGCCCAACTGTAGCAGGGCCGGTGGACATGCTATTAAAATATCCCGTGCAAAAGTAAAGCCATCCAAGACCGCCCTGAACCATCCCTTGAATATACGAGTTCAAAGAGTTGGTGTCCGCTGCGATCCCATCAGCCGTCTTGCCCACAAAGTCATGGATAATTATACCAGCCTGTTTTTCGTAACCAGCCGGAATAGTATTTTTCATAGTCGCCGTGCTTAGATACGACGCATAACTCTCAAAGGAGCCGACAGCGTCGCATATCTTGTAGAAATCAGCAGGGGCCGCTGCGCCAAAGTGGCAGAAAATAGTAATATTACCGCTAAAAGCTTTACGCGCAAAGGAAGTAACGTTTGTCATATACGCCAAGTTGCTTGACTCGTCAATAAAGAGGCCGTGAATTGAGATGTTAGACGCCGAGTATGAGGCCCAGTTTGCCCAAGCTGTAATATTCTTGGTAATTTCATCCATCGGGATACTCGCGTAGGCAGTTCGGATATAGCCAAGCGTCTTGACGTTTGGGAACGAGTTGAGCTTTGATACACCGGCAATGTAGTTGACATCGTTATTACCAGGCATATAGGTTGAGCCAGGGCCAGTGGCAACGTTAACCACGGCCAGCCATGGAAGACTTGGGTGAGCCGCGATGGCGTTAAACGCAGGCGACCAGTTGGCCGCGCCGTCGTTCCAGGTAATAGACGGATAGAGGTAGAGCGGCAATATGATGCCAGTGGAGGAGACCAGCGCGGCCAGGCCAGTTGTGAGAGCAATAGCGACGCTGGCAGTGAAACGCATGGTAAATAAATGGCTTGAACGAGAAGCCTGGAGTAGATGAATAGTAACGGGGAACTGGGGTTAACTGGCTGCAAATAACCAAACACAGGTTTGTGGCTATTAGATTCTCTTATAGAGAGACGGAGTGGGACATGTTGACATGTCTGGTGCTATACAGATAAAAAGCCTGTACTTCGTCCCTGAGGCCATGTCGTTTACAGCTAGTATGCCCCATGCGTTGTTTAAGGAGGCATGTTACACTCTTTTATTCATGGCAACTTTCGACAAACCGGGTAATCAATTGGCTGGCTAAGTTATCGTTGCAAGCCTCAACGGGAGTTTGACGCCATTCTATGCATACTCACCAGAAATATTCTACACGCGTGCCTAAAAGAACCCACACCCGCGGACATGCATTGTAATGTTATTGGCCCACAGTGGATTATCTGAGTTGGTGAGGCTCGCCCGTGGTTAGGGTGTGTTTTAAGTTTTGGTGATTGATGGGGCAGCTGGGGTTCCCGTTTAATCCTTGTCGCACGAATCTAGGCTTTCAATGTTCGCAAGCGTGATGCCAGGACAGGGTCAGATAATAGGTTTTCTCGCATATTGACTTTGTATGATATGTGTTGCTCTTAGCTGCACAAGCCAATCCCTTTCGTTAAAAGCTAAAAGGGTAATATTGATTGTACGTGCCTGAAATCTTAATAACGAGCCATCTTCTCGTTATTACCACGTTTTACGAGCGACGTTTTTCTCACAAGTTTGCTATTCTTGCTCTCTTGCCTCCTTTACTGATATACAAATTGCAGACACAACCTAATAGTAAGAATAATACAAATTTATTTTGCAAACCCAAGCGGTCTTACCGTATGCTACCACGTGACATATAAAACTTACAGTAGCGACGAATATCTACCGAATACTATCTACTAAGGTAGGAAAGGCTTTAATCCGTTCTTGTATTATATCTAGTTGTGGCTTGAAGCGCTCCGTCATAGAATAAAAGGTTAGTATATAAGAATCTAGCAGTTTACTCTTTAAAGGAAGAATAAGAATAGCATTATACTTAATTATATTTGGATTGCAACTGTCTTTGTAACTTTGCGCTATTATATCCCTAACAAGTTATTCGATACCGCTAGGTTTATTTAGATCACAAGAGGGGTCACGTAGAAGTGACAGAATGGACTTGGTCTACTTCTAGGCTGCACGGGAATCAGCTTATCTCCATTTGAGATATGGACATGCAACCCAGGTGTACTGTACTATAGGACCGTTACGCCATTCGCCGCCTCAGCCTTGTGTACCCAGCCCACTATTTTAATTAGAATCCTCACTATACAGTCTTGCAAAATGTTAGTTATACTACTTAGTTCCCCGAGTTGTCGACTGAGGCAATAAGCCTTGTCACGCTTAGTAATAGGAGTTGATTTCCTTACATGTAGCAACCTGCGCATGTGAGCGCCACAACTGACGTCGTAGCGCAGACCTCTACTTTGCTGCTGAGCTCGTATTCTTCTAGGGTCATGACTCGCCGGCTACCGATTCGCCCCTCGCAAGGATTACGCACGGACTGCCCTCTTTTAGTCTCCTGCTCCCTGCAATATTGCTTGGACAAGGGTCCCGGATAATATGCCGTACTTTCAGCTCCTGAGGTTGAACATTTGACACCTCGCAGAGAGACTGGAAGCAGCAATGAGATCCCCGGACGAACCGGTTCTCGAGACTCTTGTAGTTCCTGGGTCAGAAGGGACTTAACGATGGGGCTGTTAGCACCGCTCTAGGTCTGCAGGAAGTTGAAGCAAGATAAACCTGAGAAATTGCCCGATTCTTTGCAGCGCGCACTCCCAAATTGCAGCGTCTTTTCCCTCGCGAGAGCCTGTAGATGGGTTTTTTAAGACTAATCTACACGGAAAAGGCCCAACAGATCGTGAAACCCAATAACGGCGCTTCACCGATACGGGACTTATTGGTTACATAGCTTGAATACGTGCCCGGGTAAAAAAGGCCCTAGGTCTAAGCGTTTCTTCTATGGATAAATAGTGGTTATTCTTTTTTTTTTCTCTTCGAAACTTAAGACCTTGAAGCCTCTTGAGATTATTATTGAATTGAACCCTTTTGCTCTAAGCCTCCCAAGTTGAACCCTTGTCATAACTAAGAAGTTACCTTTGTTACATGCATCTTCTATAACCGACTAATATATTGATCTCCCCACTGAAGTGGAAAACTGAAACGCCGACACTCTAGACGCCTCAAAAGCATTGGTCGAGCTGGATATGGAACGCCTGGCCAGCCCCGTCGAGGTATACATACAGCACAAGCTCTGCTCTCTCAAAAGTGAGCTAGAATATGATGACAGTATTATTGCCCAGGCATGGAAAATTGTCCGTTCGCGAGCTAATAATAACTTCCTTTAGGCATTTTTTGTTTTGGAGCAAGTCAAGTCTGTTCGTGGCAAGTACGCAGCCCAAGCTCCCGTGTTTCTGTGGAGCTTCTTTGCCGAAAACTAAACCCAAATGACCAGCATTTTGAACGACTTGTTGCGCAAGAGCACGCCGAACAGTCACTCTTCTTTGAGGATGCCATTTACGAAATGGACGCAGATGCCCGCTATCAAACAACTGCTGCTATCACGCCTCCAGAATATAATGCGTCCAATGTTATTCTCAAGCCTGCCGAACTTGTACATTGTGACAGGGGCTTAGTTGTAAGGGCTTGGAACAAATTCGTACTCGGCTTATAATTCGCTCAGAATCAAGAGCTCTTGGTTTTCACAATGCCTCAACTAGATCTCGAGGCATTGTGTAACCATTGTCAGGTTCGCGGATCTGGCCGTGCCTTTAATACAACGCGACCTCTGTGTAACATGTATATTGATTAAAGGGAGATGCTATCAACTTGCTGGTCGATGCTTGCTGGTCGATGCTATTACTTGGTAGCATAAGGACTCATTTCCCCGGCATCGAAATAGCGCCAAATGGCCCGAGCACAGCGTGTCACACGGAAATAGCCGCGGTTACACGAGGACTACGGTAACGACACCTAGGGCAAAGTCCCTCACCGACTTCTTGTATTGAAAGACCCCTTTTGTCAACGAGGCCTCGCGGAAAACCAAGGACCTTTGATACCGAAGACTGTTATTAGATAATTGAATCATTGCTCCAAGCCTAAGCCCTTGTTACACCGCGGCACTTTTATACCATTCGTACGTATTCTTTCAACAGCACGTCTCGTCCTGGGCAACCCAAAATGCACCCTAGGGACTCAAGGCGTCTATACACAGAGTCCGTCCCGCTGAGTAGGTGTCTCTTGGCATTATCACCGCTTACTTCTCCACAAGATACTAGTCACATGTTGGAATTACACTGACTGTAGATGACCCAACCACCAGACCCGTGCTGGCGGCCTGACCGCGCGACAAGACCGCCGCCAGCAAGCATTCCATCCTTCGTACGATTCCATTCTTCACAAGTGAAAGTAGACGGCCGTCGCCCTGGCCCAGCCGTCCCGAGCAATCGGGCCGTGTGATAGGCCCAAAGGCGGTGCTCCAAAGACCAGCCTCGTCGCCTCTCCCGCAGCCATTCAGCAGCCGCATCAACTTATCGTGGATGTGCTCCAACGACACACTCGGGCCCCAGCAGATGCCGCCACTGATCCTCGCCTGCTTCAGCCACGCAATAGCCGTGTCCAGCTTGCCGTTGCTCTCGTAAATCTTGGCAATGTCCTCCATGGTCCAGATGGCACACTCGTCGTGGAAACGAGGATCCGGATTGGGCCCGAACGCCTCTCCACCAGGCTGTCCTACAATGTCGAAGCACACAGCGAGAGCCGAGACCCAGTCGCCTTGGTCCATGTAGATGTGCTCCAGCAGACGGGCGAGTTGTCTCTCCTGGAGCGCGCCCTCGCCGGCCGTCGTGCGAATCTCCCCCAGGGCCTGGGTACACATGCGCAGGGCCCGATCGTAGTCGCGCCCTCGACGGAGCAGGGCGATGAGTCGCTTTTGGGCGTGCAGCCTCAACGGGTTGGTGGGCTCGAGGCTCGCGCACAGCCGGTCCACGATGCATTGCAGCGCGGTCAATGTATACTCTTGGCTGTCCATTCCTTGATGCAGCCGCGACAAGACGACCAAGATGGGGCTCTCTCGGGGCAACTGCTTGAGTGCCAAGGAATGCAAATACGACAGCAGGGCCTTGCGGACGTCGGGATGTGCGGCTGTATTCACGGGCGACAAGGTACTCAGTATCTCGATGAGTGCGGTCGTCGCGCCCTGCGTGAAGATGTCGTTGGAGTGTGCTGCTGCCGCTGTCGAACTCTCGAGTAACCTGCGAGCCTTGGGCAGGTCGGAAATTTTGAAAAAGTAAATGCTTTCGCTGCAGTCCTTCCAAAAGCGCGGCTGCAGCATCGCCGGCGTCGGGTCAAACCCGCCCGGGGTGTAGTATGTCCGAATGCTGAAAAGAACCAGGTCCAAGTGGGAGTCTGTGAGAGCTCCCGGCCCTGGTCTGGGGCAAGGAAATGCGGCTTGTTTTTGGTGAAGCTGTAATTGGGTTCCGCGTCGTTCCACCGAGGCAGGTCTTCTCGTTCGTGATACCGGCGCCGTATGTGCGTTGGCGAGGGACGACGTTGACAAGGTCACATTACCAGACGAGGCCGTCTCATGAAATGTCAAGGCAAAGCTCGAGTCACCGGCGTTGTTGATACTCTGCCGTTGTGTCACCGCCATGTGAAGACCCTTCATATCGGCCGACAATGCAGTCAGCTGCTGGGCTACGTCATGGAAACCTCGGAGCAAAATGTCATTGTTCACGGCCGCAAGTGTATTTGTCGTCACCTGTACCTGCAAGCCCACGAGCGAGAGCTCACGCACCACGTTGATGTTGAGGCGATTCAGGCGCTCCAGCTTGTCTGGCAATTCCTTCTCCATTTTCAGCGACACAATCGACTTCCACATCCGGGCCATTCGCCTCCCTTTGGCGACTGATCCTGGACCGAACTCGGCCATTGGCGCGAGAAACGAATTTACATCTTGCGTCGCCTTGTATAGAGCCGTCATGGTTTCAAGGAGCCCGTCCAGGTGCGCTTGGGATTGGATCTGCTTGTACATGTCGGATCCTCCATGTTGCGGCGATAGGCCGGAACAGAGGGATTCGACATGTGAGGTAGATGCCTCAACCTCACTGAGCAGTCTTGCAAGCTTGGGGGGGACTTCTCTAAGGCCTCTGACGACTCCAATCGTCTTGACGAGAGCTCCGGCAGCAGCTTCGGCGAACTGGGCCGCTGCAGCGACGGCGCCCAGAACTGCCAATGCCTCGGCCATGATTGCTACTGGAAGTATTCCAGCCCTGAGAGTTCAAAAGGATCCTTGTAGATGCTGATGGCTTGGGTTTTGATCCAGGAGTCAACCTCGACGGCCGTGGGAGGCTCAGTCAGCCCCCGCTGGGTTGAAGATGAGTTACAACTTTCAGGCAACATAACATGGCCGGCGATGGCGCCCGTTTAATGTTTCAATGTCGACTCGAGTAGGAATGCACCGCCTCACGGGTGACGGGGAGCTGCGCCTGGTTCGGCGAACAAGTACATATAGGCATGCCCAGCTAGTTGCTGACCCCAGGTGCCATCTTCGTATTCGTCATCCCGTGCATCAAATCATGCAGTGTGATGCGAGGCTTGTTGATGATTGGCAGCCACCAGGCTCCAAGTTGTGCCGCTTGAAGCAAGAGAAGACACGGCAAGCTCGCCCTTGTGATCCGTACAACGCATGCTTACTTTGTCCATTTTGCAACTAGCCAGCAAGCATTTCCTCATGAGGCTGCAGATGCGACTCCGCCCAGCTGCATGCCTTGTTGGGCCAAGTAGCAGCATGACGAGGCTCTCTTTTTGCTGACATTTCCCACTCGAGCTGAGCTTGCTCTTCTTCATTTATTGCCTCATAGTTTCTCCCATTATTCCAAGCACGTCACATACTTCTCGGACTCGACTACGCCTTCATACGAGACTTTGGGGACTTGTCATGTCTGCGAACCCGAGTATGGAGTTGTGCTCGGCATGCAACCGCTTCGTCCAAGACAACTACCGCGAATGCAAGCACCACGGTACTCTGAGGGAGCTCAAAAATTGCGCAGAGACCAAAACGACCCCATCTTGCGCTCTTTGCTGTCTGTTGTGGACCGGCGTGCAAGCGCAGTATTCTGTTTCCGTTTCCATGTCTAATGTTGGCAGCATTCTCGCAAGTGATTATACCTTGGATCTGGGCTATACCCGCCAGGGACATCTGCGCTGGATGTACGCCAAGGGAACTGTTATGAGTGATGGAACTCAACCGATTTTGGGGACCCTGGATATAATTTCTGAACAAGGTAGGCATAATACAGCTCTTGTCTACAACCCTGGCGTTTGCAACGACTTTTGTATCCCTTCAACTAATCTAACCATGGGGCCGGATAAGGTATAGAGAGCAGCTTCTCACAAAGCACTATTGCGACAGGTCAATGGGATGCCTGGAGCCCTCAAACCACCTTGACCGTCAAAGGCTGGCTGACTGAGTGCCATGATAAACATCCGTGGTGTGGGCGCCCGCGGCCCCAAAAAGCGCCAACAAGGCTAGTTGACATTGGCGATCCATCCAGTTATAGACTGATTGAAACAAAGGCCGGCCAGAAGGAGCTGTACGTGGCTCTATCATATGTCTGGGGCGTCAAGAAGAAGAAAGGTGAAAGCATCCATCAGTTAAAACTTGTCAAGAAAACAAGGAGTGACCTGATGAAGGGGGTCAAGCCTTCTCAGATGACGGCTTCACATCGAGAGGGTAGTATGGTGGCCCGGGACCTGGGCTACCGCTACATCTGGATCGATGCTCTTTGCATCATGCAGGATGACATTGCCGACTGGAAGAACGCAGCGGTAGAAGTTCCCGACATATACAATAATGCCGTACTCACCATTACAGCGGGCAGAAGCCATGACAGCCGTGACGGCTTCCTCACAGAGCGCCGGCCGGTCACGCTCCCACGCAGAACCGAGGGCAGCAGCCCAAATCTCGCGTCAACTTTTGAGGTGAGCCTGGCGAGGAATCGGGCCATTGGTCCGGCAGACGAGCGCGCCTGGTGTTTTCAAGAGGCCCTGCTGAGCAGGCGAAGCCTTATATTCGGCATGGGACAGCTCATCTTCAAGTGTCGGAAGCACAAGGCATTCCAGGATGGCAGTCACGACAAATTCATGTTTGACGAGGCTGCCTTTCATCACGATTGGGTCTTGCCCTTTCCTCCCGAGGCGCCTCTCACAGAAAATGACAAGAGTCCACCCACGCAGAGCCACATCGTACATGGCTGGTACCGCGTTGCGCAAAAGTACGCCATGCGAGACATGTACGACCCCTTCGACTGCTACGCCGCGCTTGCAGGCATTGCCAGACGGTGCGAGTCTGCTCTGGCTAAAGCGAGCAAAGACGGAGCCGCTCCCAGATACCTCTGTGGACTGTGGGAGACGGACACTTTTGCCCATGCCCTCATGTGGCGGAGGTGCCTCGACGCAAGACTTGCGCGGGATTGTCGTCTTCTGGAGGAGCCCGGACCGGAGCAAGACCCGATCAGCAGAGCGCCTTCATGGTCGTGGATGGCCCTCGTAGGCCGAATCACGTTCCATGGCGCGCCGGTGACCACGAGCGGCCCTCCCTCAGCGGGCTTTATTCGAGTTCCCTGCTGTGTCCCTGCCAACGGACGAGGGAGCTGGACTCGTGAGAACTGGGGCATCAGGACCCAGCTTGAGGCGCGGGAAATCCAAACATCTCTGCCGTTGAAGATTGAGGTCAAGGGGCGTCCTCGTCGAGTGCGGGCCACGACGGGTCGTGTCTGCGGCTACATGATGTTTCTTAGGTACGGAGAGATGTTGGCTAACCATAGTACTATTGACCCTGTTGAGTCGGAAAATTTGAGAGAACATGGTGTTGTACTACAGGACTTGAGGGATCAAGACGACGAAAAGGGCATTGCGTTGGCGCTGTTTGACCGCAAGCAGGTAGATTATACGGAGCTCTGGGCTTTGCCATTCTTTACATGTTCGATGGGGACTCGGAATGTACCAAGTGAGGGTTTGCTGCTTTGCAAGAATATCACGGGGACTTTTTCCAGAGTAGGCGTGTTTTGGGTCAAGAAGTGCGAAGCATTTATAGACTTGCAAGAACAGGTTCTTTGTATTGAGTAGACGGCTATTAGAGCAGGGGTTGGAAACATACAAGTAGCATATAGGTGTCATCAGTATATTTCGACAACATCTTCAATCGTCAAGTCACCTGTAAAAGTGTCCAAAGCGAGTCCGGTGCTGACCGTACAACAACATTGGAAGTCTAGTTAGGACTTCTCCAAGACCTTTGACAACTCTAATGGTCTTAACGAGAGCTTTGGCAGCAGCTTCGGCGAACTGGACCGCTGCGGTCACTGCGCCCAGAGATAGGCGCTGACCGTTCACTCACTAAGTAGGGCGTTTAGTCGAATAGTAAGTCTTCAAGCGGTATTCAAATTTACTTTAACGAGCCAACCTAGATGACGTGCCCCAAACCTTTTAACATAGATTATTAGCTCCTTGATATCTTGAGTATTCGTTACTCCATGTATCTGTTTTACTCTTCCAGAAATCGAAGTGGATACGGAGACTCGAGTAGCGCTACGGGGGGAAGTTTCAACGATATTAAGGGAACGAGTCAGGGTCTGGTACTTTGATGAGAGATGTCATGTTCACGGGCTGCCTATATGCTCTCGGGTGAACTGTACGAATATTACGTGTAGATCTTTTACTGAAAAACTATATTGGCCACAAAATTTCCTTTCTGTTTCAGAGAATACAAGAGCGACAATCATTGCCCGTTGACCGTGCCAGGAGTGCGGTAGACTTTTGTCCAGTATTGTCACACGGTTGCACGAGGGCTACGGTCACTGCACCTAGGCAGAACGGCCCTCGCCGACTTCTTGTATTTACAAAGCTCTTTAATCCATCCAGGCCTTGAGAAAGCCAAGGGCCTTTGATGCCAAAGACTGTTATTAGATGAGTTGAGCTATTTCCCCAAGCCCTCACCGAGACCTGTCACATTAGCGAATTATCAAGGCAGAAGGTGAGGGTCCCGTGGTTCAAATTGGCATCCTACTAGACCATATCTACATCCTCGATTTTGATCTCAAGCTCGTGGTCCACATCCTCAGACTCGCCGTCCTCCTCAACAACAGGTTTCTCACCAATAAGTAGAAACTGGGCATTAGTATAGTCGAGATGATCCGGAGTCGATGGAATCCAGCGCAGGGATCGAAAATCGCTCAATATCCTGCCAGTACAGCTTTAGTACGTGTCTCAGAAGGGCCAACGCAATTGTACCTACTGCTCTGAAAACTCGGGCGCTACAGGGAGCTGTACATTGGCCGGGCCTTCATAGGTAGGATTTCTGGTACTGATCAAAAAGCTTCCTCGGACTTGGATCTTCAGATGCTCCCTTAGAAACTTGCCGAGTGTCTCTGGCTGCGTTATCACGTAAACCAGATGAGTTCGACCGCCCGCCGAGGAGAGGGTATACGTGCCCTCGCAGACCTTTGTCGCGGCTGGCGTATGATGGATGCCTGCTGTTTTTGTCTCATAATCGGCTGCTGTGGTGAGCTCGTCCTTGACGTCATCGTCTGATGCATGTGCTTTGGCGACAAACGCCATGAAGCGTTCTCCTTTGGACGGGAGCGCCTTCTTTGGCAGTATCAGGACCCTTGCTGCATTTTTGTTGGCGAGCGTCTGTTTGACAGCTTGTTCGGCACGAGCAATAGGGTGTAGAAGTATGTACGATCGTGCGATGCTATTAATATCGTTTACTTGATCAGATGTGTCAGTTCCTACCCGGGCGCGAATGAGAAGGGAGAAGACGCCGGCTTCCAGTATGACGCAGCTGTCGGCGGAGTGTTTGGCAGCCATTATTCTTTGAAAAGGTCAAGTCCGATTCCCCGAGGATGACGACTGTAAATTTTGGGGATGTTGCCTTGCTTTGATTCACGGAGAGTCGAGGGGAGCAGAATGAATTTAAGCGGCGGAAGATGCAATCTGACCCGCAGTGGCGCTGCTGTCATACGATCAACTTGTGAAGGTGGTATTGAAACCTCGACCATGATTCCCAGTATTCAAGTCATGGCATCCTCGGTATTTATTGGGCGCCACCAAAGCTCAACGCCACGACAGTGTAAAGGGATCAACCCCAGCTAGTGTGTCAGTTGCCGCCATCCTCTTGCAATATCACAACATGGGAGACATGCAAAACACCATGTGAATGAAGCTGCAACTAACTTCGGCACTTGAATCTATCCCCTGCTCAATTTCAACGTGTGACGTTCACTTTACTTGAAATTTGCCCTTGTCGGCTCGGTGTTGTCTCTTTTTTTATTAAAGAAATTACATTATATTTTTATATATACTCGTATTACATGATATATTTTCATATATACTCGTATCATATTATATATTTTGTATGTACTCTCATTACATTATATATTTTTGTATATTCTCGTATTATGCTTGTAATCTCAGTCGACTACAGAGTGAAACAATACTCGCCGTTAATATATTTTTGTATCCCCACCCCGTCGTGAAGTCAAGACGATTCCCTTGCGCCTGTGCCTAAATTTGGGAGGCCGTGAGCTTGCTCCGTGTGCTTCACTGTGCCTTTGAAGTGTGTTTGCTTTGTCACTTTTCAAATGCCCTTCTTAGTTCCACGAGTCTTTGCTCCACGAGTCTTTGCTCCACGAACCTTGATTCCACGAGCCTCCGCTTCCATTTCTTTGCATGCCTTTTCTCGAAGGCGGTCGTTCCTTTCAAGTACCTCCTTCAGAGTAGTAGTTGGTAGACAGCACTGAGCAAATATATGTGACTCACTTGTATGATGTCCCTCACGCTGTAGATAAGCATGTGCATTTTTCCTGTCCAAATCTATTTTCCTGGCAGAAGTAAAGTACGGCAATGCTGCGGTACTGCCTGGCCGTCCTGCAAACCAGTCCCATACAGTCTCCGGCAATGGGGTCGTTCCGCGTTTCAGTAAGCTCCGCTGAAGATCAACAGGACTGGTAGATAATCCCAGTTGCCGGAATTTCTTAGCCAAAAGGATTTCGTATGTAGAGATGCCCGCTACAGGTCTGTCACGCATCACCAACGCCCGCGGATGTGCTAGGCACTGGATCCGCCCTGCTGTCCAAGGAATTGATATGTAATACAGAACAACGGGCGTGAAGGAGCCCATAAGCCAGTGGCGGAGAATCTCTTCGGCTGATGCAGGCAGACGAGTAAACGATACCTCGCGATTCCGCTCCAGCTGACCTTGGAGACGGATATATTCGGAATACAAGGGCTTCGAGCCGTGTGCTCGATCAAAGCGACGCTGGACGTGGTGGGCGGTATGGATCTGGAAGGGATGCGACGGCTTCAGTATCGCTTCCAGAAGTTCGACCGAGTTTAGTGGTGCTTCAACAATCCACGGAATGGTGGGCTTCCCTTGGAGCGGTTCGGCCACTGGCGTGACGGGAATTTCGAGTTGCATTGTAGATGCCCTTTCAAAAATGCCGCGATAGCGCTCATATGTAGAGTCGTAATTCGGTTTTAGGGGCAGCTCATGGTCGGATACAGGTTTCTGAACGGGAGGAAGCTCCCTGTATTCTTCTGGGGGATCTTGGAGGGCTCGGGCGACTCGTTCTTGTTCCCTCTGGCGCCTGAGCTTGGCGACTGCTCTCACTCTTTCGATGACTTCATCCCTTGGTGCTTCTGCCATGATGTCGCACGGATTTGGTCTGGTCTGGTAGAAGAGGAGAGAATGCAGGGGACAAGACTGGAGGCACTGGGTTATTAATAGAAAAATGGACCACCAGACTTGACCGTGCCTTTTCATAAGGGACGCGGGGGTAAATATTAACTTTGGACTATCAAGACTAAATCACGTCGAGTTCGATTGAATGTCGCCACGTGCATCTACCAAGGTATCGAGGTGAACCCAAGCCATCCACGTCAGTACCTATAAGTATAAGCGTCCCGCTTTTGAACTCTCCATGTATGACTAAAATATTGACTTCCAGCACTGGTGCAGGTCGCGGATTCTGCAGGTGGATTGTGGTCGCCGTAACATGAACAGACTAGACGCTGAAGAAGATCTCTGGCGCCATCTTAAGGCGGTCCGGTGCATTCCTATTGACACCACTGTACGTGCCAGCTCGAGCCGAAGCATTAAACGGGCGCCATCGCCGGCCATGTTTTGCTGCCTACAAGTCCCTAGCCATCTTTAACCCCAGGCCAACATCGAATGGGGGCTGACTGAGGCTCCCCCGGCCGTCGAGGTTGATTCCCGGGTCAAGAACCTAGCTCATCAGCACCTACAACAAACATGGCCGAGGCATTGGCAGCTATGTTTTGGCAACAAGCAGTAGGTAATGGAGGTCTTTCCGAAGGCATTAGATGAGAAATACGACCATGTAGGAGATTTGAATGCAATCAAAGAGTTTAGAAAGCCACATCACCAATAAGTGACACGGCGAATTGCTACATAGCGACGCACGGAGAACCAAACCGGCATCATGACAATACGGCTACTCTATTGACTTTCACTCCGCCTGGCAAAGACCCAACTTATCCTTCATGAGAAGGAAATTTATACACCTAGCCCCTGTTTAGCATTTATCTTTGCGAACAATGACATTCCAATTCGTCTCGTGGAAAATCTGGCCAGCAATCGAAACTCCGCTAGGATTCCAGCTAAAGTATTTACGACAGTGCTTCTCAAGCTCATACACACCATCCGCAATGCTCCCAAATGAATTCAACGTCTTTGGCTGCTTATCCTATACGCAACGGCATTAGCAAGAGACTCACTCATCGCTCGGCCAGGGGGACAATCGTACATCATTGCACCACCAAATAGCCGCATTATATGAACAGCTTACTCGACCGCAGGCACCGGGTCCCGCGCCGTTGGTCGGTCTTCCCGGAACACGGTAGAGATAAGCGCGTCCCTCGGCAATGGCACCTCCGTTGCAATACTGCCAGCGGCCGCCGCAAAAGTATTTCGAGTTTGAAAAGTCGGTGCGCTTGGCGAGTTGGCCGTGTGTCTCATCCGAAGGAGCTTCCACATTGTCGCCGAGGCCAAAGTCCTTGTCCCAGTTGGGATTGAGGGAGAGGAGCTCCTGGTGGACTTGCTGAATAGTGCCGTTGAGGCGGACTTTGTCGCCGCCGGGGGTTACTTCAACCTCCCACTCGGGGATGAAGACGGGGCGGCTTTCGAAGTCGTCGAGAGCAGCGCTGAAGACCTGGGACGGTTAGTATACGCGTCCTCGATATCTGGGATGGATGGCGGAGGTGCATACGGAGGTGCACAAAGCACTGGCCGCAAGGAATAGCTCGAGGACTCTCATCTTGAACAGTCGGTGCAAATTGGAAAGGGTAGGTTGGATTAGAATTGTGGGAATGGGGATGCTGGAGGGACTATTGTCTAACACGCAGAGGGGGGGCTTTTTATATCTCTCAAACTCGGAGAGACATCTCTCGGCGATGACAAACAAGACGAGATATTTTCAACAAATGCATCATGGAGCCTGACTTCGATGGTCAGCAGCCGACATGCATCCAGCGGGACGCCTAGCCTACCAGCCTGCATGCGAGTTATCTAGCAAGGATTGGATAGTTGTTGATGTGGTCAGCACATCCAACGCTGCACAGGACGTGGAAAAGTCTGAGGATGGAAATGCCGACCGCCCCAATGCGACTGGGAATTTGTGAGCATGGGTGGCACCTCTTCATACAAGACCACGGCGCGTTTCCCCAAGGACTGTACCTTGGGAGATTTGAAAGGGCTCAGGGAGGGATTCCAGCCCTCGTCGGGCCTCGTGTAACTGTGTGACGGTACATATGTAGGGCTGCGAACAATGATGGACTAGACCTCAACCGACCGACACGACGACCTGAAGCTGTGGGGAAGTCAGCTCATTATAAGCCTATTTGACAAAGACCGGCCAGATTCTCATCCTGATGCGGCAATTTTTACCTATTCTAGATAATTGGGCGGACCTTGCCAGGGGTCGCAACGTCCTAAGCAGGGGCAAGTCCAAGAGCAGAGTGGGCTATTATTGCTGACAGGAATCCCATGCAGGCGGTCTTATTGCATATTTTATAGCCTACCAGAGTTCTGTGTGTATTCAATCCATCATGTCTGGATATCAACAGCCGACGATGCGCCGTGGATCGAGCATTTTCCAAGTCCAGTCGGACGTCGTGACGCTATTCTTTTCCTGCCGCCCCCTTCCCCGACGCTGGTTTTCTCGTCGTGCGACTCGTTGGTCGACTTTCAATATTCGCGTCGTGCATTTCTGAATATGAGAAACAAGGCACTAGCTATCTACCGATCTTGCCCGTATAACCCTAGGTGAAGCCCAGTAACAGATAGCCGCCGGCGGATCGTGCCATAACGGTAACATTTGAGCGGGGCATTACCGGCGCTTCTGCGCCTATCGGGTGATAATTTCGGCGACTGCTCCATATGTATGTATCATTTTCGTGGTCCTCTGTCTTTAATCCTGGACCTAGGGTCGGTATTGATGTATGTATGTTCAAGGCTGCCAGGCAGACGCCAAGGATGCGTAGCCGCGTAGTATTGCATGTCATGTGTGATTAGGCCTGGAATTATGTACTGTGTATCTTTTCTTCCCTGGCCTGCGACCTGCTTCCTCGTACAGTATTTTCGTAGTATTGAAAAAATTGGACAACTGCTAGGTTCGACCCTTTTCTGACAGTTCTTGTAGAGTGTGAGCAACATGACTATTAGACACCCACCTGGCTCGAATCACGATAGCTAACAAATCTCAATAGGCCCTCTCACTCTACTGGGACCAGTAACAGCAAGTAGTAAATGTAGGCGTGGAGGTTGGGAAGAATAACAAGACACGCCCAGACGGGGGTTAGGGTTAATCCCTTTGGACATATTGGCTACATCAAGTTGGCTAGTTCCAAGATTCTTCAAGTGCTACTAGAAGTGTTGTGGAAAGCACCAGACATTTAGCGGCAATTATCCAGGCGAATAGTAGACTAATGTCTTCCAGTATTGCCTAGTACTATAACTTGGTCAAACTATGCGTCCCCTTTTCGCTTTTCATACCAGATTACCACGGAGTAATTTATGCATTAAGAACGATTCAGTATTTCGCATACGAAGCACGACTCTACTAACAATCATATGATGACGCATTAATAAAGACAAGTCCTTCCCTACAACAGCACCCCACTAAGCGTACGTGAGACAGCTCATCTCTTCCGAGTTTAACATAACGTTGGGGAGATTTCTTCCTCTTTGCAAAAACCAACAACCGTGGTTTTGCCTTTCCATATCCTTGCAGAAGCCGTTCAAGATACGAGCGGCCGATGGTTCGGTTAGCCGATTAAAGATTATATTCCATCGTCCCATTTACGTAATGCTTGGAACCTAACATCAAGGCCGGTAATCTCAAGAAAAGGCGCTTCGAGTCTCGGAGGTTACCATAGTAGCTCCAAAGTCCGACTTCTAGTTCCAGATCGGTTCCCGAGCCGTTTCGTCGCCATCGCCAGACTCTTTATCCATGCCACTTCTGCAGGCCATTGTGCTAGGGAAAGAAAATCCAATGCGATACATAGCCTTTTCTGCTTCCTCCTCCACCACACGATTGGCGTTTGGCTCCGGGGCAAGGATGATTGCAGTAGTACTCAAAGTCGGCTCCGGTACGTATGCCGATATCCTGATGAGCATCGGTGCAGTCTAACGTAAAGATAGATTAGCCACGTGCTTCAGGATTCCAATCCTTTCCTACATTCGTGTTTTTTCTTTCGTTTTTGGCTTCCCATTATTTCCTGTACGATTTCAGTCAAAAACTCACAGCAGTTACTATCCTTGTCCAGAGCTATTCCATTTTTGCCGTGCTTGCTAACACAAAAGTCGGCGCAAGAGTTGGCCGTCATTCTTGTAGCATCCGCGTATTTCGGACCAGTGTACTGGGCTTCATCAAACTCGTAACACCAGTCGAACTTCAGTCCAGCCAGGTAGCCGGGTGCAGACAGAAATTGCGCATCGCCATAGAGACTAAAGGCACTGCGACCGCCACAAGATGCCGAGTCGTCTCCGGAGCACTTGTCGGTGCAAACACTGTCGTGTACAAGCTTTGCCGCATGTGAGGGTTGAAAACCGCAAACTGCATTAGAGTGCGATTAGATACACATCTGCGAGAGAACCTCTTTTCATGGATTCTTCGTTGTGGCACTCACAGCATGAATAGTTATCCAAAGCGGCCAGCGGATAGTCGTTTCCGAAACCATTGACAGAATCATGATTTCCGTTCTGACATTCTCTTGTGCAGTACTCGGGAGACGCCTTGACCCTTTGAAAGTTCAAAATATTGCATACCAGTGGACGTGGAATGTGGGGGATGTCGTCGGGCGGCAAGACAAGGCATCCTAGGTACGGAGGGGTTTCTGCGAACACGCGGGCAAATAGTAGGGAGAGAATTAGAAATGGGACTGTGGTACGCATGGCAGTTTCTTGGTTTCAGAGTCTGGCTGTTCTTTGCTGATAAATCATGAAACACAAAATCTCGATGCAGACTTTGGAGGTAGACTCAGGTAGTGAGTGCATGGTATACTCTAGGTATAGTTTGATGAGGTGGATTCCCAGGACGTCTTCCTAATAGCTCAGAAGAGATTAGATAAACGGGAGACTTTGCGCTATACTTGTTGATGGTGGTCAACAGGATATAAAATACAAGAACGTATCCATTCATCCCATCAAAGGACACGTCCGTCCGCAACAACCGAATGCATTAAGCCCATTTAATAGAATCTAGCTTCTCTTCGGCTGAGAATCATGGCACCTCGCAGAATTTGGCACTTTGAAAATGCAAGCACGGCTCGGCTCCGGGCTGTCGTGGTCACCGAGACGATTCGTCATATGCGCTCTGCAGCTAATCGGGTAATATCCAGCCATGGCCTGATGGAAAGGACGCAAGGCCCGTCGCGTTGTATCTTGGTTGCCGGGTCGCTATGACGGTGTGACACGAACACCACGGTCGTTGTATTGGAGTTGGTGTCGAGGGCTGCTACAGAGTCATTCATGTCTCTGTAAGCAAGTTGTGGGCGTGTCACGCATCATTCACAGTCTTTTTCGAGAGGACAATTCCAATGTCTGAACCAGGCCACTAGGCTTAACTGACGCAAGCCAATTGCTGTTCTGCTGAAGAGATGGACGCCTACGCAGGCATGCTTCAACATGAGCTGTCAAGATGACCGAAATGATACGTCGTTCGCGACGAACTTAGCTCCGCCTGGCCTGTCTTCCCTACGATGACCACTCTCTGTCCAATGAGTTTTGTTGGACGCTGTGTATGCAAGAAGTAGGGAAAGTGGCCAGGGAACAAGAGCATGCATTAGTAAGCATTAGGAAACAGATATTATCCATCACTACCAGTGGTAACTTGACGCCACTCATGTTGGTACTCAACTCCGTACAGCAGCTTACAATACTCCCAGTACTCTGGGTACCAGCCAGCTTGCTCCCAATCAATAATACCTGCAATTCGTCGCGGACCAGGTCCGTCGGATATGATGATATTTCCAAGCGTAAGGTCCCCATCAGTGAAATATATTTCCCCAGTGTCAGGCAGATATTCTCGATATGGGCCTGTCACGCCGTTCGGCCCAGGCCTTTGACGAGTCGCAGCAGCAAGCAACCAGTCGTTGAATGACTTTATAGTCTGAAATGGACCCTCTTCGTAATCAAGCTTAAAGAACTTATCTTGCACAGTTCCTCCGTTGATGGATGCTAAATCGTGGTCAGCGCGCTCCATGCCGAATGGATTTAATAAATGTTTGGGGGTACATACCAATAGAGCGGCTCGAAGAGCCTTGGCCGAGTCGTCTTAATTCTTTAACAATTCGGCTCAAGTCGCCACATATCAATGTTTTGTCCTCGTTGGTAAGCGTTGGCCACGCTTCTCGCAATGTTTGCTCCGGCATCAGGCTCATGTAGATGAAGTTGTCGTCGCCGTACTTTCTCCATCCAAACACCTCAGGAACAGGTACCTCATTATCTGCGAAGAGCTGTCTCATGGCTCTCATGGTTTGTGCTTCCTCCAGTCGTAGATAATCGGAGCCACCAATCTTAACAGCGAGATTCAGGTGTTCAAGCTTCACGACGCAGGCTCCTTGGTCACCAAATTGTTGGATGATGGATGCAGGTGATGGCAGCTGTAACGAGGGATCCCCCGATCGGAAAAATGAGGTGTCGCGAAAATCCATCTCAGCCTGTGCGATGTCAGGCAAAGAGGTGATATCGATGCGTAACTCATCTGCTCGTTTTGCCTCCATGGCTGAGGGTCAAGTGTAATGAGGAAGTTTGTGGAAACATTGAAGGAACGGAAATCAGAGCCTCAATGCCATGGCCCGCCAATCAGAGTTGTCTAGGCCATGTTTGCGCGCGACTGCGCAGACATGCATGTTGTTCCCTAAATCTTTCCAATCAAATGTTTATATTTGGTCCATGTCAAGACCAACACCAGTTTCAAGGGCGCGTTCCAAGCGACCAGCCCCATGTCGAAAGCACCAGACTGCGATAGGTTCGAGCTTACTTACAGTCGCTTACACAAGGAATCTGATTCGCTATTCTAATTATGCCCACTGCCGGAGTCATGGCCATGTTGGTTGATGGGCGGCAACACCGCTTCCGACTTTATTTAAATGGCACAGCAAGCTCTGCAACTCCGTTTGTCAAGCCGTATCTCATCCTCATCTCCTATCCAACGAAAGTCATATAGTTGCCATATTTATCACTTGCCTATTCTCGAGACAGCAACCGTCGTACGCTGTATACATGGCTTATCGCTCCGTGTATCTAGCCAAGTATCGTGGCTCTCCAAGCCAACGCGCCCATTTCGCCATTTTCATTCCAAATTCTACCAACGACAACCCGGATCTAGACAAATAATGGAAATCAAAACCATGCATGGGCACCGTCATCCACGTCGTGGGTGAACCCCTGATGAAGGGCTATACGCTCGAGTTCAAACGCAACGAAGAGTGTAGTACTTCTCCCGACATAGATGAACTCGTGTTCCTCGGAACTGTTGACTCAACTCACGTCCATGACCCCCACTACTCAGATTTCGTGAGGGAGACTCATCCACGACAAACACTCGAACAGGAAATAGCCACGATAGCCCCTCCTCCCAGAGGCCAGGATGTCAGAGCTCCCATCGATGGTGTAAGTGTTGCAGCCGAGTAGGGCGCGCCGAGCATTGTTAACAATATCCTAGGTTCGCACGAAGCGGTGCCAAGAATGGACCATGGAATGTCTCTCTCGACTGGAGGAGCAGTGCCTCATCAGTTCTGGCGCTGTCGATATCGCGCAGAGCCATCGAGACGCGCCGAATCATGGTATATTTGGGCAATCGGGGGCTTCCAAGACCCCAGGGAGCGCTGCACAGTGAAGCAGCATGAATCCGCCAAGCCAACAAGCGCAAGAGCCAGGTATTTAATGGGCACCTGGGTGTGGGATGGGGTACTGGGATAGGGTACTGGGATGGCCGATGGGTCAGCGATGACAGACTGGACGAGATTCGCAAACTAGCATTCCACCCTGTTCCGATGCAGGGACATGGGCTCGGACGGAAAACTTGCATCCTCTCTGCCGCACATGGAAGGGGACGACCTGGACGTGACCATGACTATCAGTAGAACTGATTGGGTTGACTCGGTCGACCGGTACATATACGACGCTCTCTGGCATTCTTCCAACCAGACAATAGCCCTAGCCGTACCAAAAGATGACGTGGCATGCAAACCCATGAGTACATGGACTACTTTGGTATATTGAGGGCGCGTGAAACTCGTTGCATATAGCCTGCTGACAAGTAATGCAGCCTCCAATGTCTTTGGTATTAAAGGTCCTTGGATTTCCTCAAGGCCTTGAGGGACCAAAGGCCTCTATAAATACAAGAAGTCGGTGAGGGACTTTGCCCTAGGTCCCGTGACCGAAGCCCTTGTGTAATCTTTGACATTTCCGTGTGGCAGGTGATGCTAAGTTTATAAAGACCATTGGTGTTCATTTTGGTTCGGTCGAGTCGTGATCTCTCTTGGGGTCCTGGTAGGTCGATAGACAGCTGGATTCTGGGGGTTCTGCCCGACAAAGAGCACCGTTACAAAGTAATAAGCGCAATTACTAGAGAGGGCCGCTATAAAGTCGTTACGTTGGAGTTAAGGGGTTTATAACCTGATTATTTATTAGGCTTAGATCCAATATCTCAGCCATACAGTTAGGCACAACCGGTATTTAACTAGACCAGGATCATGTACCTGAACATCGCCTTACATGTCATATGCCGCAATATATTATTACCACGTACGACTTAATAGGCAAGTATATTCCGCCAGACCTGACTCTAGACACAATCAATACAACAGGTTATTCCCCCAAAAAGCAATTTTCACGCCACGTCACCGTCCTTGAACTAAACTGTGTACAGAAAAAATACAGGTTGCCAACATCACAGTTCAAGGTAATAGAGTCAATGTTTCCAAGATGGAGAATGACGAACCCAAGAGCCAAGTATACAAGAGTGCGGACTACAACAAAAAGCATGGGATGGTTGTACCAATCAGCGCAACATAGCCTTACTTAAATTATAATGATGGATAAAATGTTTCCAGTACCTATCCCTGAATGTACTTAAGAGCACAAGAGCTGCGTCGAATGGTCTTCTTGCTGAGCTTACATGCTGCTTGACTACTTTTGTCGCGTTAAGAATGTGTTGCAAGGTACCTGGCATTGATACTAGCCAGCATACTCAGGAAGCATATGAGAATACCAAAAACAGCCCACGGACAGCGTGGCGGCTTACATACATGAACCAATTGGCCAATTTGAGGAGGTGACACAAGGTGTTGTACTCCAACATGCACCGCCCGCAGGCAAGTGGTGGGCCAACATGCAGCTTTTGGCAATGCAAGCATCGCGAAAATGTACCCTGCCGCAACCACATGCGTGGTAAGCCATGCAGGTACACTCACACAGATGCCGCCGCCGCCGACGCATATAGCCATCACATCAGTCTTTCTTCCTAATCTTGGGAAAACTCAGCCACACCACCGTCACAACTACAATCAACGCCAGCACAATCGGCTGCAAAACCTGGACACCAGCCGTACTCGCCACCGCACCAATCATAAACGGAAACACAGTACCGCCCGTGCCTCCCAGCGCCATGGCAAACCCGATCGCACTTACATGAATCCTTTTGGGAAGGAGTTTCGCCGTGACCATGACCGCCCCCGGGAACATGGGTCCCAAAAAGAAGCCCAGAAAGGCAATGGCCACGGCAGACACCACAAACTGCGGCACCAGCCAGAACAACAGCTCCAGCGCAATGCAGATGGCGAGATAAACCGTCAGACAGGTCCGTTCGCCATACCGCTCCGTTGCGAACCCGAGTGCGGCACGCCCGAGAGTCATGCCAGCCCAGAAGCCGGAGCCTGATATCCCCGATGCGTAGGGCGTCGCGTGGCGCACCTTGAGCATGAACGTCACGACCCAGCCTCCCAGGCCGACTAGTCGGACCGATTAGTCCCAAGTAGAATCATGTTCGCCAGGTTGGCAACTTACCCTCTACCCCCATGTACAAGAAGAAAAAGGCAGCACATAACCACGTAACTTTGGACTTGACCGCCTCTCTTGTCCCAGCACCAGATCCCTCATTATCACTTGCATGTTCGGCCCTGTATACTGAACCGGTTTGGTCCCAAAACGCAGCCGCCAAACCACCAAGCTCCAACGCGGCCGTCCCAATCTATCGCCATTAGCTTCGCCGCCTATCGCTGGCGGAATTTCATAGTCTCACCATGACATAGTAATAGCTGTACCACGGCAGGCCAGCCTTGACAACCATGCTTGTTGCAATGAGCGGTGCAAACAAGGCGCCGAGCGAATAACACGAATGCAAGACACCCTGAATGGCGTTCGCCTTGTCCATGGCGCCGAGCCACGCGCAAAAGCATGCGTCCGTGAGACCATTACCGAAGCCGCTTATCGCATTCGCCACAACGAGCGCCGGGTACGGTGGGTGCGATGCGAGAACAGCGTACGTCACGATGTGACACAGCGGCGCCATGATGCTGACGCCGCGCCGGCCCAGGGCGACGTGGATGCGCGCATTAGTAAATGCCGCGAGAGAGTAGCCTACAAAGGGGGTGAGGAAGATGAGAGATACCACGGTGTAGTTCAAGTTGTAGTAGTCTTCGAGCTACCCGCCATCAGTGTCATGTCTTGACGTCCTGGTGTGAGAAGAGACGTACATAGGGGATTAGCGCCTAGAGTTTTGTCAGTATCATCTTTTACCACGCCATGAGGGACATGTACATACACCGACCGCGCCGTCATTCATCCCCGCAATAACAAAGGACAGGCACGCAAAGCCCAACTTGAACACATTCGACCGCGGATAGTTCCATCTCTCCACCCGGCCCTGGGCATCGGCAGGCGGTTCACTGTCGTCGCTGGTGGTTCCGCAGGTGGTTCCTACCTTTGCTTCAGCGGTAGCCCGGATAGTGTTGGTGTCTTTTAGCTGGGCATCTATGCCGCGGCCACAGGAAGTGCGAGACGAAAAGCGCGTTAGTTCAATGGCATCATAGGGAGGAGAACAGATTTGCTGCGTAGAAGTGATGGTTTGAGACATGCTGCTGTGTGGATGCCGTAATGCGATAGTGACACTGGCATGCGGCCGTTGGGTCTACGATATACATGTGCAAAGCACTTTGCAATTATGTGTCCTATCCGAGAGTGAGAATGACACCTGAAGGAGTGAAGACGAAACAAGTAGATGAAAAGTGCTGGCACGCATCGACGATAGGGATTTCGGTATGGTATCCCGCATAACCGATCGACGCCACCGATCCCGGATGTTACCCCGCAGCGGCCCGGGACCAAACATCTCCATGAAGCAATGATGGTCGTGTGGGTAGACTTGTCGGATATGGATATCATCTGGAATCGAAACAAAGTGGTGTTATATCATTTAGTCGACTGTCGATCATGACGTGGAAGATCCACCTGACAGTGAGTCTGGTTGATGGCTCTTCATCTCCAAGTCCTTCATATGCACAAGTTGTGCTGCATCGTGCTCAGGATCTGTCTCACCATAGTCGATACTAAACGTTTTGTGGAAGGTGATGTGTTTTGATAGAGGCTCTCGCCTGTTTTGTGATCTTTCGACGTGCGAGACCGATGTCGTTCCCATCGGCCGGCTACCCTGTCTTGTTGGCGATTTGTATCCATTTTTTGTTCCATGTTTAGCGTAGAACCGCTGGGATGTACCGAGTATCCGAGGAAATAGTCGAACTAGGACTAAACGGAACGTTGGTAGGCAGGCACAGATGACGGCGACGTTGATCTCAACAACTGACCAAATGCCGACATTGAAATAGTCCCACGTGGGGTTGGTATAATCGGATCCAAACTTGACCAGTGATTTGAGGCGCAAGATACTCACTATGGTAACACTGTAGACAGCCATTGTTAGCAGTGCTCTGGGGTTACATGAAGGGTAAAGGCTCAGCGTACAATGCACCAACGCCGAACATCAGGCCGACTCCAACCTTCTTCTTCCAGTCCAAGTTCAGCGCCTTTAATTGCCATAAGGGAACAGCCAGCATCCATCCATCTAAAACAATACTTATCGCGGCATTTGACCATGCCCCTGCGTTAATATTGACACATCGTCCCTCGTGTATTCCATCCCACTTCAACCAATTGTGGTCGATGGGCGTGCATTGGAATATGGCACTGAAGGTAAATGCGATGCCAAACAAGGCCACAAAGGCAACCGAACCCCAAAGCACCCGCCGAACGCGCCGGCCCGGAAAGATTCGAATGTAGAAGAATAAAATGGCCAGTTTGCTGAGTGAAACTTCGACTATGTAGATGATCTCTAATATATAAAAGTAACGACCAAAGTTGGTGATATTATCGTACGTCAGGGTCCAAGCATCTCTGCCTATACCGTTTGGCGCCACGTAATGCACATTCATAACGGTGCTGGGTATTCCCACCACGGTTGTAAGTAATACGAACCAATCATCAAGGCCATATTCCAGTTTTGCCCAAAACTTGTACGCAAAGCGCTGTATGACAAACATCGAGGAGATGATTGCAAACACTCTGGAAACAACAACATATTGGCCTGACTTGTCTCGAAAAGGATCTCCACAAGATGTCGATGTCAGATTTTTTACCACTATACTCAGAGGTCAGTTCCGAATCGTCCATATTATGATGAACGTTCTTGGTCTGTCATACTTATGGCTTCTTTGACTGTGCAGCTTGACATGACACAGTTTGTCAGGCCATCTTTGAAGATTTGATCGGTACACAAGCATGTTTGGTTCGTCATTAAACAGTGTGACTTGGGAAGAGATTGCCCTAGGCATGGGATCTGCGTAGAAATCATGGTTAGCTCTACAGGTTCTACCTTTTGGTAAATTCAACATGGCCACTTACGGCGCAGCCGGGGAACTTGGCAAGCGTCTGTGTCAGGGATGAGTCCTGAGCCATCATCATCGGGAGAGCCGTGAGGGCTAACATCAGGGAAGCCCACAGCTTCATTGTGTCTAACGTCGTTGGCCCAGAACAATGTGGACCCGATCTCTGAGGTTGAAAATTGGAGCCATCAACATTTAATGCCGAAAAATATACTCGACGAGATGGGGTGTTTATATAGACGGTAGTTCCAGTATCTATAAGACACAGGGGCCCGGAAGTCAAGCCACGTGAATAGACCAGGATCCTGCTTGAGGGAATGATAGGCGCCACTACCCGCAGCCAACAGTGAAGACATGGCTCACCTTTCCCAAGATCCGTGCGTGAGAGAGCTGGTATCCCTGTCTGATATGCATATGACATATGATTCCATAACACAGGTTGAGAACCACACCGTTGTGGCTCAATGGGTTTCCAGGGTGGACTCCCGGGCACTAGTTGAACGGGGTCAAACGCCACTTTCAACATGGTGTGTTGACTGAGTCAAAGATTATTAGCCGATACAACACCTCTCATGTGCAGTCTGAGGCAATAGGTGCAAGCTAACTTCATGCATCGCGGGTCTGGGTAACGGTGGCGTTGGGGGACCTCAGAATGGCCGGATAATTATCGCCTTTTGCTGCAGGGCAAGACAGAAAAGAGAGCCACAGAGGAGTCCAATGTTCACATCAGACGGCAGTATATTGCCTTTTGTCCGTGATTACAAGCGCCAGGATCATCTTTGATGACTAGAAGATTTTGCAGTTCTCTCAGCAATGAGACACCCGGAATGCTGCTTGGATCGGCGTCTTCCCCATGACTCCACTGATTTGCAAGTTGTCGTATGTTCTGAGAGTCCACACGCGGCATAGATAGGGATCGTAAGCTAAAGACGAGTCCTCGTGGGTATTTGCGGCCGAACCGTGCGTATGTGTCCCATTGAAATCGTCAACGCTGACATTTAACGGGTCTGGAAAATGGCTGGAAGCGAGCAACCGGGCAGGCGCAACACCTGTACTAGACATTGGGTAAGCGGCCTTGTCAGTATCATCTCGACGAAAATACCGCGCTGGTGGATGGCTTGGACCCAAACCAAAGAAAAGCCACTGACGGATTGGTGGAGTCAGGTACGAACACACGAAGTGATGATATTTGCTCCTGAGCAACCGCGGTGTAGACTGCACGGCCGTGGGCAAATGGAACTTGACGCCAGTACCCGATATACCCAACCACATAGTCCAGCGGTATTGGTGTGTCTGGTTCCGGTTTCCTCCAGAAAGAATGGTGCGCGCCCAATGCGCCAGCGGCGTTTAACCAACAACTACATCACGATGGTAGTACGGAACACTTGTAACTGGTGGCATTCCGGGAGATGATGGATAATGTTCCCCACGCCAAGACGGGCAAGTCACTCAAACAGACTTGGGACGAAAGGGGGCATGAAGCCACTGGCGAGCCGTTGGCCCAATGGACACAGGGGTCTGGATGTCGGCTCCCCGAAACAGGGTCTCTTGCCTCGTGGCGTTCCGGCGCATGGTTCTAATTCCAGATTAGTGCTGTGGTTGGCTTGATTTGTCGCGGGCGCTTCACAATGGAGATGCGCATAGGAAGGAAAAGGAGGGAGGGGGGCTAACTTGTTGGGGTCGTCAATGACCAATCGCGCCGAGGCTTCATCGCGTTGCGTTGAAAGGAAACGCGGATGGTGTACTGGAAGCCGGAGCATTCGTATGTCCCAGTCATACGGCAGTGACGCGATTTCGATGAATGCGGAGAGTTTCCGCATATGCAGATGATGGCTGTCACTAGCACAAGAAAACAGAGGTCCATTGGTGGTGTTTGTGGGAAACCTGCCAGGAAGGAGCGAATGTGCGATGGTGATCTCGCAGCTCAATGCTTCAAATGTTGCAACTGGCGTGGCACCTGGCAGCTGCACTACCAAAAGTGGAGAATCCTGGTCGTCATGCCGGTTCCATCTGAAGCTCGGCCGCTACGCCCACATTCTGGAAAGACATGGTCCTCTTTCTTCCCTTTTGCCGATATCCAGCTGAGACTATTGCCCCCAAGCATTGGCTGCCGTATGGATTTAGAGTCTTTTCCCGCACGTGCATGCGGAGTGGTCGGAGTGGTGTTGAAAGGTGATGCAGGCTAGAAGCGTGGAAAACGGTTGACATTTGCAATTTCCCACGGCCTTCACGACAACCATGATCCAGTCTCTCGGAGGACTGGTGATCCAAGTCAACCCAAACCCAACCTCGGCGTCGAGGCCCACCGGACTCTACCTCCTCCGATACAGGGCAAGGCAACCCTCTTACTCTCGGATCTGTCGGCTAGAAGCAGGAACAGCAACCCCAAAAGCCGATATCACGTCAAGTTCATGATTGCCAACCCCGCGTTTTCCCCCGCCAATTCGACATGTCCACACTAGCGCCGCCACATCCATGCGCACAGAAAATTCTGGATCCCTGTCGGCCGGCATCAATTGACAATGAAAATGACCGGGCAATAACCCCCACGACTCTCTGAGACCCAAACGCACCATTTACTACTAACCAGACAAGGTCGGCTGGCACGGTTCGACGTCGATAGAGTTCCTTGGAGGGTTCACAGCGGCGCTACTGCCAAACGTCCGAGCGGGTTCCCGGGGTCAAGTGACTCAAGTTCCCCAGGTCTGTCACTTCCCGAGTCATGGGCGCATCAAATAGTGTGGGGGCTAACTGGTTGGCGATTTGCGAGCGCATCCTTGTAGTTATAACGTTTTACCACATGTCAGGTAAATTTTCGAGGGTGCTCATGAAACATGTCAATACAGTCAAGAATGAAATGGGACGTATATAACCGAAATAAGAAGCGTCTGGGATTTTGTGGTCTCTACTGGACGAGTAGCACATTGACCTTGTCATGGCACGCGAACTACCTACACTGTTGCTTACACATTCGGCGTAAAAGATTTAATAACCCAAGGTATAGATACGATACCTTTAGCCTAACTATTAAATCCATTGCAATAAAGTATTGATTCCTCTATCAGCAGGGTGCGTGTACTAAGTGATTTCCCCGCAAACCACCGAGACTTGGTGCCAGGGTCTAGGGTAAGTTCCGATCACACCGTGTTGGCAGCGCGAGCAATTGCTTTAAAAAAGAAACCCATTGCCGAAGTTTTATCAAAAGTTGTCAAAGATACATCAACAAACGGCCCAGCGGGATTGCCTAGTCTTGCGCCTATAAGGATGACGCATCAAAAGCATGCGGAAGTTTTCACTACGTGATTGATAAGAAATCCCACTCAACCGACACCGCAACGAGAAAAACAGCATGTAGATCGCATCCGTGTGAGAGACACTTGGCAGTTCAGCAGCGCAGCCACCGGCGATTGGTTAGTGTATGACGGGCATGAAAGCCAACATTGAATTCGGTCAAGCTTCACACATTAGACTTTGCCTGCGACTTACAAATCCGGTGCCCAACTTCTCTCAAGCACGAGGGATCGCCGACATGTCCAGGAAACAATAAAGAAAGCCCTCTCCGCACGTTTGCTGCCACCACCCAAGGGCCATCTGCCAACGCCTCCATTCAACCAAGATTCCATCACCAAACTACAATGGCTCTCCGGACCGTAGCCATTGCCGGCGCAACAGGCAACCTGGGGACGCACGTCGCCCGGGCATTCCTATCACCCCAATGCCGCACCAAGTTCCAAGACATCGTCGTCCTCGCGCGAGCCGAGTCCAAGGCCGCCGCCGAACTCGCCGCCGCCGGCGCCAAGCTGCGCGTCTACGATGAAGACAACCTCGCACAAAGCCTACAGGGCGTCGACGTCCTGATCAGCGTGTACGCCTTTGCGCAAATGCCGCACAACTTCCATCCAGACTAACCTGCTGCCAGGGTCGGGCCGTCCGGGCACGCCTTCAAGGAAAAGCTCCTACGCAGCTTGCCCGCGACATCGGTGAGCCTGTACTTCCCGTCCGAGTTCGGCGTCAATCACTACATACACGACTTCCCCCACGAGGAGTGGGACACGAAGAAGCGCCATTTCGAGCTGGCCAAGCAGCTGATTCCCAATATTCGCCGCTGTCGCGTCTACGCTGGTCTGTTGCTGGAGGACTCCATCGGCCCGTGGTTCGGCTTCAACACCAAGGACGGGAGGTACGAGGCCGTCGGCAGCCCGAGCCAGCGGACTTCATATATTAGCAAGTCGGACATTGGACGGGCCCTGGCCAACCTGGCGTCTTTGCCTCTGGGCGACGTCCCGGACGAGGTCAGTCTCAACGGCGACAGCAAGAGCTTCCAAGAAATCGCCGACATCATGCGGGCCAGCGGTGCCGGACAGATAGACGTCACCTCGGTGCCGCTGGCGGCGTACAAGGCTCAGGTGCTGGCGGACCCGTCGCCCACGCCGGAGAGGTATCTGCGGTTTCTGATGGGAGAAGGTAAAATCGACCATTCTGACACCGGGTTGGGAAATCAGAACGGCGTGGTGCTGCGCGGCGGCCCCGTGGCGTGGATGCGGATGCAGGATTTGGCAAAGGAGACGGGAGGAAAGCCGTGGGCCAGCAGTGTTTAGTGAAATTGCCATGTACCCCGATACTCAGTTTAATGCAAAATTGATTAGAGGATGCCGATGTTGTAATTGGAGTAATGCGTCGCATGCATACATGTAGCATCAATTGATGTGTATCCCGGTAGGCGCGGTGCGATCACTCATCATGGCCGGCCCTCGGCATCCTCGAGTCCCGGACAGCCATGTATAAGCTACATATGTATCGACCAGACACATTCCAGGAGCGGCACCCGCCCCCCCAAACCACCAAGCATCATCCCAACCAAAGCATCATGTCGCACAACCCGCAGGGAAAGCCCGTCGTCGCCGTCGCCGGCGTCGGCCCCGGAATCGGCGAAGCCGTCGCCCGCGAGTTCGTCTCGCACGGCTTCGTCGTGGCCCTGATTGCGCGCACCGCCGAAAAGCTGCACACCATCCAAGAGGGCATCCGGGCGGACCACGGCCACGACACGGCCAGATACTACCCCACCGACCTACGCGTCGAGCACGACGTCAACTCCAGCTTCCGCCGGATCCGCGACGAGCTCGGAAGCGTGCAGGTGCTCGTGTACAACGCCGGCGCGCGCCGCGTCAACGGGCGCTCCATCCTGGACACGACGACGGAAGAATTCGAGGGCTTCACCAAGATTAACCTCTTTGGCGCGTTTTGGGCCACCAAGTGCGTTCTCCCGGACATGTTCGCGGCCGGTCGGGGGACCATCGTGTACACCGGGGCGACGGGCTCGCTGCGCGGCATGCCCGGCCTGAGCAGCTTCTCGCCCGGCAAGTTTGGCCTTCGGTCGCTGGCGCAGATTGTGACGCGGGAGTACCAGGGCCGCGGCATCCACGCGGCCCATGTCATTGTGGACGGGCCCGTGGATGGCAAGTTGATTGGCGGCGTGCGTCGACGACAGTGGGAGCGCGCGGGCGAAGGGGAGAAGCTGGCCGATGTCGAGGCTCACTTGGTGCAGCCTGCTGATCTGGCGAGGGTGTATTGGTATTTGCATACCCAGCCGCGGAGTACGTGGACGCATGAGCTGGATGTGCGGTCCGAGAAGGAAAGCATGTTCTCGAAGCTGTGAATGAAATTGCGTTGCAGATGATTTATTTGATAATAATGGATTTTGACTGTTTATTTTGAAACAAGGGACATGAGATTGCGTGATATTTACATCCCATTGAGTGTGCGAAGGTGCAGCTTTTGTAGCGGACCGGGATGTGGGCTAATAAGAAGCTAATTATTAAAAGATACTTATTTTTCCTAGTAAATAATACAAGAATATAAGTACTAGTTATCTTTAAATATATATAAAGATATATTACTATACCATAATTAAATCCAGCAATAAAAAGTATCTAATATCTATCAGAAAAGAGTAGGTCCACTACATGACCTGCACCTTCGCACACTCAATGGGATAGTAAAGTCGTTGCTTGCAAATTGGCTCTATAATAGTATATTCTCACTTGAAGGTGCCGGGGTAAAGTTGGGAGCTGTTGTTATAAACAGTCAAGTGATATTGGTCCTCCAGGCTCACGTCTGTACGTATGTGTATTTTTTGCCGAGGCACTGTGGGTATGCCGCCTGGGGGATGGTCCTGGCCAGTTCCTACCAGATCCTTTAGAGTCTGGTCTGTTTTAACCTGCGAAGTTCTTCGGCCTTCTCGCCGGGTGTCACATGGGTTTTACCCCGGGACACCGGGCTGGGTGATTGGAAGGTCGCAGTAGTTTGTTGTGCCTATTTTGTTATGGCATACACTTCTTTTTTGTGGTGTTTGAGTTAATCAATCTACTTTGTCTACTCAGAAACCCCATTTGGTTCGGCGGGTGGCGTTCTTGAACGCGCCAAGTCTGGTCCTTTCAATGTTGCTGCCTGGAAATCGTCGCAGGCTCGGCGTCTGGCCAATAGCGCCTTGTGGGTTCTGGAGCATTCCTTGTTCCATTGACCATACCTTGAAGTTCCCCTTTAGGTTGGGGACTCTGCCCGCCTCTTGTAATGAGCGTGTCAGGGATCAGGAGACTTCAGAGGCTAGGCGATCCAGGTTATTTACGCTGTTGACTCGTGGGTCTATATATAGATAGAATGGTAAGAAACCTTTCTATTTCGTTGTTAGTGGTGATGACGTGTAGACGTGATGGGCATTTGGGTCAGATGCCGCTTAGTATAGTGATAAGTATGGCTTTGTGGTCTGAGGCATACTCTAGTTCTTTGGGTCTTCGCCCCAGTTTGCCAGGTCTTGCGGCCGGCATTAAAGTCCCCAGCCGCTATTATTCCGAAGGGAGGTGGGTCCATAAGAGTCAAGTAGTATCTCTAGGTCCTCAGTTCTTCGGGGTTTACGGTAGAAGTTGACAATGGTCTTGCCTTGTACTTCCACCCACAGTAGGTGTCTTAAGTCGGAGTAGGGGAGCTGTGTAACGGGCAAACTCTTCCTGACGTATGTGATTACCCTGGTTAACGAATAGAGGGTGAAGAACGAGAGGGGGGGCAATAATTTAATTCAATCATCTCTATCGAGCCACTTCTACATGTACCCTAAAAAGAGTTTAGCGCATTGTTGACGACGACCGAGTCAGCTAGGCAGAAGCATGTCATCCTGCGTGCGATAATATGAAGAATCGACTCATTTAGAATTAAAAGTGTTGCCTAGCTGTAAGGGGCTAACCTGGACTTTGTCTAATAAAGCAGGTGCCTAGGAATTGTCTATCTAGAGCTTAGGAGGAAAGAAGTAGAACTCGAGGCCGCAGCCTCCAGAGTAAGCTTATATCGCCTATTGTAGATGTTCTCGCAGTACCGAGCTTCACGGGGGCAGTCCTTGTACATAGTCTGCCGGATCCGCCAACCCGGACATAGCCCGTGATGGTGTTTAATTCTTCTTTCCACCGAGGAGTTGATTCTATAGCCGGTTAACTGTTAGCGCTCCGCTACTTTATTATCGAAGCATTATTACCTACAACTCTTTGATTGGCTTTGTCCGAGACATCTCTCGAAGCTCGCGCCGCGCTCCTCGCCCGACCGGCGAGATAGTCGAAGTCGTGATTATTTCGTATCTCGTCTGCAAAGTCCACAGCATACTGCAGGGCGTCCTTATCCTCCTCAGACATGGAGCTGGCCCCTGCGATCCACAGGGCCGTCATGTCCTGCCCAAGTTTTTTGACCGCGTCAAGACTGTTGGCCATTATCTCGCCCAAATCTGCAAAGCTTCCAGCGTACAAGCGTACGTCGAATGCTTTTCTGACCTCATCTTCGTGGCTTGCATTCTGCGCCAGGGTCGTCGTCAAGGCGGCGAGAAAGACTGTAAGAAGCTTCATCATGTATGTACGTGTAGCAAAAAGTGAACGGCTAGTAGGAGAATGCAGTCGATAGTGAGCTGAGGAACTTGACGTTGAACACCCTCCAAGGTCGGGCATGCCCATTTTATACGTGCCCTCCAAGCTTGGTACTAATTACTACTATAGCGCTCAAACGCTATAGACGAAGTTGCGTAGAGACGCCGCGTAAGGTAGGTGAGGCGAAGCGAATCCTAGTAACGTGGAGCCGGGCATGAGTAGGAATCAAGTTACAAGTCGTAACTTCGAAAATATGAGTCATGAGTTTGTATTTCTAGGGACGCATAAACGCGTCATTTCGCCCTGGTATAACGTGCTCCTATCTAGCTTGTATTCTCACGAAGTAGGCTTTTCTGTCCATATTCTATAGAGTATTACTATTTATACGGATAAAAATCTCCATTTACACGGGGACATCTCACTATATTAACTTACTTGCCCTACCGCGGTGCCTATCAATTTCTAGAAGGAGTGTTGCTCGGCACAGGGCAACGTGGCATACTACTATACTAGTCATGGACACCGCCCCCTTGGAGCCTACCAACGCGAGCGTTACATTCCAACCCCTGTATAATTAACCACCCGTACCCTGACAAGCTTAATAGAGCAGGGTCCCCTAGCTGTATAGGTAATTTAGCTGCTAATTGTGAGTAGTTATTACTATAACAGGGATTAAATACTACTAGTCGATTGGATCCTCTTGCATCTTGCACGGTTTCCAGGGCGTTTAGATGCACAGACAGGACCATGTTACTTTGGAGCCGCACTTCTACCACTCAATTATTTTCGCAAAAGTCAGAAGCAGCGTCCCCAAGATGGATACTTGTCTATTTCTGTAGAATACTCCGGTCCTTTCCCGACAAACTCGTATACCGCCCTTGCTTTCCATTCTGATATAAGAACCCTAGCAACATGGAGCAAAACCTGTACACGGCCCCGTACGACGACCAGGCTAACGCATCTGGCGTTTAAAACGGGAGAACTTGCCAGGATTTGGGAGAGCCGTTGAGCGGATGGCAACTGTAATCATTTGGGGTAATTCTCAGAAATGGGGGGGGTACCAGTCTGATAGATATACACTGCAATTTTCACACGTCAACATGCTGGTCCTTGAGGTTCAAACAAGAAAAACGTACAATACTGATTCTGAATGTAGGACTTGACCGATCTCACGTTGGACTGAAGGGGTCCTTGATGGTGGTCCGTATTGACGGTAATGCCCTGGCCTCCCCCGCCGCATTGGCCGTTTGAAAACGTATCAAAGGTACCGATGAAGTCCCCAAGAGGCATTTCGTCCTCCCAGGTATCTACTTAGCCAGCATTAATGCCGCTGGCCAGACTGGCTAGGAGCATGGTAACAACGCTGAAGCGCATTTTGGCGTTGGGGATAAAAGTCAAAGTTGAAAATTGATTGTGAAGTTCGAGACTGTGTTCTTTGCTTCTTTGTCAAAAGCTTGATGATTGTGCTCTTCCATCCTTCGTGTCGGATGTTTGGAGTCTATTTATACTTTGAAAGGCAGCCGTGAGGGTGCAGGTGATGCCACATCGCTTGGAAGCGTCCATGAATCTTCTCGGCATCGCGGGGCGACGACCTTAAATTGTCCTTTCTCCGCACGTCTCTAACGTAGTCGATGAGGAGAGGGTATGCTGTGCAACTTTAAATTTCTAGTACGGGCTGTATTTCAGTTATACTACCAAGGTTGGATGCAGGTGCTCAACGAGACGAGGTCATTGACATGAACGGATTTTATGTGTCAATTACAACGGTTGTATAGTCATATGAGATAAGATGCAGTTTTTAGTTTTTTCTGATAAATTCATTTTTACACTCTTGATAGCAAGAACATCCTGACACCCTAATGTACGGGTATTACTAATAATTGTATTTGGAAATAGAATTAAAGTTTAAAAGTCTGGTTTAATACTTGCAAGTATGCAATCTAGGTGTGAATTCCAGGTATATGGTACCGTTTTGCTCTAGATCTACTTTCTACAACAGCGGAGCTCTGTCGCTTCGTGGACAAGATATATCTTGACCTGGAGCATTGTGCGCCCGCGACGTCATTCAAAGTTACCATGAGGGATAACATGGTTGGTGGAGTAGTTCGTTAAGATATTCTTGGTACGGGGAAGTGATCAAAAATTAATAAGAAAAAAAAAAAAAAGACCGCTGCCGCTCTTGCTAATATTGGCCCATGGTGGCGTGGAATGCAACTGACCGGCATTCCTGCGCAATTGATGCAATAACCTAAACCCGAGTCAGTATATTGATGATATTACATGCCAGTAGGGGAACAGAAGCTCACTGGTTTAGTGCAACGGCAATTGTGTGGCCATGGTCAAGCGATTTTATGAAACTAAAAGTCTTCATCTATTCCCGCTACTCTTCTTGACTTTGCCCTGTAAACACGGGTAGCCTCTTGGACACTTCGTCCCATGTTTCAGCCCCGGCAACGAGATCTCTAATTGCCTCAACAATCTCATCTTGAGAGGCCCGGACCTGGACTCTGGAATCCCGCTCTCGCAACGTAACGGATCCGTCCTTCAACGTGTCGAAATCCACCGTGATTCCAAGCGGGGTGCCGAGTTCGTCATTTCTCGCGTATCGCCTGCCAATAGAAACGCTAGACGAGTCTACATTGTTCGCAATGCCCATAGCTCTCAGCCGACTGGCAAGGGCCTTGATCACGGGCTTAAATCCCGCGTTATTCAAAAGTGGTACAAGCAAAACTTTGACAGGCGCGACGAGGATAGGCAAGGAGAGCACCTGCGAAAGGTGGTCAGCTTAGAAAACGACGACAGGTTACAATATGCGTACCTCTCGAGCAGCATCCTGCGGTCTGCTCCAGTACACGTGCTCAAGAATACTGTAGAGTATGCGGCCGATACCAAAGGAAGGCTCGATGACATTGGGCGTGTATTCCCGCGTCGTCTCCACGCGAGTGGTTTGTTTGATGGAGCAAACATCAGACGTAAGCTCTACAAAGTGGGCACCATTTGCAAGCTCGTCTGTAGGAATTGTCACGACGCCCTTTTCAGCTAGCTCTGTGGCTAATTGTCTGAGATGATCTTGATCCCATTGCCCGACTGCCAGCTCGATCTTCTTGGCATCCTTTTTGAATCGAGGCCCCACGAGCCTTTTCTCCAGTGTTGCTTTCCATTCGGTGATTTCAAGAGGCGTGGCGCGGGTTTGCTTGACCGTCAATGGGGTCCCGGTCTCTCGAGAATGAACGGTCAAGTCATATGCGCTCCGGTCAGCGCAGCCAACACACTCGATCCAGCCATAACTAGTCAGAAGCTCTGCATCCCAACAGTCGCATGCGTAATGTGCCATCTCATTATCGAGATGTTGGCGGAACCGTAGTTTTTGCGGATTCACGCCAATCTTGAGCAAGAATAGGTACACTCTCGCAAGGAAGTAGCCGAGGGTTTCGTTGTCCACAAGCTTCGTTTCAACGGCCTTGCCGATGGGCATCGATGAGATGGACATTTGCCTAGAAAGTTGCGTCTTTTTATCTAAAAACGGCAGTTCAATTTCAGCTATTTCGCTAAAACGCTCGTGGCTCTTATTGCTCTCCGGATCAACAAAATGTTCAATTTCTGCCATTAAGAATTCTCGAACTCGAAGTAAGCCCGACCGTGGAGAAATTTCATTACGATATGACTTGCCAATGCAAGCGGATGCGAAAGGCATAGACCCTTGGCAGTAGTCTAGTAGCTTTCGGAAGTTCAGAAACTGACCTTGAGCAGTCTCGGGCCTGAGATATACAGGCGAAGCTGAACTTGGACCGATAGTAGACCGAAACATGAGATTAAAGGCAGTTGGTTCTTCAACCTTTCCATCACCATTGGGGTTCCTGATATCAAGCTCCCTAATCAGTTTGCCAAGTTCAGGCCCATCGTAGTTGTCCATCTATTCACCGATTAGCTGGGCAGGACTTTTGGCACTCGTTGACAGAGGATGTCTTACTTTCGCTAGAATTTCTTGGTACTGTTCTACCTTGGCACTGTCCAATCTCTCCATTTTGCTCTGGGGGTCAGCGGCAGCCAGCCGGCTGTTTGCCAACCTTGTTTCCAGCACAGACTCAACGAGGTGATCGGCACGCAAATATTCGCCCTTGGCAGGATCTCTGCACATCCAATCAGCGAATCTATCGACATGACCACTTGTTTTCAAGACTGCCTCTGGTGTTATAGCGGTGCAATCGACCTCGAGCATATTCTCTTCGATAACAAAGTGCTTTCGCCACTCGTTGACAATATTGGCCAGCATACCACAGCCGGGTGGCCCGTAGTCATAGAGGCCACGATTGTCTCCCTTGTAGTTGGGTGCGGTTCGGTACACCTCGAAGGCTTCGGTGAAGAAAAATCGCCTTTTCAGCAGCGATTCAAACTGTGGCCGGTTGAACACGTCGCCAGAAGAGGTTGTGAGATTCGCCATGTTCTTTGGCAAGGAGAAGGATATGTGTTGATGTAGTCGAGTTTGTGGAATAGAAGAAGAAACAAACGTGCCCCCTCCTTTGTGTCCAGAGCAATATGACTCAATCCGGCCCAGCAGTCAGTGCAGTGCTGGGCCAACACCCCGGACTCTTGGCAGAGCCGCAACGGGGCGACAGTCTGAGTGCAAGTCTTGTGATTGTTGTCGGAGATTTGTGGTTGTTTTGCTTCGATATCACTGCAAAACGAGTTGCTTGGGTCCCTATTCCGCGCCTGGCGTTTGCAGTCACTAGGATTTTCCTCCAGTCAAGGCCGACAAGGATGTACCTCTTCCTTAGTACGTGCTGTGAAGAAAACATTTCGGGCCAAATTCCTCTTGTGCGAGGAGGAAAAGGTCTGGTTAGACTTGCTGCTCAATACAATGACCAAGCATGTGATCAATGCCCGATTCATACGGCTGACGATTGGCGATTTTGTATCAGACGGAGTGGCGCATCACTCCATCGTTCGGGTGCGATTGCCTCCCCAAGCTTCTCATCTCAGAGTTGCTGCTCTTAAGCTGGTAACACGATGCCCGGGGCGAATTTGGGGAGAGCAGTGAGGCCAGAGGCGAGGGGCGGTGACCCCCTGAACCCCAGGAAGTGCCTCAAGCGCTTCTCGCCCTGAATCCTAGGAACTGACCTCCTAATCCTACTAGGAACGGTAAGCTGGCCCTGCATGTGTTGGCTTGATTCCTCCTAATCCCTAGAAATTGTGAGCAGCAAGTCCCACCCCCGTCTACTTTCACGCGCAGCAATAAAACCATCTATTCCTTCATGACACCGCACAGCCTATTTGCCCTGGTAAAACCAACAGACGCAATTATATCAAATATGGAAAGTTTCCAATATAACTGTATATTTTCACACCAGCCCATCCTCTTCCATCGATATAGTCTTCATCTAACATATCAGACATTTAGCTCCGTCGTTTGTGATTTTTCGAACACTGCCCTGTATCGCTGGATCTTCTTCTCTGCTACACCTTCCAGACCACAATATCGTTCCACAATTTCAATACTACGGCCAATATAAAGCTCAGGTCTCAGCATGTCGTCAAGATCAGCCCAGATAGGTTGAAAGAACTCTGTAGCCTTGATCCTGTCTATAAGATCATTTGGTTTACCCTCCAACTTCACGACACGGGCAGCTTGGTGTGATAAGACGCGGATCTGCTCGTGGGCTTCCTGCCTGGATATGCCCTTGGCAGTGAGCTTCATGATGATGTTTTCCGCGCACATAAAAGGCAGTTGCTGGTGAACACGCGACGCAATTACCTGCGGGTAAATGACCATGCCGTCGGTGATATTGTCCAGGCTGCCAATAATAGCATCGGCCAGGAGGAACATCTCGGGCAAGTCCATTCTGCGGACGGCGCTGTCGTCCAGTGAGCGCTCCATCCATTGCGCTGCGAGGGTGTTTGCCGTGGTTGCCTGCTTGGACAGAAGCTCTCGGGCAAGGCTAGAGACCCTCTCTGAACGCATCGGATTTCTCTTGAAGGGCATAGCACTTGACCCCACCTGTTTGTCTTCGAAAGGCTCCTCTGCTTCCTGCCACGAGGCAAGATGGCGGATATCTCCGGCAATCTTTTGCGCTGTAGCACCAAGGCCGCAGATGGCGTTGGCGACGAGCAGGTCGACCTTGCGGGTGTACGTCTGCGTCGACACATCGTAGCATGCGGGAAAGTCGGTCTTCTTGCACAATAGTGCGTTCAGCTGGTCACACTTGGAGCCGTCCCCGCCAAAAATCTCAAGAAACGAAGCTTGAGTTCCTGTAGTTCCTTGTGCACCTGGTATGACGTATTATTCAGTCTCTGGCTGTCTGATGCACCATATGTATTGTGGCTCACCTCGAAGCAGTAACCCATTGCGAACGTGTTCGATACTCTCAAGGTCGAAAACGAGATCTTGGGCCCATTGAGCTGCCCGCTTGCCAACTAGATGCCAATCAGCACTTTGTCTCAAGGGTTTGTATTACATCCGAAAAGAAGCATTGGTTTCGGTATACCTGTGATCAGTTGAGCTAGAAGGTGTTAGTGTAGTTCCTGCCGATTTGGTGGTAGCAAGGGAAAATACCTGGCTGCAAATGCGTGTACGCAAGAGTGGGTGTTGCCTTCCATTCCCTAGCAAGCTGGCACAGGTTTGAGACAACCTTGGCCAGTCTTGGGAGGAGAAGGTCCATGGCATCACGCATGAGGATAAGTTCCGCATTGTCAGTTACGAAGCAGCTTGTCGCCTTGACCCGTTAGACTCAGTTGACAGAGATTTGCAAAATTATCAAATGCATCAAAGGAGACTGAGGATTGCGACTTCAACTTACACCGTAATGGATAATACCAGCCGCTGCAGGCGCAACAGCTCCGAAGGCGTGTACATGAGCCATGACGTCGTGGCGGCGGATCTTCTCCTCGGTCCTGGCAACCTCAAAGTCTTGGTCGGTTACTACAAGGTGCTGCTTCATCTGCTCGAGCGCTTCCGTCGTGATGGTCTGGATACCAAGCTCTCTCTCAGACTCTGCGAGCAGCAACCAAAGCCTGCGCCATTGCGAGTGGCGAGAGCGTTGGCCAAAGAGCCGTGCCATCTCCGGGCTGCAGTATCTCGTCGTCAACGACGTCTGATACGTATCGTAGGGCGACGGCCCAGCATTTTTTCCAGCAGTTGCCATTTTGAATTTCGTTTCAAGATTGGTGGATGAGGGGTAGAAAATGGAAGCTGATTTTTTTTTTTCGCCGATGCATTCGTTAGTGGTATGACCTGAGCCATGTGAAGACGGCTCGGAATAATAGCATCCCGTCAAGCCAATGTGGGTCCTGCCTACCCTATGTACGTATGTCTTTTCGAACCAGACAGCTTCCAAACACCATACCTGGCACAAAAGATATTCTAAACCACTACATGAAGTGCTTTCAGTATGCAGTGTGATCTCAGACCATCTGACGGCACACAGTCTTCTGTTGGCTGAAAAGGAAGGGCAAGGAAATTGCAACGGGTGGCGATGTTGCAACCGAAGCTTTCATAGTGCAGGTGTAGCAAACGAACATGGCAGTCAGCACCGGATGAGATGGCTCTGTCCTGTCAACACCAAACAAACAGCGGAACAGCATCAATTGATCATTGATGGCAAATGGCACTCGAAGTCCACCGTACCGTGCCCACATGCTACTGAACCACTGGATGCACCAAAATCTTCACTACGGCTACGGGTGCATCAAAGCATGGAAGGCTTCAATGTTCATTCAGAACCCTTGATGAGAAGCGGGTTCATTGTCCTCTGCTGGAAGAGTACACTTGTGAAACATTATCCCTCACAATGAAAGACGCCAGGAAGCATAGCAAGAGTCATTGCGAACGGTACCCTTGCCCCGAAGCAGACATATTCCACTGCACCGAGACATTTAGCCGTCGAGATTACGCATCAAAGCGCGTAAAGATGACGCATGGGAGTCGGTGGCTCCGTACAGTGCCGCTGTGTTATAGAACCATCGCTCGCTTTCCTTATACGAAGAGGTCTATAGAGAATCATGAGGATCCGCAGAGAACGTGGGGATTTGGAAGACCTGAGAGAAGAGACCACACCAATCGACATCTCAGAAATCACGAGCGGGCATAACAAATGTCGTTGAAAGAGAATAATATCAGCATAGAGGAAGCTGAAGCCGTCAACGCTGATAATGATAAGAAGGTATTTCCATGGCTCACGAAAGATATGGTACTTGACGACGAGTCGGCCAAGGGCAGCGAGAAAACCCAAGCTATGGACCGCAGTATCCGAGGCTTGCATCCTCCGCGACCGACGCCTACTTGGACTTCATAACAAACACCTTACTCTAGCAAGGTTCGCAGGTCATACTCCAGATCTCAGCAATCAAGGCGCCTACGTGTATTGGCCCTCGCATTTGTCCCGAGGCGGCTTCGTTCAAGAGCTCTGCCCCTATAACGCCACACTAGGAGAGCACAACGCCCATCTATCTACAAGAGTTTCAGCATCAAGATTCTAATTCAGGTTAGAATCGCGCTGTGTCTCGTGCAGTACTGCGATTATGATTAGCAGAGAATTGGAAAAGTTTGGGTTGACGAGACTGGCGTCCCAGCAAGAACACTGCAGCCACCGCACCTGTTTCGCAAAGCCGTGTACTGGGTCACAGTCCTGTATTTCACGTCTCTCGCTGGCTGCGAACGACCGAAAAGCAGGTGCCAATTGCATCATTGGAAGGTTCAAGAATACCTTTGACCAAGCGTTGCAACATCCCTGGCTCTACAGAGTTCTACAGCCCTTCATTCCAGAAGGTCCTGGATGTGCGTGACAAGATTGCGGATGGCAAGCTACCCGGTGCCCGCTTGCTTTGTCTTGATTCGGAGTTTCGTTTTTGAGGTCGGTGTTTTAAGAACATTATCGATGCCGCGGTCCAAGGAAACATCAAGACGCTGTCCGGAATTCCTATCTCTACAATCAAGGACGGAATATCGAAACGTTTCAAGCAAGAAATGAGTTGGAAAACGATTCGAAGAGATTCCGGTGGTTACACACAAGCCATAACCGTAGGGCCGATGTCCACACTGCGGCGTCACAGCTACGAGAATCCCCAGTCACCGCGAGATCACTCATCCTGGTATGGAATAAATGTTCAATGGGTTTACAGTTGTTTAGCAACGTACTAAAGAAACACAGTTACGCCGATATTCTGCCGCCGGACGAAAATTGCGTGCTGGTAATCATGGAGCGCTCGTCGATGACCAGCGGTTGCGACTTGTTACGATGGCTTTTGAGGAGGCATGTCGATGGGTCGCGCGGCGCGGCCGCACCTGAACCAGAGTGGCACCAGCTGCGAGAGGCACCGTCTACGTCTTCCCTGTCCCTGAATGCGGCTCTACTGCGAGCTGGCCCGTCCTAATGGAGTGAAGTGCATGTTGAATACAGAGTATTACTGCTCATGCATGTCAAGTCATGTATGAGACAAGAATGGGTGCCGAGACCTTCTTAGGAATGACGAGCCAACCATGTTTGAGCGTTGGCATGTACGTAGTAATGCTGACTTGCATGTACCACAAATGCTATGGTATGGCAACATTCTGCTTTAAGGGGTTTCAGGTGTTGGTGTGGAGATGACAATCCTCTGTTGGCTCGATAGCCAGACATTGAACCTCAAGAGGCGATGCCAGAGGTACAAATAGGACTCCATTTCTCTGCATTGATCAACGTATGCAGCAGAACGGTTTTGAGTGTAAAACCCAGGCGCACAACAAGCACTCTTCAACGACGTTTTTACTGGCATCTACCTTTATTCCTGTTCACCAACTGCCACCATGCTTGGCTACACCAAAATCATGATGCTCACCGCACAATTAGTTGCCATAGCGACTGCGACTGTGAGTATTCTCTCGACGATCCATCCGTAATGTATGGGTGAATGCGGCAACTAACAAACTCGCTGAAGCCGGAAGTGAACGACAACGTCAAGCGCGACGTATGGCCCGGATGTTTGGATCAGCACACAACCCAAACATTCACGAGCTCAAAAGCTAGTAAGTTGCGTCGATTTGGCTGTCCGGCATAGGCTACGTGTCTCACAGGCCGATACCCAGGTGTTATAACCCCAAGTCCGGTGCGGACCCCAATGGCGTCCAACTGTAACAAGTTTTGCTGGGTTCCGCCAGGTGCTTGGTGCGAATCCGTAGCGAAAAACAACGGCATCACCACTGAGAAATTTATCGCTTGGAACGCTTATGTCGGCCCCAAGTGTGATGGGCTCTGGGCCAACTACTACGCCTGTGTCGGTGTTGGCGAGGAGGGAAAGTCCGCATGACTTTGGTAGACTTGCACAGGAGGCCCCGACTACTTCAACACCAGGAGCAGTTCCCTTGTTGGCGTTGACGGAAATATGCTGCTAGTTGTTCGTAGTCAGTTGGCCCACAATACAATTTTTGATTGATCAAAGCACGGAAATTACCATGGCTAGTACCAGACCCGTTGCTTCACTTCAAGAAACTCAGACTAGGATGTGCAGTCTCTCTGCCTAGTGGCTTAGGTTGACACTGAGGCGCCTAAAGATGAAATAAATTTAACACAATCGGTGCTCTGATTTTCCGTCATGCGCATACTTGCTGATCAACAAGACACTTTATATAATTGGCTTTCAACTCGCTTCTGCTAAAGCAGAATGGGGCGTTTCTGTCATACTTGTAGCAGGCCCATTCTCCCCAAAACTGCGATCAATTCCAGTTTGTCTCCATTCGTAGCTATAAATTGAATTAACAGTGGATTGGTACTGGGACGAATCTCTTGAGCTACGGGACTGAAGTCTTTTTTGTACTTATCACTAGAAATGACACCTTTCGATTGATCACAACGACTGGATTTTAGGTACCATGTGCGCTAACGCGCCAGCTCTTGTAAGAGAAATCTTGTGTGCCAATATAAAGGTACCAGTAGGGTGTGCTAATTATAGTATTTGCAACTAACACGTCATGGATGTAAGCATACAATATATACGTGTTAAATGATAGGGGATCTGTAAATAAAACCAGGGATTAGAGATTGGAGAGCATAATCGCCAATCCAAAGGGGAATAATGCACACGGAGCTGTTTGCGGTTGTAGATGGGATAACCTATATCGGGTTACAGGGGAGTTTTCGGGCGCCATATGGCGCCGACTGAAGCTTGACATAATGCAATTGATTGCTGATGAGTTTGACAACGCTAGGGACGAATACCTTCTGATCCGTCGGGCCTTACGAGGCTGTATATTTATATTTCTAATAGATTGCCCGACGGCCCACTCCCTCATATATGTTGTAGCTTTGGCGACTCTGCCTGTTCGGCTAGCTCTATGTCCAGTAGCATGAAAAGCTAAGACTAGAAAAGCACTGTGACCATCGAACCTGGCTGGGCATGTGATCAATTGACGATGAAGTCGGTAGGATAACGCCACGAATAAACCATGGGGTTTGAATTAACCCCTGCATGAAGGGGGCTTAGCAGGCGACAGACCAAACGCCTCGACGAGTGAGCGGCTAGTTTCCAAGCGAGGTGGAGTCTCTACCAATCTGGGAAGGTCCCTTTTCGAGCGCAAAGTTGCGTCTCTGAGTAACTGGGCGGGCAGAACGAATACTTATACGGGGTAATATGAGCCGAACGCTACGCTATCAAAGTCTCTGTTGATCGTGATACTGCGAGAAATGAGAGCTGCAGTCATAACTTGTTTAAAGAATACATGTAGGCTCTACTGGCTAGGATACCGCCGGCCGAGGTTAGCAGTTAGCACATAGCTGAGTCGGTGGCTAGGCACACTGTATCACCAAGCCTCGAGTGGAATATAGAATCCGGAGAAACAGATATACTACGCCCAGACACCCATTGCCCGACCCACCCCGTATTACAAGGAGAGTCCGAATAGATCGTGTGGAGTACCCGCGGAGACTTGACAGTATAAAACCCGTGCCTGTATAATAGTGGCATGACGTAAATGAGATTTGCCAATTCGGGAAATTTGGAGAGAGTTCGAAATTTGGTCAAGTATATAATATATGCCAAGTCAATCATACACACCCATTGAGGACATCTCAACAAGCTCTTGTTATTGCGATCTGGTTCTATGCGTCTAACCGCCTATACTCTCATTTCAAATCATCAATACAGTACAATTCTCGCGTTGCTTGACGATCTTGAACAAAACGACCTGTTCCCGCAATGATGGAGCCTCGCTTGTGCTTTGTAGTGCTTGCTTGGTCAGCCTTGCACATTGGGCCCTTACTGGCACGGAGCGTGCCGTATGGCGACCTTATGACCGTTGGAGAAGGGTACAGTACTGCCGTCCGCCGTATCATCGTCTCAGACCTGGAAGGTTTTAACAATACACTAGCTTTAACACCTTTCTGGGCAAAGGGGTAAAACATGGGGCTGTCCAGTTTTCCAGCGTCAAAGCCGCGCCTCCCGAAAATGGAATCCCAAAGGGGTCTGCGTCAAACACCCTAACTAGTCGAGAAACAAACAATTTTCAGGGACTAAGTGTAGAGATGTTTGACGTGGACTTGGACTCATATTTCATCGCACCCGACCCAAAAATGTTTGACGAACCCATGTATAAGCGGAGTGAGGACAACCAAAACGGGATCAACCACAGAGTAGCTCACGTCAAGCGAAATGCCGCGGCATCTTGCCCTGCCGAAATTGACGCCTCTGTCGAATTTATATCTGACTATGAGTCTTATTTGAAGGTTCTTGACGTGAGTGCTTCTGCCACCATTTCGGGCTATGGCCAGACAGCATCCGCATCAAGCAGTTATCTTGATAAGTCAAGGTTTGCTTCAAATACGTTGACGTATATGGCTATAATCAATATAAAAAAACAGATCAACAGTGGTGAGGAATTTGCATTCAACACGAACCTTTATTCCAATTCATCATTTGCAAAGACCTTTGGAGACCGGTGGATCCGAGGTAAGTCGAATTGGCATTCTTACGCAACACCACAGCCCGAGGGTAAAGCTGATGGCCATTTAGGGTTTCAGATGGGCGCCAAATTAGTTGCTCGAGTATCCCTTACAGCCAAAGAAAGGTCTAATCAAGAAGAATTAAAAGCAACGTACGTCTTACAGTCTATAATGCAAACGCCGCACATTCCTAATCAATCCTCTCGTTTAGCGCTGAGGCTTCATTGGCCTTCTGGGGTGTTTCAGGCCAAGTCAACACAGCAGTAACATCGAGCATGGAAAAGTTGAATAAGCAGGCCCACGTCAAGGTTGACATCTTCTATCAAGGCGAGATTGGCAAGCAATTACAGGGCCAGTCAGCGTCGACAAGCGGCGACCAGCAGCCTGCTCAACAGGTGTTTGCAAACGCCAAATCGTGGGCAGACCTCTTCCTGACCGAGGCTTGCAAACACAATTACAAGTATCAAGCCCTTCTTGACGAATATCCAAACGTCAAGGGCTTCCCCGAGAATCAAGCTGTATTAGACTACTCCACGGCAGAAAAGGTATCTTACCGTGTTCTGTCAGAACTCGTCAAGATTTCAGAACTGGCGCAAGTCCTGCGAAAAAGTAGGACACCTGGCCCTTCCTTTTTAACTTAGACATTACCTATATGACCATCTAACGTCTCAACACAGGCAAGGTTTTGAATCAGGCGGATGGAGATCAGATTTTATGGGACGAGCTCGCCATAGTCGAGGCTTGCAAGACATGGGTATTTCTCGAGTCAAAATGCCAAATCAGTACACTCTACTAATATCAAGCGCCAGGTGCAAAACACAGCCGCAACGCCCAATAACGGTACAGAAACCGCAAAGGAGCTTGTAAAGCTATTTGACACGGCCTTCTACGCAAAATGGAGACCACGATTAGTGAGTATGCCTTGCGCCCAGCCGCGAGTAGAGCGCTAACGACAGATGTATAGAAGGACATCAAGGGCGATCTTACGGTTCAGAACACGACGGAATTCGTCCGGGTCTGGGACGACAGGGGCACCGGTTCTTCCAGGGGAGCCAGCTTTTGGCTGCCCCGGGCTCAAGGAGAGCTGCGGCCCCTGGGTAGCGTGGGCGTTGCCAACTACGACGACATCAACGGCCAATTGACGGCAGTCCTCGTTGGGCCTACCCCTGGAAAAACTCCTAGCAAGCCAGTCGTTGCGAGCCCCGTCGGCTTCAACCGGATATGGAGAGACCTTTGGAGCGGTGCCAACGTTGACGGGTCATTTTGGCGACCTACGGCGCCTGAGGGTTACAAGTGCATCGGCGATGTCGTCCAGAATAGCTGGTCCGAGCCTAACAAGGATGCCATCTGGTGTCTGCGAGCTGATCTCGTGAAGCCCTCTGCTTACGAATCGCCGAGCTTGTGGGATGACAAGGGGTCGGGGTCGGCTTACGGCGTGCATGTGTATAATGTACAGCCCAGGTCCGACAAACGCCTTAATGTTTTGCGGGCCTTTAGCGACCCTGATCCGGATAAGAATATCGCCTCTCAGCTGATTGCGCCCTCTGGTGCGAAATTGTAATCTTGGCGTATACTCTGGGCTGCTGTTACACGGGCTCCTAGGCGGTTAATACGATGTAAGATGTCATGGCCATGTCGCTTGTCGAAGGCAAGTTGCTGTAGCGATATAACTAGAAGCATTCAATCTATCTTGTATGGACTTTACTAGAAAATAAAAGTATGTAGCGAAGCTATCTCTGTGGGGTCAGAGTTAAGTGAAGTTTGCAGCATTCTCGTGACAAGGGCTCCATGCATGATGACTTGGAACTGCGGCCGTATTCAATCTAGTACCTTGTCTTCAAGTATAACGAGCTTGGCTTCTCCCAAGGTCCTTGAGGCAGAAGACTCTTATTTATATAAACTAGTGGTGAGCCCTTGTGTTACTATCGTTAGCGTCAAGGGACGGTCCGTGCCGCAATGTGACCTGGTCGTCGTGTAACACGACTTTTTGTATTTCTCTCACAGAATGCACAGGCAGATTATATGCCTAGGGACCTAGAATCCAGAGCATGGAATGCAAATTTGACTGCTGATTTGGAGTGTTTGGATAGAAAGTGGCATTTAGGTGGTGTTTGCGACTTTATGGCCCCATTTTAACGGCCCATCAGTGGGTGTACTACTTGCCAGCAATCGGGAAGTAGAGATGTCTATATTATATACCAATTTAGAATGGAAATATCAGTATTATCTTAACCTTAGAGAACCAATCGTCGTGGTGCTGCTTGATCTACATGTCTAACAGCGATATCAAAGCTGAATGATAATACTGAAAATCAACTATAATAGGGTTTTAAGAGGCCTGTGATTTCATGTAGCAAAAGCAGACTGGATTCAGGCAAGGAATGCATATTAGCACGAAGCGTCTTGAGGCTCCAAACTACGTGATAATTATACAACACTAAATATGAGGGACTGTAACAGTTATACTTTTATGGCATGACTTGAGTTCTACTGCTTCGACTTGTTGCGTTTTTGATAATCTACTTGTCTTATTGATATAAAGAGAGAGATGCTCTAATAAATACAGGATTTCTATTCTCAGTAATGTCTATTGCAGCTGGACGGCTCTATATACATAAAGGCACCAAGCTAAGACAGCCTTGTGGGAACAGTTTCTATATATAGCCTCGATCAATTCCGGGGCGTAATGTTATAACATAGAATGAATACCCATGGCTATTGTCCTTCTCAGATAAAAAGTCTTATTACTCTTACGTCTGTTACATCTGGCATCATATTATGGAAATGGTTGCTTCCGCCTAGCGTCCAGTAGTGTGACAAGGGTTCAACATAGAAGGCTTGGAGCAAAAGGGCTCAATTTAATAATAATCTCGAAGGGTCTCTAAGGTCTTGAGTTACTACGAGAGAGAGGAAGAGAAGGGTAACCGCCTTATATACATAAAAGGAACGCCTGGGCCTAGGGTCCTTGCCTGGGCACGTGTTTTAGCTGTGTAACCAATAAGTCCTATATCGGTGAAGTCCCTTTATCGGGCTTCACGATCTGTTGGGCCTTGTCCGTGTAACAAGTAGGTGCTCGTGGGTCGAAGCATGGGGACACTCGTGAGCTTTCCTTCTCCGAATATCATAGCATCGAAAGAATTGGACAAATTTTTTAAGAACTGGTGTCAACTGTCAAAGCACGAGTTCACAACTGGCAAACAGACTTAGGGGACACGTGATCTTCGAATGCCAAGTGTCAGAAGGTCGGGCATTTCAGCAGTGCCTTCCCTCTCTGACAGGTGCCAAGGTACTTCATTATTGTTTTTGCTTTTCCATCACCAACGCATACATGTGAAAAGTTTTTCGTTTGGTGATGCTTCGAGTTGATCTCACCCACCTTTATCCCATCCCAGAGTTGTGAGCAGTCACACCATCTCCATTCGCCTTCCCCCTGGCCACCTCTGACGACCCCCCTTTGCGATTCCACACTCATCAGCACAATGTACGAGTGTGACAGTTGTACACGTGTGTTCTATAGCTACCGTTCTTGCGAGCAACACATGGACGCACTAGACCACTGGGCGCCGCTATACGAATGTGAGACGTGTACCCGGGAATTCGGATCTTGGCATGCTGCCGAGCAGCATATGGATGCACTAGATCACTGGGCAGAGACATATCTTTGCGAGACCTGCGACTCGGAATTCTACTCCGAGAGAGCTGCCAAGCAGCACATGCGAGCCAAGGGCCACTTCAAGAATTACTGCCTCGAGTGCGACAGATATTTTGGGAACGCAAACAGTCTCAGAATGGTCAGTTCCTTCCATCCTCATGGAAAGCACTACACACATGTAAGCTAATGGGACCAAAGCACCTGAACTCCAACGTCCACCGAGGAAACAACGTCCAATGCCCATTTTGTAGGACGGGATATACCACTGCAAGCGGCCTCAGCCACCATTTGGAGTCTGGATCATGCCCCAAGGCAGCCACGGTGAACAGAGAGGTCATACTGTCAATGATTCGAAAGCGCGACCCCCAGGGGACCATTACCAACAAGCAGATCGAGTGGCAAAACGAGCCAAGCGTCAAAATCACCTACGAAGCAAACCGTCTTGCATGGAATGGTTCTGCGTGGGAGTGCTACATCTGTCACGGCCAATTCAATACCATCAATGGATTGAACATGCACCTGAATTCGCCACACCATAAAGGCAAGATATATCATTGCCCCAACAAGAAAGGCGCATGTGACAAGGAGTTTGTTTCGTTGGGCGGGTTGTTTAATCATCTGGAAAGCGAATCTTGCTCGTATATGCGATTCGAGAAAGTGCAAAAGCACGTCAGCAATATGTTCAATGGACATAGATTCATTGCTTTTTCCGATTGAAGTATACCCTCCAAGGCATTTGGGGTATCACTATTCGGGTACTCACGGTGGGGCAACATGGTAAGACATTTCATGTGTTGTAAATTATATTGTATTTGCGGCCATATTGCCACCAGTGCTATAGCCTGAATACATCAAATTCATCTGAGACGATGATGTCCCGCCAGTCTATATTTCTTTCAGCCCCAGCCAACGCTACTCTCGTCGTCCATATTGACTCAATCATTTCATGAAGCACCACAAGGTTCCGAAACCCAAGTTTACGTTGACCCCTGAACCACACACGCATTCTATTCTGCAGCACCGCCCCCGTGCACTCTGCGCCCAACACAACTACGGGCCACAACATCATGCAGCCCAATTCACCCCTGCCAACCTTCTCAATCGACTCGAGTTCCTGTATGCCTAGCTCGACGAGAGATTGGACCGTGTCAAGCGCCTCGCGCCGTATACTGCGCTGAAAAAATACCAGCCCTGCATAATAAAAGACCTTGGCCGTGTGATGAAGCACCAAGCCGTGGGTTTGGCAAGGAGCCAATATCTCCTGTGGAGGCAAAGTAGGAAAATTGAGGTACTGCTGAAGCTGAAATATATCCAGCTCCTTCTCTAATTCTGGGCTCGGATCATTCACCACGTCCCCAAGCGAATTCATGCGATCGTATGCTCGCAAAAACGACCTCGACACCCCATAGTAGGGAAACGTAAATTCTAGGCCTTCAGACGCAGTTTCATCGTCGAGGAACGCCTTCAAATCATTCGGGACAGGAACCTCGCACAAAATGGCCATGGAAACCATGTGTCTCTGGAAGGCGGCCACAACAGCCTCATCCAGCCCTCGAGCGTGAAGTTTTGCGAGATATGCCAGTCCACCAGTGACATGCGCCCGCCACCGGCTAGTCATCCCCGAGATGGCGTCCGCCGTGATGCACGCCATGATGGCCATGGCAAACGACTGGTCTTGGTGGTTGTCTGCCTGTGCTAGGTTGCTGCGCAGATGGCAAATGGCCTGTTGCTCATGGTTGAGGGCGAGCATGCGATCTTGCTCATTGATGCGGTCGCTTAGTTCGTACAGATTGCTGGCGGCAGAGGCGCAGAGAGCGTGGAAAATGACAACATTGGAGTTTGACTCTTTTGCGTTGGACATGAGGCCTCGGAGGGCCATGGGCAGCATCATGATGCGACACGGGTTGTGCGGCTCGTCAATGAGGACGAGCTTGCGGCTGGTAAAGGTCACCCAGTGATGTATCAGCCTTTTCTGACTCGATGGCATGGACAGAGCGTCCAAGTGGCGGGGGGTTCCTGGGCTCGGCTGCTTTCGACGCTGTTTGGGGACGGTGTCGGTGGGAGTTGACGGCCGGTTGAAGTCGTTGTTTGAGAGGCTTAGGAGCGTTTGTGCGACGGGCACGGTATCTCTGACACGGCGAGTCTCTGACGCAGAGGGGCTAATTGTGCTTGATGATGGGATCCAATCCCCTCCGTCGTCGATAGTTTGATGCGTGGTGTCCCGGTACGCCGAGTCAGACGGTGTCGGGAGCGCCAGGTCAGAGGTTTCCGACAGGACAGAATCGATGGCGAATACGGAGAAGCCTCCTTGGTCGAGTCGTCTGTCTGGTCCAGGAGCCCATTCGTCGATGTATGATAGTGCTACGTCGACTTCTGGGGATGGAAGTCTTGGGATTGATGAAACGCCCAAGTGCGCCAAAGCTCGTCGCGGCGTCTTGTGCAATGAACTAGTATCGGCGTCATGGTCGGCCTCGTGAAGGATATTCGATGTATTCAGATGGACCCAGTTCAAGCGGACACCGTATCCTTCGCATTGGACGCCGAATTGCCGACAACGTCGACATGATGGTGCTTCTCTTTGCCATGTCAGATTCTCCTGCATCCAAGGCGCGGCGAAGAACCTACTCGTCGCATTTTACACGGCGTGCACGACAGGTCCAGCACCCGGTGAAGCATTTGGTGCGAGTTCTGTCGGCTGATTTCATGATAATGTCCGCTTCGCCAACATGGACTCCGGGTGAACAAGATCAAGATGGCAAGGTTGGAGCAATATCGCTCGCTGTTATTTTCCTATCCCCTTTTCTGTGATGGGACTGGAAGGAAAACAAGCGACGGCGCTAACCCCTTTTGACGGTCCTCGCAACATCACCTCGCTCATTTTGACCGATTTTAGGAACAGAAGATCTCAGCTGTCACGCTGGGGCGATGCAGACCATGCCGATTGGCTCGCTGTAAATTTCTTGGTCCACTTTGATACGCCAAGTTGGCACTCGCTCGCTTGGGTTTGCATTGTTTTGCTTTTGTCCAATACTGTAATTTCTTTCCTCGAGATAACAGGCTGTGTTGGGCTGTTTTGTTTCACAGGTATTTATACCCAATCATGGAATGACTTGAATAATTGTAGTCGGTGGCCCCCTTGGTTTTTTTTTTCAACTTGACATCGCAACCATTTCATCCCCATCCCGACGAAATGAGCCTCCGAGCCAGAGTCAACGGCCACTCCAACGGCGAAACCATCGATAAGCAAGAAAAGGAGACAACCACTTTCAACGATGGCCAATCTGAAGAGTTCGAGTTTGGCGGCTCTCTTGGCGCCCTCGGACTCATGATTGGATTCCCCATCCTCATGTGGTACATGTGGATTGGTGCAACATCTTACAATGGCAAAATGCCTTTGCCCAAGGAAAACGAGACTTGGGCCGAATTCGCCCACCATCTCGTGAAACTCGTCTACGAGGGCGCCTTTCCTACCGCCAAAGCATGGGCTATCTACTGGGTATTCTTTGTCGTCGAAATGCTCATGTACTGCTACATGCCTGGTGTGTCCATGCAGGGACGGCCCTTGCCACACGAGAACTTCAAGCGTTTGCCGTACTTTTGCTCGGCCTATACCAGCTTCTACGCCACCATTGTCATTGTCGCCGCCCTGCATCTGACCGACATCTTTCCTCTGTATACTGTCGTGGATGAGTTTGGTTCCATCATGACGGTAGCTATTCTGTCCGGGTTCATTAATAGCTTCATCGTGTACTTTCAGGCCATTATTCGCAATAACACGCACCGCCTTACAGGACACCCCATTTACGATTTCTTCATGGGCGCAGAGCTGAATCCTCGCATCGGCATCCTCGACTTTAAGATGTTTTATGAAGTTCGTATCCCGTGGTTTATTCTGTTTCTGATCTCGTGCGGCACCGCGGCGAAGCAATACGACACGTATGGATACGTCTCTGCAGAAGTGCTGTTTCTCGTCATGGCACACTATCTCTACGCCAACGCATGCGCCAAGGGAGAAGAGCTCATCACCTCGAGCTGGTACGACGCCCGTCCGACGCATTCATGAACCCGCGTGCCTAACCTGTTCTAGGGACATGTACTTTGAGAAACTCGGCTTCATGCTCACGTTTTGGAACATGGCCGGCGTGCCGTTTAGCTACTGCCACTGCGCAATCTACTTTGCCAACCACCACCCCTCCGAGTACCGCTGGAACCGATACGCTCTGGCCGCCCTCGTCGTCGTCTACCTCTTCATGTACTGGATGTGGGACACGTCCAACAGCCAGAAGAACGCGTTCCGTCAGATGGAGCGTCAGGGCAAGCTGACCAAGCGCAACACCTTCCCTCAACTTCCTTGGCAAATTGTCAAGAACCCTCAAACTCTGGAAACGCAGGCCGGCGAGCGCATCTTGATTGACGGCTGGTTTGGTATAATTAGAAAGCCAAACTATGTGCCGGACATGTTCTTTTCATTCTCGTGGGGGTTGATTACCGGCTTCAAGTAGGTTCTGTCGTGTGCGAGAACATGATGATGCAGCGGCTGACTCTTTGCGCAGGAGCCCATTCCCCTGGTTTTACTCGGTCTTCTTCATGGTCATGATTATCCACCGTGCTATGAGGGATATCGAGCGGTGCCGACGCAAGTATGGTGATGCATGGAAGCAGTATGAGAAGGAAGTGCCCTACCTTTTCATCCCGGTAAGTCATTGCTCTCGTTTTTATAAAGGACCTGCTAACATGGCACAGTATGTCATCTAAGTAGAGATGCATGAACGCGGGATGGGCACTCGGTCACGTTGCCGGCCCATATGCTATTGTGAGAGATTTCTCCCAAAGTAGGCGCTGAGCAGATGAGCACAAATGATGAGATCACACCGGAATGAAAAGTGAATCAATTTGTTATAGAAACTACAAGGTCTTTTTTCCCACCAAAAAATGGGCGTGGCACGCCACATATCTTTGATGTGTTATTACTCTCTACATACTGCTTCATCTTTCTACCAATCGCCAAGGTCCAAGTTGGTGTCCATCACCAGGGGGGAGTTGACCCGCGGCACCGTCTGCCAACTCTAAAAGATACGGAGCAGCACGTTTATTTATTAATAATTGAATCCCCTACCCTTCTGTTTCGCTTGGCAAAGTCCCACATAATGAGAATGAGGTACAGGGCCCGCTTGCCGTCGACAATACAAGTCGCGATGAAATGTGGTGCCGAATTCAATATTTCTACTCGACGACCATTGGTTGTAGTTGTGAGCAGATGATATGGCTAGTATATATGCTCACTTCAACTCGCTCCGTAGTGCAAACATTATATTGAAACATGACTCATTGTTGTCTAGATATCTATAATTACCGTAAATTGCCGCCTTCTCCAAACCAGTTGTTGAACGCTCGACTCGAAATCTAGCCCATCAGGCCAAAACCGCCTCAAGATATCGACTACGGTAGGGGAGGAGCAAGAGTACACTGGGACTCTCCAAGATTGGTGCCCAGAACATTGTTGAAAAAGCCTTCAATCTGCGAAGAGAAGTTAGTCATGACGTGCGCGTCGCCTCGCGATGCATCGCTTCATACCAAGTTTGACGACTTCTTTTCCGCACAGCACGACGGGACTTTAAAAGAGGGCGCGCAGGTCTGTATAAAGGATGCGTGATTTGCAACGGGGCCGGGGACTACGTAGCTCGTTAGTCGCGTCATACGGCTCCAGTTGCGACGAAACACGTACGAGTACCGCATTCCACGAACTTGCCGCTGTTCGTCCTGCAGCAGTTATTTATTAGGGGGGCACATCCCATGTAGGTAGTAGGGACCTGGAGAGTTTGCGGCAGGGCGGCGACGCCGACGGCTGCGATGGTGAGAGTAATGGACTTCATTGGGGCTGGTTGTGCGAAGCGGCCGAGACGAAATGAGGAGCTACGAAATGACGAGTTGGGAAGGGGGGATGCAGAGGGAGACGTGAATCAGCCCAGGCTTTTATACTCGGGCCGGGGGGAGCAGGACTATTCTGCTTGACGGCGGGCGCATCGGCCGTTGTGGCGGTTCATGTTGTCTCTTGGGGCCGATTGTCAAGACAACTCCTGCAGAGCCGGCATTCCATGGAGTGAGGCCGGGAAGCCATCGCCAGTCTGGGCCGTCCCTGGCAGATTGTTGAAATGTGGCTGGTCAAACTGAGCCAATGGCTTGGCAAGAAAGCACTCCAGGCAGAGTGTGAGACTTTCTCCGGCGGCACATCTGCCGTGTTTGTTTTCTATTCAATGTTGACTTGACAATAGGCCCGACAACCACGTTGGCATTGCCTCATCGGCTTCATCCTGCAGACGCGGTACGCGAAAAGATTGCACAGATTCACGCCGCCTGTCTTCGAGAAGAAGCAATCGAAGTTGGGCTCATTGTTGCTTCTCCTCCCGGTTCCAGAGCATGTTGCCCGCAGGTTTGTCTCTTATGCTATACAAGGCTGGTGATTAGTTGTCGTTGTGCAGAGGTATCGCTACTGCTCCCGAATGACTTATCCGGTGGCGATGGCAACTCGCTACGAGTCGGGGGAGAAGTCGGGCGCTCCAAGTATGGCAATAACACGGGAACATCCCACGAGCTGCTTGTGATGAAATAGAAGGGCGGGTGTGGCAAGTTTGTTAGGGCTGGATGTACATGCTTGTGGCATGTACATTCCAGCAGGCGCGTCGAATGTCGCGTTTCTGCCCCCACGGGGTATTCGAATGCATGACCCAGCCTTATTTACTTGTCCAACTGCGACAGTGTCCCCAACTTGCATGCCAAGGAAGCCACTTGAAGCTACTGGGCTGGATGCACGACCGGAAGCAGCTCGTATCAGACTGCTCCCTTGCATGATCTGAGATCCGAAATGGGGCCAGTCCAGTGCTTTCTGCGGCTTTGCGAAACCTGTAGAGAATTTACAGCCCAAAATACTAAAAATAAAATATGACATGTACTGGCATGAGTTTCACCTGGAGTTGCTTCTTTCAAGTTGGCTCCGGGGGCTGTAGAAGACTCCTTGTCAAATTTAGACATGCAGATATCGAACTACATGCCAGTAGAAACAAAGACGTAGTAGGGTTTTTAAAAGTTGACAAAGGACCCTTGACTAGAACCGCGGCGCAGAGAGCAGCAGTGCATCTAACAATATGTTCTCTCCAAGGGATACTCCGAGAGGACAGCGGAACTCACAAACAACATTTCATCCGCCACCTCAATGACAGTTGCATTTCGTATATTATGCTTGTTTTGCAAATGCGTTCAACCCCTCAGCGTGTGACCAAGAGCATGCTATATGCTACATCCAGCTCAGGGATGCACTCGGTCCGAATCAGCAAGACCCATTACCCAGCGAGATCACCAAATGGCAATGATGTATCTTTCATCAAAAATACACGCCATCCTTGTCCACGCCGAGCAAAAAGTCCTCCAGTTCAAATGCGCCCGGGAATACAAAATCGTCGAGAGGGTTACCCAACGTTACACCATCGTCACCAATGAGGCTACCAGGCGAATTGTGCGCCGTTTCCGACGGGGTAATGGCCGAGGCAAACACCCCTCCATTTTGCCCCGTCTCCTGGGCAGAGCTGACATCCTGGCTGCCGCTCATACTGCCAAGAGCATCATGGCACCTATTGCCGCACTCGTGGCCGTGTTGAGCTGAATCCGATGGAGGCTCCCTCCGCCCCTTATTGAGCGTCAACTCGCCCTTCGAGTCGAATATGCGTAAAAGCCCCCTCGCAAAACTCCAGTTGCGCGCCAGCACCGTCAAGGCAGACGAGATGGATTTCAGCTTCTGTACGGCTTTGACCACGACGAGGGGGTTGCTGGTGCTGAGTTCGTTGTTGGCCGCGACAACGGCTGTGAAGATGGCCTGGACGTCAAACAGCGACAGAGCGTAGAGCCGACGCGTCGAATAGAGGCCTTCCAGGAGAGAAACGAGACCCATGCTGGCCTCTGCGCAAATGTCCGGGTTGCCAGCGGGCTGTGATGCCCGGTCATGGCTTCTATGCTTTGGCGGCGGCCGGTGGAGCAGGAGAACAAAGTGATTATACGTGAGGTGAAGGACGGCATGCCACGTCCCAGCATTTGCAAGCGACATTTGCAAGGGGGCAGGCAGCTCCGTTACAAAACTCGCCAGGGCCTGGTCTGCCCGTTCCGCCGCCCTCGTCCTCTGCTCTCTCGACGCTCGCAGTGCCCAGCGCTGTCTGAAGGTCCGCGATATAATGACGCAAAGACGGGTTTGGTGAATGGCAAAGTCTGCTTCGGGTTGGCTAATGCCCTGAAAGTGGGCGTACTCAAGGTCCGGAACATCGCAATCGTCGAGATTTCTAGGAGAGCATTAGACATGGTACTCGGACGGGGTGGCAGGACGGCAACCTACAGAGATTGTGGGCGCCCGTACGACAGCGAAATCAGCGTGTCGAACTGGAACAACACCCACCATACGCGGACCCAGGAGCGCTTGTGTACGTCGAGTAACCTGGATGTCGTTGTGTCGCGATGCATTCCTAACCCCGTGGCCGTACGGGCTGCCGTGCCCATCCAGTACCATGCATTGGCGACCACTTCTTCCAGCCCGTCCGAGTACCACGTCAAGAGCAAGGCGACTTGAACATAGGCGAATCTGTCCTGGTCAAACCGACAGTCTATCAGCGTTTTGGTGCGTCTAAACAGAACCGATTGAAGCTGTTTCATTTGTTCAAAGTCCTCCTGGAACGATAGCACGTGTGCGCCCACCAGCAGCACAGCATTGAACAACGGCAAAGATAGAGGGTTCCTTGGGTCCTTTTCTTCCAGTTGGTCGAGGAAGTTTTCTTCGTCAACGATCGGCCAACCACGGTTGATGTGTACAAAATATGCTCGCACCAGCTTATCTATAAGGGGTTTTGTCGGCCGCTCCAGGGCCTCGTGTGGTATACGATCGATGTCGTGAGCGGTATACTTGAGATGGTATTGACGATTGCTAAAGTGGAAAATGCGATCCTGGCTTGTCTGGGATGATGTTTGACGCACTAGATAGTTGAAGTTGGATGGCTCGGATCCAATGAAACACATTCGGCTTTGGTGGTTGATCTGTGCGGTTCGGATAGCCTCCCCACTGACAAGATCTGCGAGGTTTCCCGATTCTAGTTCAAGCCGTTCGTCTTGCGGCGGTGTACGCCGTTGATGAGCATCGTTATTCCCACGCATGGGGCTGGTTCTTGACGATGAGTGCGTTCCAGGGCTCCCAACGCTTTGAGTGGTGGCGGTATTAGAACCGCGCGCCCTGAGAGTCCGCAGGGGGCGTTCTGAGTACAACCTTTTGGATTTTTTGTTTTTCTCATAGATTTGGCAATCTACCACTCTTTTGTTCCTGCAATTTGTGCAGGGGGTTCCGGTGCGGCCAACATCGCAGCGCACCTTTCGCCGATGGCAACTCACACAAGCCCGTCCTTCTGCAAATCATGGTTAGGGACCTGCAGATAGCATAATGTGAAAACACGGCTCCTGGGTCTTTAATCAACTATATGAATACATGTACGTACTGTGCTGCGGCGGGCGCAAAGGGGCCTCCTGCCGCTTCGGCTCCCCGGTGTCGGCGCAACTTGGATCATGCTCCATCGAGCGGGAAAATGCCAAGAGAACACAGTTGCCTTTATCATCAACGAGTCGCGCGGCGGCGGGTTTGCAGGATTCAGGAATATGTCAAGTCGACCGATGCAGGAAGGATATTCGGCAGTTGCGGCGAACCAGACGACATTTTTCAATTGCCGTCGGCAGAACCAACCAATCAGCATCACGTCACAATCGTCCAGCCCCATCAGGAAATCGACGTCGGCGATTCTGACCAATGGCAGTTCCCGGTTTGAATGTCCAAATCGGACCACAGAAGAACGGTGTAAGTGACAACCCCCCGAGAGTCGGATACGGCAAGTTTCCGCGACGACTATAAGAATCACGATTCCAGACTGGATAGATTCATCATGATGCCACTTTGATCTGTGTTACAGTGAAAGCTTATGCTAAGAACATGCCCGATCCCGTCAGGATGCCAGAGCCAGGCGCACACTGCCAGACCAAAGAGCTCGCCGCGAGTAATGTTGCCGAGAACCTCACCTCGCCTACCATTCCTACCTCCGACGCAGATGACGTCCGCAAACCTACTAAATTCTCATGGGTCAGTATCAAGTTACAAACATCACTGCCCACAAACTAACATGAAACAGCCTCGCAAGATACACATCGTCCTCGCCGGAATCACATGCACCTTCAACACCAACCTGGGATCCTCAATGCCGTCGGGTGCCCTTGTGGCCATAGCCAAGCAATTCGCCATCACAAACAGCCTCCATTTTGTGCTGCTAAACTCCATTTACATGTCCGGCTATGTACTCGGGCCGCTCCTCTTCGGCCCAATGAGCGAGTACCTTGGCCGTCGGCCCGTCCTCATCAGCACATTTGTCGGATATCTCATCTTCATGGCAGCCTGCTCGGTGGCTCCCTCCTACACGGCGCTGGTCATCTTTCGACTTCTATGCGGCATCTGCGCCTCCGCCCCCCACAGCGTCATTGGCGGCCTCTACTCGGATATTTTCGACAACCCTTCCCATCGGGGCACCGCCATGTCGCTTTACATGTCGGCGACCAACGTGGGACCGCTGATGGGGCCGCTGATATCCGGGTTTTCGTCGCAGATCTCGTGGCGCTGGCCGTTCTTGCTGGCCGTTTTTATCGCGCTCCCCGGGCTGCCGCTGGTGCTTTTGATGCCCGAGACATTTGCGCCGGTTCTGTACAGGAGAGCGGTTCGAAGGGACAAGCGAGAAGGGGGGGCGGCAAGTACTGCGGATGTCGCTTTGAATGACCGTGTTTTGGATCCTCGCAAGGTTTTCGTCCGTCCCGCCAAGCTCATCACCACGGAGCCGATTCTTCTCTTTACAGCCTTGTATATTGCCCTTGCGTATGCTATAATGTATCTCACATTTCAGGCGTATCCCATCATCTACCAAGGTCAGTTCTTGCATTACTGTGATTGATTGATCTGGCATAACTTGAATGGAAATTTTCCGGCATTGAATAGTACTAACTGGACTTAGATCACTATGGCCTTTCTCCCGGTGTTGCTGGACTAGCATACCTGCCGAGTATGTGATTTTGGGAATTTTCGCCAAACACACCGACACAACATCCGTGCTAACAAATCCATATAGTCTTGGTTGGCGTCTTTATCGCATTCCTTCTTGGCTTGGCCTATACTTGGTGGCATGATAAGGCTTGTGCTGCTGGCAAACAGTGGACTCAACGAGAGGTATATCGGCGGCTTCCCATAGCGTGTTTTGCGGCACCATGGTATGTTTCTACCACTCTATAATCTTCATCCAGTCTCATGAAGCTAATGAAATGAACAAGGCTTGTCATTTCCTCGTTTTGGGTCGGGTGGACTGCCTGGCCCGGCTCAATAGCCCCAATTGTCCCGATGATCGGGGGCCTTTTCTTTGGGCTAGGTTCCCAGTTGCTCTACATCGCCATGATCAACTACATTACAGACATTTACCGTGATAGATCCGCGTCCGCACATGCCGCTGCCAGTGTGACTCGGTCTATTGGAGCTGTGCTTCTTCCCTTGGCTGCTAGGCCAATGTATAGAGACCTGGGGATTCATTGGGCCCCATCGTTGTTGGGATTCTTGTCCTTATTTATGGGCATTATTCCATTTGCTCTTATCCGCTACGGTGATAAGTTGGTTCAAAAAAGCAGAGCCAAGCAATAGCCAATAAGAATAAAACATTGATCACGATAGATTAGTTAGAAGGGTTGCCACGGTGCCAATAGAGCATTATTAGATGTACTAAATGCAAGAGTGATTTATAATGCATCATATTACGTTGCGATACACCTTGTAACAGGGCCATTTGGTGACTACGCGTTGGCTTTTTTCGTGATGATGGCGGTGGTATCTTGTTGCCACGATGCAGTAGAGTCTTCATGAAGCAAAGGGGGGTTAGGGTTAGGGTTCTGTGTCTCGACTTTAGCCCAAATTTCCTCTTTCAGGTGCCTTGGTTGATTGCTGGATCTCTTGCTTTGCTATAACTATAACTGTTGAATCTTGATTCACTACGCAGGTTTGATGAATAGCTGCAACGGTTGTGCCAGCCGCCATTGCCTTCAAGACCTCATTACCAAGGACTCTCCGTGATGATATCACTCAGCGTTGTTCAACTAGACAAATGTTTCGCTTTTTTTTCGTCCAGGCCTGCGTTAAAAGAAGCCACAAGATCAAAGAGCAGATTTAGCCAAATTACAGCCCAAAATAAAAGGCAACAGTCTCTTCAAATTCGCACGGCTCTACCACAAGGCCGGCCGAGTCACTGAGCATGATCAGGAGAAGGCAAGTCGCGCCTAGGAGATGACGGCTGAATGGCAGCCGGCCACGCTGACTTGACCATTGAAAAACAGAGCGAGACGTATCTTATAATTACATTCCTATTCATACATATACGAAAGACTAGAATAATATCGTGGATATGTTTGGATTTATACCTAGGATGCCTAGGATACGATCGCGTCCACGTCCGGCGCGTCACCGGAAATTCCCCATGGGCAGCTTTACAGTCAAGCCACGATCCCTTACAACCCGTTTCTCCCCAACAACGGGGTGTTCTCCCGCCGCAAAGACCGCTTATGTACATGTCGAGTCTTGTGGATAGCAAACGCTGTAAATACAAGTGTCAGGGCCGTCCCTGCAGCAGCCATGGCAATATTCGCAGGAACAGGATCTCCATGAAACATATTATTTGTAATTGTATCAATCACAGGCTGCGTGAAGTTAATCACCCCAGAGAGACAAATGATTGTGCCGTACACGCGGCCAAAGGTAGCGTATCCAAAGACATTGGCGGCAATGTGCCTGGACGCCCATGCATTAGCCTCTTTTGGTAACTTTTCATCAGGAAATACACAACCTACGATATGGTAGAATAGTAGAACGGTCGAAATGTCACGAAAAGCAAGACTGTCGCGAATGCAGCCCACGGCTCTGAAACGCAGTTCAGCACCCCTATGCTGGCAACATACACGGTCAGCAAGACCAGAAGACCCGAAACGCTCAGTGTATGTAGAATCACTGCAATGGCAGGAGTGGCAGCAATGCCACCAATCGGCAGGGCCGCGTTGAAAAGGGCTGTTACTCGGTCCGCGTCTTGCGGACCCAACATGTATGTGTATTGGCTTGTAACCGTGGCAATAAAATAGTTCACCCGCAACATCTGGAGAGCCGTAGTGAGAAGAAGAAGAATGAACCAAGGACTTCGCATTTGATCCTTGACAGATAGGCCGTGCAACATGCCCCATGCTTCATCATGGATCTGCAACGACGTTCTTCGCTCGATTCGTTCGTGGCGCTCTTCCGCATCGCCCGTCACCCTCTCGATCTGCCCGATCCTGGCTCTGCGTTCATCGGCGCGCTGGCTTCGTATTCTTGAAAGAGTCAAATCATCAGGCACCTCGTCATCGGAATTGTGCACATCCCGAGTGCAATCGTTTGCGTGCTCCAGTTTCTTTTCCAGTTCTGGCATGGTGTGATATCGCTGTTTGGGCATGACGGTCCATTCAGCGAGGAGGATAGCCGCCGGTACGCAGAGATACACTGTGAAGAACTCTTCTGGTGTGAAAGCCCCGTTTGTGGCTTTCCAGATGGTTTGGTAGATCAGGAATACTGCAGATGAGGCGTCAAACGCACATGTCACTAGTGCAACGATTACGCCAGAATGCTTTGGAAACGCGTTGGATAGCTGGAAAGTAGGGAGGAAGAGGAAAGTTCCGCCGAGACTTAAGAAAAGGTTAGCAAAGATGAGGGGGTCGACAAAGCGAATGTGGCGGTGGAATATAAAAAATAGGGAGCCGAGGGCGAGGAACGTTGCGGCAAAGGTGGTGCATATTCGCCGATCGTATTTGTCGAGGACGTAGCCAGCAAAGAGGCTCGATACGTTGGTCGTTATGGAAGCTGTTATGAAGAGAAGGTTGATTCGTAGGTCTTGTTCGGGACATGTAGAGTGTTGCTTGGCGCAGAGCTCGTGGTATACCCCCCGGGCGATGAGTACGGGTTTGAGGGCTGCGAAGCCAAACACTATTCCGGATGCAAGGAAACAAAACGTCACTCCTAGACCTACTTGTACTGTATTACAGTTGGTATATTGCTAGCAAAACAAAACCCGGAGGCCATTCCGTACCGACTCTTTGAAACGTCGACGTTTTATAAGCCGCAGATCGAGGGGGCTTCACTTCTACTGGTGGCTCCGCGGGTGCAAATGCGTCAAAACTCATCTGTCGCCAGTACCGTGGACTGACGAGAGTCTCATCGGACTGCTGGCAGTCTGGGACGTCGAATCCATCTTCGGGCGCGAGATGCTGTGCGAGAGACATGCGCGGCGATGATGTGAGGGACAGTGGGGTATTGGGATTAGCCGGGAGGATATAGTCATTTCTTGTTGAGTTGGGAGCTTACTTATCGATGGATTTATACTTTCCAGAAACCTTTGGATAAAATAACATGGTAATGCTCTTACGTCACTGTTGCGTCAGGCGGGGGAGGCATTGTGCCCGAGGGACCGGTGGCTTGCTTATATGGGTCCCCAGTGATCAATACATGGTCACGCTGTTAGGACCCAAGAGTAATAGTGTTCAAATAGGAAAGTCATGACCGTTCAATGATGTGTCAGAATCCTTTGTACGTGTCCGCTAGTTGTGCCCCTAGCGGCTCAAGTGTTCGGAAAACACAATACTGTTAACGTTACAGAATGCTCTCTCATTCCACCGGAGCTGCAAGAACATTCTCTAGTAGCCAGGAGTATCAAAAGTCAATCTTAGGTGTTGTGGGCCATATTTCTAAGATTTCGCCACTCATAGGGAGTTGGTAAGCTCGGATGTAGAACCGGAATTATACTATGAAGCATCACATAATACTGGGAAACATCGCTACTAATATATGAGAAAACGATTTTATTCTACAGGCCACTCCAACTACATGTACTGCTTCTACTTTACGCGGCCGCACGGTGATATATTCTTAAGATTCCTATGAAACCCCCCCTAACAGAGGCTCTCTCAATGGTGAACCCACCGAAGATCTCTTTAAATATTGCAAATCCTGATACCGTGTTATTACTGAGAACTTTATGGCTGGCATTAAATTCCTGGGACTTCCGGATCAGCGTCAGAGAGAAATCTTCCCTCCCCGCAGAACGACATTCACACAGCGACATCAGCAGCACAAACACGGCGTTGCTTTCATCTTGATCGTGCCGCATTCTGAGTACTACGGTAGATCAACTGAAGGCCTGAGAGCGAGGCGCGACGGCGAACAAATCTAGAAAACACAAAGGGGCCTGATTCCGCATAGCCATTGCCTTTTAGACAACTTTGGGCATACACAAAATTAAGGCTGAAGTTGTTATTACACACGCGAGCGCCTTGGACCACGGAGACTATCTAGCTACTACTTCGAAGAACAGCTCGACTACTTGCGGCAAAATGACAAATGCTTCATGTTCCCATAGAAAGAGTGTAATAATACGAAAGCTAAATGCGTATCAGAGTGCTGCTTCTTGCTAGATGGTAGTACTATAATAGCGACCGTCTTTAATAAGCAATTTCTTTTTCTTTCCATCCAAATAGAATACTCTTGAAGCTAAATGAGTTCTACTTCATGATGCCTACCGTGCATCATGTTCAGACCACTGGATGTAGGTACGCAGACTACAAGTGCGCGTTCCTCTTCTCCAATTGAGCCATCTTGTCGTGAGTTTTGACAAGTGCCTTGTAATTAGGAAACAGCCCCTGCGGATCCCACTTCTCCCGAATCTTGAGAAACTTGGCGAGAGCCGTGTCGCTAAGGACCCTGCACTACAAGCAATAAACGGTTAGCTTGTTACAGATTTCCATCCGAATCCAAAACCTACATTTGCTTCTTCCTTATTCACATCCAACTCCGTAATGTATTGGCCTATGGCGACAGGGAAAGTCCGTCTGTAGCGTTCAATCATGGGCTGGTATATGGCCGGCTCCAAGGCAGGATCGCTCCAGCCGGTTATGGTAGAGATGTAGAGGTCTTGCGGCAAACTCAAGGCGGCATCTTCTTCGTTGGGAGTAATGTCGCAGTGGCAAAGAAAGACGGACGTGGTCCGCGTGGGCAGCTCAAGCATGCAGGGCTTTATAGCCGTGAGAAGCTGCGCCGCGTGTTGTCAGCGTCAGGGCAACATGAATTTGGGGGGTGAATTATGCTTACTTGATCAAGCGGGACGTTGGGATCGTTCATGATGCTGTTTATCTGCCACCTCTCTTGCTTGCCGTTGCCGAGAAAGCCTCGCTTGCGGTCGAATACAAACTCAAAAGTCCGCGGCTGTACAGGTTCGAGGCGAACCAGGGCGTCGCGCACCTCGGGGGTAAACTTCTCATACGCGCTAAGCAACGTTTGCGCTTCACGAAGCGTGTCGCAGTAGCAGAGAATGTTTAGAGTCATTTGCAGTTTGCCATGCTTGGGGGCTTCGTCGGTCGTGTATTTCGGGTCGTACTTCTCGGGGTAGTCAATCGTCATGTTCAAGTCGGTGCCATATTTGGGAGTGTCACGGCCACGCTCAATGGCCCACGTCATAAGTGGCAGGTAGTTGGCAGAATTGATCTCGAATTTGAGAATCGTCTCCCACATGTTGGAACGCTCGATGGTGCGCCCCCAGAACCGCGTCACCACGGCGAAGAAGGCCAGTCCGCTTCCGCGGGCGGCCCAGAACAAGTCCTGGTTCTCGGTTCGGCTGGCGATGACGGTGCGGCCGTCCGGGACAACCATCTCGATCTTGGTGATCCACGTTTGGCTAGTTGCGCCCCAGCCTCGCACGAACCAGCCCTGCCCGCCGGCGAGTAGAAATCCAGCCGAACCAACCGTGGGGGCGTGCCCGTGAGGGAAGAAGCGGTTGATTTCCTTGAGCTTGGCCGCGAGCTCTTCGACACGGCATGCTGGGCCGAAGCAAATCTCTTGGCTCACGGGATCGTACTCAATCCGGCGGTTGAGGTTCAGCGTGTCGATCAGAATACCGTCTTGGATAGCGCCGGGAAAGTTCATGATGTGACCCGAGGACCGGACGCCGACGGTCGTCTTGAGCTCTGCGGCGCGCTTAAGCGCTTGAGACACGTCGGACGGTGACTCGGGCAGGTGGATTTCACGAGGAAAGCGATCAGGGGTATCTGCACTAGGGTTCATGCGGCGACATCGCTCGTAATCCTCGGTGCCCTGGACAAGGACCTTGCCGGAATATTTGGGTGTTGTGATATAATGTCTGGCATCTTGCATTGGTCTCATGTTGAGAGGAAGACTGAACGAGGCTTGACTGCAAGGGTAATTCTGCAAAGGTATACAAAGTGTAGGGTTGTAGAGTTAATCAGGCTGTTGATGTTCACGACAATGTCTAAGCTGAAGCGACCTCAAGCGGGCTATATAGAGCACAACCAGACCTGACTTGATTACTTATCTCTCTTTCCGCCGTGGCACAACGGTGACGTTGAAAGTTGGGGGTTGCATAAAACTTTCTGCGGAGTGGTGCGACGTTTGGATTTGGCCCGCCATTATTCATTCCATTACAGAGGAAGTTCCGAGGGGCTCCAGGGTCTTTGGAGCAAACACGGCGTTGAAACAAGATGGCAACCGTGCCGCGCCGGCGTTGTACGGACCGGAACTTCCGCCAGGACGGACCCACATCGCCGCTCGAGCCTCTCCGATGCTACGTCAATACCATTTCCATCGTTTAGACTCTGAGGGCGCATATTCTCGCTCGGAAATAGCGTCAGCTTCGAGGCTATCCCTTTGGATAAGCCTGCCTCCATTGAACGCGCGAGCAGACTTGACCTAGTTGCTCACTAGGGTGAAATTATACACTGAGAAGTTCACAACCCTAACCCTACAATACCCGAGTAACTGTCACAAAAAGAACGCGCTCTAATCCAAGGGACAGATATAAGCCCTTTCGGAACAAACCCAAGAGGTGGCAGACATTCAGTCTAATACCGTTAACCTAACCTCCGCGATAGTTCAGTAAATAATCCTGCCATGGGCGAACTTCATCCACCGAAACCTGCCGTGCAGCCGGAGTGTGTCGAGCGTTCGGAACATTCCGTTGGGGATTCTAGTGGCAAAGCATCACGCCTCATTACGTCTTTTACCTACTCTATTTTCCATGGCTAGCATGTACAATAAATACTCCATATGCAATATGGAAGATGCTGAGTATTGCGAATCTCAACTCTCGACTTTCAGCTAAAAAAGAATTGCATAAACTCGCTGATTGAGTATATTCCTGTAAGGAAAGCAAAGCTGCAGCAACACGAAATGAGTCGTCCGTGAGTCATGATTCTCAGTGTATAATCCTAGTCGGCGGCATTTTGAGTAACCTCCCACAGTCAAAAGTATTCGGCGTCTTTCGCCTTTTTTGAGGGTCTCTACGAGGTTAGTAAAATTGGCATTCCAAGCTGATGAGACGTGCCGCTAATTGAGGCTCTCAAGGCCGGCGTTTCCCATGTATTCGTCAATCTCGGCTCGGACCACCCGGCCATCATGGAAGCACTAGCCTATGGTGAGAATTTGGAGGGCGTTCATTTTCCCAAGGTGATAACGTGCCCGCACGAGGTATGGGAATTCGCTATTCGCAACGTGCTTATTGAGCCCGCCTAACTTATCGATTAGATGGTCGCCATGAGCATGGCAGATGGATTTGCTCGCCTGACTGGAAAGCCCCAGTGTGTGTTGGTCCATGTTGATGTTGGCACGCAGATGCTTGGATGCGCTATGCATAATGCGTCGGCGGCACGGTGCCCCGTTATCGTCTTTGCCGGTCTATCGCCGTATACCCTAGAAGGGGAGTTACCTGGGTCGCGGACAGAATTTATCCACTGGCTCCAAGATGCGCCAGATCAGAAGCAGATCGTGTCGCAGTTCTGCCGATATACAGGGGAATTCAAGACGGGCAAGAACATAAAGCAGGTGCTCAACAGGGCCTTCCAGTTCTCGACCAGCGATCCAAAAGGCCCCGTCTATCTCACCGGAGCGCGAGAGGTCATGGAGGAGGAGATTGACTCCTACTCCCTGGACCAGAGCGTTTGGGAGGCCGTCCGCCCAGCAGCGCTGCCACTACAAGCAGCGGAAGACATTGTTTCCTTGATGGCAAACGCCGAGCGGCCTCTGATTATTGCGGGCTATTCCGGTCGCAATCATGCAACGGTATCACAGCTGGTGACGTTGGCTGAAAACATCCCGGGAGTGCGGGTTCTGGATGCTCTAGGAAGCGACGTTTGCTTCCCCTTCAGCCATCGAGCTTCCCTGGGCGTTGCCATTGGCCAACACGAGAGCATTCCAGAGGCCGATGTGATTCTTGTGCTCGACTGCGATGTCCCCTGGATCCCGACACAATGCAAACCCCAGAAAAGCGCCAGGATTATCCACATCGACGTAGATCCGCTCAAGACCAACACGCCATTGCATTACATCCCGGCCACGGACAGGTACAGGGCTGACTCGGAAACCGCCCTCCGTCAACTCAACAACTACATTGCTTCCGATCCTAGGTTTTCGAATCTGCGAAACGAGGAACCCTATCTGTCTCGCTGGGCAGCACTGGCCAACGCCCATCAAGAGCGGCTGGCCAAGTTGGCAGAGCTCGCAGCCTCACCTGCAGACGATTCCGTCTCACCAAGCACTTCATATCTCTGCAGAAGACTGCGTGAGTCATGCCCCAACGACACCATCTACTGTCTTGAAACCGTTACAAACGCTCCATTCGTCTACCAACAGCTGCAGGTTGACGAACCTGGCCGCATTATAAACGCTGGTGGCGGTGGACTCGGCTGGTCGGGCGGAGCAACACGAGGAGTCAAGCTGGCCGCGGACCATCTTGCAGGCGGCGAGAACAAGGGCAGCTTCGTCTGCGAGATTGTTGGCGATGGCACTTTCATGTTTGGTGTGCCTGCGACGGCATACTGGATTGGCGAGAGATACAAGCTGCCTACTTTGACGGTGGTTCTGAGCAACAAAGGTACGTTTTTCTGGTCTCCTGCTTGGAAAGCACTTTCGACGACAATTGTCTAACTGGAGAATTACTAGGATGGAATGCGCCTAGAAATTCCATGACGCTGGTGCATCCCAATGGCTACGGCTCCAAGCTATCCAATGAGGGTCTCAATATTTCGTTTTCTCCGACGCCAGATTATTCGGGAATTGCCAAGGCAGCTACGGGCGGTAAGGCCTGGGCTGGTATGGCCTCTAGCGTAAAGGATGTGGAAAGGATGCTACCTGAGGCTATTTGCGCCGTACAAGCTGGTAATAGCGCTATTCTCGAAGTTCGCCTTGCGGGTTCTTGGTAGTGGATTGATGGATACAGTGAAGAAATTATACAGTGCGAGGCAAGGAGTATTCCAATAGATCCGGCAACAGGCTATCACAGTCTATACTATAATATACGATAGAATTTTAGTGTATACTTGTTGGTGGACAACAATATTTTGCCACAGACTGCGTCTACGACACAGAAAGTGTACTCGTGGGCATTGTAGAGTCCTTGGTGGCATCGTGGTTTTCAGGGCGCTAATACACTATATTAATTTAGTAGTTCTTTCGCTCTCAACACAAATGATAATACAAGCATGATGCAAGATAATATTCTGTATATAGTTGAATGTAGTGAACTCTCAGATTTTTCTACAGGCGAACAATCCCAGTAACGTGTTTGCGAAGGACATTAGTATCTCAACGGAATATGCGTGAAACTGCTACAGCCGGACAATTATGTCTGCTGTCTCACTTGGGCAGGCATAAGAAATAGTTTGCATTAGACATAAAGGCACAGTTGACAAAAACGGAGAGATCAAGCACATGGAGATGGTGCGTGGTAGGCGTTTCTTGCCGGCAACTTGGAATTAGTTGGAATTTGGAAACATGACAATATCGATGGACTTGGAGCTATGCTGGTATCGGAATAACTCCTTCAGCATGCTGCAATGGACACCTCTCTCCGAATCCTGCACTGCCACCGGCTCGGAAACCAAGATTGAACCTGACAGCACCTCGGCGTGGATTCGTGCTTACATATGATATGTACGGAACCGATTGACGGAATGTCCCTTGGCTCCCGCGGCCAATGACCAATACCAAGCTGCGCCATGTCTGGTTGAGGGGCTGCCGTCACACTGCATGGGGCGGAGTTCCGAGGACGCCGTCGCCTATTCGTCTACGGAGTATAATGACCTTATTAATCCAGGGATGTGGGCGGCAGAGTGACCACGGTAACTGTGATGTACTGTTTGCTGCTCAGATAAAACCTAGAAAACAGTTCCAGCGCGACTCCTCAAACAGTCCTGTATACACGGGCATAATTTTCGCATACAATCCGCCTGCAGTTTGCAAAAACAATCGTCGGATTCCGTCTGATACAAACAACATTGAACCGTTTTGTGCTGACTACCATGAACCGAGCCAAAATAGCTAGAGGAACACAAGCTTCGATCCGTCACTTATCCCGCGGCATTTCAACGCACAGGACAATCCCTCTTATCATAAACGGCAAAGACGTCATTTCCAAAACCACCTTTGAAACCATCAGCCCACTTACATGTAAAAAGGCCTCGGACTGCTCATCCGCGTCGCAGGAACATGTCCAAAGCGCCGTTGCCGCAGCGCAGGCGGCATTCCCTGCATGGGCGACTACGAAGCCATCGTACCGGCGGGACATATTCCTCGCGGCCGCAGACATCATGACCAAGCGAAGGGAAGAGCTCGGGGAGTACTTGAACCAGGAAATCGGAGCGGACCAAGGCTACCAGGACTTCATTATCGGTCTGTCCATCGAGGGCCTCAAAGACACAGCAGGCAGGATTGCCGGCGCATGCCAGGGCTTTGTTCCCGAGTCGGTTCACGAGGGAATGAAGGCCATGGTTCTCAAACGCCCATACGGCGTCAACTTGGGCATCGCCCCATGGTAAGCCCCATCTATGAAAACACACGAGGAAAGAAATTCACCATGTGCCTCTAACAATGCGTGGCTGCTTAGGAACTCCCCCTATCACCTTGGCCTTCGCTCCGTCACGTTCGCCCTGGCCACGGGAAACACAGCCATCCTCAAGGGAGCAGAGTTCTCTCCTCGCTGCTACTGGGCCATAGCGGACATTTTCCGACAAGCCGGCCTCCCTGCCGGGGTGCTCAACCTGCTGTTCCACCGGCCGGCTGATGCGGCGACAGTCACAGAGTCCCTCATCGCCCATCCCGACGTCAAGAAGATCAACTTTACCGGCAGCACAAAGGTCGGCAGCATCCTGGCAGCGTCTGCGGGGAGACACCTCAAGCCCTGCTTGATGGAGCTTGGCGGCAAGGCGAATGCCATTGTGCTCAAGGACGCGGACCTGCACAAGGCAGCGGTCCAATGCGCCATGGGGGCTTTTATGAATGTGAGCTTGTGCCTGCGAACAAGACAAGTTGCCCGTATGCTAATGGATGTAAAAAGGCCGGGCAGATTTGCATGTCCACCGAGCGCATCCTAGTAGACGCCTCTGTGGCAGGAGAGTTTGAGCCCATCTTGAAGCGCACCATTAATGATATTTTCGGCACGGCTGGAGCCACACCGACCTTGGTCACGTCCGCGTCGGCGGCGCGTAACCGGGCTCTTGTTGAGGATGCCGTCTCCAAGGGAGCCACGAGCCTGGACATATACTCTGATGAGCTTGGAGAGATGGTCGAGACGAGGATGCGGCCCGTTGTTCTGACCAATGTCGACAAGTCGATGGAATTGTACGGCGGGGAGTCATTTGGGCCCAGCGTGTCCCTCTATTCCTTCGACTCGGAAGACGAGGCTATCGAGTTGGCCAACGATACCGAGTACGGCTTAACGGCTTCGGTGTTTACTGAGAATCTGGGATCTGGCTTCCGCATCGCTGAGAAGCTCGACTCGGGCGCGGTGCATATCAACTCCATGACGGTGCACGATGAGTATTCTTTGCCGCATGGTGGAGTTAAGAAGAGCGGCTGGGGTCGATTTAATGGGCATCAGGGGCTGAATGAGTTCCTGTACTGCAAGACGGTGACTTGGATGGACTAGACCGCGGTTTATTTGGCGGCTTGTTTATCTGTTGGCATCGGTCATGGACCATGGGCGTGCGGCAGTTAGTCCAATCATTGCACAAGATTGAGTGCAACGGCGTGGGCGGTGCGAGTGGAATTGTAATTATCTGGCGCAACTTTTATGTACAAACGAAACACTGCAAGTTAGGGTATCTCTTGCTGTTGGTAATATGGACCGAGTATTTCATCAGAAGATGCGATGAAAATAAGTTATTAGAGTCCAAAGTTTAACGTGCGAGCTTGGGATCGTTGCAAAGATTGTGTTCAAGCTGTCTAAACTCTATCTGTTAAAAAGAACAACAGCAGTTGGTGCCTGTATAGTCTTCAATCTAGGAGATGTCAGGGCAATAAAAGTGCGATTATCTTGATTGTATCGTTCTGAGTACTTGAGGCGCAAATTCTTGGACTACGTACACGCATGTGTTCAACTCATGTTATGATGTGGTGTCTACGAGCGTGGACTGGCTGTTACAGTCTTTGCTCAGTGTACAAATGGAGGCTTAACTCTTGTAGGTCAAGCGAAACACAAATAGAACGTGCGCGTTCATTCTTCTATCTAGAGATGCAAATAATACAGGCCCTTGACAGAAGGTATAAGCAAGCTCTCTGTATGTGATGTTATATCACCATATCTCATTGCTAGACATGATAACATCATTAGCATTAGACAGGTAACGGATATCTGAGATGAATCGCCCTGGGAGAGAAGAGAGACAGACAATGATGAATTCATGAGAGAATCTCGGTTAATATCCCGTCACACTAAGATAGTTACTGTCAACGGCCACCATCAACGGCTGCGCAGACTCCAAATTGCAAATACGAGCACTCAATTCAACTGCAACTATGAGAAGGTGTTATCGAGCCATGAATTAACTCGACGTATCAGATCAAAGGTTCCAGAATGACAAATACTAGCTAGTTCACGAGTGTCAATGGTCCAACATGGGCAGGCGAAATAAAGTTTCTGCCATAGTATTGGTCAGTACGTTCCGAGATGTTCCCCACGGCTGCGAATCCGTCTCCACCGAGACGAGGACTTTGCCTGCCAAAAGTGGAACGTTGGTTATGGATCCTGCCAGCCGTTCCGAGACTCACGGGTCCAATGGTTCATCTGGACAAGAGAGGGCGAATTACCGACTGGCTCCATGGCCTAGCAAACGAGATAGTTAGTTCCTGCTCGGCCGAAACCCCAGTTGTCAACTTGTGACCAGTCACATCGGGAAGGCCTCGAGAGCCCGGCTCGGAATGCTAATGCCCTCTGCGAAAGGTGTTCCGGGCTTTCTTGAGGCAGTGTCTCCTTTGAAATCGGAAGTTGCTTGACTAATTCATCACCGAAATCTGCTGCAGGCGAAATGTGGGTGGGTTATTAAGAGTCGATTACACGGCCCTCTTGCCATGGCACGTCACCTCTTTTTGCAGACGGTTTTTGCTCCAGCTCCTCTTTTGGCCCGAATTCAAACTCCAAGACTCGCATTTTCGTATTCAAGTATTCTTTCACGCTATGGCTACCCCTAAAGATATCCACACCGAGGCGCTAGTCGTCAGTAAGCCAGGGGGAGATTTCGTGATGCAGCCTATTATTCTTGACGAGGTTCGATCTGACGAAGTTCTCGTCGAGATGAAGTATTCTGGCATCTGTCACACGGTGAGAAACATTATGTCTTATATACTTACTCAAACCTGAATCTAATTACAAATAGGATATTTTATTTCAGACTGCGAAAATCCCCAATATGGAATATCCGGCCATCTTTGGCCACGAGGGTGCCGGGGTTATTCGAGCCCTTGGCAGCCATGTCAAGGATAAATCTCTACGTGTTGGAGACAGTGTTTTATTATCCTTTAATTCCTGTGGAAAGTGTAAGCACTGTCTTGCGGGCTCCCCTTCGTGTTGTCACGCCCACTTTCCCATCAACGCGGGCTTAGTCCGCGTCTCGGATGGGAGCACGCCGGCAAGATTTGCCGAGGGCGGGACACCTATAAGGAGCCAGTGTTTTGGTCAATCTTCCTTTTCCCGACTATCAATTGTTACGGAGAACAGTGTGGTCAAGTGTCCCTATCCCGATTCGCTATCTTACTATGCTCCTCTGGGCTGCGGGTTCCAGACCGGAGCAGGGACAGTACTTAATGTACTAAAGCCAGATAAGACCAATTCTGTTGTTATTTTTGGTATGGGCAGTGTTGGGATCGCCGCGTTGATGGCTGCGGCCTACCTCCAAGTAAAGCAGCTTGTGGCGGTTGATATCGTCGATGAGAAGCTCGCACTTGCAAAGGAATTCGGCGCGACGGTTATCAATCCAACGAAAATTGGCGACGAAGGGATTGGAGCTGTGGTCAAGAGACTCACAGAAGGTGGCGCTGACTACGCTATCGATTGTACTGGAAGTCTCCCCGTGATCGAGTCATTATTTACATGTCTAGGCCTAAAAGGCACCGCGGTATCTGTGGGCGTGCCACCCCCGAACAGCGAAATTCGCATTAACCCGCAGACATTCTTGATGCAAAACACGAGTTATATCGGCGTGCTGGAAGGGGAGTCCAACCCTCAAAAGGTTCGTACCTGGGGTTCACTGGTGTGCTAGGTACTCTGTTCTATGCTCTAATCGTACTTGTCTGCCTAGTTTATCCCTCAGTTGATGGAGCTTCATCAACAGGGGCATTTCCCCGTCGAAAAATTATGTAAGGTCTATTCTGTAAAAGACTTTGACACGGCAATACGCGACTTGCGCGAAGGAAAGGTCAGTATTATATTGGATAAGCTAAGGCGATGGTCGGTTTACTCACCATAATCTGGTACAGGTGATCAAGCCGGTGATTCATTGGGATTAGGCTCGGTCTGTGGATGGAAAGGCAAACAACATGCAGCCGAGCTCTGGGTGACAACTATTTGTGGTGACGAGCCTGGTGGTAGAAATACAAGTGCCGTCGGATCAGTTGAATTGTCAGTGTCCAGCTCGATTGGTAAAGTCTCAGCTCCACTATGTATGATAGGCGAATAAAGATGATTGAAAGCAATTGGCACCAGCTTGATGACTTAATCTGGGCAGACCGCGCCACGATCGGGACTCGGACCGGACAGGCCGGGAAGGTCACCCGAGTCGATAACCCTAACCCTTCGGGAGAATCAAGGCGTAGTCACCAAATTCCAATACGTTTTTGTAAGTACCCCACGGTCAACCGAATACAAGGGGGCATAGTTGCTGTTCAATTCCAGCGCGCTCTTTTTTCACACCCATCGACATGATAAGGCCAGCAATGTGCCGGTTCAATTGGACCATGAGCAGACGCGGGCTTTCTAACTTTGAAGCCCCGCCCCCGCGCGAGCGGATCGGCACTGCCGGCATCCATGTATCCATGTATCGGGAATGGGGACATCTGAGGGTCAAAGCTTCCCGGAGCTTGGCTATCCGGTGCTTGTCGGATGGACACATGCCAACATGCCCTCTATGCCCCGTGCGTCTTCTCTTCCTTGCTGGGACGCCTGCAAACGGCCTCGGCTTCAGATCATCATGTTGGTCAGTCAAAGATAGGATAGGTTTCTTGCACTCAATATGACATGACCATCTGCGACGGCAAGGCTTAGAGGAAAAGGGAAGAAGTTGATGCGAGTCGACATGTGATAGGTCACATCAATACGTCAAGTACCATCCATGTCCACTTCCTGGTCCCCATTTTCACAGCTCGCTCCGCGACTCCAACTTCCTCTCCGCATCCACACATGGTTATCCACAAACAGCTACACTTTCATCGACCACGAAACAGCGCAGATGCCGGAGGCTTCGGGAGTCAAGCGACCGAGAAACCAAAGTGACGAGACGGGCAAACGACGTGCGCCTTATGCCCTGCGCGCTTGCGATACCTGTCGACGGCGCAAGGTCAAGTGTGATGGAAGCCAGCCTTGCGCCGCCTGCACCGGCCGTCACGACGCGTGCTGCTATTCCGGAGACTTGGGTTTCTTCATGCCCACGCCCGCCGCCCATGTCCAGTCCCGTCAGGCCGACGCGGCGGCATCAACGTACGTTGCCCATCTCTTCGTTCGTGACAGCCAGCAATCTGGAAAGGCTCACCCGCTCTCTGCTCCAGGAACCCAGAACACGCCTCCATCATCGAGATCATGTCGAGCTTCCAGAGCCAATTGGACGACCTGGCGTCCCGTCTGCAATCCGCAAGCCAAGGCCGGACAAGCCAGCCAGCGGCGGCCGACGCCAGAAGGAGGGAGAACGGCCATGCCGGCGTCTCGACGGCATCCGCGAGCCATGCTGTGCCCAATTCCACTGCCCACGCACCGCCAGTCGCGACCCAGGGCTTTTACGGCCCAACCAGCCCAGACTACAGTCTGAACGTGGCCCAGATGAAATTGCGGCAGACGAGCCTCCTCACAACGGAGTCGAATGGGCAGCAGCTGCAGCTTGCCAGCATCGACAATGATGTAGCGTCCCATCGCGAACATGGCGCCGACAATGCAGGCATGGGCGGCCGAGAACTAGGGGACCAATTTCGGCTGTTGCAGTTCCGCTCTCTGTTTGACTCGCAGGAAGCCATGCGACTCCTCTCGGTGTATCAAGAGGTGATTGGAGACTTCCACCCCGTCATCGACATCAATGGACTCATGGCTCAGGCCCAGCGCTGGTATGCGGAAGACAACTCGCCCTGGAGTCTCTCCCCGGAAGGAGGAGGGACCTCGGTGGACCAAGACCTTGTCATCCTCAACCTCGCTTTGGCCATTGCGCTTCGTGCAGAGTCTACCTCGTCCGTCTCCGAGGTTGAACGGTACATTACCGAGAATTGCCAAGGTGCAGCCAACGCAAGGATAACAGCGCCCGTCTCCAGCGTAAAGCAGGTCACTATTGCACTACTCAGCGTTCGTTCGCCGCTTAGTTTGCTTCACTCATCGTCTTTGGCTAATGCGGCCGCAGGGCTGGCACTACTTGTTCCACGACGCGCCCCGATCAGCTTGGCGCATGTGCGGCATCGCCGGGCACATGTTGATGGAGCTTGGATATCACAACGGCCACGTTTTGAAACAAGCGCTGGATAATGAGACGCAGACCGCCGAGGTGTACAGCATCATATGCAGCGTCATTATCCTCGATCGCCAATGGAGCGCGTCGACGGGGCTGCCAACGCATTTTAAAACATCTAGTTTCGACCCCTTGCCCAAGGACTTGGTAAGCAGAGACTGCCGTCGCGAGCTTGGACGAGCAAGCTAACGCTGTTTACAGGTCAAGAACCCGTATCTGAAAGCCATGCTGGCCTTCATCATAATTAGCGACAAGTTTGGCGAGCCCATCTTCAAAGCCGCCAAAGGAGAAAGTTACCTGGACGAAGACGCGTTCGAGGTGATGAATATCCAAATCGACCAGTGGAGAAAAAAGGCTGTAGGTGACGTCTCTCTAGCCCAGCTGGGCTCGTCGTTGGCGAACCCGTCCATGAGGCCGCCTTCGTGGGTCATTCTCCTCAGTCTGCGTGCCGAGTCTGCCCGGAGCCTGCTTCTCAAACCGTGCTTCTTTTTGAATACAGACATTGAGGATGGCAAGAAATACCTCCCCCCTGCTATAGAGCTAGTATATAACATGGTGAATACTCTATACCTGTTAGACAGCTCTACCAACATTTACCGCACGCAACATCCATTCTATCAGCACCTGCTGGCGTCTGCTTGCGCCCTTGCCTTTCTCGTCGTGGCCTTTATCGAGCAAAACAAGACTCTACTGCTGGCAACGTTGCCGGCCAATCTAACCGACTGGCTTAGTCGCAGCCTCCAGATGGCTGTGGCGCTGGCGACAAACTATGCTCATATATCGCGCGCCTCGGGTAGACTTCTTCAAAGACTCTCCGAGATGCGCGGCATTCTTGTCAATTTGGGTTTGCTAAAGGGACAAGATGGCCAGGACAAGGTATTCCCCAACGGTAATGAGGATGGGCCGTCTGCCGCGAATACCTCCAAGATGTCCCAGAGGAAGAGAATATCTACATCTGCCTTGCCGGACCAGTTCAGCCCGTCGTTTGCTAATTTCCCCGTGGCAGCAGCTTATGGGGCCGGATTGGGTTCCGTTCCCGGCACAGACATGCCGTCCGGATGGGCGGAGTCGATCTGGGCACATTGGCCATTTTGCGACGATGACAACTTGTTCTTGGAAAACCAAACGTGAAAGAAACGATACTAGAACGAAGCATCTATAAACTACTTTAATACACAAGCCTTGTACCCTTTGCACCGGGGTACAACAACAACGAATTCAGTCCCTCTCAAACCCGTCCCAGCGCTTGAATCCGTCCGTAAACAGCCCCATTGAGTCCAGCATCCTCCCAGCCGTCTGGTCCACCAGGTCATCCATGCTCTTGGGCCGCGTGTAAAAGGCAGGAACGGGCGGAAATATGACAGCCCCCGCGCGCCGCAGGAACAGCATATTGTCGAGGTGCACGTCGCTCAGGGGCGTCTCGCGCACGGCGAGGAGGAGCTTCCGGCCCTCCTTGAGGGTCACGTCGGCGGCGCGGGATATCAGGTCGTCGCAGAAGCCGGTGCGCACCGCGGCCAGCGTCTTCATGCTGCAGGGGACGATGATCATGCCGTCGTGCTGGAAGGAGCCTGATGCGATGGGCGCGGAGAGGTCCTTGACGACGTAGCTCCTGCTGGCGAGGGCGTGGATGTCTGCCTCGGACGCCGTCGTCTCGTACTTCATTGTTGCGAGGGCCCATTTGCTTATGACGAGGTGTGTCTCGACGCCTAGCTGTTGGAGTATGGACAGGATCCGGGTGGCGTATACGGTTCCCGTGGCGCCAGTGATGCCTACGACGATGCGGCGCGGCCTGGTTTGCCCGTCGTGGTGATGTGTCTTGAGAGTCGGGGCTTGGTTCGCGTATTGCTGTGGTTTTGTTGCGCTGTCGTTTGAACGTGTGCTGTATGGTAGCTTGGTGATGAAGCGGGCTGCTGGTCTGGTTGGGCGCAGTAGACTGAGACGGTGAATCAGGCTTCTGCAGGCATGGGTGGTCATGGCGGTGGTGCGGTGTCCTAATGCAACGCCGATTCAAATGCTTATGAAGACGTGCTCAGTGTGATTTGTTTTAAAAGGAAAAGCGCCCCGTCAATAGCTTGAAAATTCTAAGGTATTTCTAAATGCAAGTTTGTTATTCCAAGAGCTTCTTGCATGTACGCTGATGGACGGAAAGTTCCTGGCGGAGCACCCTCGGCTTTAGCCCCGCTTTTCCCCGGGCGAGAAAGGTGGGAACAAGACGGTCCACGGATCATGGTCCGAATTGCTCTGTCATTTCGCCCGGGCGCCCCGGAAAGGAAACCGTGGAATGCACTCAAGATGATCTCATTTGGTCATTGAATTCCAGTCCATAGTTTTGAGTTTGGTTCGGGTACGTACTGACAACCAAGAAACTCAGTCCGGCGCTAGGCGACGCAAGGCTCGGAACGATTTTCGGAAGTTCCGCCTCACTTTTTCGTCGCCCGGCTCCCCGGGAATGAACGTCAATGACTTTTCTAGGGAGTCTCAAACCTTAAAATCGACTTTTCGTACAGCTATGTAATGCAGCCAGCGAACCAGGGGTCTTGGCATTGTGAAAGCTCGACCAATCCTTGCCATGGCGTTCGTCTTCACCAGCAGAGTCAGTCGCCCATCTGTGCATTTGCGCATCACGCAACCATTCGCCAGGGCAGCATATCGCGCCCAAAGCACCCTGTCTTCTCAGCCAGACCACGTCGCCGCCCAGCTCGACTTTCGCACATTCGTCGACGTGCTCCGCGCCGACGGCGATCTCGCAGAGATCAATGACCAAGTCGACCCGCACCTCGAGGTCGGTGCCATCGTTCGGCGTGTGAGCGAAGTCAACGGCAAAGCACCTCTATTCAACAACGTAAAGGGGGCTAAAAATGGCCTGTGGAGGATATTTGGCAACGCCGCGAGTCTTCGAGGCCGTGAGGAGGAAAAGTATGGCCGGATAGCACGGTCGTTTGGCTTGCCGCCAGATTCTAGCTGGAAGGCCATTCTGCAGAGAAGCCAGGAAGCAAAGCGTCGGCCACCGATTCCGCCTCGCATCCTGTCCACGGGGCCGTGTAAGCAGCACAAGATTTTTGGCGACGACATTGATCTGCACAAGCTGCCGGCTCCGAAGCTCCACCAGGGCGATGCGGGCAAGTACCTACAGACGTACGGGGTGCATGTCCTCCAAAGCCCAGATGGAAAGTGGACGAATTGGTCCATTTTCAGAGGCATGATTCACGACAGCAGACGGCTCGTGTGCCTTGTGGGATCGGGACAGCACAACTCCGTCATCAGGGACATGTGGCTGAAGAAGGGCAAGACGGAAGTCTCGTGGGCGCTGGCGTTTGGCGTCCCGCCCGCGGCCAGCGTCGTGGCGGCGTGTCCTGTTCCTCAAGGCGTTTCGGAAGCCGAGTACGTCGGTGCCATGGTCGGCCAGCCGCTGGACGTGGTGAAATGTGAGCTGAGCGATCTGCTTGTTCCCGCGAATAGCGAAATCGTCATGGAGGGCACCTTTTCCTTCAAGGACAAGGCCCCGGAGGGTCCGTTTGAGGACTATCTCGGTCTGCACTTCAGCGACGACCAGCATATGCAGCCGCTTTTCACGGTCAATGCGATAACCTACCGGGACGGCGCTATCTTGCCCGTTTCTGTTCCTGGCAAAATCACTGATGAATCTGTAAGTTTGGCAACTGAGTCAATTTGTTATCGTTTCTTACGCAATATAGCATGTGACGGCTTCCATGGCTTCGGAGGAGCTCTTGGAGTTGCTCCAGCAGCATGGGTATCCCGTGATCGACGCGTTCGCTCCGCTTGAAACCTATGCGACGTGGTGTGCTTTAAAGGTTGATGTCAAGAAGCTTGCGGAGATGCGCACAACGCCCGAAGAATTTTGCAACAAGATTGGCAATTTGGCGTTTAATGACAAGAGTTCCATGTTGATGAATCGCATCATGCTCTTTGGGCACGATGTAGATGTTGGAAGCTTTAGGGATATCATGTGGGCGTTGGCGACGCGCTGTCGCCCCGGTCAGGATGAGTACGTATTTGACGATATTCCTGTCCTCCCTCTCACGCCGTACATGTCACATGGAAGGGGGGATCCGACTCGTGGTGGAAAGGTGGTGTCGGACTGTCTGTTCCCAATGGAGTACGAGGGCAAGACTAGCTTTAGGGCATGTGACTTTGAGAGAAGCTATCCAGAAGAGATTAAGGAACGGGTCAGGTCAAACTGGACTGCGATGGGATTTGATGAGGTTGAATCGCTGTCCAGGTCGACATGAGGGGTGGCCAACTGCTGCGGGGAAATCGTGGAAAGATTGACAAACATCGTTTATATTATCTGCCAGCCTGGGAACTTTGGTGACGCCTCGTGACAGTCTTATTCAAGCGCCCATAGCCCGGTTTTGTTCCGCTTCATTATAATTCTCTGCCTTCGCTAGCCACTCTTGCAATATAACTAGTCTTCTGCACTCCCAGCTGTTGTGACGTAGCTGTAGATCCCTGTCTTGCGCGGTCTCTCAGATAGTCACGACCGTATCCCAGTTCCTCGACCTGTCGAATTCGGGCCCCTTTGGCCGCGGCAGCTGAGTTTCATTTGGCCCGACTGATGAAAGCTGCTCAGAGTTTCACTATAGCTATTCGTTTCCTCGGGCTTGGTTTACTTTCTGGATACCTGACTGGAGTTAGCTTGTGATGTATTTTGCTTGGCAATGCTATTATGGGATTATAAATATGCCGGGTGAGGTGGGATAGAAGGTTAAGCTGCTAGGGAGGTGCTTAAGGCCTCTCACCACTGAAAAGCAAGATCATGATAATTCAGAAGATATGAACTAACCTTGTTCCATAAGTCTCATCGGATAACACAGAAGTTTCTGCTGCATCGACTTTCCTTGATCATGGTTGGGGCCAGAGCGGCGGTGCAGTGGGTTCCTCCGTCCGACATCAACAGCGTCCGCGCCGTTGATAGAGGCATTAATTAAATTGGATATTTCAGCGTCCCAGTCGTGGATGGACACCAGCGACAAGTCCTCTAGGTGAGCGAGGAAGTGAGTGTCCAGTTGATCAGACCGCTCTCTTGGCGTGCCATGCTTCTGCTCCACGTTGCACAGGGGACAACAATATTTTTTTCTTGGGTTGAGCACCCTGTTCCTCTTTAGCGTCGACTTCCCCCAGACCGCTGGGTTACGGTGTTCATCTAGTTCGAGGTGATTCTCCAAGTCGCTCTCGGTTAAGAAGCAGGCATTGTTGTCGTTGCAAGATGGGCACGCCCATCTGGTGCGATGGATGTTTTGAAACCAGTCGTCATCGCGGTGGCTCCGCATATGGTCATTCCATTCTTCTACAGTTGAGAAGAACATTAAGTAGTGTCGACATTCCGCCGCCAGGCATACATATGGCTTCAAATCAGCTTTCAAGTGGGATCTGGGATAGCATTAGCACCTAAGTAACACGGCTCTAGGATGTAGCGGTCGACTCACGCCCATCGGTCCCTCTTCTGCTGCTCCGTTTCCGATTGTGGAATTACAATGTCATCTAAGCAGTATGGGCATTTGACTTCGCTTTCGCCATGTGCCGCTTCTGGTTGATCTGGAACTGGTGGAGGATATGAAAAGGTCCCGCCAGCCATATCCTGTTGTTGATTTCTTGATGCACCAATGTTGGCATTTCCCGTTCTCTTTGCATATTGCAACTTATCAGACTTCGACAGACGATAGATAAGCCGGTAACGCCGATACAAGACAGACTTTGTCAGCTGGCCTTGCAACGTAGGCTCAGCATCCGGAAAGACTGCCTGTATTAATTGTGAGACAAGAGACGCATAGGCATTGCGGCATTCTTTTGCGATAAGTCCATGGACTTGTAAAGCTTCTCTAGCGACTGGGCATTCGCGTATCTGAAGCATCGAGACAAGTCGTTTGAGCCGGCTGATGGCTCCGTCAATTCCGAATATGGCAGCATCATTCAATACCGCTGTCTCGGCGAGTGGGTGGTGAATAATGGCTGACATGATTCGGTTAGAAAGCAATGATCGATGCGAGATATGCGATGGTACTCACCTCCCTCAAGGGATTCTTGAAGAACTGAAAGCATTGACATGAATAGTTCTTTCATGCCAGGGAAAAACTTGACACGATCATCAAGACAACGGCTCGTATTGGCCCATAACAAGAAGCTAATCTCATATATCACCATCATCCATTTATATGGAGTCTGGTGGATTGACATCTGGTGGTATGTGGAAAAGAGGCCCCTGCACTTCTCGGTCAGAGAGTAAATGTCTTTTGGGGCCTTTGAAACAACGAGTTCGCCGTGTTGGGGTTGAGCATCAGCCATGGCTGCGCTCCGTAATCGCTGGTAATGATGGAATGAAAGGAAACATTAGGAAAGCAAAGTTGACGAGGTCTGGCTTCGCCTTTTATCCTCGGATGCCGGGAGATTATTGCCGCCTGTAATTTGGGGCGGCAATTTTTTTCGCAACATTGAACCCATGAAGACACAAACACGGACCGTACGTACAAGCGGTGATTGTTCACAGCACCGGCTCAGCATTGTCAGCACAGCCCGCGACCAACTCACCACATGCGGGCATGGACTGTGCTGCCCACCTACCTGGGCCCTCGGGCTTTGTTGTTGGCATGTTCAATGTCGGGAGTACTAGTACCGGACAATCACTGGGTCAGATAGCCAACCAGACTTTTGCGCCTCTGTGCATCGTGTTTCGGGTGCCTGGCTGGTTGCATGTTCGGCCAAGAGTCAGTCTAAGTGACGCACTGGCAACATTCAATGTTGGATATGTTGGCCCAACATCGAACATGACATGAACACTTGAACCAGACCAGACGCCTCGTACCAGAGCGTAATTCATTGAACAGCCCTGTGCAACAAACTGTTGGCTTCTCGTCTGTAGTGTAATAACTGAAAGCCCCGTGAATAGCTCCACGCCCGTTCGCTCACAGCTCATTTTCAGTACAAGTGGTTCGCGACAACGGTCCAGTTGGATACGGATCTGGACGGTCTGGTTGGTTCTGAACTGTCAGCGGCGGCCATGGTAAGTCCCCTCACCGGACTCCGCCTCGTGCCGCCGGGCCTCGATGTTATGTTTTCTAACGAGTCACGAGCGGTTCTGCATGACCTCAGCAATCCCAGTGTTGTCACCAGCCCCGCAAACATTCTGAAGCGTTCTCTCGTCGCTAGCCACGGCGTTGCTTCGTTCAAGGCTTTGGAAGAGCACGCACCTTCATTATTCGCTTCGGATTGCAGGCCAAGGATATCGGTGGAGTTTCCGAGAAACAGGTCGGTCGAAGCGTCAAGGGCGTAGTCGAAAGACAAGGGGCTCAGATTTATGCTCAAGAATAGGTCCTGATCCGACAGAATGCGCCGTAGTAAATTTTGAAAATGGTTTTATACAACATGCAACGGTGGATAGCGTGGGCTTATGCAACTCGGAGGCCAGCAACTTCCTTGAAGCTCCTGCCTCCATTCTGATCCGTCCTCAGTGGAGATGGCTTCGCCGAGTACCGGCCTGAAGCAGATGCTTCGTAATGGTCCATGACCAAATCTAGGGAATTGTTCAAATAACACCGAAGAAATGTCGCGCGAATCTCTCGTAAAAATGGTAAATAATCCCCTAGAGTGTTGTCCTCACGTATCACCGTATCGTTCGTGACCTTGGAGGGAGAGTACTGGGAGCTTTCGGTTTTTCGGCATCGAGGTTCTTGAATAATTTGTCAATACCAAATAAGAGCTTCCAGGACAATGGCAGCATGTTGATCCGGCCACAATCTCTGTAATCACTATGGTAATGGCGCGATGGCTGCGGTTATGATTAGCGCAGCCTCAAGATTTTCCATTTTTAGGCGGGGGTCGAGTTAAATACAACATGAAATTACCACACATTGTGGCACAACCTCCAGCTGCTCACCAAAAGAGAGGCAGGACCGACAAGTTGAGATTCGGCCACGAATGCCCGACTTTGACATGTGGTTTTGTTTCGTGGTGAATGACCTGGGGTAGCTTGCCGATGCCTTGATGCGTTTTAATTCTCGGAAGAACTCCAACGTGGTGGGTAGCTCTTTGTTGCTCCTTGCGAAAATGTCAAACCAATGTAAGGGGGCTGCGATTGGTCACAGGCCTTTGTCCCCGGCCTGCTGGGAATTAAGCGGGAGTAATCTGACAACGGCTGAATGCGCCACTATCGGATTGATCCGACGTTCGCCCGGTTTAGGACACCGCCACCGCCCGCCTGGAGAATCTTGGCACGCCGCGTGGTGGATGCAATGTTCCAGTCCTTCCACATGCTGCGCTGCACGCAGGAAAGTCAAGCCTGGCGCCACAAGTTGTCAATCCGACTTCGAGTGAACGAACATTCTTGGTCATCTTGACCCCGGCCATACGGGCTCTGGCAGTGCACAACGTAGGCTTTGGGCTTCGGTGCCGCCTCTGAGGAGGGTTGGGCTACTTCCATTCTGCCACAAGAAAGCCATCAGGCTTGACTGGGGTCGAGGTCAGACTTAAACCGCATGCATAAACTTGACGGGGGGCCGCTTCTCGCCTCAATTTCAAATGTTAACTGCGCCCAGATACAAACAACTTTCACCATTCCCCAGCATCCACGTTCCTCGAGTAGCTCTACCGAGCATGACCCCAAGATTGCGAGTCCTTTCGATTTCGACGATATCATGGATTCCTTCTCTATTGCAGTTGGAACTGCGGGCCTGGCAGATGTATCCTTCCGCATTCTCTCATATTTGGCAGATATCAAAAAAGCTTCCAGCAAGGTCCAGGATGCAATTACCATCTTGCGTCAGAAAACTGAATCCCTCCTGGCCGTCAATGATTCGGTCGAGTACTTTCCCCATCCCAGACGTGACTTGGGCAATTTTGATGCACCACTGGACCATGAATCTGATGTTGACAAAGTTTGGAAATTTTGGCATTGATCTTACAGCAGAGCAAGCGCACCATTGAGCAGCTGGAGACACTATTGCATGAAATCGTCGGGACTCGCGTAACTGGGAAAATCAACGGCCCCCGAAAGATAATCCAGATACCAGGTCGAGATGGCGAGTACATGCAAATACATCAGCGCCTAAACGCTAAATTACATGTCAAGATGAGCAGACTTCGCCAGGAACTCTGAGGGTCCGTCGATTCTGAGGATGTGAGTTATTGTTCAATTTCGCACAAAGCATATGCGCTCATTGTTGCAAGCTTTACGGCTCCCTCGTTTCCGCAGATGCTGCGGCGTCACTCATTAGGTTCAATGAGTACTTAAACATGCCCCAAAACGTCGGCAGTTATTACACAGGCCGGCAAGCGCATATCAATGAATTGGCATCTATCCTCATCATCACTCAGTCGCGCCAACGCCAAACTCACTCGAAACCGAAGAGTATCCCGTGGCCGCGACAATGACTACGCGTCAAGCATGAGCGTGTATTCTTCCTATGAGACGATCTATGTTGGCCTCGAAAGTAAGAATGACCAACGGTCAATGGATGCACTTGAACTGTCGAAGATGTTCTCGTTCTTCTACCGCGAGAACATCGAGTTTGATCTGATCAAAACTGCGGCCACAAACCCCCGGCAACAACGCGAAGACGCCCAGGCGAAGGAGCAAGCCGCCTAGCATGTGCTCGTATATTCTAGACCCACGACATGGAAGACGGTGTTTCGCGACTGAGTTATTGCACACGCAGAGAAATTTACTAGACCTAGTACTGTTCTTCCGGACGTTCTGAGGGACGAGGACGACACATCATTTGATGAAGACCGGTTGCGAAGGGCGCTGTCTCTTCTGGTTCGACTTGGCATAGTAATAGTTACTGGATCCATCCGTTAGTGCATACGTGGGTGCGGCAAAGGCCTAGTACCAGTACAGCTGAGCAACATTGAAGCCATTTGGTGCCAGGCAGCGGCCACGGTACTCGTGCAATCCATATTCTTCCAGGCCCCGCGCGCATACATGGCTCGTAACGAAAGGTTAAAAAGACAGATCCATCTGCATAATGAGTATGTACTCAGGTTGTAGGAAGTAATTACGTAATGTTTGGAAGAAAAATAGAGAACCCTCGGTCGATCTTGGGCATTGAGATGGCTTATACCTCGGCAGGGCTTTCGAAACTTCCAGACGGCTGAGTATGCCAAGTTTAGTCTGCTGTACCTGCACTGTGGTTATTATGCCAAGGCTGAGGAGCTTCAGGTACAAGTGAAGGATTATATCCTCGCATACCTAGGCCCCGAGTCCAAGTACGACATTGACGTCGCTCTTTCGTTGTCACATAAACTTGTCTTACAGGTGTGGAGTAATGAGGCTCAAGTGTTACAATACCAAGGCCTCGAGTCGACCAGAAAATACTACGGCCTAAATCATCCTTCAACCTTGCATGTCATGGATGTTCTTGGCGCCCCTTGCCTAATATGCAGTCGATTGGCAGAAGCTAATCCATCGCACGAACAAGTAATAGCAAAATCGTCGAATTCGGAAGGCTTCGGCCTGAACACGAGAATGCGTGGAGAGCTCTGGATAACCTTTCCAAGGTTAAGCTTCGCTATTTTGACAATGAAGAGGCGTTCCAGCTGCAATTGCAAGCTTATGAGGGGCTGGAGAGGATCTTGGGTCCGCCGCCTGAAAAAACTTTGGAAGTCAAAGATAATCTTGCGGGAATTTACGGCTTCATTGACGAGGAGCATCTACCACGTGCCCATCAGAAAAGTGACTAGGCTGTGCAAATTCGCCTCAGAGAATTTGGATTTGAACACCCGTTTACGCACAACTCCAAGCTGACTCTGACAAAGATCAAGACTGCCATGAATCAGTTCAAAGAGGCTTAAGAGATGTTTCTTGAAGGTTTGCTGGCCGCTGAAAGGAACTCGGGCGAGCACCATCTAGGAACGCTCACGACTCGAACCTGGCTTGCGCATCTTTACTGGCGCCAAGAACGATATTCGGACGCGCTAAGGCTATATGGGAGGATATCATCCAAAAGCGAAATTATGAACAATCGAAAGGCACGGATGGGGAACATACGGATCGCAGTAGGTGGGATGTCCATGTTCACAGTTTATTTTACTTGCTGTATTCGATTCAAATCGGATATTTTTTTTGTCCAAGAGTTTCAGCTCAGAGAAAACTACACATTCTAGTCCAAGCAATCTGGTTTCTGGCTTACTGCTACGACGACCAGGGGAGAATCGACGATGCCCTAAGGGTGTGTGAGCGAAGTACCAAGCTTCGTAGTTTTAGCAGTAAGGGGGGAGGGCAGCAGCACAAACTCTGGCCATCTGTGGCACAAAAGACCGAAGAATTACCAGCGGATGAGCTATCCAAGGCTGAAGAACATCTCCCAGGATATGAAACATAGCAAGAGGCGGTAATCGGAGTTGCCAGCCTGAGGAAAGCCAAAAACTGAGCACTCTACAAAGGGGTGGCTCGAAGAGCTACTAAGTTTCAAGGGATACCAGCATCTCAGTCTCACGAAAGTGTCTCTGGCGTGTCCCAAAAAGCAAATTCTCACGCGCCCCTGACTACGCATTCTTCTAGCAGCCCGAACTGGTCACGGCCAGTTCGACTGGTATCACCAAAAATTTAATCGCAAGGACAACTCACGCTGCTCCTACTGAAGGTCCCATACACGTGATCACATAGTGCTCTGCCCGAAGTCTAGGCGAATAGAAGACCAATGACAACATGTGCAGTGTTCAAGCCAAAAACACAAAGCGTCAGGTACTACCGGCTACGCCTGATAACAAGTCCACCAAACTATGATGCCCACACGACCAACCGTGTGATTATGCAACCTACGCAGTCCCCCTCCGTTCCCTACATTTTCCTTGTTTTTACGTTATAATATCATCATCGATGCCTTGGCAGCTGATCCGCAAGTGAAGTGTATATAAACTCCACTAAACACGAGCTTAAATGGAGGAGCCAACGGTGGCAATCAAAAAACCTACCATGCCGTCAGGCTGAATATCTGGGATATACCAGGATATCTTACCTGTAGAGTAGATACTAGATAGTCTTCCGCGCGCTATATGCCCCATGGGAGGCGGCAGCGCGAGCGCTCCTATGGCGTTCAGATTATCTTTCATTCATTCTCGCCTGTCTCCATCACTTGCACCCCCAGCTCTGCCGCCCAAGAACCTTGATGCGGGTCGTGATATCTCGAACACTCTGCTCAAACCGAGCAATCTTACTAGCATGGGCCCAAGAGTCTCATGTTCCTGAAGATTACTCTCAGGTTCTGTGGGCGTACTCGATGGCTAGCTGCGACTTGCTTCATGCAGACTTTCTTCCTGTGAGTGACTAACGTGTTGGGTGATAGACCGACCTATCCGACACCACTCAGGCCAACAAGTGAGGTCTGCGACCCTAGCCAGCCATAGCTTTCTTTGATATGGTCGAGTATTTCCCCGTTTCACGAGGTCCTTGTCGCGTGGGAATGGAATCACGATTGACGGGTTTCGCTGCGTTTCTGGTCGCCCTGTTTGTTGGTCGGCGATTGAGGCGTGAAGTCGATGCCTGCGATGGGCACAACGAATGCTGCGTTGACGACTCGTTGCTTGCGTTCAAGCCTCCCTAGGTTGAGGTTGGGCCTGCTTATTGGAGTCTGTGGCGGGATTCCTAGATCAGAGGATCCGATGTTTTGCTGGGTGATTGTTGTCGTCAGCAATACGGTCGTTAAGTACAGCTAGGGGCGACAGTACCCAAACCACTTCGAGGCAAAGGATACGATCAAAAACAAGCAATGGCGAGCTAGCAAGGTCATTCGAGGTCTTCTAGCGAGCGTCGAGACAGAGTTTGGGGGCAGAGGTTTGCAAGCAAAAGCTGTGGCCACGCGAAAGAGGAGCCCAGATGGGATTGGCTTCGCACGTGGGGGCGTGCAACAATCATCGATGGCACTTGACGCTACATAATTTCAGCTGGTGCCCGTTGTTGGAAGGCATGGGGTGTGGGGGCGCTAGCACGTCTAGCGGTTAGCGGTACCTGGGTAAAACTCAAGTGCTACAACCCCACTGTAGCAAGCAGGCACAGACCTGCAACCACATCAATCGATCCCGAAACATGTCGTGCCTGCCAACTTTGTTCTCGCACACACGAAACACTCGAATATGCTCATGACCAAATGCAAGCCCGCAACGCCTCGTGACATCAATGTCTTCTGCAGACCAGCCTCGTACTAGCATCAAAACCCGTGGACAACGAATGCGCAGAGTCGCCGATGCCCTCCTCAAAGTCCATCAAGCCAAGACCTTCTCAGCAATACCAAGGACAACGCTAAAGACATGTTCCATTCGCATAGTCTGTATTTCTGACACACACAACAGCCAGCCAACGGTGCCTTTGGGAGATGTTTTAATTCATGCCGGCGACCTAACAGAAAACGGATCATTTGAGGAGGTGCAGAATGGCCTGACGTGGCTTTCATCACAGCCGCACAAGTACAAAATTTTTGTTGCGGGCAATCATGACGTCCTGTTAGACGACGCGTTCCTTGAAAAGTATCCCGAAAGACGCTATGCCCAGAGTAAGACTAAGAAAGACCTGGACTGGGGAAGTGTAATTTATCTGCAGGATTCCTTCATCACTCTCGAAATCCCCGCGAGCGAGCAAAAGCAAGAAACACGCACAGATCAAGTCGTTGAAGGGCAACCCAGCATGAGAAGCATCACAATTTTTGGAAGTCCATGGACGCCCCGGTACGGAATATCGGCTTTCCAATACCACCCGTACAATTCTCAACATTGGAAGGATGCATTCGCCTCCCTAGATGAGAAGCCGCACATTGTCGTCACCCATGGCCCGCCGCACCTTCACCTCGATAGACGTGACTTCCATCGCGCAGGGTGTCCATACCTAGCAGAGGAACTTCACCGCATGCGGCCTCGTCTTCATGTGTTCGGCCATATCCACGCGTCGTATGGGCGTGAGGATGTGATGCTAGACAGCGTGCAGAGAACGTATGAAGAGGTGATGAGGGGGTGGGCGGGTTGGGGTGGCATCGCATGGATGGCTATCATGGTTTTATGGGCCAAAGTGAAGTATATTTTCAGAGAACTAGACGCGGATAAGAACGTAACTTTCGTCAACGCTGCGGTCGTAGGGGGTCCTCAAAATGAACTACAAAATACACCAATTACTCTAGATATCTAGTGTGTTGTATGAGCTAGTATATGAGGCCGAAGCCTGTTATTTCATGGATATAAATCTGCCCAAGACATATAATTCACGGCGCCTTACCAATACACTGAGTGGAGTGCTTTCACACTGTATAAAGCACACAAGTTTACGGACTTGACGACCGTCCAGCTCGTCATTATGCCCTGTTGGCTGGGTGGGTGGTCGGCAGGAAAAAGCCCTGCCGTTGTAAGCATGCCGTGACAATCGGGGCATCTTAGTCGTAGAGTCCGCTCGATGGAACGTACGGGGCCTTATTGCTACAGAATCGGGGTGCTTCTTTCCACGTTTATGATAACCCTAACCCCCTACCGTAACAGATTACCTCCCATAGCTGAATACATTTTATTTTCTTACTTTCGCTCGCCGTCGTCTTATTTAAGACGTTTTCACTCTGTTGTCTATTTTTGCATGCCTACTGTTGTGGAATGAAGTATTCGGCTATCCAGCGGCGTGGATTGAGTCCAGGCCCTCCAACGTGGGTTCAAGATTCGAGGACGATGCGCCTTGACACACCCCTAGCGGAGCGACAATTCAGATCGGCCCGTCCCTAGCGCTATTTCAAGATTGAGGGGTACTTTGGCATCTCGGCATCTTGTCTTGCGATGCTCGATTCCGAGAATCTGAAGCATCACCACCAATGCTGATCACGGACTGCCCTAGCGTATCAATGCTAAAACTAGGCAACATTGAATTTGCCAGCAACCACCGGCTATTGCCACCGGCATCTGTGACGGTGAGAGTTCCTGGTCAGGTGTATCCTATTGATTGTGTCTGGCAGGTCGAGATCTTGTATCAGCTCTCCCTTCTTCAATTATGATTTGATGCCCGATGCCTCTTCCGGCTCCATATCGTGATCCAATGTAAAAACAAGCTGGCTAGGAGGCCATGTATTATCTTGAGTCATGCATTTGTGAGGTTGCGACGAGAGGCGAGGTGAAACTGTTCTTGAGTATGAATTGATGCATCATGCAACTTTTTATTTCCTTACGGATGCCGACCTCCTATGCGGGTTTTCCAATTGGCCGGGTGAATGTAGGTAGTGGGTCCAGGTGGTTGATGCTCAATGCTTGGCATGACCCGCCACCGATTAAGTCCAGACTTCAGAGATCAAACAACAATCGAGTCAGACGCCATCCAGCAGGCCAGACATTTGATGGCCCAGAATTCTGGCAGACTAAGCCTGTATGCTGAATCAGTCTTCAAACCCATCTTTGAGGAACTGGAGCGCTCCAACTGGCGGATCCGATTGCCGTCGTACATGTCAAAACGCGTCCGCAACCGATCCGTGTCATGAGAAGTTCCGCCATATCTATGAGGATAGGCCGCGCCTAAGTTAAAAAGTACTTGAAGACGTCGATTTCTGTGTGGAGACGTACCTTATTTAAGTGAAGAAAAGGTCTTGGTTTCGTGTAGTACTGTATTTAACGTTGTTTCTTCTCCAAGATAAGCTACCCTGTAGCTCTGTCCAGTCGTTCATCTTTTATGCCCGTATCCGACAGAGTGCTCAGTCTTGGCCAACCATCTTTCTTCCTCTTACACGCCCAAGTTTCGGAGAATTGGAAAAAAGAAGACGTGTATCGGAATTTCAGCCCTCGTTTAAGCCCAGCTGGAAAGAAAACATGGCGCTTTAGCCGCAGATTCTTGTACGACGGTATGTAAATTTTAGCGCTAGGAGGTAAGATCGGCGCCCTCGCCTACGCAGCAGTCAGCGCTTCTGCAAATGTAAAGAGGGGTCAAAATGCAGGCAATTACTAAAGCTTGGCAATCGCTTATGCATGTATAAGTGCCGTGTGCGCTGAAACTGTCGTTGGGCCCAATCAAGCTCGTCCATCAGGTCACACAGCATCACAAGAAGACATATTGAGCTGAAAATTACTTAATACTCAACATCAAATCAAAGGCCCCCATGCTGGGCTTCTCGCGCGAGATGCGACTGTCGTGGATCCTTTATTTCCGATCCGCAGTACACCCGGGCCTTGTGCTCTATTGAGTCTTGACATTACTACTCCGTACCTAGGTACGCATACGGTGCTTGGCATACGGGCATTCTTTGTAGGCTTTGATCGTTTTTTGCCTCCATCTGTAGATGACTCCATCGAGTACTGTGCTAATGCAATGTTACATGCAGCCACATGGCTCGCCCAGCAAACACCAACCCCGGCTGTTTTCGGGTTTGTCCGTCTTGTGGAGCAGAACCGTTGCGGCTTACCCGATCACCCGCCAGATCTGCACTTGAGCTGTCATCGGTGTCAATCTAACGACTTGCATATGTAATGCCGGGATTGGGACTGTGGTCGTATGAGGACGCGGCAATCGCTGCGGCCGCATGTACAGCACCGGCGTTAGCAGCTCAAGTGTTGGTACGAATGTCGAGTCTGAAAGCCCAAGGGTTGATGCAATGGTTCCGAGTGGCTTGGTGGCAAATGCAAACCTTCCTCATTCTAGTCTGCGTGCAGCTATGCATCGCACCGTTTGGAACATTTCGCGACTTCTAAACGAAGATTGCGGTTCTAGCAGCGGCATCGCCATGAAAATTCCCATACAATAAATGCGATATTTCACTAGTCCTGTGATGGAGACCACCTGTGGGCAGGGCTTAGGTATGCCGATACAAGGGCTCATCTACTCAAGGTTCGTTTTGAGTTTCCATTCGCGCTAGTTACCATTGGCCTCAACTTGAGGAGAGCTCCAAGCCTTGGTATTATGTTACGATCCATAGGCTCAAGTAGCTGTTAATATCACACTTGAACTATAGACGACGCCTGCTACATTGGCAGCAGGGCTTGTTACATTCCCAACTCGGATGACTGGGCCGTGGGTGCAAGTTGGTCGCTGCTAACTCTATTAGGAAACTAGTAAATTAATCTGTCTTTTTTTATGCTACATCTGTCAGATAAACTAACCGGGGTTCACAGGTAGCCTACATATCTCCGAACCTCCACATTCTCCACCGCCATCAAGATTTTCTTTCAAGTAAACCGTTCATGTACAGGGCTGGTATCAAGTTCAGGAGAGTGTCTGTGAGTAAACCATGACAGTCGCGTACATTATTAACGTCAGAAACACTAAATCCAGGGCGGAGAAGAAACCCTCGGATATCAGAGATAGTACCGTTGTGTCGGTGAAAAAGGTGAGACCATGTCAACATGATGAAACGAATAAAATGCGTTAATGCGCACGTGGTGCTCTGGAGTACTGAATTGAAACAAGAGGCAACATGGCATTGCTTTTGTAGCCCGGGCGGCTCCGCCGGTGAATTTGATGACCACGTCACGCCGCGTCCTCATGTTACTTCCTTGCCGCTGTGGAGACGGTTCGTGTATTCCGGGCCGACGAATACCAAAAAGACATGATTGCATTTAAGGATACTATTCCCGTAAAAGGGTCTTGCATAATGTCGGCCGCTTTTGTCCCATCCCCTCCGTTTCGGCATTTCGTCATCTTGTCATTAGCCGCGCAGAGTCCGTCATCAATGTCTCCGTATTTAAGGTTCTCGCAAGCCGAGGTTTTCTACATTTTCAAATCTATTACGGCATGAGATAATTCGGGTTTGCAATCGTGCGTAATTCTTGCTTCTGGAGCGTGCTCTTTGTTTCTATTCATGATGGACTCGTCCGTGGAGCAGCTGCTAACTCCTTGCACTCCGAACCTAGACAATTTATGTCTGTTTATCGACGCCATAAAGTCCTTGCTTGACGAACGCGATGTCACGGTTATTTCTACCTTGGCTAGCCGATTGAGGCCCTTTCGAATTGACCTAAGGGGAGAGGCCATTGAGGACACTACGTCGGCTAAACCAATACTCGTTCTTGATTCCGACCAATCAACATGGTGAGCTTCAGTATTTCGACTTGGCGTAGGCTAGAGGGCTACAAACTAAATCATGGTTCCTCAAAGTAGTGATACCGCATCAGAACATTCCGTTCGGCGGTATTTGAGTCCGGAATTGTCCATACTATCCCAGAATCAGCAGGCCGCCGGATTGACGGAGATACCCAATGCGCCAATCATCTTCCCAACAGACTCGACACAACTCGCAGACGTTGAGCCCCTGGCGATCCCGGACGAAGACCTGTCTAAATACATGGAGATTGCAAGGTGGAATAACGTCAGTCATTCTCAGGACATGGACTGTACCGAAGAAAACGGCTTTTCGGGAGAAGGCTTCAACACAGTCGGGGTGGACTCATTTCTGGTGTGAATTAAGGCCCAAGATTGCGCTTTACACAAACAAAGCTAACGTAGTATCTTGAAAGGTGGGCGTTCATGGCCTTGAGTCAACCGGCTCTCTCCAACTGGGTAGTACTGGCATGTTCTTCGACGACTCTAGTATGTCTTATGATAGTATGTGCATGATCCGAGAACTTTATCGTGGATGAGACGTGACTAATATCGATTACAGCCGCAGTTAGCACGAGCTCTTCGAATGCTTCCATGGTACTTCCCAACGTGGAGACGATGCCCCATGAAAATGATGAGCGACCGACAGGTAGCGATGTGAATGAATATGCTGGCGAATATTACGTCGAGTCGCCGAATACTTTGCCTACCTGCCCGCCTGTCAGCTATACAGAGAACAAGACTCACAGGGAACTGACTCAACTGAGTGAATCCTCATCCTCTTCATTCAATGGAAGCTGGCAGGCGACGGAAGAGATGGAGTCGCGCAGCTCACGGAACACTTCACCAGCCCAGTCTGTTTCACAGACGACCTGGCCTTTTGGTACCGCAAACTCCGACAGCAATGATGGACAAGCCGTCGCCGATTGCACGGAAGGCACCTTGTCCGACGCAGCCATGCAAAAGGTCATCTCCGCAGCCCGTACGTGCATTCGATCAGACTACCTTTCTCTCCTGGAAATGAACCTCCAGCGCTGGGCCGCAGATGGTTTATGGCACAAAACAGTGCCGCCGCCCTACCAAAGAGCCAGTCGCTGCGAATATGAAAAGCTACAAAAAGCGTACTCGTGTCTCTGTCGCCTCGATATGCGGATGAAGGATGACGCCATCCGGAGCAGGATGGCCATGGTCCTGCTCCACCTGGAGTATGAAAATACCTATGTCAAATGGAAAAGAGGAGCCGCCGGCGGCATCAAGCCGATGACAGTGGGCAGGGGCACAATCAGCTCCATGATTGATGATATTCTGGAAAACACACATCCGCAATGGAAGACGGCCGGCTCCCGGGAGAAGTCGCAGCTGCGGGCCGATTTCCACGAACGTAAACGATTTGGAAAGAGGTGGTGGATACTCATAAATGCAATCGGACCGAGCATCTTGATGCTTTGTTCGTCAAAGTTTGCCGCGATAATGTAAGGCTGCCGCATTCCATCCCATCTCTTCCGCGTGGAGCACTAACATGGTTGGGAAGCAAAAACACCACCGTCACGACTAGAATGCTCGAGGCAGTAGGTGCTGTTACTCGAGAAACGGTGCCGCATGTAATAGACATTCTGGAGCTACTGAATCCGATTGCCGAGAGCCTGATTCGTGACCGCGGTTATAAGCGCCACGACGTGACGAAGCTTCTGAAGGAGGCACGGGCTTTCGACAAGCGTTTCGGGGATTTTATTAAGGGGGATAAGAGTAATTGATGGCGAAATGTGTACGTTTGATGAAACACTGTTGGGAAATACATTAGAATAGAGGAATGTGTCGGTACAGAACTTGGCACTATACCATGGCAATTTTGGAGTAAGGACTTGTAGCTAACGATGTACGAGTATAAGGAAAAGATGGATAACCCATCGGATCGTGAGTATTTTTTGTTTCAAAGATCGCTAGCAAGAAAGAGATTTCTAGATGCTTTTTATTGTAGCAAGGCTATAACTATGTAGCGGCAAGCGGAGCCTTTTGGCTGCAGCAATACGCTGCCGATCGGAGACTGGAAGTAAACATAAACCCAGATGTTCTATACGATATTAAGGCTAATGTGTTATAGCATGTGGCAGCGTGAATTTGGTAATGTGTAGCTAGAGTGTCACCTACTCGTCTATCCATCAATCGGTCTGGTTGCAATACGACTTGGTAGGTAGTGGTTGTGTTCCCTGCATATCCAGCCTGGCTTTGCCGTGCATACTTGCTGCGCGCCACCAAACCGTCAAGTCACACGAAGAATCCAAAATAAACTTGACTCAATATTTTCTAATGACCGCCTATGCACATCAAGTGAGCCGGCAAGGCTAGCAGTATATATGTACTAAGGAAATCACCCGGAGGGGAAGGGGGGATGTGTCCAGCACATGGCAGTCATGCACCTTATAAGCAGCGCGCCGTACATTAAACAAGCAGTTCACACAGGAAGGGAAAGATATTAAATTCAAGAAGCCTTGGGGTACAGCATAAGTCCACGATGTTAGACTTTTAAATAGTCTTAAAAAAAACTCTCGAAAGTTGTGAGGAAAGTTTATTAATTAGCTTATAAGTTTCTACAAGCAACTCAAACCTAGCTGCTATAAGTTTTTAAGTTTAGGTTGTAGGCCAACCGAAACATCCAGATATTAAAAAGTGGCCTGATAAAGAAAGATCTAAACTAAATAGCATGAGACCGGCCCCCGATAGAATGCTATACTCTAAGTTTTGGAAGATTAGAAGAGGGGTGGGCAGCCAAAGCCTGTCCAGGCCTCACGAGACTAACTATTGTCTGATATTGTGGCAATCCACTAGCATTGTCAACGCTGAATTTCTTATTCAATGTTACTTCGATACAATGTCTGCTGGGTCCTCAGGGGTTGAAGCTGTTCCGTTGCACAAAGCAACCCCCGAACAACTCGAAAAGGAGTTCTTTCCTCCACGTCCGGATCCGGAACTGGCGCCAGAGCAGTTTAAGCTGTGCCAAGAGAGATCCTGCGCCAAAAACCAAAGCGATTCCCCCCAAAACACCCTCCAAAACTCGGAAATGGCCTAGACGAGATCAGAAATTGGTCTGGCGCTATCCTGCCTGCTCGTGATCAGGATACTGATAGCCTTCTGAATGCTACCACCAGGCCATCTCCATTCAACTTAGTCAGGGGATCGTGGGTACTTCCCAACCCCCAACCCTTGATGAAAGACCAGTCTTACGTGAACAACAACTACCGGCTTTATTCTTATATTGGGCTCGACGGATAGCAGAACAAAGTCTCTTTCAAGGTTGGAGTGGAGTCTGGGAGTAAGGTCTGAGGGGGCAAGATCACAAATAAATTCCATCATGCCGCAATTCTGTTCCGCGGCCCGAAGAAGGAGCCTATGTCGCACTATAAGTTCAATGAAAACTTTGTCGAGCCCGGCGACCTTATTACTGCCTACGTATGGTGTGTGCCGGACGGAACAATTGGCAAGGCCACGCTCTTCAACGAAGCAAAGAACATTTACGACAGTGGCGAGGTAACGGCCCCCGAGCCTGGCATTTTACCCAATGGTGAATATAGAATAGCTTCGTCCACCTCCGTAGCTCGCGATATGTTTCACACCTTCCCTGATATTCGAATTGACCTATTAGTTGGTATCGGCGGCGGAGCTCCGAGCGAAAAGAACGATATTCGTTTAGGGGATGTTGTAGTCAGTACACCATGTGGAAAGGAGGGTGGCGTGCTTCAGTACGACTTTGGCAAAGCAGTACATAATAAAAGCTTCCAGTATACGAAGCTTTTAGATCAACCTCCAACTGCACTACGGACTGCCCTTAACGGAATTAAGGCACAGTATAAGAGAAAAGGCCACCGGCTTCAAGAAGAAATAGAAATCGCTCTTTGCAATAACCCCAGATTACGGAAGAGGTATGAGCGGCCGGACGTAGGCACAGATACGCTCTTTAAAGCCTATACAACCCACGACCCTAGCTGCACAACACTATGCAGTGATGACCCGAACAACTTGGTATCGCGACCGATGAGGGAACAAGATGAGGATAATATAGTCGAGGCCCATCGTTGGACTGTTGGTTCCGTTCTAGAGAACTTACTTGACTGTCGCTCGAACAATACCCAAGCGAGGGTCACCGTAGCATGGCCGATTAACTTGTTGACGAAATATCCCGGTTGAGTTGTCTGTAAGATACAGTCCGTATGAGAGACAGGTCATGTCTCTGGATATTGTGCAAGCGACAGGCAAGTAACTTGAGACATACTAGCTATTTCAGGCGGAGCATTGGGCTGATACGTCTACTCCAGCCTGGATCTAGTTACGATGTACGTCCGCATACTATCATGTTACGGAAATGCTATAATGGGAGGGCGAATCTCCACGATGCCAAAAGGATAGGAGCTTGTCACATAGTTCTAAGTTATGCCGCTACTCCAGCACGAGCGGACGTGATGATCACTGATAACTATACAGAAGTGGGCATCTGGGCCATACCCTGGAGGTCTGAACAGCCTTGAAAAGCCGATGCAATAGCTTAGCAGCTCTTGCCACATAGTGACGCGTTACTTCAAGCACCTGATAGATCACGGAATATTCCCAAGCAATACGCCATGGAACGAAGTAGCCATATATGTGATTACGCGCTATACTGAATAGACTCGCGAGGACATGTATTTCGCATAGTACCAGTTTAGAGTTAAGTTTACACAAACGAGAGCCCATGTGGACGCCACATTGGCCAGTTTCGTGGTTAAAGTTTTTTGAAACTTTCGTGCAGACACGCCTTTAGTGGGCTAGGGCTGGGTTCTAACCAATAAGAAGTGGTAAAAGCGCAAGATCCCTTAGGCATCAGCGTCTGTATTAATTTAATGTAGCATCCCTATTAATTCCTAGAAAGTTTGCCGACACTTAGGTTTAGCGTAAAAAAGATATATTTCTCAGCTTCTGCAACCCTTGCGTTACTCGCTTTTTATTATCAGCTGCCCTTCCGCTGCCCAGATTCTACCCTACCTTTGTAAATACTTCTTCTGATACCTCAATGTCCTTACAGGTTTACGCACTTAATTGTTCATTCTTGCTCTTTGATTTAATTCCAGAAAAGGATGACGAAAGCCACAGATTGGATAGGTGCTGCACTTGGTATTGTTGGTGTCATGACTGTAGTTATTGGCGTGTACACCTGTTGCACTAACTTGAGGGAAAAGCGCAGTAGCGAAGATGTCGGGTCTATTTGCCTAAATAAAAGATTAATGGGGTTGTTCGAGGCAAAAAAGCCATGGGGATGGTTAATGGGACGAGATGTGAGAATACTGGAGTTGCCGACTTTATACGGTGTCTTGAGAGCTGGAGAAGCCAATAAGTGGACGTCGGCACTCGTGGAGGGAATATACGATAACCTTGACGATGAAGTCTGCTGGAAGCAGCTTTACGAGCAATTCTTCTTACACCTGGCGTGGGAGGAGCCTTCCGCGCCTTCCGCTATCAAAGATGCCCGCCTCGGAATAATTATGAATAGAGCAAGTACCATTATAGAAGGTGAAAAGAAGAAAGCCACGAAAACACCATCTATTCTCGATCTTGAAATTAAGATCGACCAGTCATCTCTGAAAAAAAGGTGGTGTCTGGTTTGGTTGCGTGACCTTATCAAAAAGTTGGTGCTCTGCATTGCCAGAAAGTGCCAGCTTTGGTGTTGCGAAAAGCGTTGCGGAAACTACGAATATCATCGATCGCACAATCGAAAACTTCTGTACGAGAAAATCCTAGATCGCGCGCCTGTACTACAGGATTGCGTGAGGTTGCTAGAGAAAATCGACGGCACATCAGCCATTGAAGACCCTCTCTATGGCTACGAATCGATCTGGGATCGGCATCTACGTCCCATTTGGATTCTTGGCAAACGTCCATGTTTGCCGGTGTCAACTGAGCAGTTGGTGGGCTTCTGCTTGGCCTTTGGAATAAATCTGAGACGCCGGGGCAAAGATAAATTTTATGGAAGTGGTGCTTACGGTCTTATGGTCAACGTGTCTAGCCAAGACGACTACTATCTTAGGATTCACGTTACGCATCCCAGGAGAGGTCCGAGATTGCAGGCTTCGAAGGGCAACGGTTACTCCATTCTATTTGCTAAGCTGATGGCTTGCGGTTGCCTTCCATTCGCGCTAAAGCCAGGCTTAACCAAGAGCATCCATGTTAATCAAGACATTCACAACGCTATTCGATGGGGATTGAGCATCAAAGATGGCAGAGACTACCCGAAGGCGCCCTCCATCAACTTTCTCGCAGACCTTCCTGGCCAGACAAATGACGACTACTATTGTGTCCGAGGCCTCATCGTTCATTTTACATATGGCCATATTTACGATTCTCATGGCAAACCCCTGCAACCTGATGACCCTGGTCGCTGGACTTGGGCTAAAGCTGTCGCCGGGATCGCTTTTGGCGGCTTTATTCCTCAAGCTACTCGAAACCTTGTCTCTGCAGTACAATTCACTGTCCTTGGGGCAGATATTATTGGCGGTACACAAAAACAGCTCATGGAAGATATTGAGATATTGATCAATGAAGTGCATACATGGGACGAAAAATACGAGCTTTTTGGAACGTACATCGCAAGACGCCAGATTGCCTCAAATGCTCAAAATATTACCTACGTTTTTGATCCCTGTGATATTGCGGATGCGGTGGCGATTTTCAGTCGTTATGCAACGCTTCTCGAACGGTTTCTTGGCATCATAGCGGAAAGGGAAGGGACAACCACAAACTACAAAGACAGTATATACAATGCACTTAGCTGCAAGCTGCAGCAATCCTACAGACAAGCAGTTCACAAATACACGGGACGTTATCCAGCGAGCGGGATGCTGAATGGGAGCCTTCGGGATGAAGTAAAGAAATTGAGGAAATTCAGGGACGCCAAGGTTACAACTGCCTCACGAATCGATAGCTGCGCTGTGCTCGCCCGTATTCTCATCCTAGCTTGGACTTACCAGGTCAACCTCGTCAGGTGGAGAGGAGAAACGGAGTCACAAGCTGACTTCTACTCTATTGCAAAACACCAGGGTTTTAAACTTCTAACTGCGAGGGGCATTCAAAATTCTAACAAGCTGGGTGTATTAGGACTGTAACATCGTAGCAGTCCGCATTTCAGACCTACGGCGTAGTCTAGCATTGTTTTACCCCGGTTTAAAGATTTGCTCAAGCCCGCCTTCGTTACAGAACACCAGACGCTATTGAGCGCGAGATCACCCGACAGATGTAGACAATAGTTAATAGAAGAAACTAGGGTTTTCTGTTAGCCACGAGTGTGTGCCCGCAGAATTGCAATGCGCCTTAGACCTGGCATATATAAAGTTGTTTTGCAACGTCTGTTCCTGGGTAGAGAAAAGCTTATAGTGCCGAGACGAATCTATTGTTTGAAGGTCTCAAAATTCTCTCAAGCGAGCATATAGAGGAACTGTTAGCGTTCTTCGGCTGCTTTACTATAGGGATGCGGTTTGTAGTAAGAAAATACCGCTGTTGTGGTTAAGCTGTCGATTGTCCTGTTAAAATGCTTTCGATATTTCGTCTTTTATTATAACTATCGACCAACTTGGTGACGTGAAATGCAAGCAATTTATTACGCTGCTCGGTTTATAGTGTAAATAAATTATGTATTATACCTGTTGACCTTTACACGGTTTTTATTACCCCCGGGAATAATTATATCCGGTATTATTAGGATTTTCCCTGTACTATAAATTATAATACGAATATAAAGGCATTAAGACCTTATTCCTGGTAACTTGACAAGTTAGATGTGAACATAATGCACTTGACAAGTAAATCGGCTGTATACCTACGTCCGGCCACATGTATTTTACACGAAGCTATTATCTCGGCTGTTCGCTTACAATCTCGCATGCGTCTGACGTCGATGCCCTGAATATCGCATCTCAATGTCCATCACAGTCCGAATATCCCCACAAGGAACCTAACAGAACATTTAAATCATCAACGAAAGAGAGCCTCTGCTAATGCAATACATATCATCTGGTATATAAAGTCAGGGACTGACTGCCCTCGTCTTGTTGCCTCATCCACCGCAATTACTTTCAAACACACCCAAGTTTTCGTTCAAAATGGACAAAATAGTCCCACAGACAAATGAAATCTTTAATGATTTCAAAATTGTTGACGAACCGTATGATGGCACCCATTATTCCGAAACTCTTGATGCTGACCAGTCCACAGGTTTGTTACACGAGACAATCACCCAATTTTGGCGCACATACTGCTTCCAAAAGATGCTCCTTCGAAGCCTAGTCCAGTAATAATAAATTGGCATGGCGGGTATCTAGTCGCAGGGCATGGCTTGTTCGCCCTCTTTTTCCCACCACTGCTCCTCCAGCTCGCAAAGAAACATTCAGCCATCATCGTGTCCCCCGATCATACTCTACTCCCTCACAAGGATGGCCTTGTAGCTGTTCAGGAAGACGCCGAGGCTTTTCATGAGTGGCTGCACTCTTCATTCCCCAAGGTACTGGCTGAGAGGGCGCCAGGCTTCCAAGTCGATTTGTCGCGGATTCTGCTCCATGGAGGCTCCTCGGGCGCGTACATCGCCCTGTCCTCTGCTCTGGCGCACCCAGACTCCTACCGGTCCCTCAGTCTCATGTATCCGATGATTAATTTCGACACCAACTGGTGGCGCCGAGGCAGTCGAGCTGTCGGTGCGCCAAACCCAGGCTGCTTGCCGGATGCCGCGTTCCCTGCGGATGACAGTACCGTTAAGGACCAGTTTGAGAAATTTATGCAGGAACCGATCGTGACGATGCCTGGAGCTGAGCGTGATGGCTTCGGGGCATGGGTTGCGCGTGCTGGTTTGTTCCCGGAGTTGTTCAATCCCGGAGGCAAGCTGGATGATCATGCAACTGTATGGTTGAACCGTCGTGTTGAGCAAGGCGCCAAGCTTCCAGAGCGCATCTGGGTGCTGCACGCCGATAAGGATACTGTTGTGCCTATTGAAACTTCGCTCACTTTTCAGGAGACAATGAAACAGCAACGGCGGCCGGTGCGGCTAGACATTGTCAAGGGCCTGGATCATTGCTGCGATATGGCTGTTACGGAGGACTGGAAGGGCTCGCAGGATCCTGTTATACTTGAGGCTGCGGACTGGTTGGTCGAGAAATGGCTGGAATAACTTGAGAACCCAAACACAATGCTTCCTGAGATGGCATCTAGAGACGGTTATCCACTTACACAATACATTCTCATCAAAGGATATCCAGAAACATTCCCCAAAAAAGAGCGATGCAACTCATCAGCTTTTTCAAACCTGGTTAAAACCGAAGTGTCTATTTTTTCATGTAGTCATGCCGGCTGCAAGACCTTACCAGGGAGGAAGTTTCCGACCTTTGAACAAATGTTGGGAAGCTGAAAACTGGAAAAATTAGTATAGGAAGAAAGTTGCTGCATCGATATCTTGATATATCGATGCACCCTGACAAAGCAGCATCCGTATCTCACCAATCTACCAGAAGCATACCTGTATGGTCTCAACTTAGCAGCGCAATTTGCTATGGAGTGTAGTCAGATTCTGCCAACATATCGATGCATCACGGCGAGCTTGATGGCGTTTTCGGAGCGGGATAGACACGATCCCAGCTCCAAGCGCGTGGTATTTACCATGACTTCTGCTTCATTTTAAGAATCTCTGGCCGAGGGAGACAATTCACTTCAAGACAAAACCGTGTCTTGTTTCCAAGCGAGCGCGCGACTAGCAGCTGTATGTCGTATGATTATAACTATGATCTAGAAAACGCACCTCTATGTATTTTATGTAATTGCTCTTCGGCCTCGAGACCAGACTTTGGGATGAAACCAATCTCACCCAGGAACTCAATGCTGCGTTTTACAGCCCCCTTTAACCTCACGGATGCAGCTTCGTTTCCGCGCCAACTTGCTGCCCACATAGGCTCTTTGTTGTCGAGGCTCCCTTCAATCATTTGCGCCAGCGTCCAAAGAGGGTGATGCTCTCTCTCAACTTCAATGTCCTGACGAATAGCCCTTATCCAATCCATGGCAGGCCTACTTTCGATAGTATAACCCATTTCCGTGACAATATCCCAAATCTCCCGCCACGTAATTCCACCAGTGACTTGTTTCACGGGAGCAGATGTTGTCACAGGCTCCAACACCGTATCAACTATGATACTCGCCGTACGTGCCACATCGGAGACGGGAAACCACTTATCGAGTTCATCGGCATTGCACACGCCTGCCTTGATACACGCCGCAACCAGTCGCCAGATGTAATCATCCGAGTTAACAACGCCCCCGGTCGGCGTGCCAATCACAAGCCCCAAGCTAGCAACTGCGAGATTCGAAAGTCCAGACGGAATGCGTGCTGCCGCGCGCCTGACCAGAGATTCGGCGACAAACTTGGTCTGGCTGTAGGGGATGCCCCCTGCAGCAAACTGCATCGCCACTTGCTCCTCAACTTCGTCAACGGGGTCCTGGTACCTGCCGCTCGAGACATATGTAAATCTCACATGGGGCGTCTTTACCGCAACACGCAGCAATTCTGCCGTCGACCGGACGTTGGTTCCTTCCAAGGCCGCGTAGCTCTTCAGCCAGTGCACCAAAGCTCCGTTATGAATAACTGCGTCGACTGTCATGCCGTCTTCAAGGATGCTCCAGTGCTCGGAATCAAGCCCCAAGTGCGGTAGTGATAGGTCGCCAGGCCACACGTCAAGCTTTTCACCATGGCCGTCCGTCCACCATAGCGCCTTTTTTGCTGAATCGATTGTGCGACTTCTCGCTTCCTGCGCTGAGCTACCGCGCACCAGGGCGATGACGCGGCGAATATTGGGATTCTCAAGAAGTTGGCGAAGCACCTCTGTTCCGATAAAGCCGTTGGAGCCAGTTAGAAATACCGTAATTGGCGTGTCGAATTTCCGCTTCAAAGACAGGTCGTCGGCTCGTGAGCTTCTTCTATGACTAATAAGTTCTTCCTGCTGCGCAATTGCTATGGTGCGATCGTATCGATCTATCTCAGCCGCGAGGTTTACTGCTTCTGATGCCTGAACAAGCTGCTGGCTTTCCGATATTCTGCAGGTCCGATCCGACGAGCTTTGAGCTTGAGCTACTTCTTCCAGAGCATGATCAATCATGTGTTGGCTATGATTAGTTTCGCTCTTGGGCGAGTTGCATAAGAAGATATCTCTGTTATGCAGTTTATTGGTTGTTGTGTAGTCACTGCCAACGTTTTTCACAAACAGGCTCGAATGTTGAATACCGCTAAAGTCCTCCGGGTTTTCCGTGTCAATATCCATTATGGTAGAGTCCGGAGCGTCAGACGTATGAATTTGCTGGAATATGTGTTGGAATCGCAGCAAGATGTCTTGCTTCTGGGTGTCAGGCAAAATTGACTGGTGGAAAATTGCCGTCACATCTACGAATCTAGGCCTGACTAGGCATTTCAACGTCAATGAATGATGCCTAGGCTCGATAGAATCGTAGATAATCTCATGATCGCAAAACCATGTCCTTGAATCTCCGACTCATTGGGCTCAACGACGAGCAACGTCTGGAACCGGCAAGCCGCTGCGGCCGTTTGGCCGAGTTGACTGATTCGGTGTAAACCAAGGTGAGTGTACGCTGCCTGTTCCTCTGACCGGTACTGCAGCTCCTCTATGGCTTCTGCCACCTCCTGAGCTGGATCGATGGGCACCCGAAGTGGCGTGATGGCAAAGATGGGACCGAGCATCTTGTCAACGCCTTCGAGGGGTATATTTCTGCCGGAGGAAACAACTCCGAATATTACGTCTTCATTCTTGGTGTAACTGTAGCAAGTTATAGCCCATGCTAACTGTAGCTCGTATTCCACGTTGCTCTTGCGTTCTGAATCGATGGGAATGGTAGTACTGATCGATTTCGTCGGTGTTGATATTGTTTCCAGATCGGCTTTGTTCGAGGGCAGCTCAGGAAAATGTGCGGGATTAGCATCTTCCAACTCTGCTTTCCAAAATGAAGCCGCAGAGTCTAACGATTCTGCTACATGCTTCACATAGCGATTCAGCGGAGGCAGCTGCCGGACTGAGAGATGACGATAGGCCTCATCAACTTCATTTAGCAGCTGTGACAATGACCAAGCATCGTAAAGTGCGTGGTGGATGGCAACGTATAGCCGCCCTTTCATAAAGCAGAGCTGGACTGACGGGCTTCCCAAGGCAAAAGATGGGCGGAATCGGGAATTTGGGTCATCGCCATCTGTAGATTCAGACCAGCAGAGATTTTCTCTTACAACGACTTGAAAAAAGGCTCCAGTCTTGCTCTGAATGATGCGCGTTCGAAGGATTGAATGGCCTTGACTGGTGACACTCCATGCCTGTTTGATGCGGGCTTTATCAATATTATGTTGCAACTTGAATGATCGAATTGACACGCACGGATCTCCATCTGGAGCAGCTGAGGCCATGATATTCGCCTGCGTAGAGGTGCAGGGATATATATCCTCAATGTTTCCTTTATTTATACCACACTGATCACTCGCGATATCGATCAGTGCGTTGGCGTCTTTGACAAGACAAAACGGAGGAAGGCTGGAGTCGGTAGAAACTGTTTCGTCATCATTGTCTATGAAACTAGATCTTGATCTAGATGCGGTGAGCATATCTCTCAGTCTGGGATGTTGGAAAATGTCGCTGTATGTAAGATCAAGCAGCTCTTCCTGGGAAACCAGCGCCAAGAGCTTCATCGCCTGCACGGAATCGCCGCCCAAGCGAAAGAAGTCGCTATCTGCAGTGATATTGCTAGGCGATATACCCAATACCTGTGCAAAGAGGGCTTGCAAGCGACGCTCGTCGTCTGTCTCTGGTAAATTCCCACTTGTCGACTCACCCTTGGAGCGAAATAGGACCTCCGGAGATAATGAAGACGCCAAGGCTCTCAACTGCTTGCGATCGACTTTTCCGCTTTTCGAAACCGGTATGTGAGTAACAGGCAAGAAAGCAGCTGGAATCATAGAAGCAGGCAGAATACTCCGTAATTTGGTTGCTACGCCTTCGACGTAGATTTCTAATTCTTGTGTAGTATCTTGCAAGCGTACAGTTGGCGCAGCATCCCCCTTTGTGACAGAATCTGATGAATTCATGGATATGAATGCGACAAGAGTGGTCCAGCTGGAAAGTTTCACCGCTTCAACGGCCACGTGATGATTTCCAGCAGAGAAAGCTGTGCGTAGTTGAGATTCAACTTCCCCCAGCTCTACCCTCTGTCCCCTAATCTTTATCTGGAAGTCTTTGCGTCCAATGTAGTGCACGGCGCCATTGACACCATAACGTACTAAATCTCCCGTTCGATACAGGCGGGCATCTGGCGATGCCTCGCCGCGGAAACGAGTCAACCACCGCGGAGGGGAAATGATAAACGGCGAATCGGGCAGAGTATTTTTCTTGTCGTGTAGATAGCAGCGTGCCACAGCCGGTCCCTCGATAACAAGCTCGCCGATGGCACCCACGGGCGCCAGCTTTTGAAAATCTCGAGTATCCACGACCCAAGCCGCATGCGAAACAAATGGCCATCCTAGGAAGTTGGCCTCGGAGAGGTTAGCTGGGCCAGAAATACCGAGAGGACAGCATTCGGCAGGGTTATAGCCGGTAATGAGATTCTTTGATGCCCACAATTCGATATCCGATGTCTGAACGAGCTCGCCACCGAGCGATATTGTTCTCAAGGTAGGGAAATCGCTAGGCCGATACATACGCGCTACCGTGGGCGTGAGAAATGTCCATGTAGCCTCAAGCTCTGTTGCAGCTCGAGGTAAATACTCCATGCGGGCCTTTTCTGACGGAATAGCTACCGATGCCCCGGCGGTAAGGGCTGTGAGGACTTCAAAAACGCTAAGATCAAAGGCATAGGAGGCGAAATGGAGTATACGGTCCTCTGGTCGAATATTGAGAGGCTTCAACGATGCTAGTGCAGTCGAAGCGAATGAGCGATGTTCGATGACAACTCCCTTTGGGTTTCCTGAAGAGCCTGATGTAAACACAGAGTAAAGTGCATGGCTCGGCCGCGTTTTAGATGATGATGGTCGTTCTGGGCCGAACTTTGTGCCGTTCGGCTCTGCCATCGAATCATCCCCGAGGACGATAGTAGTTAATGCCAGTTGATCGGCCTTCATGGCATTATCCGCAGTTGTTATTACCATGCTCGACCCCAAGGCCTTGCACATCTCCTTCAAACGGCTGGGGGGGTGTGACGGATCAAGAGCACAAAAAGCACCGCCAGCTTTGATGATTCCTAGCATAGCAACTGGAATCCACTTGCATCGATGGGCGCATATGGCAACGAAAACGTCTGGTCCTATGCCTTCAAGGCAAAGTTTTTGCGCGAGAGCATTTGAAAGACGATCGAGCTCCCCGTATGTGAAGGAACCATCCCAGGCAACAACGGCAAGCGAACCAGGATGTAAATCACATTGCTGGTTGATGAGATCGTGGAGGCAATATTCTGATGCCACGGGTGCCGTTTTATTCCATTGCGATATTTTATTTTCATCGACTGGGCTGAAAATTTCGACTTTTTCCGTAGCCAAATGCGGCGAATCGATAATGGATGTGAGTGCAACTCTCAGTGCGCCCGCAATATGGACAGCTTGATCATTTGACAAACAATGGCTCTGATACAACAAAACGCATTGTTTTGAAGACGATACGTGAATAATGATATCATACTAAAGTCGTTAGCGCATTCGACATAATTCTTACGTCGTTGCGGCCTCACCTGCGGGCAGCCTTCCATCAAGGTGACTTCTTGGGCAGAGATGTCGAGTTCTGCGTCCGGCGGAGTTTGTTCATCCGAAGAAAAGAGCATACATGTGTTGAACAATGCATTAGTTTCCATGCCCATGTGGCGGCAAGTCTCAGCCAAAGAAACGTCTTGATTTGACTGCGCATCGTTCAAGACCAACTGCGCTTTTCGAACAGTCTCTAGTAAGGTTGCTTCTCCTTCAAGCTGAAGACAGAAAGGCAATATATTAACCTGAGGCCTGTTGAGGGCACCATGACCATTCGCCGGTTTCTGTCGTGTTGTGAATGCATGGCCAAAGCAAACCTCATCCGAGTCCGTATATGTGCGTAGGACCATGCCCCATGCTGTCATGAGAATGGCTGACGTTGAGACACTGCAGGCATTGAAATCTTGGCTCCGTAGATTCCCTATCTCTTCCAAGTCGATTGTCAACGCCTCGATTGTCGACGAGCTTGGTGCAGCCGTAGATCGGGTTGACAGTGTTAGGATGCATGGTTCAGCTGCTTGTAGCTTTGAGCTCCAAAACTTGAGCGCTCCCTTTTTATTTGCCATTTTTAGGGTACATTTACCATGTTCCATATAAAATTCGTCTCCTTGTTTGGAAGGGTGTCGGGAGCTATGAGGATGGTGATCGTTCGAATGAAGAAACAAATACTTGTTGCTAAAAGAATTCCTATCGCGAGGGAATGACCGAAAGAATTTTTGGGTTATCGCGACAATGCAATTTTCTTGTCGAAGGCTTGACGCATGGATTTTGATCTGTAGAGGTTGAAAAACTACTTCGCTTCGAAAAAAAGATCATAAATGGATCCTCGAAGAAATCGTGGTTCGAAGGCCGATTCTATTATTTATGAGGCAGAGGTTGAAGCTGGATCCTATCATCCCCCAAATGGTGATTGAGATAAAGGCTTCAGTTCATACCATATGAATTCCGAACAATTCATGATGCATGTGGACTTCGCGATTCCGACACCTATTGGAGAAGAGAAGCATGCGTTGATCAGGATTCACATTGACCGGTGAGAATGGGTGGCTGGCCTAAATCTCTTCGATCAATGGTTCATATAACGGGCATAGCTCGCAACCACTTATGGAGCGAAGAAAAATTGAACACACAAGACTTCAACAGGCACCTCATGGCCATTACCACAAAGGGATGTCAGCGCAGTAGCAGACTTCACACATACCCACGGCTTCCTCCGTTCAAGATCATATTCCGGACACCGAATGAGGTCAATGACAATTTGGACAACAGTTTTTACCAAGTTGCCCGCAAAAGTAAGTACACCTATCAGATTCAACGTTTGGAAATAGTGTTTGAAGGGGCCTGTGAGAGAGCTGCCGAATGTTACACCGCGCAGTGTGTACATGTAATCAATACGACATCGGACATACATAGGCGTCACATAACGGAGTACGCCGTAACCGCATTTGGTTGATATTTATCAACAAAGTGGGGGCAGTATGAACCGAAGAATCATTGATGTCTTCTATCCATCTTCCATTTCAGTCCGCAAGGCCCCATAAACATAGCCCACCGGTCACCATCAGCTCAGGGCTTCTTCAGATATTTATAAATAACTCCCTATTACTCCTAGCAACTAGTCAAGTAGTGCGCGTTCAAAGGTTCACCGAAAAACATTAATGAAGCTGATGAAATAGTATAATACCCCCGAATGCCTTTGTGTCTGTGGTGGTTTGAGGCATATACAGAAAACGTCTGGTGCAAAGAGAAGAGGGTGAATAGAGATAATGATTTGTGTCTAGCGAATCTTAAGTGTCCAAACAGCGGCTTGATTAAATTTCCAGAGGTATGATAAAGGTCTTCGTGTGAGAGGCCACAAGAAAGGCTATCGAAAGGCTATCACCTAGAAATTGCTCCACATAGAGGCACCGAAACAATGTAATTTTGTTCACATCACCCCGTGCCTGCCTCTTCACCAGATGAAACATTCAAGACTGATGGGGTCAAATATCTGCCACAGGTAGTTGAAGGCGTACATGGGCCATTAATAAACGCAATGGCTGTTACGCATAAAAACTTGACACTACCAAATCGAGGTATCTTTCACTGGGATTTGTTTTAATTAACTAGCCACAAGTGTCAATAATTGAGGTAGGCTATGCTTCTATGTACATTATCATGCTCTTAACCCCTGTTCTTGAGCCAAATACTCCTCACAGTACGGATAGTCTAGGTATCCCTCGTCCGAGAACGGAATATAAAACGTGTCCCGATTATACTTCTCAAGATCGAGCCCCATCTTCAACCGGAATGGGAGATCGGGATTTGAGATATAATGTCTTCCAAAAACCACCATGACATTGTTCTGTTTGGCGTACGTCTCGTCCACAACGCGTTGCGCCGAATCGGCGTCGTAGCCGCCCGCCAGCAGGATTGGTTTCTTGTCCCCCCACATGCGCACGAAAGTCTCATTATGAATGTCCGGGTGCGTTTTAATCGTAGGGTCTTCCTCTTCAACCCAGCGCGAGTTGGCGAGGTGGACATACGCAATGTCCATCTCGGTAAGGTGTGTGAGGAAATGCTGGAACTGAGGCACCAGATCTTCCATTGTGCCCATTCCCTGGAAGGTGCTCCAGGTGGAAAGCTTCATACCGACACGGTCCTTGCCAACCGCATCAATGACTTGCTTCGTGATTTCGAGACCAAATCTCGAGCGGTTCTCGATGCTGCCGCCCCAACCATCCGTGCGCTGGTTACAAGAAGACTGCAGGAACTGGTCGATGAGGAATCCATTGGCGCCGTGGATCTCAACCCCATCGAATCCCACGCCAAATACTGCATTCTTGGCTCCTTCAACGTAATCAGCGATGTATGATGTGATCTCGTCCTCAGTGAGAGCCCGTGGCGTCGGCTCGTCTGGACCAACTGGCGTGGCGCTGCTAGACACGAGTTCGAGCCCATTGGCTTTCAGGGTGTCCATATCGGCAGCTCGTCCAGTTGCCCAGAGTTGTAGCCAAATGTAAGAGCCTTTAGAGTGCACCGCATCAACAACCTCTTTCCAACTTGCTATTTGCTCAGGGCTCCAAATACCCGGAACATTAGGAAATCCTTTGGCTCGCGGAGAGATGGCCACGGCTTCTGTAATCAGCAAGGTTCCTGGAAGACATGCTCGCTGAGAGTAGTAGGTCTTGACGTAAGGAAGCGGTACACCATCATCGTCCGCACGAAAGCGCGTCATAGGCGAGAGCACTATTTTGTGTTGAAGCACTCCTTTTCCGAAGGCAATCGGCTTGAAAAGATTCGAGGTAGACATGGTGAGATAGTATCAAGTTAGCCTAGTTGCGTTCTGGCAAGGCGGCTAGCTGAATTATGAATAAACATTGTCTTACTTTCTCGGAGGAAGATCCTCTCTAAATGACCTAGCCAGCGGGAATTTATACCCCATGGATAGCCGCACACTACAGTGAAAATCCGTGTTCTAGTAATTTTACACACCCCGGTTTACAGTAAAAATAACCCCGTGAAAACGAGGATTATTTCGTAGATTGGTTTCGGCTTTGCCGTCAACTCAAAGCGCTTCTCCACCTAGTCATGCTTGGTACAAAGGTTCGATCTTCTACTCATACTAATGAGAATGTGGAAAATTGCTTGTTTCCATCAGGGGTGCAGCGAATAAAAAAGCCTCAAAAGTTGGCTTTGCGGCTAAACTTGTTATTCATTGTACCAACTCCCTACTACTATCAACTGCCTCTTACTCGGACGACGGGAACTGAAATGGCGAGTTTCAACGCTTGGAAAACCTACCTTGAAGGCTACAGTCCATGTAACTTCCCAGACTTAGTCGCTGCCGAAACTAGCAAGCCAGGCTTGGCGTCGGTTTCAACCTCTCTGAAGGAGAGCTATGACAGACTGGAATCTTTCGCAAACAAACATTGCAATAATGATGTCGCCGCAATATTCTGCGCAGCTTGGAGTCTTGTTCTTCGGGCATATACTGGACAAGATACCGTTTGTTTTGGGAGAGCAACAAGCAACGTCAATGCCTGCCGTATTGATTTCACTTCGGACAAATCGATTTTGAGGATCCTTAAGACACTTGAAACAGGTTATGTGGAAAGGCTTCAGGCTCCAAATGTCCCTGCCTCCCAGTTATCGCAGGAAACAGGGGATTTTATCACATCTTTTTTTAACACGTGTGTTTTGGCTCCCGATCAGGAGAGAACGGGGCGGGAAATAGACTCGGCTGGCTTTGACATGGTAAGAAGAGCCCCTTGAAATACACAAGATAATAATATTCGGAATCTGAGAGAAACTTTGTAGTTTGGCATTGTTATCATTTTCGAAGTCAGGGAAAATATTGCTAGTGCAACTATTAGGTATCAGACATCACTTTTACAGGAGAACCAAGCGATCAGTGTCATGAATGCTGTTGGCCAAGCGATAAGCGAAATCATCAACAATAAAGACCAAATTGACGATATTTGTCTGCTAAGTGCCGTGGACAAGTCACAAATTTACTCGTGGAACGCAAATCTAGCTCATCATCCGGGCTATCGCGTTGATGAGCTGATTAGTGAGCGCTGCCAACTTAATCCGTCGGCGTTGGCAGTGTCCGCGTGGGACGGCGAACTTACCTATAAAGATTTGGATGAGGCATCCTCCCGCCTAGCTCAACGTCTGACAGCACTCGGTATTTTCCCAGAGGTATTTGTACCTGTTTGCTTTGAGAAGTCTCGATGGACTATTGTCGCCATGCTTGGGGTGATGAAAGCTGGCGGTGCGTTTGTACTGCTCGATCCATCACATCCTCATAAGAGACTTCTCGACATCTGCAACAAAGTGTCGGCCAAGCTCATCGTTTGCTCAACTCAACATGCCAAACTAGCGGCGAGTCTGGCACCTTTCATCGTCGAACTGGGAGACAACGATGCAAAAAGGAACGGGCATACGGAAGACATCCAGAAACCGGACGCTTTGGTGACTCCTGGAACCGCTCTATATTCTGTGTTTACGTCAGGTTCGACTGGGACGCCAAAAGGCGTGGTCAGCGAGCACTCGTCGTTCCTTGCAGCTATGCCGACATACATCAAATCTCTCGGACTTGATCAGGAATCACGGGTTTTTCAATTCGCCTCCTATGCATTCGACGTCACAATTTTTGACACTCTTATGACTCTGACTGTTGGTGGGTGTGTATGCGTGCCCTCGGATACTGAGAGATCCAACGATTTGGCAAATGCAATCCAGCACTTTCGAGCCACCCACCTGAGTCTGACTCCAACGGTTGCGCGGATATTAGATCCTCATGATTTTCCAACACTGCAAACTCTAACTCTCGGGGGTGAGAAATTGGTGACAAGCGAATTTTCTAAGTGGGTAAACCATGTTCGTGTGGTTCATCTTTATGGAGCGACTGAGTGCTCTATGATGTCAATCCAGTGCATCACAGGAACTTCGTCCAATCTCCAGACGATAAACCACGACACCGGAAGTGCTTGCTGGGTGGTTGACCCAGGAAGCCATGATAGACTACAGGCCATCGGCGCGATTGGAGAATTGATGATTGAAGGAGAAATCGTGGGACGCGGCTATCTCGATGATGCCGTACAAACATCAGAGACATTCATTCAGCCTCCAGGTTGGCTGCGTGAGCTGCGCGGGAACAACTGCAACAAGAGCGTCAAAATGTACAAAAGCGGTGATCTGGTTCGCTACACTGCCAATGGATCGCTTGAATTCATCTGCCGTAAAAACACGCAGGTCAAGCTTCGTGGACAGCGCATCGAACTTGGCGAGGTCGAGCACCATCTCAAGTTGGCCTTTCCAAGGGCGAGATTTGTTGTTGCAGAGCTTATCACGATGCCCGACTCGTCGCGCCCTCCGATGTTGATGGCATTTGTGCGACCTGAAGATGATTCCAGCTCAGATAGCATAACCGGAGGCCGTGGATCAACCTCGACTGCCATATTTGCCGAACCGACTGACGAGTTTCGTTCTCTAGTTCCAGCCACACTATCGGAATTGCAGAACTGTCTACCCTCTTACATGGTCCCTTCGGCAATCATTCCATTGGCCGTCATTCCACTAACTGGTACAGACAAAGTTAACCGCAAGCTCTTGCGGCAGCTCGCCGCCGAACTACCACGAGAACAACTGGAAAGATATCAACCCACTGTGCGATTATATCGCACTCCGACTACCAACGCTGAAAAGGCTTTGCAAAAATACTTTGGCGAGGTATTAAGCCTCCCGCTGGAGCAAGTCTGGGCTGATGATAATTTCTTCTCACTTGGCGGGGATTCTCTCACGGCCATGAAACTAGTCTCAATAGCTCGAAAGGACAATTACAAACTCACAGTTCAGAACGTTTTTAATAGCCCTCAGCTGTCTGACTTGGCGAATTTGATCCAAACCAAGAAAAGTGAGGACGACGAAAAACCGGGACCGTTTGTGCTGGTCGACAAGAAACAGGACGTCATCAGGGCAGCAGCTCAGCAGTGCCATCTTCCCAGGAGGGCCATTGAAGACATTTATCCGTGCACATCGCTCCAAAAAGGCCTCATCTCGGAGACTATGCGTGATCCCAGTGCGTTCATCGCCAGACTCGAACTGCCGTTACGTTCTCACATCGATATTAGCCGGTTGGAGCAAGCATGGACTGCTGTGGCCAAAGCCAATCCTATCCTACGCACGCGGATGATCCTATCTGCTTCTCATGGCTTGCTACAAGCTGTTGTAAGGGACAATATCCCGTGGACAGTATCGGACAATGCTGAGTGCGACGACTTGGTTGTCGCCATTGGCAAACCCCTGGTTCAACTGGTGCTTTGTCGTCCTGCGCCAAAAGAGCAAAGCCAAACAAAGCTAATCCTTACGATGCACCATTCCATCTACGACGGGTACACCTTGCCCCTGATCATCAAGCAACTGAGGACAGCTTACGAAGGTGGTTTGCTGGACCCCCGACCAGTCAGTCCATTCATTCGATACCTAGCATCACTTCCAAATTGTGCCGACTACTGGATTCCAATACTGAAGGATCTTAAAACCCCTGCATTCCCAGCTTTTCCTTCCAAGGCTTATCATCCCTTGCCAAACTCAACAGCGGTATACGCCACGCCCGTCTCCAGGCCCAGCGCAAAACAGTATACACCAAACACGTACGTAAGACTTGCATGGGCCATCACACAATCCCGCCATCAAAATGTTTCCGATGTCTTCTTCGGGACTGTGGTATCCGGCAGAAACGCACCAGTTGATAACATGGACCTGATGACAATTCCAACGGTGGCAACAATTCCGTGCAGGGTAACCCTGGACACTGACAGCGTCGTGCAAGATATGCTTCACAGAATCCAGAACGTCGCCACTGAGGGCATCCCATATGAGCAGTTTGGACTTTCGAATATTAGCAGATTGGGAGAATGCCCAGCCCATGCTTGTTCTTTTCAAACATTGCTGGTCATGCAGCCCGCTGCAGAGTGGGATACCGACGACTTTTTACAAATACCCAAGTCGGATGCCAATTATAGAGCTGACGCAACTTATGCCATCAACTTGTTTTGTGAACTAGAAGCGGAGAGGCTCGAGGTCACGGTGCTTTATGATGAGAAGGTGGTGCACAATCTCGAGATGCAGCAGATTTTGGTTGATTTCGGGGAGGCCCTGCGCTTCGCACACCAAAACCCTGCTGGCGTTGTCGGAGATGTCCTCAATGTACTCGGTAAGAGTTGCAAGGAATGATCAAACACGTGATTTGGAATTTATGTATGGGCCGAAGGGGCTCAATCCATGCCTTGCGAGGAACTGAGGCCTGAACTGCACCGAGTTACTGCGTTCCATCAGCTAGCATTAGAACTATTGCGCCAACATACAGAGTGTCTGGCTTATTAGTAATTTCCTGTATTGATTATTTACCGTACAATGATATTTATGCCGGATGAATGTAGTTTACTTTGCCTGATTTAGTTATGCCAGTTGAATTGATAGTATACAAATAGCTAAACTTCCTATCGCTTCTCATATATTACCAGCTCTGTACTCGGCGTCGTTACATGTTTTGGGTATAATGTAAAACAAGTTATTGGGGATTTTTGCCAAGGATGGATTGATTCACACGATTTCACGGAGCCAGGTCGTCTCTGCTGAGTATTTGGTTGCTCGTGCAAGTCGATTCTATTGCCGACACCTGCCGACTAGACGGCCATGTGATTTAGAGAGACGAAGTCTAGACAGACGCTGCATGTTTGTTTGAGACTGAAATGAGATTCTATCGGTTGCCTATTCTGGTGTTTAGTACTTGTTTGGTATGTCGATGGCTAGCTACAGGCCTTGCAACGACAAACGTGGTGTAATTCCATCTGATTGGCATTTAGCATATATGAGCCTTATCAAGAGAAAATCCCATGGCAGTTGAGAAGCAATAGTATACCCTACATAACAACTACTCTAGAAGCATTGCTTGGTTGATTCTGCAGCAGCAAGCTATTATCAAATGCTATAGACAAGCATTTAACATCCGAAATAATAATCTCAAAACTACAGGTGTCTCCTATATAACAAATAAAATCTTCTATCTTGGAATTCAATTAATCCTCACGCCGAATGGAAATTTCTCTGTTCCATCTTGGCCCGAGCATCACCCAAGTCAATTGCTCCATGCCACAATTTTAGCTGGCAGCCTCACCATCCTCCACAGCGACAGTCATTGACATGACTTCCAACACTTCTGTTGGATCGGGGTTAGTTCCATCGATCCCGAAGTAACTTGATCTCCACATCGTCAAGGTTCACGGCGACGAAGCGATCAACCCAGCGAAGACGATCGCCGCAGTTGCCCGTCAGCGCCATTTCAAACCGAGAAAGGAAATAAGCAAGAACACAGCGCAGCTCGAGATATGCCAGACTACAAATCCAGACGACGTCAGATAAACCTCTCTTTTGTGTAACAACACCAAATGCCAAATATAATGGCTTACCTTGTACCGATGCATTGACGGGGACCTCTGCTAAAGGCAACATTCCACTTGTCCAGTCGCTGTGCTTCATTACCGAGCCATCGTTCGGGGATGAACTTTTCTGGGGAGGGAAAAATTTTCTCGTGAAAGCTGACGGATTGCTGAGATATGGAAACAGCCGTCTGATTGCAAGTCATGATTAGCGCACTGTTGGTGTCCAGGGAAGGGTTGAATCCAAGATAACCAAGTATGGGATCAATAAAAACTCACTCCAGCAGGAAGGTGAACGAAACCCAAAGTCGTCCCACCCTCCGGCACAATTCGGGGCAAACAACCTGGAACTGGAACAGAAATACGAAGAGTCTCCTTAATCACAGCGTTCTGAAATATGCGGTTAGAAAGGTTCGAATTGTTTCGTACTGACTTGTTCAAACACGTAAAGTAGGGTCGAAAAAGCCAACATGGCCAAGGTTTTCGATACGTACCAGATACGAAAGGTTTTGAATCTTGATATAATCAAACGTGTCCCTTATAAATGGGGCATTTTCATCCAACTCCTTCACGAGGTTGGCGTAAATCTCCGGCGACGAGAGGATGTAGAAGAAGGCACAAGCGAGCGTATACGAAGTCGTGTCGCTACCGCCTGCAACAAAATTAAAAATGTCCTCCAAAGGATTCGGTACAACCTTGTCCTTTGCCGAATCATTGCTATCCATGGCAAGATAGCGCTTCATGTGAGAATCGCGCAATTCCTGGTCTTCTGCCAACTTTTGTATGCGCATGTCTTCGTCGTTCCAGTCTTTACAATACTATATGCAGATACGTTAGTGATTCTTGTCATCTTGTCAGGCCCTTCTCCCGCCTTGGGCACACCTTCATAAAAGTCGTGAATGAGGCATTGAACTTTGCAAAGCTTGTCCCGGGGATGAGACCCAATAACATGGCTGGCAGAGGATAGCTGACAACTGTGGAATGAGATGCCAAGCGATGGATTTCTGTCAGCTACAACTCTGAATGATGGAGGGTTGAACAAGTCTTACACAGCCAGCTTTGCGTCATGAGCTGCTCGAATGCTTCCAAAAACGGATGGTATCCATCATATTCGATGAGTGAGATGTCATGTGAGTAGAGATTATGGAGAATCATGGAAGTCTAGCAAGCTCCTGTCAGATGGCCTGTACACATTGTATTTGGGGCAATTACTTGGCTTGGAACTAACGCTCAATGTTCGCAAGACTTTTACCATGTTTACTGCCTCGCCAGTTTTGATGTGTCCCTCCATTTTGGCAGCAGAAGACAGCAGGTCTTTGTGAAGCTTTGGTGCCAAGTCGTTGACTGCTCGTTGTGCATATAATGGCGCCAGATGCGAGCGATAGGTGCGATACTGTGCTGGATCAATCATGGCGTCCAAACCATTAAAGTACTTGTAAAATGAGTCACTCTTTTTCCATTTTGACCCAACTTTAAATATTCTAATAGAGTCAACGTTAGAACCTGTCAATAGATTAAAATCTCGGCTGCTTCCTTACACATCGAAGTACTCTGGCTGGTTCGTGTGCACAGAGTTTGGACCAATTCGAATAATGGGGGAATCTGATGCGTTTAAGTATGCGTGGAACGGGCAGTTGGCTGGAATGGCGAATCTTACTGTAATACTTGTGTAAAGCGCCGAAGCGCTTGGAGTATCCTTCATCTCGTATCCAGTTCCAGTAGAAGGCGTAAAAGTTCGTCAAGGCTGCGAGTTTGGGCCCGGGAACATTTCGAAGAGGGTGGAAATATAATCTATAGACGCCGGTGGTCACGGCAGGGAGGAGCACAGCGGCAAATGCTGTGAATGCGATCAAAGTCCATGAGGCTTGTAGAGGCTGAGGCAACCACTGCCATATCTGGCCTCTCTTGCTGATGGAGAGGGTAAATGATGTCGTATCATTGCTCTCCATGAGTGACTCGTTACACAATTAGGCAGTGTAAACTCTGTCAAAGTGTGAGCTAGGTGTTGTTTTAAGAGTGGAAAGGAGAGGGAAGAGGCAGTTGAAAGAGAATAAGATATGGCAAGTTCTGTGGGTCTTACAAGTTGGTCATCAGATAACCCCAGCTTCTTCAATAATAATCCTCGAAGCACGTACTATTCTGTCTACGACCACAAGACCTGATGTCAACGAAATGTTGACCCCGGGGCAGGGAAAGCGGCGAGGACCGAGCGGGCGAGGGAATTAACCGAGTCGATTTCTGCTACTATTAGGTCTGTGGTAGCGATCGAATTTGAAGCTCGTTTGACCGAATTGATTGAAGGTGCTGGAAGGTCGGCGGCAGCTATCACGATATACTTACACGTCAGCGACTCAAACCATGGTCATATTAACTTGTTGTCCGAGAAAATGTTGGGAGAAACAAATGGGAGGCTTGGGGAAGGCCTCGTTTATCATTCAAAATAAGCAAAGACAAAAGTCAGCCCAATGATGCAACTTCATTGCCAGGGGTGCTTCTTGGTAATGCATAAAGCAGGCAAGGCTCTGATTCCTCCGACCAAGGCTTTCCGTGTTTTCCTTGACGGAAGAAGGCCAAGTGGTAACAGCTCAAACAATGATTTCGTCATACTTTAAAATTCTGAATTGCCTGACGCTGAGAGCCTGGTCCGCTTGACCCTGAGAGACTTGAGGCTTCCCAAGAAGTAGGCGGACGGCAGAAGAGCGTAAATTTCGTTATACGCGTCGGGGTGACGACGGAAACGGAAAAAGCGTCGTAGATGCTTCCGGATGTTGACTACAGTTAAGGCCCTTAATTGATGACTGTTGGATATTTATAAACAGGGTTTAATTTCCCTCATGGGTAGCTTCCATACAAGGACTCATCCGCTTTTCAATTCAATCCATAGCTTTCTTCCGTGACACGCGGGTTACGCCCAAGCCTGTAGACTCAGCTCTGCTCGGCCCAGAGCTTCGACGCCGGGCCAGTCCGATGTTTGCAAACTTCTATTCGCCCGGCCGTAGTTGCTATGGAAGAAACGAATCCGCGGAACTGCTCTTCTTTTATTGTTTTATAACGCCCGGATGCTCAACCAATAAGGGTTAAACCCCGTATAGCTCACTTGAAACTGGCTAAAGGTGGCCTTTCTATAACGTCACAAACAATGTACGGAATAACAGCGCAAGTTGTATATTCTATCTAGATCGGCTTGTAATCGTAATGGTATGAATTTTAGAAAACAAATGAAAGGAGACAATATTGAAAATGCTGTCCACAAGTCTCGCCATAAACAACTTGTATCCCGTACTTGCTCGTGGACATGTGGTTGGTAAACTACCAAGGGCGGAAAAGTTGCCAAGAATACAACTACAATTTCGCCTTCTTTTCAGCTTCCATCACCAACTTCTCCGTCATTTTTTCCACCCTATCCGCCAGGTCCGAGGCAACTAAGCCCAGGGTACGGTATACCTTCCGTCGCAGAGCACTAGGAGTCCGCGACACAGACTCGGCAATGTTCACAACCACATTATTCTGAAACTCGTCGTCTCGCAAGACGGGCAGGGACTTCCAGAATTCTCTGGGAAACTTGTAGTCCAGCTCATTTGGCTGCGACCATTCGCTCGAGGTCGTTTCAGAAACCCATGCCGAGTGTTCCTGGCTCTTTGGTTCCGGACGCACCGAGTCCTTGGCCTTGGTAGCCTCGGCAGTTTGTCTGGGCTGATTCGCCGGCATCTCAAGGTTATGCGGACCCAGTCGATGTCTTTGCGCGTCCGGATAGGCGAAAAGACGTGCCTGCAGCATAGGATCCTCCGAGGGCTCGACGCCAGGAACGAGGTGCGAAGGTGAAAACGCTAGCTGCTCAATCTCCTGGAAGTAGTCCTTTGGACCCTTCTTCAACGTCAACTTGCCGAAACGCCTTGATGGAATGACGGGGATGTCGGGCGGGTAGTTGCCCAGGTTCCAGTGTTTTGTCACATCAAGAATATTGAAAGGCAACTTGTGGGCATCTTCGGGGTCAATGACCTGTACGTTGGCAGTCCAGCTAGGACATTCGCCCCGTTCGAGACTCTCATTCAGATCTCTTGTCGCGCTTTCTTGGTCGTTGGGAGCCAGTTCTTTGGTCTGGCTGCCCTGCTCGAAATTGGGACCCTGGTCGGATGACAGGAACCAGTGGACGTATTTCCATGAACCGTCTGGTTTGACCCATTTGTATGCGTGGCCCACGTAGCCGCTCATGCTGCGGTAGTCGAACATGGTTCCAAAGTCGCTGAACTGGAACATGACCATGTGTAGAGTCTCGTGATTGTTGCATACGAATTCCCACCAGTTGCTCGGGTTTGTGAGGTTCGTCTTGGGGTCAGGTCGTTGCGCGTGGACGAGGTCGGGAAACTTGATTGGGTCGCGAATAAAAAACATGGGGATGTTCAGGCAAACCCAATCCCAGTTTCCTTGCTGCGTGAAGAACTTGACGGCCAGTCCTTTGACGTCTCTCACTGCCTCTGCAGAGCCGCGTTCCAGAGCCGTTGTTGAGAAGCGAACAACACACGGCGTCTTCTTGCCGACCCCAAGCAGCATGTCGATGTCGCAAATGTCGGAAATGTCATCTGTGACCTAGATGGTTGGAAAAGAGCGTCAGAAAGCCAGTCAAACCGTGGAATAGAGCATGTGGCCATGTGATGGTTACCTCAAACTCTCCATACGCGCCCGCGCCTCGCGCATGGACTGCTCTTTCGGGAATCTTTTCGCGGTTGAATTGCGCCAGCTTATCGAGTAGGTTATAATTTAGGCCCGGATTACTTTGAGGACCTCGATTGTCCTTGAGACCCGCGTCGTGAGACCCTTTGGTCTCAGTAGAAGAGTTGTGAGCCATGGGCGAAGTTTGCAGCCACGATCAGGAAAACTGTGAAAGAAAATGGTGAGTTGAGATCAAAGCCGACTTTCACCGAAAGCACAGAAGCTGCCTCAATACTATGTTGCCAAGGTTTCTGGGGGATGGATGAGATATATTTCGAACCAGCGCAGAATTGGAGGCGGGTTGCGTCATAAGCCTTGATTTAGAAAACCATGGGTTTCTCGATCGATCAGTTTATGCAAGGTACATTGCCCAAAATAAAAACGACTTGTGCAAACAGGGGTTCAATAATCCACTGGTGAACGTCTCTCTGCCTGTCTGCCGACGGACATTGATGTCGCGGTGATTGAGAGAATGTGCAATCTTTTCCATTGAATGACTTCATGAAAGACTCCGTGTATTTAGGCTTTAAACTGTTATCTAGACTCAAAGGGTCATGCACTACGGGACGCCTGCTCCGACATTGATGTTGGCTCCATAGACCGGGTGAGAGTCTTCGCTGAGCAACCACACAATCGTACGCGCCACTTCATCAGCTCCACACATTGTAAGGCCTTGGCTGGCGTACAAGGCCTGGATCTCGTCCAGGGACTTTGCATTAGGCTCAAACTGGGGCAATAGCGGCGTGTTTGTGATTCCTGCTTCCCGTTAGATGCTGGGGCGACGTGGTCAAAAGTGACAAGGGGCATCCAGTCAGCTTTACCTGGCGAGACACAATTCACCCGAATGCCCAGCGGAAACACATCAGCAGCGACGCATGCAGTGAAATGCACACATGCCTGCTTGGATGTGCTGTAGGCATAGACGTCGGGCATGTGAGAAAAGGCTGCTATACTGGCCACGTTGACGATGCTGCGGTTCCCTTTCGGCAAGTCCGTCATTGCCCGGACTTGAGCGCGCGTGCAGTAAAAGACGCCGTCGAGGTTTACTTTGAGAATGCGACTCCAATCTGCATCTGTCTCTGCGAGGATGGTTGGCGTCGTGCGCAAGCCGGCCCCCTGTGCGACGCCAGCAATATTCGCAGCGCCATGCAGGTTTCCATGGGACGAGACAATGTCTCTTAGCCACTGATTGACATCTTCCGAGGAGGTGACATCCAGTACTGTGCATTGGACCAAAGTGAGTGAGTTGATTTCTGTAATGGACTTCTGCAGAGAGCCAAAGTTGGTGCTGGACACATCGGCGACGCAGATGACACCAGCTCCGCGTTCGGCCAGCAATCGACAGGTCGCAGCACCAATGCCGGAGGCGCCACCTGTGACGGCAAATATCTTGGCAGTGAGGGATGCCATGGTGTAGAAAACGGGATATAGGGGGCTGTACAGGTTCGAAACTAAGAGGGCTCAGGCTATATTTTCTACGGGTTCGTAGCCACTGATAAAGGAGTATTCTGGAAGATATTTGCCTATTTTCAGCAACTACTGCTCACTGTCATGACCGGAAGTTGTTGCCGGCCGCAATTGGTTTTCAGCGAGTTTCAACGTCACAACTGCTCGCAACTACTCTTCAGTCCGCCGGACCCGACGTCCCTGTGGCGAGTGTCGGCCCCATCTCGTTGATAAAAATCAACGAATGTGGCACTTGGCACTGAAGAGCAACGTTGCCTGTCAGCAACTACATCTTCTATAAGTGCGCTTACTCGGTGCGAAGCGCGTAAGCAAGAAATCATCAGATAGAATTCAGTCTAGGGGGTATAAGAAGTTTGCCGACTTTTCGAGCATCATGCCGGGGGGAGTGTATGCATGTACATAGGGCCAGGGCTATGTATCCATTCAGAAACTTAAAAAAAAAAAAGCTTAAACAGAGCGAGCCAATTTGTCGGGCACTTCAAATTCAAATGTCCGGTACTCATCTCTTCGAGAAGCATGCCAGCATTTTCTGCAAGAACCGGCCATTTCTCATCAACGTTTGCTTTAGTCATGGGACGATATGAGTCTAGTACTTGATTATATCCACCGGCGTAGACGCAGCCAGGAATCACAACCAGACGGATATCCAAAAAAACGCAGGGTAAGTGGCGCTGTCCTTAGCATTCCGAATTTATGAACCAGAAGGTTATATAGCAATTTGTCACAATTGACACACTACGTATAATTTTCAGGCAGAAAATCGCCATTTTTAGAAATTTTCGGATCACGGAAAATGACAAAGTCGTTGTTACACAGAACAGTACATTCTTACAACTTTCTTCCTTGTCTTCATGGCTAAATCAACACTACGACATCTATTTTTCCTCCCCCATCTCTCTCTTTCATGACGTGTTCAACAACGTTCTCAAAAGCGCGTCCAGACCATAGGAAGGCGAAATACCCTACCCTCGTCACACATCAACCAACACTTCATGATTGCATGTTGCTTACTACAGTTAACACACTGATTAAACGTTGAATGTATCAGCTACTTGCGCCCGCAGCCGCCTTGGCTCTAGGCGTTGCAGTCTTTCTGTCGCAGCCGAACCAGCCTCAATGCCGTTGCCGACCCTCGGAACCGTGCTGGCCGAGTGCGGATCAATGGGGTACCTTCAACAAGTCGATAGGGGGAAACCTGGCCAGGATTCGACCCGTGGCCTCTGTATGTCATGGCCCAGAGTACGACGCTGCTGCTTGTACGGATTTGTCGAGCCTGGCACGCGACAGCGGATGGCGAGCCTCTAACCCTGGTGAGTCTCTTCCGGTTCCTCGTAAAGTGATGCAGTGCAAGAAGGCTAATGAGCTCATTCCCTCCACAAAGCAACCCTGCAAGACTGGGTATGGGAGGGCAATGGTCTCGCTGAGGAAATTTGCCATGTTGTCACGTCCCCGGAGGAATCTCAACAATCCGCCTGTCACCAAGGCAGGGTTCCTGTGTATTCGGCAACAGTTCAATCTACCACTCAGATTCAGTCTGCGGTCAGATTTGCCAAGGAGCACAACCTTCGTCTTGTAGTGAAGAATAGTGGCCATGACTGTGCTGGACGGTCGAGTTCTCCCGACTCATTCCAAATACATACCAATCTGCTGAAAGGAATCACCTATCATGACAACTTTGTTGCTCAGGCTTCCGCTGCCAAAGGCTCCGGACCTGCGGTTACTATGGGTGCTGGAATCATGCATTGGGAAGTGTATAGCGACGGCGTTAAGAACGGCTACACCATTGTCGGAGGCGAATGTCCAACTGTGGGCGCGGTGGGCGGATTCCTGCAAGGCGGCGGCGTCTCGAGCTTCCACAGCTTCACAAAGGGCCTTGCAGTAGACAACGTCTTGGAATATCAAGTGGTGACTGCCAATGTATGTGTCCCCCTCATGTCTCACGCTTCAGGTTCTCCCTCCCTTTGGTCACAACGATGCTAACGAGAATTCTCAGGGTGAGCTCATCGCAGCAAACGAATATCAGAATCGAGACTTATTCTGGGCTTTGAAAGGAGGAGGCGGAGGTACCTTTGGGGTTGTTGCTCAAGCCACAGTTCGCGTGTATCCTGATGATCCTATCACAGTCGCCGCCATAAGCATATCGACGTCTCTCACAAACAGCCTATTTTGGACTGAAGGGGTCAGTGAGCTTCTACGTCTTTTGAGGATTTTCAATCAGCAAGGACTTCCAGGTCAGATCGTCGTCATGGGTCCAAACCAAGGTTCTGTGCAGGCCACGTTGGAATTCCACTTTCCGAACACGACCGACGAATCATACGTGAATGGATTGCTCAATTCACGAATGAGGCCTCTGGGGGATCATAAAATTTCGATCAACTTGTCTACCAGGGTGCAGAAAAAGGCAAGTTCCGAAGTTCGACTTGGGCCAGATACTTATCCACCGCAGTACGGAATTGTCCAAGGCTCTGTCCTGATATCTGCCGCACTTTTCAATTCTGCGGATGGTCCCCCCCTGATTGCAAGAAACTTTTCCAACTTAAACCTGGGACCGAATGATATTCTTTTCACTAGTAATCTTGGTGGTCGTGTCATGGATAACAGCGATATCGATATCCCCCTCCATCCATCTTGGCGCTCTGCAGCCCAGTTGGTCACTTTGGTACGCGCAGTCGAACCGTCAAATAAGGGGAAGCTGGCCGCTTTAGAAACCCTTCACTCACATGATATGCCAATTCTGTACTCACTGGAACCCAAAAATAAGGTGTCGTATCGTAATTTGGGTGATCCCTCCGAGAAGGAGTTTCAGAGTAGATACTGGGGGTCAAACTACAAGCGTCTCGCCTCCATTAAAGAAAGATGGGATCCGGACGAATTATTCATCACTAGACTCGGGGTAGGAAGCGAAGAGTGGGATACTGAAGGAATGTGCAGAAAGTCTATTGGCCTTGTGGCTCGGGTTAGTGAGCTGCTCCGACTCTCGGGTAGATGGATATTGGGGGATTTTCGCTTTTGATACAGCAAGTAGATATAATAGATTCATCTCGATAATATAGAATGTCGTTAAAATAACCCTGGAATTTCATCTATAAAGAGCACTAGTTTGGGATATGACGTCTGAGTCCACAATGTGCGGGTATGACGAGCGGAATATTGGAGAAGCTATTTTATAACCAAAATTCCCAGGCTCTATATATACAACCTGTCCCAGACCAAAACGTTCGAATTCGTCAACTTCATCTACTATATCGAAATCCTCCTCACACTTCCATCATGGCCTCTCCTCGAGTCATTGATATTCGTTCCTCTCATTTTGAAGACTTGCTTACCGACCAGGTATTGAAAGGCTTCAGCAATGACCCAAAAACTCTCCCTGCTCAACTCTTCTATACGAACGAAGGACTGGAGCACTGGAATCACCATTCTCGCCAGCCTGATTTCTATCCCAGGCAACAAGAAATTAAAATTTTAAAGCAGAGAGGAGATGACATGGCAAGGTCTATTGCGGAAAATAGTGTCATCTTGGATCTCGGTAGCGCGTAAGTGAATTTACATCTTCTCTCGAGTAGAGAACAACACTGATGGACAGTAAATGTCAAGAAACCTTGAAAAGGTGACTTACCTTCTCGAAGCGCTGGAAGCTCAACAGAAAAACGTGGCCTATTTCGCGCTCGATCTCAGCGCATCGCAGCTGGCCTCCACGCTCGACTCTATTCCCACCGACAAATTCCGCCATGTTCGCTTCACTGGACTGCATGGTACATTCGAAGATGGGCTGCGTTGGATCAATGAGACGCCTGAAATTTGCGACTTGCCACACTGCGTGCTGCTGCTCGGGCTCACGATTGGTAATTTCTCACGGCAAAATGCCGCGACGTTTTTGAACAACATTGCCAAGAATTCTTTGCAGGGCAAATCAAGAGCGCAAAGCTCTATCGTCATGAGCCTAGACAGCTGCAAGATGCCAACCCAGGTTTTGAGGGCTTACACGAGCGACGGGGTCGTACCGTTTGCATTGCAGGCTCTCACCTACGCGAACACGCTTTTCCAGGAAAAGACCAAGAATGGAGTCAACGGCCGACAGTCGTCTTGCAACCTAGACCCAGAGGACTGGTACTACCTCAGTCAATGGAACTTTGCTCTGGGAAGACATGAGGCTTCACTGATTCCACGATCAAAAGACATTAACCTGGGACCCTTGCTGAATGACATAGTTGTCAGGAAGGACGAGCAAGTTCGTTTCGGATGTAGCTACAAGTACGATGCTTCGGAGCGTACGGAGTTGTTCACGGCGGCTGGACTCAAAGATGAGACGGCTTGGACAGGCGAGAAGTGTGATGTTGCAATTTATGACTTGAAACTAAGCTAATTCTTCATGTATTCAATTAATTCTTCAATAGCCAGATGTCCTTCTCACTTGAAGCAAACTCTTGAAAGGTACGAGGCGTTGTACCAGTCAATTCAAGCACGGTCTTATTGAGTCTTTCTTCCCCTCCTGCCCTGACTATCAAGTCCATCGAAGCGTGCATCTGTGCATCCTCGAGCGGCATACCGTACTCGTGCATTTTCTCGGCGAGCTCTGATTCTTCGAGTCTGACATGATCGATCTTTCTATTCAGCTGCTTCGAAAGAGTCTCGGCAACCTTGACTCGCTTGTCAGTATCTGGGGGTGCATCTCTGTCCTTTGCATGTACTTACATCATCGTAAGTGAGCAGTTCCGGTCCGAGCAGAATAGGGTCAATATTTTCTTCCACATCTCCCTTCAGCGCACGAAAAGCGACTCGGGCAATGTCAATCACGGAGATGAATGGGACTTTGCCATTTTCCGCTGCCGAGTAAATCTTGTCTTCTTTCCTAATTGCCTTGCACTGGAATTCGTGTGGGGAAGAGAAATTTTCTGCCATTCAAACAAGATGACTTAGTACGACATGTTTGCAGAAACAAAACGCATCGAGTGAGCTAGATCCTCATACCCATGAACCATGTTGGTCTTAATACGGTGTAATGGATTCCCTCCATGGAAGCCAGGTGCTCATGAATCTGTCCCATAGCAGGAGCGCCTCGTTCCAACATGCTTGCGCTTAGCAGCACAAATCTCTTGACGTCTTTGAGCCGGGCATGATTGATGAAGGCGTTTACAGGCGGAGCCAAGTCGGCTATCGGCGGAGGAACAAGCCAAACAGCCGAGATTGGCTGCATCCCATCTTTAGGAGATAGGACATTGTCATAGGTTGTATCATCTAGCCAATCAAAGCGCAATTGGCGGTACTTCGACTCGGGGGTGCAGGAGCGAGACGCTATGGCGAAAGGCAAGTTGGCCGCATCGAGTAGAGCAGCAATGTGACTGGCCGTCTTGCCACGTCCTCCAGTTAGTAGAATAGTCATTTCTCTTCTTCAGAGATGGAGAACAAATAAAGCGATTCTGGCCTTAGCGTAGATCAACTTGTGAAGATGGTAAAAGGCAGTAGATTTCTTGAATTATTTTGCCATGATATTACGACGAAAATGTACTATTATATGTAGATATCAGCTGACAAAGTTGACATTTGAGTCATGTCTAGAATATTTTCAACTCCTGAAGCTTAGAGGGCTTGTTGGTCTCGTAGATTCTCTAAAAGGAAGTGTACCTTCTTTGCGTTGCGTTGCTTCTATCGTCGGCAACTAGACACTGATGCGCAACTCTCAGACAGAATTTTCCTTAAGACGCAGTTGATGCTGCAGAAGAATTCTTTCCATCGCCCTAGTTGCTTTTTGCCAAGCACCACCTTGGTTGCAACAGCACCGCATCTACCGTTCCAATTGGTTGATAAGTATCTACGAAATCACTCCAGTCCAGAGCAGGTCTTATTTGCGACACCTAAGGCGCGGTCAGCCCGACCCAGATCTAGTCTAGGCTCTGGAGACATACACCTTACATGCCTGTAACATTTTGCTGACATGGGTCTCTCACATTTTCAGGCGTTATTAGGACAAGTGCATCTACACGCTTGCAACATCATGTCCAACTGTACGATTGCCTCTGGGACAAACGGGTAATCCGGCGAAACAAACCACCCGAGACGAGCTCATTTTGAAGACGGCTAAGCTTGTAATTGCCTTCACAATCTGGCATTATGCTTGAGGTTTTGAGCAGGAGGTATCAATTCTTTATGGCAGACTCCCGGACGTAATGTTCGAAAGCGGCAGTCTCCTGCCATATCGAAAAGGTCGAAATTTGTGTACATTGTTAGGAAACTGACTTCCCTGCAACGATCAAGTCCCCGAAGCTACACCGAGAGAATGTATCCCACAGATTGGCCGTTTTTTGCAACAACTCCGAAGGTGGCTACGGCGGCAATCATTGAAGGTATACTGCATTCTCGGGAGCTCCGTGGCCGGCCCGATCGCTGCTGGAGTTTCCTCTAAATCGCCCAGCTTTGTTACTTTTTATCCAATATAACCCGAGTCGGCTTCCCCGATCCGCAGAATTGTTGTCACTCTCAGCAATGTGACCTCATCATGAAATGCCCCAGATACCTTCTTATTTAACACGACAGTATACGGTCATATTCATTATCCTAGGAACGAATCTCAAACTTGCAAATATCAGGACTGTTTGTCCCTCTGAGCGTTGCAATCAGTGTTGAATTTCATCTTTCCGCCACGAATAAACGCATTCTCTTCTCACATAATACTTTGCTTTACGATGAAAATTGAAGAACGAATGGGCCACAGTGTCTATGAGACGCTCAGTCTCATCTTCGATTTCCCGAATGACGACCAGAAACTTTGGTGGCATAGCACGGCGCCCATGTTTGAAGCTATGCTTCAGACCGCCGGCCATACCATCGACACACAATACCGACATTTGGGGATATACAAGAAGCACGTCATTCCGTTTCTGGGCGTTTATCCCACGAATGACAAGGAACGATGGCTAAGCATCTTGACGAGATACGGAATTCCATTCGAACTGAGCTTAAACTGTTCCAACTCTGTTGTTCGATATACATATGAGCCGATCAACGCTGCAAGTGGGACACAGAAGGATCCGTACAACACACTAGCCATTTGGGAGAGTTTACAGAAACTCGTACAGATCCAAGCAGGAATTGATGTCGAGTGGTTCAAGTACTTCAAGCGAGAGCTCACTCTTAATACGGCCGAGTCTGCATATTTATTCGACAACGGTCTGGCAAAAGATGAGATTAAGACGCAAAACAAGCTAGCCTTGGATCTCAAAGGCGATCAATTCGCAGTAAAAGTATACATATACCCTGCGTTAAAGTCTCTTGCTACGGGTAAATCCATGCACGAGCTCATTTTCGGCTCTGTGCACAAGTTGTCTCTGCAATATAGCAGTATCCGCGCAGCTTTTGAAAGGTTGGAAGGATTTGTTATATCACGAAATAGTCGTGCACAAACTGGTGACTGTGGCGCTCTACATCCACGGCTTTTGTCGTGCGACCTGGTCGATCCCGCCAAGTCTCGCATCAAGATTTACCTCCTGGAGCAGATGGTGTCATTGTCCGCCATGGAAGACTTGTGGACATTAGGTGGACAACTCACCGATCAATCGACAATGGATGGACTCGATCTCATCCGCGAGCTTTGGGATCTGCTTCGGATTCCCCCAGGTTTGCGGAGTTATCCAGAGCCGTACCTGGCCTTGGGGAAAGTCCCAGACGAGCGACTCCCATCCATGGTCAATTATACGCTGCACCATGACGATCCCACACCCGAACCCCAAGTGTATTTCACCGTGTTTGGCATGAGTGACTTGGATGTGACCAATGCGTTGACAGTCTTTTTTGAAAGACGCGGGTGGAGCGAAATGGCTACAAAGTACAGGGCCTTTCTTCAGAAATCATTGTGAGTATTGTCAGCATCAAAGATCGAAGCCTTTAATCCGTACTCACATAATTCTTGCACAGCCCACATGACGACCATGAATCCCTGAATTATATTCATACGTACATTTCGTTTTCATACCGTAATAACAAGCCATATTTGAGTGTATACTTGCACTCGTTCGAAAGTGGGAATTGGCCGGTTTGTAAGTACTTGTTTGGATATCCGTTGTGAGGAGTCACTGTGAACTGACTTGAGCCACTTGCTTGCAGTGCCAGATGTTCCTGTAGCTTTCGATGCATTCCGTCGCGAACCCTCTCCGTACAAGAAAATTGAGCTGGGTCTTGATTAGCCTGGTACGGGGGGTCATTTTAAGGATGAAATACAAATATACATCATGCCTTGGTTTAGGTGGCATGGTCGCTAAGATGATTTGATTCGTAAAAATGATTTAGCAGTGATTGGATATCTTAGACTCAAGATAAGATGCATAAACAATAAATACCGAGCCCTGAAATTTGATAGTAGAATGCGAATATGCCAAAGCGAGAAAACAATAGAAATAAGGCTGCAGCATTTGCGTCCATTGATTCACCAAAAACTTCCAGTGCTACAGAATTCATTAGTGTCACAAAAAGAACGCGGCCTAGTTGAACAGCAATTATACCTCCTTTTATTCCGTTGACAATTAATCTAGGGTAGTTGCCTGAATCAATTTTGTCATGTTCCAGTACAATACCTAGTCATCATACTATCTAAAAATAGTATTCTGGCCAGTTAGTCTTACTTTCGCACTTTCCTTCACGGCAAAGTATTTTGGAAAATGTATAGAAATAATGGATGGGCAATGAATATTTGACGGCTTGATGTGCGGGCAACCTCTGCTTCACGTGAGAATGCTGAGTCGCATCACGTCATGAAACTACCTATCGAAGACCTCAAGGAACAGTGACCGCTATCCGAAACTAGTCGGAGGCCTTTGGGCTTTGAATATGCACTCGCCTTCTTTGGGAAAGTGGCTCCAGGCACGGGACATAAACGAGATACGCATCCAGAATCTCAAGTTGAGGTCTACGTACTAATACGAGAATCGAAAAAAAAAACACGTTTAAGTACCGTAATTCTTGGGCGATGACAATAAAAAAACTCCACTCTCCTACACGCGTGCCTGTTCATATATATACTTTCGTATGTAGTATCAAGAACAAGCACCAACTATATTTCCTCGCAACGCACGATGCCTTCAGATCAGAAAACACGCTGTATAGTAATAGGAGCCGGGTGAGCATATAGACTTGACAAAGCATAAGAACCATCTCACTAACAATTGTGATAGAGTATCCGGCATCCTCATGGGTAAGATGGCAAATTTCGAAAAGTTAGAGACCCTGGGCGATCTTGAGGACCTGACTGGAATAAAACTAGCCTATAAGCTACAGCATCACTTGAATGATTTTGTCGAGTTCCAGATTCTGGAAAAGAATCCTGACCTTGGAGGCACTTGGTACGAGAACAAATATCCAGGTTCGTTCAAGTTGTTCTAGCTCTTGACACGATTCGCAAGTCTTACCAGATATAGGCTGCGCATGCGACGTTCCGAGCCACTGCTACCAATACGCCTTTGCGCCAAACCCTTCGTGGTCGAAATTGTATGTCACCATTTATCCAGATATAGGTATAACCCTAACTCTTCTAGATACTCCTCCTCAGAAGAGATTCACGATTATCTCAAGAAAGTAGTCAAGCACTTTAACCTGGAACGATACATTCGCTACAACACCAAAGTCACCTCGGCCAAATGGATTGAATCGACTGGCACTTGGTCTGTGGACATTAGTGATGGGACGACGATTGATTGCGAAATACTAATCAATGCTGGGGGTATCCTCCACCATCCTCAATTGCCTGACCTCAAAGGGCTCAAAAGCTTCTCCGGTAAGGTGGTACATACGGCTGCATGGGACTCTGAACTAGATCTACGTGGCAAAAAGGTGGCACTCATCGGATCAGGCTCCAGCGCAGTCCAGATTCTACCGCAGCTTCAGCCTGTATGCAGTTCAGTACGGGTATATATTCGCACTCCTCCATGGATTGCGCCCCCCATGGTTGATACTGAGTCGGAATCACCAAATCGCGACTACACAAACGACGAACAGGCATTTTTCAGACAAGACCCGGCAAAGTATGCCCAGATGCGAAAGGAGATCAACTCAAATTTAAATGGCATGTTCAAAGCCCTGTTTAAGAATTCTCCGGAACAGCAGAATTTTCGACAAATGCTGGAAACACGAATGCGGTCTCTAATAAGAGACGAAAGCCTGCAGGATCACCTTGTTCCCAAGTTTGAAGTAGGCTGCCGCCGCGTGAATCCCTGTGAACAGTTTCTTTACAGTATTCAGGAGAAGAATGTTACGGCCGTCTTTAACGCGATTGAAGAAGTCAAGCCACATGGAATCGTGTCTGCAGGCGTCGAGCACCCAGTGGATATTATTGTCGCAGCGACTGGATTCAATAATAGTTTCAGGCCACAGTTCCCCTTATTAGGCCGTGATGGAGTCAACCTTCAAGACATCTGGGCAGAGGAACCAACTTCATATTTCGGAACCGGTGTTTCTGGGTTTCCTAATTATCTCACGTTTCTTGGGCCAAACACACCTATTTCCAACGGCGCTTTCATGGGTATGTTGGAATCTTTCTGGTATGGTTTACTAATCTAACACACTTTGCAGGACCCTTGGAAGGGACGAGCGATTATTTCATCAGGCTACTTCAGCGGGCTATCAGATACAGAGCATCTTCATTCGATGTAAAACCCGAAGCGCAGGCCGACTTTGACAGTCGCGTCTGTGAGTTTATGAAGAAGACGGTGTGGACGGGGTCATGCCGCAGTTGGTGTAGGTTCTTTTTTGATACCGTAACAATTTATGGACATTCTACTCACGTTTTAAAAGATAAGAAAACTAGTGATGGTAAAATCACAGCGCTATGGCCAGGCAGCTCGTTGCAGTACATGCAGGTCCTAGCTGAAGATAGATGGGAGGATTATAACTGGGCGTACAGGGGACGAAGATATGATTACTGGGGAAATGGGTTTTCGTGGATTGAGCAACCAAAGAGCGACAAGTTGGGAATCCAAGAGCGTAAATCGAAAAACGAGATGGTGACGATTCCCAACATTGACGCTGATTTAGGCTTCTATATCACACAACAGGCACCCTTGCCGGAAGCAGACGCTGAGGACTAGAGCGGGATCAGTCTTCTGTATTGCCGGGTACACATACTTGATGGGGATTATTTTGTAGACTATGGCGTTATTTTGAAATATACAATGTTGCAGTCCGTGCTGATTTAAACAACGACACGAGGAGATCGTTTCAATATAGAAAGGTGGCATATTTAATTTTTAATTCGGGCTAAAGACATGTAACTCAACACTGTGAATAACTTTTAATATTCACCATAGCTTTCCCTTTTTTACATGTCACACGGGTATCACGATGTCACGTCGCGTGCAGATCCTCGACCCCGACGATAGTTATACAAGAGCTCGAAGAAATAGTCGGAGGCCTCGGGCGTCTGTCGCCCCAGGCCTAGACTCACCACTGCTTTGTATACATAACATCTTTCTGTCCACAAGGACCCTTGATATTAAAGAAAGTTATTAGCATGAATAGAACTCTTGTCCCAAGCCCTTGTCAAAGTCAAAGTGCTGTCTATAACAGCGGCTACTCATCAGGAGTTCACCTACACATCAATTCATATGATTTAGCTAAGAAGCATAGTATCTATGCCAATGACAGTATGGCAGTTAATGGCAGTGCTGGTCAGGTTCAGATGTCTTTGCTACGCAGACATCTTTGACACACAAACCCAAGGAGGAATATAATGAACGCACCTGGGTTCCTATCTTCGTCCACAATAGAAATAAATGATACAAAGAAGCTCAATCCATGGTCAAACACTGTAAATCTTTAGTTTCTAATTGATTCTAGCCGCCCGATGCTTCATGGGCTTTGTATGCCGCGTTACGTTTTTTAAGATGCGACAGGATCAATGCAATCCACCGGCGAAGTTTCATCTTCATCATCTCAACAAAGAATTTTATCAATAGTTTGATGTTATGGATACAAAGCACGCGGGCTCGCATGTCCATATCGGCTCAAGGGGGAAGCAGTCCTGAAGTTCTTGCCTACTTGTGTGATACGTCTCCTGCCCAACTAGCACTATCATTCCTCTTCTCCTCTGCCAATTCTTTCAACATTTCAATTGCCTCGTTTTCCCTGCCAAGAGGAACAAATAGATGATCATGATAAAATCCACTGACGGGGTTCACTCCCATGTCCTTGGTTGCCAGCCTGGTCGCAATCACCGCCATAAACCCCACCGCCTCCAAACTGGACGTCACATCCAGCGTAATCATCTTGCAAGGAAAGAAGTACTCCAGGCCGTGAGATTTGGCGTAATCAAGGCTCGTTATTACGGTGAGACCCTCTGCCTCCCGGAAGAAGAGCTGAATCGCCGACACGGGTGGTAACTCTGCTTCGTCTTTGACGGTCGCGAAAACGTAGGTTGTAGGATGAAGGATGGTGCTCAGCGTCGCTAAGAGCTTTGAAAGTGACTTTTCTCCAGGATCTTGCATTGGCGCCGACATTTTGCGGGTGGATTTGAATGGGTGGCGAGGTATTTGGCTGCTGTTGCCCTCTTGGTGCCCGTATTTGGCAGAAGGGTAGTGCAGAACGGGTAAAATAAATGGCTCATTGATCAGTGAGTTAACTGCACATCAGATCCATATCGACCTGTCAAGTCAAATTCTGCAGTATCTGACTGGCCAGGATGGTGGTGCCAGACTTGTCTGTGGCGTCCAAGGCACGCGCGAGGGTTCCAGTCGGGGGAGTAACTTACCAATCATCGTTAAACCTTGACTCTTGCCGACTTTTCATTCGATCAGTCCGGTATTTCCATCTTGCAGGTTAGATATGAGCATAAAATCTGCCGCTTTTGCTACCCAGTTCAAATGAGACGATTCGACTTCTGAGCATTTGTAAAAGAATTTATGTATCAAGATAAACGTATGCGGATTTTTCTAAGCCAGATTCGCTTATTAAGCCTAGGTAGTTTCGTGTACTTAAGTAGCTTGACCAACTACCTAGGTACTTGGTAGTCATTGAGGATGGCACACCGCGACTTACAGAATCTTCATGTTACCACCACAACCTCTTACCCGTACAGTTCTTCCATGAATACCCAATTCGAAGAATGAATACCCGTGAGTGCCCGCGGCTTCTCAATTCTATACCCCAACGACAACGAGGCCCACGGTGAACGGACGGTTGGGCGCGCTCCAGAGTGGACTTGGCCCCAACAAAACAAGAGAAGAATGAGGCGTTGGGGGGGTGGACTGTGCTTTGATCGATAAGAAAACACGGCTCAAAACTTAGGGATCAGGTGAGTACATACTATGCTTACGTATCAGATTGGCATGTCAGTATGATCTAACTTTGTCTTACATAGCCCTGGCATGACTAAATTTGATATCGACACTTTGGATTTCGGCCACACAGGTTACGCGAATCAAGAGCCACCGATAAAGCCTGTTCAAGCAGTTGACAGAAATCAAGATTTCTAGATTTTCATTGCCGGGTTCGCAAGTAAGTCATCTGCTAAACATCTGCTAATGACCCCAGTGGAAGGAATATAAAGTCAAAGCGTAAATAATAAACCTCACCAACAAATTTATAATGATCAACTCAGCCTAGCTATCGTTATACGGAAACATTCTTGTTCACATTAATTTGCCCAAACTCATAACTTCAAAGGAAAAAGCCAACATACAGGCATCACCAACTCTGGACTCGGATAACCACCTTGCCATTTGCCTTTCTGCTTTCAACCTTATCAAACGCTTCCTGGAAATCGGCAAGATCAACCAAACTATCCACCTTGGTCACGCACTTGCCTTCTCCTTGCAGCTTAGAAATTGCCCCCAACTGCTTACCGTTGGGTTCAACCAGGAACCACTTTGCCTCGGCAAGCTTCTTCGTAATCGACTCTGGCTTGGACTGCTGCGGGTCGCCGGTGATGCTGTGCAATACACCCCCTTCTTTCACGGCAGACCAGCAAGACGCAAGCGTTGGTCCACCAACGCAGTCGAAAGCGGCATCTACCTCGCGCTCCGATGGATTCACAGCCACCCAGTCGGAAATACTCTGCTTCTTGTAGTCCACCGCGTCTGTCGCGCCCAGCTTTCGAACATATTCGCCGGCGTGGCCGCTAGCGACGGCGATAATCCGGCCCGCTCCGGCGAGAGATGCAAACTGAACCGCCCAGCTGCCCACGACACCAGAGGCTCCTGTAATAAGCACCTTGAGAGCCCTATTTTTCGCTCGGGCTGCTTCAGCTCCAAACACTGCCTTTTCATCTAGGACCCCATGTTGGAAGACGCCCTGCCAGGCCGTGAGTGCACTTAGTGGCGTCGCCCCGGCATCTGTCCATCCCACGTTCTTGGACTTGTGTGCCATTTGAGAGAGTCGAGCTAGGGTGTATTGACGCAGGTTGCCGGTTTGCGATGGCTCGAGGCGGAAAAACACCTCGTCTCCGATTTTGAAGCCAGAGGCCCGGGCCTCGTCGCTGTCAGCGAGTTTGGCGACAACGCCTGCAGCCTCGGTGCAGGGGACTCTCTCTCGCCCGGGCGCAAAGAGAGAAGGAAACAATCTCTCCCAGTGTAATTCACCCGCGCACGGCGTAGTGGTGTAAACACGGACAAGACACTCGTCTGGGCGGGAAATGGTAGGCAGTGGCGCTTCTTCGAGGACGAGGCGCGTCGAGTTGGGGTCGGGTTGGTGCACCACTTTCATGGTGCTGGGAAGGGAAAGGGACGCCATTTGAGGCAATTGTAATGTTTCGTTCAAGTATGACGGTGACGGTATTTAGAATAGGTCTGTATAGACGAATGAAGATTTGAGCATGGCCCGCATGCGCCAGTGGTGTTTCGATGGCTCAAGGGGATGACACGGCCTTATATTGTTTGCAAAGAGGCGCATTTGGTATGCATTTTAGTCGTCTGCAATATACGGCATCGAAGCCTTTTCGCCATTCCGGCTTGCTCGGAGCAACTTGAGAAGTCGGGAATCGCCAAAGATTCGTCACATAGGCATCACCATGTCTGGGAGCAAAACGCCACGGTTCTTGGCTGGGCTAATGGCTCATGGACAACGGAAAATAGCCCAACATGATGTCGACTCTCCACCCACGCCATGCTTACCCGGATAGCCTATGGCCGGGGATCAGGGAAACCGTGGGAAGGCTAAAGTGTGGGTTGCTGTCGATGGCCATGCGGGGCCCAACACGAAGAGTGAGGCTATATATACTTATATCTAACTCTATAGACCAATGGCTTTTTCATCAGAAGCGCATCAGAAGTCATTGACACGCAAAACCTGGACTTGGATAAGCTAGTTCAGACTTTACTTTAAACTTGAACAAACACTCATCAAAATGGAGCAAGGCCGAATCGTACCCGATCCCCCCAAATACGACAGAAGGTATACACTGCATCCATGGAATTGACCCTGACCAAACGCAGCTGCTGAATAGCTGACTCATTATTTTCCGAATAGCCGACCGCTTCCGCTGGTGGAGCTTGCGTATCAATATAAGCTTCCCAACATCCCTGGAAAGTCTAGCATCGGCCTCATGGTGACATTCCCTCCCAATTCGTCGACTCCGCCGCACACGCACGCCGGAGCCGCTGTTTCTGCTGTTGTCCTCCAGGGCACTTTGCTCAACAAGATGAACAGCGAGCCTACTCGGGTCTTTAGCCAGGGCGGAAGCTGGTTCGAGGCTCCCGGCTGCCATCATGTGGTCAGCGACAACTACAGCAAGGACGAGCCGGCAAAATTGTTGGCGACATTGATTGTCGACACCGAGGTGGTGGATAAGGGAGGTGTGCAAGCCCTCGTTGTGTTTGACGACGAGTACAAGGACGTTGCACTTCATTAACAAAACATCCGCTCTTGGCGTTGAGGCTCTTGGCGTTGAGGCACATATGTGGCATTTGACGACGAGTATAGGAATTCTCGGTTAGGAGCAGCAGTATCAAACGCATCCTTTTTAGGAGTAATATTAGCACACCAACCTTTTAATTTGGCCCCGAGATGGTGTTTTCACGTGAAGGATGAAATGTAGACGGCGGTTGACGAGCATGGGGGAACCATGGTAGCAGCGTGAAGGGTGGCTCGTCGACCCATGAATGGTTACATCCGGCCGATCGATATGTTGTCGATTTTGATTCGACCCTGTCCTTGCGACAAACTGACCAAACGTGGCACGGCTCACTTGCACCCAGCTGGCCCAAGGGTACTCCGATGGAGGAGAGTATGCATCTTAGTCTTGCCATGTCACTACCCACACGCACTTCACAATGCACAATGTGGAGATGCTTGCCGCGAGCAAAAAGCCACTAACCAGTTGATATAGTACAAGACTATTCATCAATATCATCCATGAGAGGACAAGGTCGACGTACTACTAGGCAAAGCTGCGACGTGGACGCTAGATCCAAAGTACACATGCTACCAAACACTGGTCCATCGGAACTATTTTCAGCGAAGCTTAGTATCTGGGCGGGCATAGTTTTCGATAAAGAACTCGACAGACTTGCCATGGAACGAGGTTGGTCATATCACCCACCGCAGCGTACAGCTCGCGAAAAGAAGCGACACGGGAGAGCGCTGTCGTGCCACGCCACCTCCAAATACCGGCTATAGCGCGAGCGCGAGCAGGCGATATGCTCTGCGTAGCAACTTGTGCGTCGAAAACGTAGTGTCGGTCTCAGAACCTGATGGGCGCGACGAGATGTGGCTTGGGCATACTGGCGATGGCTTCAAGATTCGACTACTCATTGACGCCATGCCATAGACACCAGCTGCCCCCTAATAATGCATGCCGTTCAACGTCGAAACAATTTGGCATTTTTAGGCTTCCCTCTGCGGGTCACACAACATCTTTCCTGGCCTGATAAACTCGCCGCTGGCCTCAGACCGTCCCACAGAGGCCGCAGTTGGGCTTCGCAGCATTGCTGCCAGCATACTCCGTGCCCAAAGCTGATTTGGTACGCTGCAATTAGTCAAATCTTTCCGAGAAAGTTGCCTGACATTAATAGGTAGCAACAACGTGGCCCTGGGTGCCTCGGTTGCCAAAGAAGCCATACGTCGTGGGCAGTTGGGCAGCAATAGAGTGAGCGGTGAAGCATACCGACAAGATGCAGATGCCCCATTCATGCAGCAGGCAAGCGACATACGTGTTCCATGGTTGGGGACAATACGGAGGAGTTAGATATATACTTCAGACAGTGCTGCTGTCGGGGCATTTGGACAAGCTGCTTCCTCTTCCCCATCACGGCTGCCCATTCCATCAACACCTGACATCACTCCGTCACAATGGCCTTCATTGAACTCCAATCCGAAGACCACCGCGATCTCCTAGACACATTTGACAGGCTTCGATCGGGAGGCGTCTGCAAACATGTCCATCTTCCGGAAATCATCGTCTGCGGAGGCCGGTCCGCGGGCAAGAGCTCCGTGCTGGAAGCCATCTCGGGCATTTCCTTTCTCACAGAAGACAACGCTTGCACTCGATTCACGACGGAGCTAGTTCTTCGTCGGCAGGACACTCCGGCCGCCAAGATCTCCATCAATCCCGGCCTAGAACGAGGCGCCAATGAAAAACGCCGATCGGGCATCTTTACTGTCCCCGTAAGCTTCGACAAGCCGGATATCGAGACCATCATTGGGGAGGCGAAAGAAGCCATGGGCCTGTCCGAGGCCAAGATGTTCAGCTCCGACATCCTGCGCGTCGAGCTTTGCGGACCTACGCAGCCGCACCTCACCGTGGTAGATCTGCCAGGCATATTTCGCGCCGACGGCCAAGACGAGATGGCCCAAGATGCCGAAACTGTTCGCGCACTAGTCCGTCACTATATCAAGAGATCTCACAGTATCATACTGGCAGTTGTGTCTGCCGAGAACTACTCCTACCTTAGCGACATCACCGAGATAGTTCGTGAACTTGACCCGAACGGCAGCCGCACGTTGGGTCTCATCACCAAGCCGGACGTTCTAGAGCCCGGGTCCGACAGAGAATCCGTGTACGCCCACCTCGCCAAGAATACGGAGCTATCTTCCCAGCTTGGCTGGCATGTTTTGAAGAATAGGGATCATAAAGTGAGGGATAGTCCGTCCCTTGGGCGCAACGAAGACGAAGAGAGCTTCTTCTCCAAGGGCATCTGGTCATCAGTCGACCAGAGCTACCTCGGCATAAAGTCCCTCATGCCAAGGCTAAGCAACATCCTCCGGAACCAAATCCTGCAGCAAGTGCCGAGCATCATCGAGGTCGTCGATAGGGACATTGACAGGCGCAAGGCCCAGTTGGAGAGATTGGGCAAGCCGCGCTGTACCATCTCCGAGCAACGCAAATACCTGATGCAAGTAAGCCGCGAGTTCACAACCCTCATGAAAGCCGCCGTCGATGGCGAGTACAACGACGCATTCTTCGGCAGTGCCAAATCCGACGAGGGCTACCGGAGGCGCCTGCGCGCCCGCATCCAAAACACCCTGACCAGCTTCGAGAAGGAGATGCGGGAAAAGGGGCAGAGCCGCGTGATTGTCGACGACTCGGGCACCCGGGACCGCAAGCTCCCCGACGACCACCAGTGGCGATCTACCTTTGTCAACGAGGTCATGGCCATTGTGAGACGCAGCCGCACGCGCGGCCTCCCGGGCACCTTCAACTCCCAAATCATCCGAGAGCTGTTTGTGGAGCAGTGCCGGCCCTGGCAGACCATTGCCATGAATGTCAAGCACGAGATTCTCGGCATCGTCGACGACATTGCCCAGGCCATCGTGGACCATGTTGCCGCCGACGAAACCACGCGCGGCGTGTACCATCTCGTCAGCAACGAAACCGACAGCCTAAAGGCCGATCTCGGCGCCAAGTTTCACGAAATCCTCAAGCAATACGTGTGTAGCCACCCCATCACATACAACAGCTACCTGCTCGACATGGTGCAAAAGGAACAAGAAAGGCGGACCCACGAACAAATCGAGGAAACGGTAAAGAAGCTCGTAGGCAACGAAAACTTTAAAGAAGAGCACCGCGTCAAGATTCACCCGCTCAACTTGTGCGATTCGCTCAAGCGCAGCATCAACGTCGACATGGAGCGGTCTGGGGCCGAAATGGCGACCGACTACATGCTCGCCTATTACAAGGTAAGCGAGGCACTCGAAGCGCCCGAGGACGCAAAAATACTGACTGGTTCGCAGCTCGCCCTAGAAAAGTTTGTCGACGACATTAGCGTCCTAGCCGTCGAGCAGTGTCTCCTGGAGAAGCTGCCGACGCTGTTCCTGCCCGAGGCCGTGATGGACCTGCCGGACCACGACGTGCGCTACTTCATCCGGGAGAGGGACACCGCGCACGCCGAGCGGGCCCGGTGCGCGGACAAGCTCGCGGTTCTGGAGACGGAGCGGCGCGTGCTTGCTCGCCTCGACACGCGTCGCTCGCCGGGCGTCGCGCAGGCATGTGCGGGGGAGAACCTCCCCGTGTCCGGGATCCCGCGGAGCTACACGACCGACACGGTGACGGTGGACGAGGGGCGGCCGTATTTCCCCCGCTCTCCGTCGCCGGGGAATCCCGGCCACTCGGGCGAGTTGCTCGTCGAGCCGGAGGGCGCTGGGCCCGCTGGTGGCGAGGAGCCCTGCGCGCCGGAGCCGGAGCCCGTGCCGGAGCTGGAGCCGGAGACGGAGGCGGCGGAGGCGGTGGAGGAGCCCGAGGAGCCTGCTGCGGACGAACCTCCGTCGACGGAGACTCCCACGGACGAGACGCAGCCGGCGGCTGAAGAAGCAGAGGAGGACCTGTGGGGGTTCAGGGCGAAGAAGGAGAAATGGCGCAGGTCGTGGGGAGATGCACAGGAAGAGGCTCCCGCCTTGCCGCTGGAGACGGAGGATGCCAAGTCCGACTTGGCCGGCGGCAAAAAGGCAAAGAGGAACAAGAGAAAGAAGAGTCGGGAGGACGCACCTACTCTGTCCGAGGTGACTCTTGAAATTGAACCCGTCATTGTGCCCGAGGAGCAGCTTGCTTATCCGTGGGGCTGGGCACGGTGACAATCGGTGAGGAACAGAATGCGAGGGAGAAGACGAAGGCGTCGCCGGGATGGGCTCACAGTGTACGGGATGTTGTTTCTCTTCTGTCTGCTCTTTTACAGTCGCACCCATCTCCTTGTAAGTGCCGTTTACGACGGAGCCGGCACGGAATAATGATTAGTTTGAGATTGAAATAATGACTACCGTGTTACTATTACAGCGGCTGTTATTCCGGTGGTGAACACGCCATGTAAAGATCGAGACAATTTAGTAATTGTCCCTCTGTAGCCACGGCTCACAGGCCTCCACGAGCTTGACATGGGCACTTTCGTCGCCTGTCCTCTGTAACACTTGTCTGTAAATGTTCTCGTCTACCCTCTTGAAGAAAACTAGAGCAGACACCCATACGAAATCGGCATACGACACGGTGCCTCCCATGAACAATGGCCCGGCGTCGTTGTCGCGTAGTAAGGCTGTTATTTTCTGGAGGAATGGCTCTGCTCTGGAATAAGCCACCTCGCCGCCGTACTTTTTCTCAAATTCCCCCACTGGCATGCCGACTGCCTCGCCGCGCGTGGTGTACCAGTAGTCGGCGCTATGACTGTTGAGCAGGTTGACGGGGATGCGGGCAACGCAGACGGCGAGAAGGTGGTGGAAGACGTCGGAAGTCAGTTGTTCCACTTTGGGAAGGATGGGCGAGTCGAGATGCACGCTGGGCTGAGGGTGGGATTTCTCCATGTGGTTCGCAATTTTGCGCGAGTCCATGATCCAGGTGTTGTCGGGCAGGATGACGGTCGGGATGGTGTACGGGGTTCCGGACTCATTCGGAGGCAGACTACGAGGTTAGTCTTGTTTTTTTTTTTTTGGTCGTTTACAGCTCGTTTTTACAAAAGGACCACCCTTGGGGAGCTTACTGCGGTTGAACCTTGGGTTTGATATCCTCGTATTCGGTCTGTTGTCATTAGTGTCGATACTACAGGACACGGGAAGTTGGACACACCCATTCCGTCTTGTAATCGAGGCCCTTGAAGTTCAGGAGCATCCGAGCTGATGGACATGGTCAGTCACTTTTTTCTGTCTGGGACTGAGATCTCGACATACTCTTCCACGGGTTCAAGGACCAAGAGGAGCAAGGTTCCTTGCTGGGAAGGTCGAGCAGAGTGATCTGGCCGGTAGACATTGCGGATTGATGATACTGCTTGTGAATCAAATTGAGATACGGTAGCAAGGCTATGTGCGTGAGACTTGCGCTGCTTAAAAGGGATGCAGACTGCATGTGGGTTAAAGAGGTCGACGGATCGAGTAAGCTCATCCGGCGGCCCGGCCCATGGTCGGGTTTAGCTTGGACGGCAAACTCCCGAAATGCCCGAAGTATTTCCCGGCTATTCGATCAATCAATTTGTACGGTTATTTAGGTGATGGAACCAGCTGTCTTGTTGATTCCAAATAAGTCCCTCAAACTACCCATGTCTCTTTGGACACCCAAAGAGACGATGGCCATTCATTCCCTACCTATCAAGTTACCTCGAGGCTCGTTTGCACAACCAGGCGCGCCGTCTTTGTGATAACACGCGCCCTACCATGGCAAGCAAGGCAATTGGTGTTACAAAATGAAGCAATGAGCAATACTACGCGAGCTAGGTTCCAGTCAGAGCCAATCAAGCCGGCGAATAAGAAAATCGATGCAGGGCCCCCAAGACGCAGTCACCGCGGCCTTTGGCATGCAGGAAAGACGCCGTGGAGAAAAGCCATTCCGTAGACATTGCAGGCTGCGGTTCATCTCGAAATCAATTGCAAACAAATCAGCCCCCACAGCAAGCCAGGAGAATAGTAGAGCTATTTGGAATCATGCCTCCGACCCGGACGGCACCGCCTGCCCTCCCACACCCATGACAACCCACGCCACGGCCTCCCTTCCAACAAACCCCAATGTACTCGTATGTGGCCCCAGAGAAATACTCCCCTTGCTCCAGTCCTGGATCAACCTGCGCGCATGCCACACGGCCAAATGCTTGTTGTAGCGATGAATCTTGGACACGAGCTTGCCCTCAATGGTCTGGCGAAGGGCGTCCTTCCAGCCCGCCTCCGCCCAGCGAATGTCCTTCCTCCAGAGCGGGCAAAAGGCCTCGGGCTGTCCGGAAAACGGATCAACGGCGGTATATTCCATCTTGAGCATGGCAGGGTTGCAGCTGTACGACACGACGGCAGAAACCACGGCGTTGCACGTGTCGGACGCTCGGCAGCTACCTACATCGCCATGGCGATCGGGAGTGACTACATGTATGTGTCCGTGTCAGCACAGCGGAAATCAAAAAGTCAGGGATCGACGGGAAAAGAGCGCACCGCATATCGTCCCCGCGACAACCTCGGCCTCGACCAGAAACTCCAGCTCGGGCTTCACCAAGTCGTCTTCCTTGTCGCTCCGCCAGTCGTTGAAGACGGCGTCGACGAAGCCGTCGACGCTCGCCCGCGTGGTCAACAGGGTGGCCTGGTCGTCTATCGCGGCGCCGCAGGCGTGGAGCATGTCGAAGAGGCGGGCGAGCTGGACTTCGGTGAGCTGGTCGGCGCTCGAGATGGCTCTTCGCATGCCGGGGTGCGGGTCGGCGCAGCCGAGGGCGTCGAAGAAGCGCTCGCGGGCCTGCCTCGCCTCCTCGGGCGTGACGACGGCAATGGACGAGAGGTAGACGGGAGATTCGGATCCCCGGTTGCGCTTGATGGCGCGCGCTTGCGTGGGTTGCGTCGACCTGGCCGAGCTGCCTGCTCTGGAGGCGGTGTTCGGGGCATGGCATGCGAGCGGCAGAGCTGCATCGACGCCTTGGAGCTCTTTGCCCGGCGGGGGATGGAAAGGAATCGACAGGCTCGTCTTGCGTAACTCGAAATTGACGAGGGCCGCGCGCGCCTGTGTGTGCAGAGAAGGGGACGGCCAGCGGCGAAGCAAGTGGTGACAAGTGCTCGTCACGAGAGCATCGTTGGAGGCCACCAGCAGAGAGACCATTGAATGTTGCATGTCAACGCTTATCCGGCTGTAAAGGCAGCTATTGAGGAGACATTGTCCCGGTTTGGTGAATACATTGTCCTCTGTCCGCAGGAGACGCGAGTCTGCGATGCCCGTTTGCCGTTGCCTTTGACTCGCCGTCACTTTTGGCTCACCTTTGGATCCGACTCAACAGGTGGACTCGGGAACCCAGCACACGCAGCAAGTGATGGAGTTTGTCCATGACGGACAGATTCTCGGAGAGCTTGCTCGCATTGGAGGCAAAATCTGGCTTTGCCGGTGCGTATCAACTCTCGTCTCCGGACAAGACTCAGTCTCGGTGTGGGCGGAGGAAATGGAAAACCCAGTGCCCTCTCGAACGCAGAGTACAGCCACTCTGGGAGTGCGCAAGGCGGCCATGGACCCGGCAGAAACGAATACAGATACTTATTTTCTTTCAGACATGAATGTCATGGAGCGTCATGAGCGACCAAAGGTCACCGGACAACTGGCTTGACGGCCGAGCACGTTTGGCCCAAGCCTACTCGGTCGACAGTTTGGAAGCACAGCAAATACGCAACCTCTTGCTGAAGCAACGGTAGGTACATGTACATATGTAGTTATATCCACCAGACTTGTCTGTCCATAGCCACGTCACGTCTCACGTCGACAAATGTCCCTCGCAAAACAGAATGGCACCACCCCGAATCCCACAAGCGCCGAGGCGACCGACATTGGCCCTCCCGACTTCCACGAAGCCATAGCGTCCGTAAAAGGCCTCCTTGCCGGCGGCGCTGATGACGGATGCGCAAATCTTGTCCTCCTTGGCCCTGTTGACCCCCCACAGGACGAGCTCCTTGCCCAGGCCCAGGCCCTGGTAGCCGGGATGCGTGCACAGGAACTCGAGGTACCAGTTTTGCCGTCGGGACTCGGTCCAGTGGTGGGCAAACAGCGGGAAGGTCTCGTCGAGAATGTTGATCTTGTCGGGGTCGGCCGCCCGATTCGGCCACAGGTAGTCTAGGGTTTGGAGGTACGCCCTGGATGTGCTTTGCATGATTGAGCCTGTTAGACGGTGGTTAGTTCAAGGCAAAGATGGGCCAAGCAAACTGCCGACGACGCATCGGCGACCGGAACGGCGCTCATGCGGGATATCCGAGACGTCGGTGCGTCATGTCATGTCCTCACCTATCCACGACGCGGGCTCGACGCCTTGCCTCTCCCATTGCGCGCAGCCAACTACCTTGCCGGTCGTCTTGTCGAGTCCCACGACGAGGTGGCAGTTGGGGTCGTTCCAGTGGCGGAGAAAACGCCTCTCGAAGTAGGCGACAAAGTCTTGGGGGTACTCTTTTCGGCGAGGATGCATCAGCTCGCCAAAGAGCTCTTCGTCCTGGAAGGCGGCGGCGGCGGCCTCGGCCATTTCCCGCAGGTCGCTGTACTTTGCTTCGCGAATGGCCATGATGACTGTCGTGGGAGGCAGGAGATGGAAATGTCAACAAGACGCAGGAAGCGGCGATGCCAACCTGCACATGGTCAAGTTGCCGGGAAGTTGGAACCAGCACGACATTGAATAATTGACGTCAATCAACTCGGGCTTGGCACCAGTGTAAATACGGGGACTCATTGGATACCCGGTGAAACGCATTGACGTGTCTGGTGTCCGCGGGTACCCGTAAAGCAACAGTCTGGGTACATGTCGACGGTAGGTTTAATGCCGGTTAGAAAAAAAAGAAACCACACGCATGAATACCAGGTTTGACTCGTCGCCAACGAAGCGGGTAGCTGCTTAGTTGACGACGGGTAGTTGGAAACTCAACTAGGCAAGCACAAGTGCGTACAAGTGCCCATCCAAAACCTAAAACATCAATTGATGTCCATACGTCATTGACATGGATGTATCCACACGAGACTCGAGTCCTTACTCCGTAGTTACGACCGGTACGCACCGACTGCCCATACAACACACGTCTTTTCGGTTCACGACTACACCTGACAACAGGCCTTCAACCGTGGTAGTTGGTTGTTTCTGTGAGCCTCTCGGCCTGGAAGAAAGGCCCCATCTTCAATATTGTGTAACCGTCGATTGTCAGGTTTACGGGTCGGTCCGTGCCGTCATGTCGCATTTGTGTAACAATGACAACCGACCATGCTTACACCTAGCCTGCATAGAATGAGTGGTCCACATCGTGACAAGAAACAGGAGTTCAAAAACTACAGCCTTCTACATGTGTACAGCAAGCCCATCTAGTCACAAATGCCAAGAGCTGCCCAAGCCAGCAGTCACGTAGCAGCAACTCGCTCCAACTCGCCCACGGCGTCTTGGGGGAGGGTTTGCGCTGCCGTCCACATGGTAAACTTGTCAGAGCAACCCTTAAACTGGACCAGGTACCCGGTGGTTCGGCCGCGCCCTCGCTTCCGGATTCGTTTCCCCAACACCTTACCTCCCGCCCGGCTAAGGGGCCGCAGCCTCGCGGACACGACTGGGCGAGAGCTGACAAACATCAGTCCATGTCTGGTAGATGTCTGGTGTAGGACAAGCTGTCTTCCCGCCTGAATATGAAACATAAAATCCACTGGCAGGCACCTTCAGGCCCCTTGAGCAATAGCATAAGCCTCTTCCCTCATTCCACGTCGGCACTATTCATTCTTCACCATAGACAAGATGGATGATCCGGATGTTATTGTTCGAATATACCCCTCTTCCACTGAAGGGATTCCATTTTATGCTACAAGGACCATCTGGAACCTCTTGTCTCTAGCTCCACCGCTGCATCAGGAAGCTCAAACACTTCAGTATGGCCGTGATGACCGCCTGATATAGGTGGTCTCGGCAAGAAACACTTCAGCATAACATTCGACAATCAACAGCAGCTCATCGTGAAGGACTTGGACTCTCTTTACGGAGCTCAGGTCACTTATGATGATGCTGGGGCTGAGCAGCGACAAAGATTTCAGTGAATCATCGGCGGGGACCGAACCGCAGATGAAAAGGGCCGCATTGTTGTCCAGATACACGAACAAATTCAGTTCAAAATTATTGTTGTGGACCATGGTTTCAATCCACAACCATACGAGTAAAATGTCAAAAAATAATGCCTCGGCAGTGCCGGCAATGCCATCACGGATGCACTCCTCAGTAGCCTGAGTTTTCCATCTCCACCGGACACAGGACGGCAGACTGGAGCACATACGCCCTGTACCGAGCCAATCTACCTGGTACGAGTGCTCGGAAACGGAGGTGAGGGTATCGTGATTCTTATTGGAATTTCAGCACTGGAAAAGAGCATGTCCTCAAGCAGGCTCACGGTGAGCCAAGACTCAACAACTCTCGGTGGTTGACGGAAAGGGGCATCTCGGTAAATTAGCACACGTCTGTACTGCCCTTCCAGTTTCCTTTTCGGTACTAGACACTAACTCATCATAGAAGCAAATTGCCAAACTTCTCTTGGTTGATCCACGTCGTGACCAAATCTGTCTCGAATATATCGCGGGAGGCTCTCTCGATAAATTAGACAACATGACTGTCGGCCAGAGCGTGTCTGTCCTGCGCCAAATTCTCTCCGCCTTGACATGGCTGCATAGGCAAAGTCCTAAAACTATGCACCGAGACATCAAGTCTGCGAATATTCTGGCTCGCGAAAACACTCCCCGTGCAATCTCGGCCGTGCTCGGGGCCTTTGGGATGTGCGGGCGTGGCATTCTGACACAGAAGAAGTGGACGAAACAGTCCCACGGGCAGCTCGCAATGTATGTAACTCATGGCGCTCATATCTGGCTAGTTGCTGGTGAATGCAGAGACATCCGGTTCTCTGGCCGCCATCAGTAAGTATCCAATCCTGGCATCCGTGCGACTCGTTGACGTCTTTGAGTTGGCACAAACGCAACGAAAATAGATTCACAGAACTAGGCAAATACTTTTCCGGCTAAAGATTCAAAGTACTCTCTATTGCTTATAAACATCCATGATCCTAGAGTAGCTATTACGGACACTCTGTTGGGGGTTCATACCGCCCCGACCGTAACTTCTTCCAATGTCCGTGGTTGTCGAGATGCCGCCCAATCAGACGACCAATAGTCACCTCACGTAGATGTACCAAAGACAGGCCCTTTGATTGCCGGTCGCAGGAGGGAACTTTCGGTCGTTGTATGGAGGCTGCATCCAGAGTTCAAGCTCGTTCGACCGTCAGCGGCTTCTTCATGCGAGGCCAAGCGACAGTTCAAGTCGTCTTGCTCATAGCGACAGCATTCAACATGACAATCTCGAAAATGACAAGCAGATTGCGATCGGGACGATACTGGGTCCGGCGCTGCGGAACGCCGCAAAGCCTCAAGTGCTCCTTGTTGGTTAGATCGACGGCAGCAGTCCGCTCGACGGTGTGCAACTACAATACGCCCTACACATGTCACGTCAATGTCTCAATCTTGACCCCAACATCGTCGATACCGCTGCTTCCGTCCACGACAATACCCTCCCATCATGGATCGCATGGCCTTGACACCCGGCGCCGAAGCCAAAGACGAGCTGTTCAAGGCAGCAGGCCACATCTCCTTCCAGCGCCCAACCGCAATAGCCTACGCCGACGAATTCCTCCTCAGGGCGCCGCAGCCCACGACGGGCATCACGTACCAGGCCATGCTGGCGTGTATGAGCGAGGGCGACCAGGTAGACGTCTGGTTCGGCCTCCGCGACGCCGACCCGTCCCTGGGCCACGACACGCTGCCCTCGGGAGAGCCAGTCGGGCACACATGGGCCATTCTCCAATCCGCAGACGGCAAACAAGAGACATCGACGCTCTGGGAAGTCGGACGGGCCACGCCCTCGGTGGGAGACGCCCACGCCGCCCGCGCATTCAATGCCTACCGAGAAGCACTCGCCCGGTCCCAGGGCCTCGCCTCGCCTCCCGCCGTGCCCGTCGACGCCGACAAGGCTCGCGTGCCGCCGCCGCAGCATGGCAAGCCCGTCATGTCGCACGCCTTGTCCCCCGCCAACTTGTACTACGCCTCGGGCCGGATGTGGTACTTTGTCGACGTGGGACCGCCGGCCGACGACGTCACGGCGCCGGCGCACTTGTCGCGGCCGATGAGGGCGTTTGACGCCTTGGTTCTGTCGAGCCTCATGACGCTCGTCAACGGGACGCCGCCGCTGGTGTTTGCGCTTGCGAATACCACGGCAACGTTGGGGCAGATGCCCGCCAAGTACGAGAGGGTGGCTTACGAGGCGGATGAGACATTGGAGCGGCCCCGGGATACGCCCTTGATGGTTCTGTGAGGGAGGAAAGGCGTTGGAGTCGATCAATTTTGCGCGCCGCTTGCCAGATCCCTCGAGTTGCCGTGGGTGCTTGTCCCTTGCCAATGTGCGGATTCTGCGGCTCGCGTCTTTGTTGTGTCTGCGAGCATGACGCACTGAGTTTGCCTTGCGCCGCAGGGCTGAAGGGACCAAATTTCACCATGTGGAGCTGGCGTTGGAAAATATGCCAAAAATGTCCAGATGTCAACCCCGAGTTCGCAATAGCGTTGCTCCTGGGCTTGCTTGAGGCTGTTTTGAGGCGTTGGAGGCGTTGATACTATCACCTGATAGGTCCCGAGGAGGGGATGAGCTTGGGTCCCCGAGGCGAAGGGCGCCAACCAGACGGCATTGTATTGGCTCACACGGTCGTGTTGACAACTGGCTTGGGATGTCGGGAGTTGATAGTGCTCATTATTCGCTTGCCTGCCGTGGACTTGCTCCGGGCGCATTGTGCCCAGTTCCACGCGGCCGCGATACCTGGGACTTCTCGCATTGTCTCGGGTGTTTCTGTTTGGGAAAGGGCCTCAACCATGGTATCAGATAACTCGACAGACTAGCCAGCAAAGCGTCGATCCGGCTGGCTTTGACCCTCTTCAGCTCAGACACCGCATGCCGAGTTATTGGCCAGCCACGCCAAGTTTGCACAAAAAGCGAAGAAGCTTGAGGTTATATTAGCGACTCCACCCACCTGAGCAGGTACCTGGTTGCTAGAGGACGATGGTCAATGATTATTGATGCCAGAATGCCTTGGATGGAGCTGACTGGCATCAAATCCTTGTTCCACGTTTCCTCGCCCACGATGGTGCCTGGATCAGCAACAGCCAGCGGAGGCTTTGCCCGTGTTCAACAAGAACATGGCATTGCTAACGGCAGGGTTGAAACGGTCAAAGAGCACGCCGGCACTTGTGGAGAGGCGTTTGGCGTTTGCTCAGCCCATGCTTGTGATGGCGGCGGCCTGCATGCCTTGGTGACTGGGCTGAGGCTGAATCTGGCGTTGTCATTAGGCTCACACACAATGACTGTGACTGCATCAAGCCGGCTCTGTTGTGAGCTCAGGTTGTGGTCTTATTTTTCTTTTTGTCATCTCTTTCTTTGTGGATATGGGTTTGGCCCCCCTTGAACAGTTGTCCGCTCCCGTAGTTATATAAAGCGTGTTTCCTGTTGTCGCAAGGCCGGTCACGCCACTCCATATACAAGAACGAGTATTCTTTCACCCTTTTTTTTTCCTTCACGGTCGTTTACTGTCTCTTTGTGATACCCCCATACGGCCCATACACAATGGCCGCTCCTCCAGAACACGTCCCCGTCACGACGCAGCCGGCGCCTACTCCAGCCCCGGCTGCAGCCCAACCTGCCAACAACGGACCTGTTGACCAAGCCGACCTCGACGACTGGAAGAACCGCTTCAACCATGTCCTCTCCCGCTCTGGAGAAGTCGTCAACTCCAAGTCCCCGGAGAGCGCGCAGTCCTGGGCCGCCGGCTTCTTCGACTGCTTCAACCCCATTGACACTTGCTTAATCACCTACTGCCTGCCATGCGTCACCTTTGGCAAGACTCACCACCGCGTCCGCAAGAATGCTAACCTGGATGGATACGAGCCCATCAACACCTCGGTACGTCGTTGAACAACAAAACAGGTGAGAAACACGTGTCGATACACGACTAACAGTCTGGCAAATAGTGCCTCCTCTTCTGCGGCGCTGGCTGCTTTGGTCTTCACTGGATCCCCATGGCCATGCAGCGCATGAACATCCGCGACAAGTACAACTTGAAGGGCTCGTGCCTCGAGGACATCCTCACCTCGTGCTGCTGCCACTGCTGCAGCTTGATCCAGCAGGACAAGGAGGCCGAGCACCGCGAGCAGCAGCTCCTGAGCGCCAGTGTACAGCAGCAGTACCAGCCCAACAACGAGATGCAATATCCCCCCAAGACTGGTTAAGGGCACTCATTTACGAAGGGGGGGTCATGGGCCTTTGGTGTGAACAATGAACAACATTCGAATTGATACCTGGAGTGAGCGGACGAATGGGACTTGGTTCCAGTTGGTTCCAGGGATAATAGGTTGGTGGTTGGTTTATTATGCACAGTAGTCGTGCAGTTGATACCTCTGTCATTTTTGCAGCTATTCTAATTCTACTTGTCCATGTCTTGTATGTTGTGCATTCATTCTGTCATCTGCTTTGACTGACGACCGCATTTCAAGTTTCACCACTGTAGATGTAGCATTGCAGATTGCGCCAAAGTCGTCCTTCCCAACATGCGATGCTTCACCCAGACACCCGCTCTGAGACGTCACGGCGTAATGAGCCATCAGAAATAAGGCCGCCTGGCAGGGCTGTGCCCTAGACAATGTCGGAAATGGCATTCGTTAAAATTCTCTCGGTCAAACACTCCAAAGCAACTTTTGACAGGGTGAGATGAGGTCCCCCAAGAAGAAAACTATCTACTCAGTGATGCCATGCAGCTTTTTTGTCAATACCAAGTCCCTGGATCAGACAACAGCTCACCTTTTTTGAAACCGCTCCCTCTCTCGTAAATTTGCCACTTGACTTTATATAGCACACATGCAGTACATCGACAATCTCGTCAAAGGCCAGAGCAAGTTCCAACTGTAATTGATGTGTTAGTGACATGAGCTACCCTAGAGCAGCGCCGATTTTTGCCGGTTCGCCGCGAAATTGCCTTGCGCCAAATGGGTTCAACTGATTCCACCTCTTAATCCGCTAACTATACTGCACGCAAATCGGCGGTATCGCTGGTTACTCACCACATGAGCAGTCAGCGTGACTGAAACATGGAACTGTAGACAGCAGAGCTGAGTGGTAGTTTACTACACCTATCTCCTTGTTTATATTTCCAACGCAACTACTAGTAAATGTACTTGATATACAGGTATTAAATTCTCTATCTAGTCAAATCTACTCACCAACGGAAAACGACAGCCCAACATGCGGCACCTGAAGCGAAACTAATTACACCAGACCATTATCATGCCGCGACCCTCCCAGTGCCACTACATTGGTAATCGTAGTAGTATTTCTTACGCCATGAGAGCGGCGAATCCAGCAAGAGCTATAGCAGCAACGCTGATGGTCTTGATATCAGCACCAGACGTCTGGGAAGTACTGCGAGCCGAGGCACTGGTTCCTGACTTGGTAGCACTTCCTGCACCCCCGTTGCCTCCTTTACTGCCGCTGGATCCGTTGGCTCCGTTGGCTCCGTTGGCTCCGGGATTGGCGGTGGCGGAAGCGCTGGTCGTCGAGGCAGCAGTGCTTGCCTTGGTGGCGGCGGCCCCCGCGCCTCCGGTGTTTCCCGGGCTGCCGTTAGCGCCGTTGGCTCCGGCCTTGGGGGTGACGGAAGTGCTGGTGGCAGCAGAGGTGGCCGTGCCTGTCTTGGCAGCACCGCCTTGACCGCCGCTGGCTCCGGGAGCTCCAGGAGTGCCATTGCCTCCAGCGCTGCCGGGAGCTCCAGGAGTGCCATCGCCTCCAGCGCTGCCGGGAGCTCCAGGAGTGCCACTGCCTCCAGCGCTGCCGGGAGCTCCAGGAGTGCCATCGCCTCCAGCGCTGCCGGGAGCTCCAGGAGTGCCACTGCCTCCAGCGCTGCCGGGAGCTCCAGGAGTGCCATCGCCTCCAGCGCTGCCGGGAGCTCCAGGAGTGCCACTGCCTCCAGCGCTGCCGGGAGCTCCAGGAGTGCCATCGCCTCCAGCGCTGCCGGGAGCTCCAGGAGTGCCACTGCCTCCAGCACTGCCGGGAGCTCCAGGAGTGCCACTGCCTCCAGCGCTGCCGGGGGCTCCCGGCTGGCCGTCGGCTCTCTTGGCCATGGCGGCGTCACAGTCAGGGCCGTTGCAGCGAGGTGCTTCGACGTAGTCTGTAAGATATTAACAACATGATTAAAATCCGTTGATCAAGAGTTACTTGCTCGCAATAGAAGGGGTACGGCCAGAGACGTGGCTGCCGCCCTGGGCAATGGCGGAGACGACGAGCGCTCCAGTAGCGAGAATAGGAGAGACCTTCATTTTGAAAAAAAAGAGATACAAGGTAATAAAACAATGTAGCGAATGGCAAGATGGGATAAATTCAACGGCGCTCTTGTAGAACTAACGAGGCTGTAATAGTTGACTGGAGCGAGTGTAGTAGAGAGCGTATCAACAAACTTGCAAACCAAATAGGCGCCGAGCTGCCCTATTATATCTAGAATTTTGGAGAAACCACAACAACGGCAGTAGCGAGCTGATAGGATCGGAGTCCGAATCCATGACTCGGCAAATACGAGCTGCAATATTACCATTATCGCACGATATTGTAGCGTTAGTAACTGGCAGTTGCCTGAATAGTTGGTTGCCCGGCTATATTGATATTATTCCTTACTAGCGTCGTGGGATTTGCCCGGCGCCCAAGTATCCATCGGCGTGGAGTTGGCTTTGTTTTATTTTTATTTTTTTTTTGCCCCGTACGGCACAGCCTGGTCCCTTTTAGCAGCATTCGTAAGGTCCTTGGCTGCTCCATACACAAGGCAGACTTGACTGTGTTTCCCATTGAGTCTCAGCCTTGTGCTTATTGTGCATAAAGTAAAGAAAAATAAGGCGTCCGTACAAGAAAAGCCCGTTGTGATGGGACTTGTGGGATTGTGTCATCTACATGAAGACTTTGATTGCCGCTCGCTCATTGGCGTCGAGTTTTGGCCGATCCCCCTTGGCGTTGTATGTTGGAATTGCATGTCGTATGGGCCAGTTGTATTGCTGGTGACGGATTTGCTCTACGCGACTTGCTTTGCGCAGGGCGATGCCCCGTGCCACCTGTCCTGTTGCTACATGGCAGTGACCCCTTTATCAAAGAGCGGGCTTATGCACAAGGACACATTATGATGCAGCACTGGACCAAGGAGCGGTCAGAGCCGTAGATGCAGCATCTAGGCCAGATTACATGTACATGAGGAGCAATGGAAACGTATAAACTCGGCGGTGTGCGCTCTACGACATGCGTACTTTGAAAATAAATGGCGAACGCAAATCTGCGTGTGGCATATGGTGGCAGTGTCTGGTGAATCCAGAAAAGCATTCTTCTCATTATGACCACAGAACGAAAGCGTCGGTAGTCCCGACAGCCGGAATCGTACGATGCTGTTGGAGAACGGCCCCACTTTAAGACTTAAATAGCTCGAGTTAGACCTTCTTCGGAAGCTCTTACTTTCCTTGTAAACAATCGCTTTATCCAAGCTGCACTAGACCTTGTTCGTGCTCTTAGACCGTGACACCTGCACCCGAACAAGGCGAAAAATTCACCAATAGTACGGGGTGCATCTAGGCAAATTCACTATTAATACGCCCAGAGATCAAAAGAACCTCTAAGGGGTTAGCCTTGTATGCGTGCCAAGCCCTATCCTAAACTACGCTTGGAGGTATTTTAGACTAGGGAGGAAGTAAGCGTTGGAGATGTGTGACTGTTTCTCGCATGGAAAGACTCTGTTCCGGCTTTACACCCCATATCGAAAGAGGTCCCCATGACTTCTTGATACACCTTGCCCTGCCTGGCAAGAAAATCGGCACCACCCCGGGTTTCTTGGTCGAATATAGCGTGGAAATAGCGATCGAGAAATCGTAGACGTGTCCCTTGGTCGTGGTTCATTAGCGGTTAGGGTGCTGGTGCCATCTGACGGCGGCCGACGTGATGTGTAACACCTGACTAGAGAGCTCAATGATAACATGTGAGAAGCGGTCGGTTTAAAGGGCGAAAACACGTCACTTATGTTCCGGCTTAAGGTCGGTGTTGCAGGCTGTAAGTCTGGTCCAAATGCCCGAATAGCAGGCACCTCGGGGTCTTCTTCCTTATCTTCGCCTTAGAGTGAGACCGGCGAAGGAGAAGGTAGGTAGTCTGGATCAACTTCGCCGGCAAGTATCGGTGGCCGATCTCAAACACTTTTCTCCGGTGTCGTATAAACCAATAATAATAATCGATTGCCGAGGTTTAAAGCCTCAATCCCCGGTATGGATGACGCCCGAGCTCGGTCCCTGGTTTGGCTACGGGGTATTGTTCTTGGCTCATTAGACCAGTGGTAACGTCAATGGGCCGGAACCGGGTTACGTTTACTCGGTACAAACAGCCTGGTTAGTTTTCCTGCTCTGAGCTCACGTTAGAGAGACCCCCCCAGTCCACTCGCGCCCATGGAATGTTCCAAGATCTGCGACGGTTGTTTAACAAGGATTTAGATAGCCAGCAGACTACACTCGGGTTAGATACCTACAGGCGTTGTGGTAGTGGTTTATGAATTCTCATGTTCTGCACAGCATCTGCATCGTTGGAGATATGGTTATTGAGGGGCCAAGTCGGCTGTGCTTTAATATCGGGCGTCTATTAGTGTTACACGCAAGAAAGACATGCATGCCAAGTCAGAAGGCAGAAACTTCAAACGGATTGTGTCTTGCGCCTGGTAGCTGTATCTATAGGCCAGGGAGCTTCTAAGCTGGCAGCACGAAATGCTTCACTTATTTTTCCGAGCGAGCAACCAGCTTGTACGGAAAGGTTTCTGCGAGTGCACCGTCACTTGAACAAGGCTTCACAGGTTACGACAAATGTAACACGCCACAGCTAGGTGAATGAGGTGAAGCAAGCAGATAGATTCTAGATTTATCCCTGTGCATTGTTGCACAATGCTGGGGGCACCCTGGGTACGTCGTCTGCGTGGCCTCAAGGCTTTCCGTTTGCCCACCGACAAACATGAATACGCTCACCAGATGCCCTCTTATTTTGCTCCAAGCCATAGATGCGTAAATTGGAACCTTTTTAACAAGCTTGCCGGCAGTACGTCAATTGACTTCGAGATATTAACAACTAAGAATATAATTACTATTACATGAGGAAGTTGGATAGTGTATATTGGCATCCAGGCCAATGCAACATACCTGCTTGCAAAAGTTTGAGTGCACTACATGAGAGCAAGACCGTACCTGTGCGAATTTGTAGCAGCCAACGCGCGGAACTCTGTACAAAAAGAATCTCATAACCGAATAGAGAAGCAATTCCCAAGATATTTCTCAATATTAGTCTATTTGGAGTAGAATCTATAATACACTATTATACACCACACAGTGCACCATCGTACAAACCCCGTCTCTAGGCTGCAAACTCGACCTGCTCACCCGTTGGACTCATCGACTGCACCGCGTACCTCTCCATTTCCTCTAATCGCTGTGTCAACATGCCATCATACGGTGGCGCCTCCATCATGCCCATGACAAACGGCCCTTGCGCACCCCATGTACATCCATGCAAGTGGTCACGAATGGTAATTAAGAGGTCGTGAACATCTTTGTCCGCGTATAGTCCTGCGGAATTCATCTCCTGGAGTACGTCTAGCGCAGAGTTGGCATCGCCAAATCGATTCCAGTGCATGCGGGCGAGCCGGGTGTAGAATGGCGTAGACACGCCCAGCACGTAAGATGGCAGACCGAGTTCTTTGACACGGGGCAGGATCTGGAACGCGTAGTCGGATGGTCGAGCGAATGCACAGTCGAAGAGGCCCATGGCTGTGTTGATAAAGTACGGGTATAGAGGGCCGTGGACGTCCATTACACGCTTTTCTTCGTCGGCAGCGGCCTGCGTTGCAGGCTTCCCAGCAGCTGCAGATTTCTCGGGGCCCTTGGCCGTTGTGTTCCTGGCCGATTCTTCTCTAGCCTTGGGCTCTGCGTTTCCGGTTGTTTCCCCTTTGGCCTTGCGCTTTGTTTTCTTGGCTGCTTCCGCTGTCTGCTTGCTGTCTGCGATTCTCGCTGATTCCATTGTCTCCTCCCCGTCTGTGTTTGTAGTTGATTTCTTTGTATCCTTGACTTTTTTGTTTTTGGCCCTGACTGCTTTGCGCTGCACAATGCCCAGCTTCGCTGGCAGTGAGAAAACTTCCTTCTCCATGACGGCCCACAGCTCACCGTCCGTCGTGCAAGCCTTCATCAAGCCATCAACCCTCTCGCGCTCCTCGACTCGCGCGCGTTCGTATCTTGCACGCTCTTCCCACTTGGCTTTATCTGCCTCTTCCAGCTCCACCATCTCACTGGCTGAAGAATCACTTGGCTCCAACTCATACAACCCTAGTGCGACTTGGGCAGCGTTTCTTAATGACGGCGGATACCGTCCAAGAAATTTCTCCCGAAACTCCATGACACGCGCTTGCTCAACTATGGACCGTGCCATGCCGGGTTTTGACTCTTGAGAATTTTCGCTTTGGATCTGCATGCCTTCCGATGGAGCGGGCCGGTTCTTGACCACGGGCATTTTCCCCTGGGCAATTTCATCAAATATGCCCTTGAAAATCTCCGCTTCCGACGGCGTTATCGTCGATTGCTGGCCAGGCACATTCGCTATTTCTTCATAGGGTGTGTCATGGTCCCACTCGAAAGGGATAAAGTTGTCTCGTCTCCGGGACTTGGGCCTTGCAGGTGCGTGAGCAAGGCGGATGAACTGCGTCACGGGTTGTACGCAAATGACTCTCTGCAGAGTCCTTGTTTGGTACAAGAATGGCAAAAGTGTCGATGACATGTTTGGTAGGTGCCATCAAGCTGAACTCATCTCATATCGAATGGCAAGCTCATGATGAAAGTTGTCATGGATCCAGAAAAGGATGACAAAACGGATGGGCGGTTAATTCTCGGATATGCGGGCGTCGAGTCAGCGCGTGACTTCGCGCCGCCCATTAAAGCCGACGCGACGGCGAGGCGCGTTAATTGGCGACTGAATCAAGGGCGCCTCGGCAGAGACAAATGCACGATGCAAACATTGAAGCTGAGAAATTGCTGAATTACAACTTATCGCAGGCCCAGTCGAATCTCGCGTCAAGGAAACGCACACGCCATTGCTCATTGCTTCAACTCTTCCACTCCGCCAAAATGCCCGTCAAGAAGGAACCGGGCGAAATGAGCGCCTTTGAGCGCAAGCGACTAGAAAATATCGCCGCCAACCGCGCCATCTTGACCGACATTTCCGTCACGGCGAAGAAGATTATTCCGGATAAACCGAAACCCGCCAAGTCTGCACCCCCAAAGCGCAAGAGCCGCGGCGACCAAATAAAACGCGAGCCAAGCCGTCCCACGCGCATGAGTTCACGCTTGGCCGGCCTCGAGGCAGATAATGAGACGCTGAAGCGCAAACTAGAAGTCGAGGCCGAGAATCAGGCCGAGGTTGCCAAAGCCAAGAAGCTGCGCGTTGTTGGCGACTTGAACTTGGGCGACATTGCGGTCGAGGGCAAGAAATGGAGCGCGGGACTGGACAGCCTGAAGGGCATTGTGCGCGGCGCGCAACCTGGCGTGAGGACATTTACCGAGGAGGATATCCAAGAAACGACGGACAAGAGTCTAAAGGATCTGCGACAACGAATGGGAGGTCTCAAACTATATGAACATTGGCTTCCTAATGGTGCGTTATCATCACCACTTCTAACCCATCGCGCATCTCACCTAACGACGCAGACATCAAAATAACCCCTCAACGTGTATACGCACTCGGATTCCACCCGACCGAGGACAAGCCCATAGTCTTTGCAGGCGACAAAGAAGGCAACATGGGCGTGTTTGACGGATCACAAACACCTCCCGAAGTTGACGATGACGAAAATCCCACCTCCGATCCGGAAATATCAGCCTTCAAAACACACTCCCGAACAATCACATCGTTTGTATTTCCACCCACAGACGGCAACACTGTATACTCGTCCTCTTACGACTCGTCCATCCGCAAAATGGACCTCGAAAAGGGCACATCTATCCAGGTCTTCGCCCCCTCAGACATCGATACCGACATGCCCATCTCGGCACTGGACATGGCGCACTCGGAGCCAAACATACTCTACTTTTCAACATTAGACGGTGGTGTGGGACGCTACGACATTCGCGCCCCAGGAAGCGAAGAGATCTGGACTCTATCGGAACAAAAAATCGGTGGCTTTTCATTACACCCTCTCCAACCACATCTCATCGCGACCGCGTCGCTCGATAGAACCTTGAAGATATGGGACACCAGAAAAATCTCTGGCAAGGGAGATCTCCGCCACCCTGCTTTGCTGGGGGAACACGAGTCGCGGCTTTCCGTGTCGCATGCGTCGTGGAGCGCGGCAGGCCACATTGCCACTTCTTCCTACGATGACACCATCAAGATTTACGACTTTACCGAAGCGAGCAGCTGGAAGGCAGGACACGACATATCCGCCAACGCAATGGAGCCGAAACACAAGATTCGCCATAACAACCAGACGGGCCGGTGGGTTACGATACTCAAGCCGCAGTGGCAGCGACGCCCGCACGACGGCATACAAAAGTTGGTCATGGCGAATATGAACCGCTTCGTGGATGTGTTCGCCTCGGATGGAAGCCAGTTGGCGCAGCTTGATGGGGAGGGGATCACGGCCGTGCCAGCGGTGGCGCATTTTCATCCGACTCTGGACTGGGTTGCTGGGGGCAATGGGAGTGGGAAGTTGTGCTTGTGGCAGTGAAATAGCATACATGTCGGGTAGGCCTGTCTTTGACAATGAACACGATTTTATCCCTGGCTCTCACTTGTGTTTTCTCTTAGATGGGAAGCGTCCATTAAGCACACGTTTAGAGAGGGTATACGCGCCTCCAGGTGTCCCCGAGTCTCAGTGTCCGAATGCCCTGAGAGCATAAATCTTCATCGTAGTTGGACCACGCAGCGGCGAAATGATGGGAGGACATGATTGTTACCAGGTTGCGGGCCAATAGTTAATCCTCCTGGCATCCCGAGTCAATCCCATGTCGCCTCGGACACCTGCCAGGAGCGCATCGAGCAGTTTTTGAACGAGCCGCATCCTCAACCGCGCATGATGCATGATTCGCCCATGGCATTTTTCTTCCGCTTTATCCCAGATGCTACAACAAAAGGTACACCTCAAAACATTGACTTTGTCGCCAATCAGAATCGGATAAGGCTGGAGCTGCCGAAACGCGCCAGGTTGTTCTGCACAAGCAACGTACTGGGAAACAAACACCCGTGGATTTCGATGGCTCATTTGCAACTTTGTGTAAGTAGCAAGTGAAATCAAGGTACTTCACGACTTCACGAAGCCATAATATCATCAGTCGGTTGACTCTTTACTAACCGGGTGCAGCGCAAAGCTTGCTGCGAAGGATTCTTGTCGCCGATTGTCATCATGTTGGGCTGAAAACACAAACACGTTGATTGAACGGAGCGTTGCCAAAAGGGGTCGTTCATGAGGGGAAAAAACTGAACCCTAAAATTAATGAAGACGAAAAATATGTGCCCAAATTGTTTCCCTTGTGGGCGTTGGCGCTCTCGTCTACTCCATAAAGTACGATGCATGAAGAGCCACCCTCCCTTTTCTCCGGCGCTGTCTCATACTTTCTTTTTTTGCATTCCTCAGAGTTCCTGAAGCGGCCGTGAACTAGATTACAAGTTTCCCAATAACCTTCACTGCTACACCGGGCATGAACGCGAAGGGACCATGAGACGTCTCGAGGTTCTTGACGATCAAAGCCTCTTGAGGCTGGTTCGCTCCCTTTCGCAAGGTCACAGAGGAGCGGCGTTTAGCGTCATAGTTACGACGGGTGCTTTTCCAGGGCCATAGTCATGGCGAAAGATGCGCTCGTGGTTCAAGTATCAATGGCTGGCCCGGGTTCCTGACTGCGTAAAAATAATTCCGGCGCTGATGGACGGCATCTCAATTTACCTCGATTCATGGCGCCCAATTTTTGTGCAGCAGGCAATATACGGAGTACAGAATCTCCTACAACACGAGCAACCCCTGCCAAGTCAATCACTCACAGCACGCCATCCTTTCCCGCATCAGTTTCCCGCCACCATTCTCATGCCTGGAAAAGGGCAGAGCAGCGGAGGAGTCCCAGCATACGAGTGAGTGCGTGGGAGCACACCTTTTTACAGACCACAAACATATCGCGTCATCTGTGACCGCCATGTCTCTGGTCACCGACGCGCCGAAGAGCAAACTGGTCCCTTGGGGACTCGCAACAAGAGCGTTTTTACATGTGGCTGGGTGGACGGCCCGCCTAGAAAGACGACAGCGAAAGTTGGACCACCTCGCGCTATTATGAGATTGTCGCCAAGCCCCGTGGTTGGTTATGCTGTCGCAGTTGTTTTAGTTCAGCCGCGGTGAGACATGTCATCGCAAGGGTAAAGGACGCAGGGTAGACGAAAGAGACCTGTCCGGAATACCTTTACAAATTACCAGACTATTCTCCGCAAGGCAGAAACTTTCCGTGTCTTGTGTCCAGCTTTGCGACATTTCGGAACGGCAAGCCATGGCTCTAGCGCTCCAGCCGTGTAGTACCCTCTTCGAACACACGCATGCTTTTTATAGTTTTAGCTTCTGACCCGCAGAAACTCTGAACGACGCGATGGGCGGCTTGGTTAGAATTTGGTTGCCTTTGTGGCAATTCCTCAGCCCGGGATCGGGAGGTCGCTTGGGGAGATAATTCCCTGTTCCAGCCTGATGGGGAACGAAACGACGCACAAACGCGCGGGTGGCTTCGCGATGTATCCCTTCGGGCAGAGTGCTGAATGAGACACAGAGTCAGGTCATGTTTAACGGCAGTTTCAAGCATCTGTCTCAAAGACGATCAAGCGACGAGGCGGGCTTGGGAATATTGACTCTCAGTTTCTGTTACCACTTCGAAATCCCTTTGCTCCTCCCGCCGTTTTAATCTACAGTCTCAGCCTTTGGGACACCCTAAAAAGCCCGATGCCCTCACCGTTCTCTATAGGGGTCTCCTATTTCTGTTCAGCGATGCAATGGTCTTCGGCTGAACTACCAGACCGTGAGCGACATGGCTTCTGCTGGACTACCTCCGCCGCCCTCGGGAATTGATCTCTCCCAAGACAAACGGCCTTTGATTGTGGCGATTTCAGTGACAACCTGGATTCTGGCATTCACCACGGTGGCATGTCGAATCGTAGGACGACGCATGAGGGGGCTTCAATTATGGCTCGATGACTGGTTTATTGTTGCAGCTTTGGTACGCTCGCCCGCCCATAGGCCATGAGATTCAGAAGTGACAATGTGAGCTTCGCGTCTAACTTGTCACAGCCACCGTCATTGGGTCATGTTCTCGGCATGGCAGCATACGGTACGTCTCAACATGCTGTTCATGTATATACGAAGGGCAAATCATTGCGACGTACCGCTACTAATAAAAGGATAGCCGTCAGCCATGGACTCGGGAGACACGTTTGGGCGGCAAAGCGCGATTGTCTGTACGCCTGGGCACTCGGATTGTTTGTCGCCGAAATCTGCTATACCCTCACATTAGTATTTGTCGAACTTTCCATCTTGTCGTTTTTCTGGCGATCATTTTCTGTTCGCGACTCGATCCAATGGCCGATTCTCATTCTCGCATCCCTAGTGTGTATCTGGGGTGCGGCAGTAGTATGTGTGGATTGATGTACAATGCAGCGAAAATGAGTTCATCTTTGACATGGTGTTACAGCTTCTCGTTACATTTCTGCAGTGCCTTCCTACTCGCGCAATTTGGGAGCGTTTCGATCCCGCCAACTCCATGAGCGCCAACAACTACACCTGCGAAGTTGACCCCGTCAAGTTCTTTTACGCAAATGCGATTCCGACCATTGTGACCGACTTGGTAATGTTGATGCTCCCGGTGCCGTATGTATGGAGGCTTCAGCTGCCGCGCATTCAGAAAATTGCTCTGGGTTGTGTCTTTCTAGCTGGAGTATTGTGAGTCCAACCCAGCGGATGGGCCCTTGTTGGCATGTCTAACCCCGTTTGCCAGCGTCACCATTATTTCCATGATACGATTTTACCATCTTTTATCGCTGGATCTGGAAGACCCGGATATTACCTGGAACTTTGTCACAGTGGGTATCTGGTCCTTTGTCGAAGGCAACACTGCCATTGTCTGCGGTAAGTCGCACAATGGTCTCAAGAGGCTAGGTAGTTGCGTGCTAATAATTTCAGCCTGTCTACCTTTTCTTAGGCCCGTGATGAACAGGATCCCGTGTGGTAATCCATTCATTTTGGCCCCGGTTCCATCGAACATGGTTCAACAATCCGAAGATTCTGGCCGCGGCTTTAACCAGAAGAACGTATTCCCGACTTGGGGCTTCAATAAAAGTCACGCCGCTTTAACCACCCCAGTGCAGTCTTTGCATCATGACGAACTCGATAACGATGAACAGCCATTTGCTCACCTTGCAGGCGATGTGTCTGAAACTGATACGCCAGCCAGACGAGATGACAGGCCGTTTGTCGATTTGGAAGCCGCTGGGGAAACCCCCTCGGCAAGGTATGTTCCCATGACAAGAGACGTTCGCCAACCGCATCAAGCAACTCCATGAGCAGAAGGAGAATCTGCGTGTTCTGCCGCAAGAATTTGCGTCACGATGGTACAAGCGCAGTTTAAAAGGACCACACCAATCGACGGGTTCGCTGAGGCCGTCGAGTAATCAGCGCATCAGCCTCCCCTTGTAGACTTAGCTCGTCGTCTTCATGGGGAATCACCAGTTTGAACCCTTTGGATAGCGGCAAGGGATGAGAGTGCGAAGTTTGCAACAACGACTTGCCATCAAGAACGACTAGAATGGCGAATCCGCGCTCGGTGCTCGCTGAACCTTTCACATGGAGTCTCCCAGGTCCAAAGTGCTTGGTGGACTCTGCAGCCAAAACGCTCTTTGCGACAACTCCCGACGTTACCCATTGCTCGACCTGAACGTAATCCATGGCTGTGAGAGCAGTGGGAAACCCAAGCCCGAGATGGCCGTCCTTTTGGCCATGAACAGCAAGCCCGTCCCGTTCGCACAGGACGGAAAGATCCTCTGGCCCCTGAATCTCAACAACCATGATGCCTTTACTAATAGCGCGCAATGTACGCGGCGGAACGTGCAGCGTCTGATGCGGCAAAAGGTCAAACTTGTGCATACGATGCAGCAGGTTCGTTCCCCGCCCCGTCTCGACAACTTGCGGTAGCTCCCCGTGGTCAATCGATTCCTTTAATCCAGGCCACACCGAGCCGGGTGTCAGGATATACCAGGCTTCCGCTTCGTCGTGATTTCGTCCAAGGTGTGCCTGGACCAATCGACATGAGGGTGAGCGTGGACAGGCAGTCTCTGGCCGGCATCCAGCAGCTTCACCAGGAGTTTGGTGCCAGCGCCATATCTGGCCAGATGCTCTGCGCTAAGCTATTTCTCTGGCTAAGAAGACACTTCATCTGTGAGCAGAGTCCCGTCCGGAAGCCGGCTGTAGCCGATACCGGCCGTGGCGAAGCAGCACGTCGTGGAGGATACCCAGTCTTCGGGCTGGTGAGAGGAGCAAGGGGGGTTGGAGCGAAACGCGGAAATCGGTGCTCTGCCTGCGTAGAAGCGTTTCTCGGGTTTATTCTCAGGGACGACGATGGGTGCCATGACGGATGGTGAACGAAGTGCTGGCTATGTCAACGGGTTTGTATCTGAAGAACAGCGATTTTCGGAAGCACAAATTGCCAGCCTCTATCTAAAGAAGCTCAAGGCATGAATGCTGTTTGAGACGGTAGATTTATAATGTGAAGACTTTTATATATATCTACTCCAAGGTGCAGGCTGTGCTGATCGCGGCCGTGGCGGATTTGGTCTGTGGGTAAGGTGATACAGCGGCAATCATCTGTCATCCTGCAAGACCGCCGATGGGCCTTTTACTCTGAGTGAGCCATTGACGGTACTAACATGCACAGATTTTCCAACAGTGGGAGAGGCTATTGGTGGCGTAGTTGAAGGATGACGAGTGGCTTGCGATTCACAAAACAAAAGATGCACTGGAAATGCTTGTCAAGGGCCGAGGAGAGAATGATGGATCATTGATGCTTTAGAGAGTAATGTCTGGCACGACTATGTACGTGACGGGCGTGTCTTGCCCTCTGGCGCAAGCGAAACAAAGGCACCAGACGCTCGACCCTTCGCATCACTGCGTCTGCTCGTCGCTCTTGAAGGGATGCTGCATCTCCATGCCGGCAGACGCATACCCGCACTTGCGGTAGAAGCCGCTCTTTGCAGCATCGCAGTTGAGAAGGCTCTTGGTGCACCCGACGTTCCTGGCCACCGAGTCGAGGGCATTGATCATCTTGAGGCCGAGGCCCTTGGCCTGGTAGGCCTTGGCGATGCAGATTTCCTCGACGTGGCCTACGCTTGCGCGGTTCCAGATGCTGCTCGTGTCAGGGGCGTGCGCGATACGCTGGGGATAATTGCGCGAACGTACAACTTCTTTTCGACGACGACGGCTCCCGTGCCGACGATGCGCCCGGCGTGCTCTATGACGACATAGTAGTAGGGTCCCTTGCCGTGCGTGTCCATCTCGTCGTAGCGCTCGTTGAACTCGTGCTCCGTCTGGTCCCCCGTCCAGGTGAGATCCTGGAGGCATGCGAGGAAGCCCTTGGCGTAGTCTCCCTTTTCGAGGGGCCGGATGGTGAAGCCTTCTGGGAGGGAGGAGGCGACCTCTGGTGAGATGAGGGAGGCGGGGAAGAGGGGCATGGTTGCGACGGGTTGGGACTGGACTGATGGGCGAGGTGGTTTATGGTGCTGAGCGGCGAGGGAATGGGCTTTTGGCCCTGTTTGGCGGTCTTGTATACTCGAGGGAGATGAGAGGAGTCGGGCGAGATGGAGGTGGCTCAGCCGGAGGGGGTTCAATGCTATTGTGCGCCCATGTGCCCCCACAGAAAGAACTTGGAGAACATTGAAGTGATTCACGGCCGAGCCGTCTCGGATGGCGAGAAGGATGAGGGCAAATGAATTGGCGAGAAAGCGGCATCAATGTTGAATACCTCTATGGGAATACATTCTTCAGGCTTTCGCCGGCGCCCAAGGTCATGAATCACCTCTTGAGCTAGTGGGTTTAACGCATCGCGATGCGTGTACTGTTTTTTTATTGCGTGTTACTGTCAATTAAGCTAGGTACGACTCCTGATTGTGCTACTACTGGGTCCTGGTGATTAGCTAGCCTTGTTTTTTTTTTTAATAATAGTTTAATGAGAATACATTCTGTCCCAGCAGCCAACAACAGTTGGTGTTGACTCGGCGGCCATCTCGGCGCCTGCCCCAGCAAAACCACCGGTTTGACCGGCTTCATCCGGGCGACGGAGCCAACAGCCTCCGAAAGATCCATGTCCCGCGGTGTGTATCAAGGCAATACTTGGTGCCTCGGCCGTTGTTGCAGGCAATTGGAGTACTACCGTCGATCCTATCGAGACCCAAACCGGCAAACGACGCAAACGACGTGCACAACGTGCGTGCGCCGGCTCACGAATTCGCTGCCATTCGCGCTGCCAGTGCGTGCTTGACATCACCGCCTGCGCTCACCAGCCAAGCAAAGCGCGTACCCTGCTTCCTTTCCGGCAAAAGTGCCTGGTGCTGGTGAATGGCCATTGGCTCTAATAGGGGTAGCTGAGCATGTGCCAACTCCCCGCATATCTTCTAGATTTCGGACAATGAACCATATAAGCGGCCGTTTATACACGCCCAATCCACCCGCATCGCAACGAAAAGCGCCCTCTCCCGCATATTCATCAAGCAGCAATCCCCTACCCTTCCTCTGCAGTCTCAGCCCATCGAAATGACACACCACTCCTACGTCGGCTCCGGCCCCTACTGCTACGCCAACTCGTTCGCCATGGTCATGGGCGCCGAAGCCCCGTCCACCGCCGTCCTCGAATTCGCCACGTGCAGCCCCTTCGGCATGCAGGTCGTCGGCAAGGAGCTCGTCTTTTTCGACCCCTTTGGCTGGGACCCGACACGGGCCTTTGACGACATGCTCACCGCCGCGGGGTGGACGTCCAAACTCACCATTGGCAAAGACGCAGACGACGCGCTTGCTTGTTTACAGCGGGAGCTCCGGCAGGGCCCCGTCTTCGCGGGACCCCTCGAGATGGGCTACCTTGGCTATCAGCCGGGAAACAAGGGCCCCATCGGGGCAGACCACTACGTCGTCGTCTTGGGCATCGACGGCGACGGGCTGCGGCTGCGTCTGCACGACCCCCACGGCTTCCCGTACGCGTCCATCCCCGTGTCCGAGTTCCTGCGCGCCTGGAGGACGGACTCCCTCGGCTACGGGACGTCGTATACGATGCGCAGCGAGTTTCGTCGCGTGCGGGTGTTTACCGAGGAGGAGGTCATCCGGCGGTCTTTGCCGAATGCCCGCCGGTGGCTCGGCATGGAGGCCGTCGAGGCAGGCGGCATGCCGCCGGGGTCGTGTGGCAACGCGTCGGCCGCGGCTCGCCTGGCCGAGATTATCCAGACGAATTTCCACCCGGGCGTGAGGAATCCGCTTGTTTACTTTGCCGTAAGGGTGGGCGCGCGGCGTCTTGCCGACGGGGCTACGTGCTTGGGGAGGATTGGGTACGCGGATGCCGCGGGCGTCATGGCGAGACAGGCCCAGCTGGTTGGGGGGTTGCAGTATCCCTTGGTCGCGGGGGATACGGCGGGTGCCGTCGAGATATTGAGGGAGTTGGGCCCGACGTATGACGAGTTGAAGGCGGCGTTGGGGTGATGCCGTGACGTTGCTCCTGGTGTGCATGTCAAGATGCGGCATCGGCAGCATGGCAGACGACTGCTTCTTATACGGAATCTCTACAAGATCAACACGGCTCTGTACGATTCTGTGTAGCTCTCGGAAAGAGCAAGTCTTCTGAAATAAGCTCTTTCGCTTGAACAACGTAACAGCCCTTGGGCTGATTCTACCCCCCTTCACCACGGCTTTGCATAGCAAGGCGTGCCATGAGCGTATTTATTCGCGGCACAACTCCTGCAAGTGCTAATGCAGTACCCTGTCAAATAGGTCAAATATGAAATGGTTTCTTTACAGGGCGCCCCAACCGCCCAAGACATAAGACGCCCGACATAGCCTCCCGCAGTGCTCGCTAAATGGTTGTAAGTGGTAGGCGTCACACTATCCATGCAGTTAGTTTCAAACACGCATGTAGAATACAGCATCGCTGGCATGTTTCCCCAATATTGAAACAACCTACCTTGCATTTGCCCGCTGTAATTTTTGGGATCCCCACGACCGGTTTTTTCGCGGCCTTTTCCACCCTTTCTACCCCGTCTTGGAACGCGGTACAGTGATCCTCCAACTTGATTCGAAGATCCTCATTCCCAGGAGGGTTAGTCTCTAATTCAGAGCAAGAATCCAGGAGCCCAGTGAGGCCCATTTCCCATATCCGCTCCGCGTATTCATCAGTACGCTGGAGCGCCTCGCAGCGTCTCTGAGACCACCGCCAAACGTGCGGATCACCGCCGTTATACACGTCGACGCCTTTACAACCCTCGATAAGCTCGTCAATCCTGCCCTTTTTAAAGTCCCTCTGCAGGCTCTCCGTGAATTCATCTTTAGTAGGGGTGCAAAAGTGGCTCTTTCGCCCTTGAATCGTCTCGCTCTCTCGCCCTCCTTTTAATGCGCATATAATCGAGGCCTTGAGATCGTTTCCGTAAATGTCATCGCGCGAGGGGCCCCCAATGGCCTCCTGGATAGAAGCTATGGCGTCGTCGAACCAGCGGACCGCCGCGCCGATGGGGTTGTCCCATTGCTTGATGGCCTCGAGCAGGTCCCTCGCGTACGGCAGGATAAGAGTAAAAGCAGCCGCCTTGCCCACAGCCTTGGTCACCCGGACTTTGCTCGACTTGTAAATAGGGCGCTTGCTGCTGACCTTGGACTTTGGCGGCTTGCCGTCGGGGTTGGAAGCGGTTGAAGGCTTCTTGGGGGGTTTTGGTCTGGCGAGACCGGTGGTTTCTTGGTGGCCGAGACGCGTCAGGCAGCCTGCGTCTCTCTTGGTCGACTTGCCGGCGCATATGGAGCTGATCAAGTCGTCTAGGTTCTTCTCTACTGCCTGTGTCTTGAATGCTTTCCACGTGTCGTCCTGCCATGCTGGGGAGAGGCGAGGGAACCCGGCAAGCTGCGGTGCTGCGCCGGTGCCTCGTAGCTTTTGGAAACTACCCTTGTTGAACTTGGGGTTTTTCTTGAATCCCTTAAACTTGCCCTGTCGTAGCTTTTCTTGACTCTGCTTGCCGATTTTTGGGTCGGAAAAGTCGTCCTTGTAGGTGACTTCCCACCAGCCTTCAATCTGGTCATAGGGGATAAAGCCAATAGCCGCGTGCTCTTTTTGCGCGGCGTAGGGAGAGTATTTTCCCAGAGACCTATTCACGTCCACCATTCGTTTATCCGTGTGAATCCGGTAGATGTAGCCCTTTTGCTGGGGCGCATCATCGTTAACAGCAAATGTGAGTCCCACGCCGGGATCAGCACTTGTCGAAACGTAGCGTGTAAATTCGGCCGTTTCCCCTGCCGCATGATGAAATAGGCTGCTGCCTTCTTGTAGTTCAACGGCAGAAAGTGCAGTTCCCGCTCGTTGCTTCTGCACGCCTCGCGAATAAAGGCCCCCGTCCTTCTCGACATCTGCTGGGCTCCTCCCCGTCTCGCCGCGGTAGACATATTCCGGGAATTCAGCATCAAAATCGCCTGCTTGGCGACGGTCAAGTGCTATCTCGGTCCTGCGTGTTGACTCTAGTTGGCTCTGGCAAAGCCCAAGAAGCAGTGCCAGAGTGGCTATCAAGGCCAACAGACTTGTCTTCATTGTGGAAGGATTTTGGGGGAAATAATATTAAAACAGGGCACCAGTATCCCTGAGGAATGCGTGCCCAAGTATGGCAGCGGTTTGCTTTTGCGAAAGCCTGGGCAATGCAGATTGCATTCGCAGCATCACTTGCGCCTGGGTTCGTTATATATTATTTTCAGTCAATTTCTCACCGGACCATGTACTGTCATGGTATGAATTTAGAGTCAGGCCCTCGAGTCTCAGCTGCCAGTATCCCCATGGCATAATTCACTTGGTCTGAAATGCGAGACGGATATGCCGAGGAGATATCATCCTAGCAGACCCTAACCCATGAACTTCCACTGAATCCACTCCACTCCACTCCATATGTGACAAGGGCTCAATAGAGGACATGGAACAGTCTTTGGAATCAAAGGTCCTTGGTTTTCCTTAAGGCCTCGTTGACCAAAAACCTCCTTAAATACAAGAAGTCAGTGAGGGACTTTGCCCTAGGTCTTGTGACCGTAGCCCTCGTGTAACAGGCCATTTCCGTGTAACAATATGTGCCTAAAGCACGGCATTGTGTACCGTAAAAGTAATCTATTTGCTACCTTTGGCCTATAGCGAACACGAGAGATTGAGCAAGGATTCGCGAGGCTTGTGATAAAATAGTCGGAGATAATGCCGGATTTACGGAGGTGGGCCAAAGTCTCCCACCGGAGCGGCGCCCAGTATATACATGGATCTTGATATCAGTGAAATTTTCTGAATCGTAGGGTCGCACGCGGACAGGCATGGCCGAAGCTCTAAAAATAGTCAATGGAACTCCTCTCACAGCTGAAGCTAACTAACAGGGGCGAGTATACGGCAATTGTTTGAGCTGTACGTACTGCGCGAGCAAGCAGAGCTAGGTCTTCAGTTGACAATAATTCAGGGGTCGTATTGGATGTGCTACTGCAAGCGATACCGGGTGTCATCTGGTCGCATGACTTGACACTTTATAAGCGTCGTCTATATCATGTTGCACTGTTAACTAGTAACGATATCCGCACTTTATAGAGAGTGTGATATTATTATCATATACTAACTCTAAATAGATAGTTCTAGTTAATGCGCTTATGTAAACTGCGTCATATATATTTTTTATGTCGCTGGTATTCCAATTACCCCATGCGCATGCCTGTATAGTTGCTGCGGTGACTTGAGCAAAGCGGAATAACTTGGATGGCTAGTAAATAAACCAAGAGGTGATGGCCTAGAATGCATCCAACGCCTATGGATACAAGACAACCGGCCAAATACTAGTGATGAAGCGCACTACGTGTAAGAGTCATGTCCGCCTCGCAATTTTCTTACCGCCGAATCTCTTTTAATAAGTTTTTCTTAGCATTAGCTATTACCACGGGGATTTGGATAGATAATATCAACGGTATTTTTTAAGCTAGTAATGTCTTTTCAGCTTGGAATGGATGGCTTTGGCGTCGACTGGCATGACATGCCGCGTCAGGAGAAGCATTCGCATGAATCTACTATGTCTGGTCTTCATCATCGGGAATAGTCAAATCAAGCCACCTACTCGCGTCATATCCCACTTTTTCGAAGCAGACGGCAGTACCATTCAAGCCTTGCATCTGGTAAGCTAATCTGGTTTTATGGGGGACTTCTTCTAGGACGGTAAACAGGCCCTCGGAAAGTCCCATGTGCAGAGTGGGTGCATTATTACTATAAAGTATTTGATGTAATATAGGTGCTTGGATGTCCTGTGGGCGGCCCTCCGTGGGGCGCTCTTAAAGCCGACTGGCTTCATTTCCCAATAATAGATGCCTGGCCCTGACTCAGCTCCATGGAGGGAGTAGGTCGCATAGATATGCGTAGACCTGTTATGCCGAGGGCGATTGGCAAAGATCAGATGTGTCCCAATGGCATTTATGCTCTGTGTCGTGGCCTGCATACTGTCTAAACCAGTCTATTTATACATTCAACACCTACTTTATATGCTGCACGCTTTTGGTCTCAACCAACTCCACGTCATCGTCCTACCGTTACAGAACAACGTTGACCATGAAATACTTTACTATCCTCGCCGTCCTGTCTGTGCTGGCCACTTCCAACCCCGTCTTTCGCCGCCAGGAGGCCGAACTGGCTCCGGATAGCGTGGCAAACTCCGAACAGGTTACTCCATGTAAAAAGCCTAGCCTCGAATTGCAACAAGCCTGGCAAAAGAACGGCTGCGACGGAACAAACGATGGAGGCCAAGACGATAGTACGGCCTCAGAAAGCCACTCTACAGCTTGCGACAAGGCAATGGTCGATTTTGTACAGGCCTGGGACGAAAATAACTGCGAGGAGGCGCTTAATGCCGTCATCAATAATCTAACCCCAGAAGGTGACTCAGATTCAAGTACTCCTACCTCTGAAATGATTCATTAAGTGGCCGGGATGAGTTTGGTCAGTCACTGTGTCAAAGTGGGCGTTTATGCGATATAGCCGCTGAAGCTGCGGACGGATAGCTGGCATGACTTTGTGAAATCGAGTTCATTAACAATCACGAGCATTAGTTATATCAATATGCGTATAGATATGGCCGGGGAGACGGGGGGTGTTGCTAATCGCATTCAACTTTCAACGGGAGGGATACCATTCTATGAATGAAATGATGTCTTTTTAAGATCCGGGAATTGTGATTATGGTACTGAAGCAGCTTAACTACTGTAAAATAGACGACACTAAAGGATTCAATTTTATCACCTACTACGATACATTTACATGATAGGGCGCCATTGACGCCTTAGAACAAGATTGATCAGTAATACGACTGGTCTTCAGCATCTCAACGCCAAAGTGTGACATACAGATGGGAGAAGACTAGAATTCAGAGCACAGAACGGGACCATATTGTAGATACTGCTCTATAAGTGAAATGATTTGAGAATTTTTGGGGGGGTTCTTGGCTGGCCTGGACAATCTTCTTTCCATTTTTTGAGACAATTATGACTATACATACATGTGACTCCAACAAAGTGTTGCTACTCTATTAATGTTGTTTTTGAAAACCGAATTATGTTAGGATTGATATTTTACAACAATGCATAAAAATAGCCTGTTGAAGACACGTGAAATATCAAAATTAGTTGTCTTTCATTCCTCGAGGGCAGGAAATCTAGACTTATCCTTTCTTTAGTGTTCTATGAGGTTCACCAGTGCTGAATATTATATTGAAATACTAGTCTCCTGTCGACTTAAATACAAGCTAGCTCGCTCCAACCTCATCATCTATACGAATACATCTACTACAAGGATTCCCAAGTAATTCATCACGGATAGATTCTCGATATCCACCCAATCTTGTCAAACTGTACATAACCGCTCAACCTCACATATTCCCAAGGGCCAGAGCATTCGCCCTGAGCACCTTCACTTCTGTGTTCTCGCGGTGCGTTTCCACACATGCCACGACGAAAAGACCAACATGGATGATTCTATCCAAATCAGCAACGCGAAATTACCCCAGCCCCCAGACATGACTTACGTAGCGATTCCTCCAAACGCCAGCGCCGCCTCAACCATGGCATGAATTCGATCCGAGTCCTTTGTATTTGAGGGATACTCCTCGTCCGTCCAGCCTGTTATAAGGATTCCGTTGACTATCTCGAGAGATATGTAGGCAAGCGAGATGATGAGATCCATGCCCACCCGTGCGCCAGGAGTTATGCCATGGTGCGAAGGGTGAATAAAGTAGCAAGTGGCGTCTGCCGCGGACCAGAGTATCGAAAGACCGGCCTGAAGTGATGAGTTAATGCTCTGCTTTTTATTGGGTATTTGTGATGAGGGACGTACCGGGGGGCCCAGGAAGAGAATAGGTATGACATTTTTGGTTGACGCCGGTTGACCGGTCAATGCGAGAACCAGTACGCCGCACACGATAATGGCGATGCGTAGACTGAATGGAATGAACCATCGTTTTGAAGACGGGAGAGGCGGAGCAATAGTAAGTTTGTAGTCCATTGCGATAGAATCAATCATGCAGGCAGGGTGCAAGGCGTGTAGAAGTCACAGGTAGAGGGCTACGATACTGGAACACAACGAGAAGACCTGTTACTCGAGTTCTTAATCGCCACGTCTTGTTGATCTGCGTTGAGGGTCGTCAGGGTCTTGGCAACTACCTAGGTAGGCAGCAATTGGCTGTATCGTAGAGACCGACACCAGAAGCTGAAACGAATGTCAGTCTACATATGCCTAAATAATAAGACTCGTTATGAATCTTGGTGGCTTGGTATACTTTGGCTTGCATCTGACGTCAGCCTGCTTGGCGAGGCAATTTTGGAGAAGAGGTTATTGTTATTGCTCAGTTCGGGGTTGAGGAGTGGGAAGACGATTGTCAGGTTCTATCTATATCCGCGCGACGGCGGTCATCATGGCACATGTCACGGATATTGTCACAAGGTGCTCGATGATGAAGTCGAATGGATGTGGTGTGCAAGGTGCCCGAGAGCTCAGGTCAGACTTGACTTGACAGGGGTAACATATTACGGGTAGAATGGCATCATCTCATGGAGACTGCACGGGAATACACATACTCAAGCGATGTAAATGGGCAACGTCAAGGTCACGAAACCCTTTGCCCTTGGTTGGCATGTATGCATATATGCCCGACTAGGTACATCCGTTTCCGTACATGGTCATGCGGGTTGAAATTGCATCGACCTGGCACGGCGCGTGCATCAGGGTCACGCCAAGTTGCTTCGTTGTCTATGTGGTGGAGCTTCTTTGGCAGGTGACCATGTCGTTTGCTGAGAGGATGAACAGCATGGGACCAACCGAGAGGTGCGTAGGTATCGTGGGCGAGGTGAAGTATACCAAGAAACGACACATGCGATGGTCTACCGGTCGGGCCATTCGGCGCTGTCATGTCGACGTTGGACTAGGTAGAGTCTAGGCATCTCGCAGGCCAGTTCTGAGTAGCAAATGCCGATGCCTATAGCAGCATTGTTGGGCCCAAGTGCTGGTGGGTTCGCTGGCTTTCGGGACGAGAAAAATGCTAAACAATGGCCAAGATATCAGCGCGCTTCCTTCTCGACACGTGTTACGGAGTACGGAGTAGTGCGTACTTTTGTGGGTGATCAATGTCACTTGCCAAACCTCAGCTTGACCACCGCCAGATCAGTCATTTCGATGCCTCAAGTCGCCTCGACGGCACTGGTGAGTGGTGACGACAAAGTTCGAGTCACCGTACAGCCCATTCAACACTGCAAGAATCGCTGGTCAGTTCCACGTCCCCAGCACTGCAGCGGCACCGCCAGGCGCTAAACCGTGCTTGCATGTGGCGTTCGCCGTTGGCCCATCTGCCGAACCCATCGATGACTGGACCGATTTGTTTTTCTCAATTGTCTCAAGTCCGGTGTTTGCGTCGTAACACGGTGGCTGGGCAGGGCCGCGAATGGCGGCGGCGGGAATCGGATTGGGTGCCCCGGAAGAAGCAAAAAAAAAAAAAAAAAAAAAAGAATGCAGTCGAGGCGAGCACACAAAAGAAAGTGTCGACGGTGAGATGCAGGAGCAGCTGCACTGCACAAGCCGAGTACTAGACCCAGACAGAGTAGAGCTTCGTGTGGCCTCGCGCGGAACTTTGAAATCCAATGTATAATTATAGTGCACTATTAGCACAGTTATAGCACTGACCAACTCCGTACAAAGCGCCTGGGGCTGGGGCCGTCACAACTTTATTCAGCAGCACAAGGCATCAAATGCATGCACCAGTTGACTTTTGTACCACCAGACTTCATTCAGTGTTGACACCTGCCCGCTTGCGCCCTTGCCCACGCCGGCCCCTTCCTTCTCCCCCAGCCAGCCCGTGAATCCACCCGTCTCTGCCCCTGCTTATCCACTTAGACAGACGCCAGGGTCGGGTTGCATTGGTCGATGCTCGGTGCATACCTGCCTGCCCGATGGCATCGCCAGTTGACGTTTGCCCCTTGCAATGCAGAGGTCACTTTGGCTTCAACCTCCAAAGATCCCATCTCGACGCTTCATAGTATTTGCTCTGCGTCCATCCCGCCCTGGCTTTTGCGGGGAGCTGCCTCTGCCTCCGCCTCTGCGTCCATAGGCCTTGGCGTCTCGCTCCCTCCGCGGACCATTTGCTATCTTTGCTCGTTCCTTTGCCTGACCCTGCTGGCGACCTCGTCCAGCTCCGCCATTCCGGAATCTTGCGGTGCACCATTAGCCACGCCATCGCCATTACCTCTCAGCTACCGCTGTTAGCTGCGTCTCGAAACTACCCTAATTCTTTTGCCTAAGCCAATATCGACGCCTCGAATCGAGTCCCCCGCTTTGCCCTGCAACATCGAACTCATGGACAGCTTCCCGTCCTTGTCGCCTGAAGGCGGCGACGGCGCCGGCGCCGGCTCTGGCCAGTCTGCTGGCGCTGATGATGGTGGTAGACAGAGACGTATCGGTCGGAACCCTTTTAAAAAGAGACACGATGATCCCTCAGCTACTCTCCCCGATCTCCCCGACCTTCTGAAACACAGCGACAGCGACGATGAGGACTCGCCTAACGATCCGGCCTCGAAACGCGGCCGAGCCATGTCTGTCAACATGAATCAGAGTATATTCGGTCTTATAGCAGCAGCAGGCTCGCGGGTAGACTTCAACACCCGCTTTGACGACGGAAGCAGCGACGAGGAAGACGGTGAACAATCAAAAAGCTCTAATGGCAGTCAGGATCTTTCTCAGACCATCATACTTCCGCCGCGGGATAAGAGCGCCAGGCGGGGTCACAAGAAGAAGCTTTCCTCTGGCCATAGATTATTAAAATCACTTTCCACACTACCGAAACGGAAAAGCAAAAACCGAGAAGCGAGTCGATTATCCGCGCCTGTGATGGATTCGTCGGACGATGCACGAGAATCTGCCGACCTTGCCACATCTGCAATGCCGCAGGACAAGGAAGACAACAGGCTTGCACCAGTTATGAGCCGAATGCTGCAGGCTAGAGCTGAGATTGCCAGCAGACCCAGTTTCGATATGGAGAGGCGATCCAGCGATCTTGATGCGAGCGGTGACAGTGACGAATCTTCTGCATTGGCCAAGCGATTAATGGAAATTTTCGAGTTTGACGAGCCGGAACAAGTCATAGAGGGTAGGTGTCTCGTGTCCCCGTCATGACCGTGGATGTTGCTTCATACTTCTGTATTTATTTGCTGGTTTTTGGCTAATAGTTGACTGCAGAGTACCCATGTTGGTTATTACAAAGCGTGCTCCTCCAGGGCTTTCTCTATATCACGGCCAAGCATATTTGCTTTTATGCCTACCTCCCAAAGAAAGCTGTAAGCCCCCCTTGCAACCGTCCAACTCTCGAGACCGATGCTAAGTAGTTGTAGCATGTTGTGGCCAAGTCTGGTTACTTATCAAAAAGTGGCAAGCGCAATCCCAAGTATCATCGATATTGGTTCCGCTTAAAGGGAGATGTTTTATCATACTACCGTGATTCAACCAATCTTTACTTCCCCCATGGTCAGATTGACTTGAGATTTGGCATTTCTGCCAACGTTGTGGATAAAGAAAAGGACAACCTACATTTTAATGTCATCACTAGTCATCGAACCTACAATTTCAAAGCCGACAGTGCCCCGAGTGCCAAAGAATGGGTCAAGAGCCTCCAACGGGTAATTTTCCGGAGCCACAATGAAGGCGACAGCGTCAAAATCTCGTTGCCTATTGACAATGTTATTGATATTGAGGAGACTCAGATGATGGACTTTTCTGACACGTGCAAAATTCGAGTCGTTGATAACGATGAAACTTATGCTATTGATGAGGTGAGTACACCATCAGTTGCAACACACGAAGACATGATTCACTAACCCTTTTAGTACTTCTTTTCATTCTTCAACTTTGGAAAAGAAGCTATCAAGGTTCTTAAAATCCTAGTCGAAGATGCCTCTTCCACGAAACAAACCCCGGGGAAGCTCATTGCTGAGCAAGAGTTGCAAAGCCACGAGCAACCCGAGCAGAACTCAAATAGCCAGCCCTCTCTACAGAACTCGCCTCATCCAGTGGAATCGAATCCCCATCAGGCTATGCATGTCGATAAGATCCGAACGACCAAATTACCCGAAGCCGTTAAGGCTACGCTCTCTCCCATGACCCCTCACTCGGCAAATCCTAGTCCACGAGCCAGTGTAGAGTGCTCTTCCAGGACCAGTTTAGACGCGATTCGATACAAAGGGCGACGAAGTCACGAAGTGTCCAGTATGATGAGTGAGCAGGGCGCCAGAAGGAGCTTCAGCGGTCATCGAAAGACGCAGAGCACTCGTCAGTTTGATGAAAGGAGGGGCAGGCATGTAATGGAATCGTCCGATTCAAACTTGCATTCATCTACAGAGGATCCTAGTTTCTCCAACTTGGTTGTTTCGGTAGCCACTGAGGACCCCTCGGCAAGTCAGATTCTGAAAGGTAGCGAAGTGTTCCACAGCCCAACTATGCGCCGCTCCGATGGGTCAAGTCAGTCGACAGACGCTAGAGAGGAGGAATTGTCTAAACACTCCGAAACCTTTCTTCCTGATGCCTCGGTACCCATGAAACATGCGGCGACTACCGGTCATATCAACCAGTTCGGATATCATGGTCAAGTCGACCAAGTTAGGTCAACTACTCCCACACTTCAGAGTATTACCAAGATGGGATCATACCCTCTTCAGCGTGCGGGTGCGTTTGCCGACTACTTGAATAAAACAAGCAAACGAATGAGCTCCCTTCTTGCTACGGAGTCTATGGGGTACGTTGAGAAGGTCTCAGGAATGTGGAAGGGTGGTCGCAAGCACTATGGAGAACCCGCTGGACTTCGACCAGACGAGGACGAGCTAGAGGAGGATTCTGAAGGCAAGGTCCAGACCTCTATGGAGCGATTTCGTGCTCATTTTGCTCTGCCAGAGTCCGAGAAGCTGCAAGCTACCTACTTTGGGTGCATCATCCGAGTGCTGCCTCTGTATGGCAAAATTTACATCAGTGACAGATCATTCTGCTTTCGCAGCCTGCTGCCTGGCACGAGAACCAAGTTGATTCTCCCGCTCAAGGACATTGAAACGGCCCATAAAGAAAAGGGCTTCCGAATCGGGTACTCAGGTCTTACCGTCGTCATTCGCGGCCATGAGGAGCTTTTCTTCGAGTTTAGCCAGGTCGACGTACGTGACGACTGTACCGTGACTCTAATCCAAAGTCTGGAAACAAACCGTTATCTGAGGGAAGCAGGACTCCTTAACCTGGAGGAACATGAGGAAGAGGACCAGGCCATGGCCGAACGGGATGCTCTCAAATCAGCTAGACAGGAAGACTTTCCTCAGCACGAGATTCTACCTCCTCGAGAGGCAGATTCACAGCCAAATGCCCCAACTATTCTCATGGACGAAACTGACGGCTCTTTTCTCAACTTTAAGCCACCCCAACCCATGAGGATCACCTGTCTGACCATAGGGTCGAGAGGGGATGTCCAGCCATACATTGCTCTTTGCAAGGGTCTGCTTGCCGAGGGACACAAGCCTCGAATCGCGACCCACGCTGAATTCCAAGGTTGGATCGAATCCCATGGAATCGAGTTTGCCAAGGTTGAGGGTGATCCTGGCGAACTTATGCGATTGTGTATCGAAAACGGCACATTCACGATCTCATTCCTTCGCGAAGCTAACTCAGCATTCAGGGGGTGGCTCGACGAGCTTCTTGATTCAGCATATCAAGCATGCCTGGGCTCGGAACTTCTCATCGAGTCCCCTTCTGCCATGGCGGGCATTCACATTGCAGAAAAGCTTGGCATCCCGTACTTCAGGGCTTTCACCATGCCTTGGACCAGAACCCGTGCGTACCCTCACGCCTTCATCATGCCCGAACACAAGATGGGTGGTGCTTACAATTACATGACCTATGTCATGTTTGACAATATCTTTTGGAAAGCCACCGCACAGCAAATCAACCGCTGGCGCAACAAGACACTTGGACTGCCCAATACGAGCTTGGAAAAGATGCAGCCCAACAAAGTACCATTCCTCTACAACTTCAGCCCCAGTGTCGTCGCTCCTCCTCTCGACTTCTCCGACTGGATCAGAGTCACAGGGTACTGGTTCTTAGATGAAGGCGGTGAATATAAGCCCCCAAAGGAACTGTCTGGCTTTATACAAAAGGCTAGGGACGATGGCAAGAAACTTGTATACGTCGGCTTTGGCTCCATTATCGTAAACGACCCGGTCAAGATGACGCAAGAAGTTATCGATGCAGTACTCAAAGCCGATGTTCGCTGCATTTTGTCCAAGGGCTGGTCTGATCGTATCTCACCCAAGGATGATCCGGCCAAGCCTCGGCCGGATGAACCAGAAATGCCTGCCGAAATCTTCGTCATCAAGTCCGCGCCACACGACTGGCTGTTCCGTCAAATTGACGCCGCGGCTCACCACGGCGGGTCCGGAACTACCGGCGCAAGTCTGCGAGCGGGTATCCCTACCATCATCCGGCCGTTCTTCGGCGATCAGTTCTTCTTTGCGACCCGAGTAGAGGACCTTGGTGTTGGTGTTGGCTTGAGACGATGGGGTGCCAACAGCTTTGGCAGAGCACTGTGGCAAGTGACGCGCAATGAGCGCATGATTGTAAAAGCTCGTGTCCTCGGCGAGCAGATTCGCAAGGTATGTACTGCTTTACCCTTGAAAACTACTACTCGCAGGGGAACTAACAGCTTGGACAGGATAAGGGAGTCGACACTGCTATTCAAAACATATACCGCGATCTCGAATACGCAAAGAGCCTCATCAAGGGCAAGGTTGGACGTTACGGACAACCAGACGCCGACGAAGACGAGGACACTGAAGAGAGCTGGACTTTTGTAGGGTCAGATGAGCCAGATCCCGACATGGTCACCAAGAAGCTGAGTGAAGGGCTTGGCGGGGTAGGCAAACAAAAGACTTTAGGCAACCAGGCAATCAAGGCATCGTCTTGATGGGTTGGAATAATTTTTTTTCCTTCTCTTTTTTCCTTTATATAATTTGAACCGAAGTCCCCCCTGCTGTACGGGACACACTAATGATTAAAGCCGATGGCAGGTGGGGCTGATGGAATGAATGGGATAATGAATATTGGGCTAATGGACAGACTTACGAAGCGCATGATTCACTTGGTATTGGGTAGGGGCACGGCGCTGCATCATACAATAGTCTTTCGAGTATAGATTACACGGCATGATAGACAAGACAATAATACCTCGACAATGCAGACTTGACCGCTTATTAATTGCTATTCGGGGCCTCCAGATTCTGCCAATTGCCATTGGCTTGTTTGAACAAGTAGCACTGCATCCAGAGTTGATTAAATTAAATATTATTGCGCTCTTTATAGAATGCGGCTCTTTGAAGCTACTAGCTTGGATTGGAGTCACAATGCAGTATCATTGCAACCTCTTGGCTGCCAAAAAAAAAAAAGCACACAAGGCATCGGGCACGTTTCCGTGCCAAGCAACGCAGTCTGAAAACTACACTTCACTTCATGTAGCCGTCGAGAAGTGCGACGTGAACCAGGCAATGGCCTGATCTTCGGCGGCAGCCGCTTGCGCCGCGACATCAGGGACCTTGAGGTCAGCACGCACCGCGAATCCATGGCCCGTCTTTTGATACACACGGAGTTCGCCCTTGTACGGCTCTGGGAAGGCCGTCACGATTGCCTTGATCTGCTCGGCTTGCTTGAGCGAGATCTGGTTGTCATCCTCCGCGCATGCAAACGACACTGGGCGCTTGATCTTTTCCACGTCAGAGGGGAGACTGAGAAGGCTCGGGTGGCCGGTGAAGCCGGCGTCGATGAGAGGCTGGCCGTTGATTTCGGCGCCGTGGGCAAGCGTGACTGTGTGCTTGCCGCCCCAGCAGAAGCCGGCCGCGCCGATGGGCAGCGCCTGGCCCTCTTCCTTGCGCAGCTGCTCGAAGAAGCCTTTTACGCCGGGGTACGTCCTCCCCGGGGCGCAGCGGATAAAGAAGGGCACAGCGGCCAGGATGGTTTGGACGGCGGCGATGCTGCGCTGCGTTAGCGGGATGGTGACGTAGGCGATTTGGTGGTCCGGAGAGCTTACAAGCGGGAGAAGAGATTGCCGGGGGCTAGTGCGGTCTGCATGCTGAACAGCATGGATACAGGCGCGGCGTGGCCTGATGCGTGTCAGTGATTCGAGCTGCATCGCGCAATGGGTGCGCCTTGGGAGTCCCGCGACGACGTAACTTACCATTCATAAAGTCGGGCAAGTAGACCTTGAAGCCGCCCTTTTCGGCATAGGTATCCGCAAGGATCCGGTTATTTGGAAACGCCCAGCCGAATGCGTCGGGGATTACGACGATGATGCCCTTGGGTGTCGTGCCATTTGGCGGCTCGCTCACGTACGTGTCGAATCCGTAGTGCTTGATGACCTTGCCTTTGGTTTCGCCCTCGTGGATCTGGCCACGGAAACAGTCTGGGCACGACATGGTCTATGGCTGTCGGGTGGCTGTATGTGAATTGGCGTCGGCAGCCTCGTGAGACGCATTCAAGCACAGCATGTCAGGATGAGGTGTGCTGAGATATTTATTTCTGGCATCGCATGGCCGCTTGGACGGGATATTCGATTGCTAATCAGCACGGATAGTCAGCACGGAATCCCGACCGTCTCGTCCGATCTTACTGTCAGCTTGAGAGCTAACGCGGGCGATGGAGCGTATCCCGACGTTGGGATTGGTTATCCCGGGGCGCATCCAGCCACAAGCCGCCGACCCAAGGAGACAGATGGAGCCAGCCGAGAGCTCTGGCGGATCGATGCCTTCTCCGGGTTGTGTTGTAGTCGAAGGAATCTACTCGGTCATCCGCTGGGAGTAGTCAGGAGTCAGCAAACTGGTGAAGGGGATAACGAGCAGGGTAGTTTAAGATATGATGATGGCTCTAGACCGTCCAGTCCGTGAACCCCCCGGTAGATAGTTCCCATTCTTTGGCCGCGGCTAAACTTGGCTCGGAAATGCACTGCATGGTCGTGCAGAATGCAGAGAGCTCGCAGCTTTGGCGATTCTCTGGCGACGCGCATGCCACGTTTTCTAGATGGCCATTGGGCAGACATTGGATGCTTCCTCTGATGTGTCACATTTCGATGCCAACCGTCGAGCAGTATTCTCAGATCAGCCCAAGCAACCCGACGACGCAAAGTCGCCCAAAGAGCTTGCTATCGACGACGGTTGAGGGGTTGGATTCCAGAGCGGCTGGCCCTGGCTATGCATTTGCATTTGCATGTGAATAATGAATCATTTGCCCAGGGAAGGTGCAACCCACAATGCCCAGCTCTTTCCCCAGTTTCCCCCTGGTGGAAAACAACCCCCTCCCCGCCTCGAGCTGTTTGACTCCAATAATCAATCCTGCTAACGGCATTGCGGTTGTCATGTCACGCCTTTTTCTTTTCTTTTCTCAGCAGCCGTCCGCAAGCCAACGTGCAAGAGTCAATTGCCTCTAGACCCCGCCGGCTTTTAGCGGGTCAACTTAAGCAACAGGCCCGCAACAGCAGACTTGATGTGACAAGTGACGTCAAGAGCTGAGCACACCAAAGTCAGGGAACCTCAATCAGCTTGACGCCAGTAAACGACTCGAGACGCTGGTCATCACATGCATCCGCCGCGCAGGCTATTCGGTGGCAACACCCTGCCTGCGTCCCCCAGACTCGCTCGCTGGGGGGTTGCATTGAGCAGGCAGCGCCAGGATGAGGCATATTCTCACCGCAGTTCGGCACTCTTCCTTTTCTCTTGGGCAGCTTTCTGTACACACAAACTGGAGAGGAATACGAAGTAGCTAATAATGACATCGAGACGGCCCCAGGATGCTTCGTGGCGGTGAGCTGCGTCCAACGCTGGACCTTGCGGCCTTTCCATGGAACCGCTGTATACTTGCTTTTGCATCGCAATTAAGCTGACACCTTTCTCGTCTTGCCCAGACGCCCATGGATAATGATATTTCCCAAGTCCCGGCCATGTTGGCCTCAGATCTGCATGCTCTCCCCACGGCCCCATGGCGGCCCCAAAGGTGGCCCAACCACTGCGCTCGAGTCGTGCCCCAACTTGTGGTGCCCAGCGCCAGTGTAGCTTGGCGTGGCGCTGCCGCCAACAAAACCCAACTTTTGCTGCCAAGCACCCAATCACGGCCCGTTACCCCGTTCACATCTTAGCCTCAAGATGCAACACTGCGATTGCCTTGCATTGCGGCCCGGTTAAGACAGGCATGGGTTTGACTTTCTGCAACCTGCCGGCCGGGCGCTCCAGCCAGAAGACGTGTTTGCTTGGTGTCGCGTGTGGTTTGGGAACTTGGGCTAGGCAATCAAAGACGATTCGGCTGGCGTCATTTAAGGATGAAGAACCCCCCCGAACGGCCATGCCCGCTCTCCTCCCTCTGGACTTGGAGACCCCTGATTCCGGGGGAGCATGTGTGATTGACTCACACAGCTCCTTGACTGCAATACATTTGACCTTCTCCTGCTTTCTCAACCTTGACCATCCAACATCTCCAGCTGGGCAGATTCACCTCATCCCGGGAGCTGACATTGATCGCCATCACCCTGACTGTGATTCATCTCCAACTTGTTCCGCCCGGTATGCCCTCGCCAATTGAGAATCCATACACATTTTCAATGTCTAGTTATCCGTGGATCATTCATTAGACACCGTCGCGCCGTTTTTGCATTATGTCACCATTGCGACTCGTGTCAACCATCAGAGATTAAGACTCCGTTATGTCAGAGGCCAAGCCACACCGCAAAGCATTCAACCCTCTATTCCGACGTCCACAAACAGTACAAGCAGGCAATATGGAGTGGCGGCCGTATCCATATCCCACTGATAAATCCCCCATGGAGGGCACGACAGCCCAACACGAAGAGGAGTGGCTTCACGCGGCGTATACCGATCCCATCTTCACCCACCCAATTGGATACAGAGACATAACTGAAGCTATCAAGTTGGAACTCCTACAAAAGACCTTTTGGCCATCGCTCGTATCATGGGTCGAAGCTCGTCAAGAAGTCCTCCCCAGCGGCGAGATCCTAGGCGGTTGGTCTCGCGCCGACATGTACGGCATGATGGACTGGTACCGACTGTGCTTCAATATGACATCCCGATATGAAGACGCTGTAGCCGCCCACGAGGACGGGATATGGAGGACTGTGATCCTCACCTCCCCATGGTGGGACTGGCCCGAGTTCGCATATCTATATGTGAAGACTATCCGTGACGACAAGGGCGTTCCGCAGAGAGACGCAAATGGCCGCGTCATGAGGGAGATGAGAGACCCGTATGACGATAAGCTCGAAGATGAGTTTATGGATATTTGGGAACGGGTAGCCAATACGCGGCCCTTGAGAAAGCATGCCAACGGGCAAGTGTTCCTGCCCTGTGATAGGCCCTCGGTGTCCAGGACGGCGAGCACTGGGGCTGCCATGGCCGCCAAAGCAAATGGGAATGGGCTTGGTTCAACTGGGCCCAGTAGGACAGCTACTCCGCAGGCCGCGAGGTGATGCTATTGACATGTTTTGCTGAGTGCGGCTAGCCTATCTACTTGGGGAGCATTGAAGATGGATCTGTTACAAAAGTGTACACCCATGAAATCCATGGGAAATGACAGAATATAAATAGATAGATGCATATTTTACGACTATACCATCTCTTGAAGCACCGAAATTGGATTTGAAACAAAACAAAACCACATGATTACTCCAACATGCCGTTTTCTGGAACCACTGAAGCTATCACAACAGCGGGTTGCTCAGGGTCGACTAAAGGCGTCCAAAAACTTGAGCAACACCGTATTCAGGGCCAAATGAGCCAACAGACCAGGGACTCTGTGTTTTTTCTTTCTTTGTTTCCCACGATAATCGTCCGAAAGAAAAACTATGTCTTTGTACAGTCCGTTTACGGCATCACATTTTCGTGATAGGGTAGGTTGTTCTTGCCCCACTGCTTACATAATCGTACCTAGCCAGTCATGATTGACGCAAAACAATCGCCTCAAATCCACTCCGAACAATCACGAACCTACCCAGGGCGACTAATCATACCTTCGGAGCCAGGCCGGTGTCCTGCGAGATTTCACCTACTTCCGTGCGTGGCCACGAAACTTAGTGCTTCCGATTTGTCTAATTGACACCTGTCGTCATCAGCTTGGACCGATCCCCGACACACGCTTTCGCTACAATGGCGCAGGACATGCCCCCAAGGGCGGGTACGAACCCGTCCAGTACAAGGTGCGTGGGCGAAAAGGAATATATGAGCAACTTTGCGTTATTCTGTCAAAATCTCGAGCAAGGAGTGACCTCGAAGCTCTGCTGTGTTGCTCCATACCCTGGTGCCTATCGGACCGAATCCTGTGGAAGCCTCGGCGATGAGAATTGACGAGCAATTGGCCATTCCGAAGCTCAAGCCGGACTAAACGTTGCACAGTGCTGACATGGACAGTAGCGAAATCTGCCTGCGAAAGGGTTTCGCCCCGGCATCTTGCTACTCGGAGTTGGAGCCGTGATGGGCTTCGGCTGGTATAAGCTGATTGGAGGCATCCGTGAAGCCAAGTACGTTTCCCGCAAAACCGACGGACACCCAATCTCTATTTATCGCTGGAGCTTGCGATCTTCGAGACTTTCACCTGACCACCGATCCAATTCGTCGATCGAACTTAAGCCGGAATTACTTGCGACAAGGAATAGACATGCTGACTGGAATAGCGAGCTGGCCCGTGAGAAGATGTGGGCGCGTATCAACTTGATCCCTCTCCTGCAAGCCGAAGAAGACCGCGACCAAGTCCGAAGATATTGGGCCGACCAGAAGCGCGAGAAGGAGCTGCTGGGCGAAAACACCAAGGTCTACAACAACGAGAGGTGCGTCAAGGGCAATGAGAACTCTGGCCGAAACTGCTGAGTGTGCTAACCCTTGACACTAGTCGATTCGTCCGACCGACCTTTGCCGTCTCTCCTGCACCCTCGAAATAGTTGTCCAGATGGGGGAAGACGGGGTAAATCCGAAGCGGCAGTGTGGAACTGATGGAATAAAATGTGGGAGACATTTTTGTACATATGTATTCGATCGAATGAGACGAGAGTCGGCCACCTTTGCAAAGGGGTGATGGGGTTCGGTGGCTGGCTAGAATTAAGACCAATTTACTTTGTCCGGAGAACGCCATGAGATTGCGAGAATGAACGAGAATGCTAACACTGGGCTAGCAAACTAACCAACTACTTTTAGGCCAGGAGGAAATCGAAGAGCTATGCGGGAAGGCAGCAGATGAATAATACGAATATAGTACCTAGACGCCAAACCATGCAAACGAATTGCACTACAACGGTCTCATGCTTCACCCCTTGACACCGACTTCGCTCACAGTCCAGTCCCACAGCTTGGCCATCAGCTCATCATCCCAACACTTGGCATCACCCGCGTCAGCAACACCGACGGGCACAAAAAATGCAACCTTGTTCTTGCTGCAAATCGTGCCTGCACCACCTCGCATCTTGTCGCCGACGTCACTCCCCGTCGCCGCCCACAGCGTATTAAAGCACCCCTGGCGAGGCGTCATCAACCCCAGAGGGTTGGTAGCCCGCACAATCAGCCGGTTCCAAAAGGTCAAGTTGTTGACCAGATCAGTCCCAACAACTCCCGGATGCACAGCGACACTGCTAATCGTGGGATATCGCCTGCCGAGCTCCCTTGCAAACAGGATGTTGGCCAATTTGGACTGGCCGTAGCGCACCCAGGGCCCCAAAACGGGGAACTGGTCCGCGTCACGAAGCCCGTTGAACTCGATGCCGGCGCCGGGATGGCCGCGGTACCCTAGCGACGTCAGCGCCACGAAGCGCACGTCACTGCCTGGCTGCTGGGCGGTGCGCTCCATGACGGGAAGCAGACGCAGCGCCAGAGCGGCATTGCCGACGTGGTTGGTGCCAAATTGCACCTCGTACCCGTCCTTGGTCAGCCCGGCCCCCACCGCCATGATGCCCGCGTTGGCGATGAAAATGTCCAGACGAGACGAGGAGGCGGTGAATGTGTCGGCGGCCGCGCGGATGCTGTCGAGGGAGGCGTGGTCACACTCGAGAAAGGTGATGCGACTGGGCGAGCCCAGCGTTTCGGGCGTCGAGCACGTGGCGATGAGGGATTCGGCGCATCGGCGGCTGCGCCCGGTGAAGTAGATGCGGGCCGGGTTGTGCCTGGCGAGCTCGAGCACGGCTTCCCTGCCGAGCCCGCCGGTTCCTGGGGAGGTTAGATGGCGCCCGCGGCGTGGGAGGTTGCCGGCGCGTGGGACGTACCGCCCGTGACGAGGATGACCCTGCCCGCAAGATCCGGGACGTGCTTGTCGGGATCGTAGCCGCGGTAGGCCATGCTTGGTGAGGTGCGTCGACGAGGGTGATGCTACGGGGATGGGACGATCAAGCCGTATTCTGGGACGAGGGGTGGGCATTGACTGGCTCTGGTGTAAAAACTTGGTGTACACGGTCGCTTTGCCCGAAAGCGCGCACAGGTCTTTATACATGTTCCGTGGTGACGCCAAGTCCGGACGCCAATACTCATATTCCCGTGCGTCAAAGCCCCCGAGCCCAGATGGTCTCGCTTTAACCCGTGCATTTGGCCCGATCTGGGCGTGGCTCGCCTCCCTGTCGGGTCGTGGGGTTGTTCGGCCGTGGCCGAGAAAGACGGCCGGAGCGGATATCCGGAGTCAAGAGTGCGCGGCGTCGTATCCCGCACTATCGCGAACTAGTACGACTGTCGTGGGGAGCTGTTAAATAGGGTTGGTGGGCAAACCCGGTTTTGGCTGGTGGGTACTTTGCCATCGGTAGTTGTGCACGCGTCGGCTAGGTATTACAAATTTGGATGGACAGGCGGGACGGCGGAGAGGGTTTCAGATTGTCAACGACAATGATTGAGCCGCGTTGACAAGGTTTGCTCCCGTTGGTGATGTAGCCCTGAAATGATGTCGAAGCGCTTGGGGAGATTGGATGCCCTTGCGGCTCTATTCCCAGAGGAGATCAAGTAGGTCGAGGGAGGTTAGCATTGGACAAGGGCGACGAGAAGCAACTTGACAGTGTCGGATAGACTCAGACCCGGACGCCGAGCGGTCCGTCACGATGCGAACCAAGCATGTGGTTCTGCTAGACGTGGACGGTAGTTCAACGGTCTTCAATGGAAGCTCTTGCCTGGGACCCTGTGTGCCGCGGACGCCCAACGACCTATTCACGATACCGAGGGACTATTTGGACCTGGCCCACGGCAATACTCGATACATCAAGCTGGTTCATGACGCCATGGTATCAGCGCTTACAGTGGACATGCGACTCTATGCTCTCCTCTTTTTAGACTCTACGCAGCGAGCAGGATTGTTGGTGACGCTTTGGCTCGAATTGACATGTCAATACTATGCAAGAAATACAAATACCATGAAAAAGAAAGTGTCCAGCATGACCCGTCCAAAAAAAAAAAAGACGCAATGTCATGTTCCCTAACGCTGTGATGCACCCCTCGCGTTCTCCATCTACTCCATTTAATGCAACCTATTTGCTTGGACCGCATGTGACGACGGCTGTTGGGCTGGCCGTTGCGTCGCGAAGCAGCAGAATCCGGCCATGGCGCCGTCTGCATAAGAACATGCCCGGTATCCAGGTGTGCTCTGGCCCTTGCCGCGCTGCGTGGCCGTGGTTCCCATAGCCAACTCGATATCGAGGGGCCAGCACCTGTTTCGATTCTGTGTATTTATTTCGGGCACGTGAAATGCGCTCTTGTTTTCTTGTGCCGTTGTTGCAACTCTTGGAATTAAGGCTGCTTGCCATGCCTTTGGACGAATTTGGGGTCGTTGTCGATGCACCGAATTTTTTTCTTCGTGGGAGTTGCTGGCTCCTGAGCGCCATGGGGTGCGGCGAATTCGGGGTCGCTGTCAAGACACTGTACTTCCTCGGTGAGGTGAGTTGTCCTCTGCTCGGTGCGCCTTTCGATGAATTTCACGTCGTTGTCAATACATCGTAGGTTCTTGGTGGGATGACTCGTCGCCTGCTGTGAGGCGGTGGCTGCGGTGGAAGGTGGTTCAGACTGGAGCGTTTTGGCTTTTGCTTGCGAGCCGGATGCGGTCGCGGCATCTGATGAAATGTTGTTAGGCATGATGCTTGGAAGGAGGGATGTTGGCTGTCAATATAATCTTGGTGGTTGGCGCTCGCAGGAAAAAGTTGACACTTGAAGGTTTGTGGGAAACTCGCTGCTCGGATCGTTGATGGTGAAAGTAGGTGCGCGTAGTCGCCTCTCCGGCACTGGGACCTTTTATCAGTTGTCGGTGCCTTGCGAACGGGATAGAAGTTCTGAGAAACACAAAGCCTGAGCAGGAAAGAATGACTGTCAATGTTGTCTGGGCAGGTGATACACGGCCCGCAGCTTCGAGGACAATCAAGGTCGGATTGCCTTTGGCTAAATTGTGTGTGAATGCTGCAAATGCTAGCACACCCGACCTGACAAAACACGCAGAAAGCCATTCATGTTGGTGCAAATGTCGATGAACAGCGCGCATCCCGGCCGGCGGTGAGCCTGCCATGTGTCTGAGGCAGCTCGTGGTGCCTTCAAAGCGGCAAAGAATCAGGCATGCTTGGGCTACAGAGTGTCAAGCGTGTTCGCAGTACGAAAGGTGTTGTCCGGGGTCAATGGCACGGCTGCACATGACGGACCATCAATTGATGCTGAGAAATTGAGCAGAACAAAGGACGTCCAGGTACGCGCCGTGTTTGCGGCCTCAAGTGCCGTTTTCTTGGGCCATCTTGCGCTTGGCGCTTTGAAGCGACCAGACGACATTGTGCAGGCACTGCGTTTGTTTGCACATGCTTCATTAGAAACGACATCAAATGGTCCATTGACCCGTCTTTGACCAAAACGAGACGGCAGCATCATCGAAAGAAAGAAAAGACAAACCGAGAAAAGAGTGATGCAAAGCGAAGCCGATTCTCCGTTGCTCCTCACCACCACCCTTGTCGAATTGATGCTTTGTTCGCTGGCCGTGTAGCTTGACCAGACATTTCATTGCAGCATGGGCTAGACGCGGGTACATTTATTAGACATTTTAAACTACGCCATCACTGTTTCAAGGCTCGCAACTTGCGACAATTTATATACCCCCGTGTTCTCATGGGGCCTTTAGTACTGATAATAGTTCAAGTCTTGTTTCTCTATCCAGCAGACTACAAGGACAGCGTCGATGATGGGTCAAGTGTGAAAAGCCTGACTGAGAACTCGGATAATTCCTACATGCTGGTCAATTGTGTCACTGACGAAACGTGACCCGACTACTCAGGTAGAATGAAGCACCTTTCTTCATGACGCCGACAACTAGCGCATGTTCAGACCACTGATGGCCAAGGAAATGCCGAGATATCTGGAGGCCTCCGGAATATCCTGGCTTAGCCATGAGAGCAGCCCGGATCGAGGCGAGGTTAGGTTAGGTTCCACGTTTCCAATCACCGCAATTGCAAGCGGTGCTACTCCAATGAGCGGGCAAAAGACCACGGGTATTAGCAAATCTAGAGTCCAGTCTGGTAGCACTTGACAAGACATTACGAGTTCAGAAACGGTCGATACTATTGCCGGCAATTCAGCCCTGCAACACCATCACATTGCCGGCGCCACCAAACCTTGTCGGGTCGTAGGCTTATAGGCTATTATTATCTTTAAATGTATCACGAATCCGCTTCTCAGCCGCAAGCCTTTCCTGGCCATGCCTCCATACTATGTCAACGCCACCAATTCCCCCGCCTCGAGGCTTACAGGCGATGGGCGAATGGAGGCCATCAGAGATGTCGCGGTCCATTATTCAGGGCTTGCTGTGCCAAACGGGGACGGGGACTCTAAATTTGGAAGAGGGCTCCGCGTAAAGGCAGCGCTTCATTGCGCCGTTACAGACCTTATTTTTAGACCACGAGGGAGACCAAGTCAGTAATATACTAGCTTCATTTACCTTGTAGATTGTTCAAACTTAGATTTATACCAATATTCTATCATGTGAGCGTGCTCGCTCCAAAATATCACTTCCGTCCTACCATAAACTCACCACCCAACTCATGTGTAAAATAGCCAGTTCATCACGACGACAGAATGATGACCCAGATACTCATCACCGTCATCTACCTTGTGGCTTCGGCCTTGGCCCAAGTCCCCCCGGCTGGGCCAATGTCTTTGCCCCGTCCAACCTCTACATCTACGATGTTAGCAACGGCGCCATCAGCGACTCCTCGCCCACCGCTCTGGTTTTCAAGTCCCCGGCCAACGGGGGGCGAGACAAGACCACCCTCTTGACATTTAAATACCCAGCAGGCACCAACGGCAAGCAGTGCCAACTGTTCTTCAACTTTGACCAAGCCGCAGACGCAACCTCGCGCTGGGACGGGAGCGGCAGGCTGGACATTTTCTCGAGCAATTCCGTCGCCCCTGGCAAGACGTCTGGCTGGCCCCCTGGTAACCAGCGCAATAACCACCTCGGCCGCTGGAAGAAGTCGGCTACGCCCTGGGCCGACTGGGAGGCTACGTATGGTGGGCTCTCTGTTCCCCAGCCCTGCAAGCCCCCGGGCACTGTTCACGGGTTTGAGATTGTCGGGGTTTACGATAATACCTACGTCACCTATACGAATGCTCTTAGTGGTGTGCGAATTGCCTACAGGTAGTGTAGGTGTGACGGCGGCGGCTGAAGCCATGGTCTCTTGAGAATGGGTAAACGGCGACATGTATTTCCCTTCAGGAGCCTTGGACGCTACTGGGATTTTGGAACACTCCTTATATGTTACATGTGTGGGCAATTGATGCGTGGGCACTCCTTGCCGTACATGGCTATATATGGCTTGGCTGATATAGCTCAAAGTTTAGAAAAGGTAGCCTGGTAGGATATAATGGCTAACAGTACACTCAGTCATCTTGATAGTACATTACATTGTAGGTCTCTTTGAGCCGATCTGCGCTTGTCTCTCTTATTTGTATCTATGCAACTAGCTCGTGGCGGCACGACGCGGCTTCTGAAAGAGGAGTCTAGCCCCCGTTGCCTGGAGTATTCGAGTGGACCGCTTTTGGCTTCCAGATAGAGGCGGATGCTCTGATGATTTTAGTCCTTTCAGAGACCACTGGTGCTTATGAGATGTCGACAAGTGATGCGAAATTTGTCAACCGCGTTAAAGGCCCAAGACAACGTCAATGCCTCCTAGCCATACTTTTCTATATTAGCTTCACGTGAAATGCTGGGCGGTATACCCTGCTATTTCCCCCGCCTGTCAGGATTCGTGGCTACTGCTCATTGAAGGAGACTGAGGGTTCCGATGAACTATTGGTCACGGCGCGATAAAAGCCCCATGATCCCATTATTTGAGCGTCACAAAATACGCTGGATACGCAACACTAGCACAATGCAACGCAGTACACAGGGAGATGAGGTGTCGCTTCATGCAGCTGGGCTTAGCAGTGCTATAACGAGTCCATGGTCTCAATTTGGTAGTAGAGATCCATCTACATCTGCCATACACAGTGTCTAGGGCAATAGTTTCTTGTATTTAGTATTTCCATTTATCTAGTATAGGCATTGAAATCTATAGACAAAGTCATAGCTATCCTAAAATATGCTTACTTGTCACAGTCTATTCGATGTACCTCGCAAAACTCTGGTACCCTGTTTAGATCGCAACCAATGACTGGGAGGCCTGAAGATTGACCCGCGAGACAGACGCATCCAAAAGAGTATACCACATATTTCGATATCCTCGATTCACTGAAAAACCATTTTATTTCTGATGGTACCAATGCGTTCCACTTCAATCTTCACAACATCTTGGTCCTTGAGAAACCTGCTAGGAGTCATCGTGGCCCCAATCCCGCTGCGACGATTAGAATCAAGACCCAATTGATAGCGGATATCATGCGTCATACCTTGGAGTTCCCGTCATTATTACAGTCCCTCTTCTCAATGTTGTACCGTTGCTACAGTGGCGAACGATTCTCCGCAAGTCAAAAATAAGGTCATTCGTCTTGCCATCCTGCATCAGCTCGTTCCCGACCCAGGTGCGCAGTCTCAGATCCTCCGGGTTTCCCACAGCCTGCAAGGACGCTATGACGGGACCGACGGGAGAGAACTTGTCAAAGGACTTGGCGTAATTAAAGTGCCCACCGCATCTCTCCGGCCGTTGCCAGTACCGAGACGACACGTCATTGCCGACAGTGTAGCCCAAAACATAACTCAGCGGATCTTGGTCTTCTGGAATGTTTTTGGCGTCCCGCCCCATGACGAGGCATAGCTCGCCTTCCCAGTCGACCTCCTTTGCGACTGGATGGCATGGCACGTCCTCGTAGGGCCCGGCGAGTGAATCTAGGAGAAATTCAGTGAGGTGTACATGTTGGTAGGCCCTTTGGAACCTACCCGCTGCTTTGCTGAAGAGCACTGGCTCTGAAGGCATTGGAAACTAAAAGTCGAACGATTAGGTTGCTATTTACTCCATGGACGGCAGCAACTTCATCTTACTCCCGCTTCCTTGACATGAAGCCTGTAGTTGAGCCCTATCCCGAGCACGTTGGGCACCTTGTCCAATGGGCAAATTACCTGGTACCAATTAGAAGAGTTGCTCAACAGTAGTCTGACAAAGGAGAAGGACGACGGACTTGTTGAATCGTGGCGAGTTGGTTAGACAGTTCAAAGTCCGGAGCCCAAGGGTCAAGCCCCGTGAATACCTTGACAGTCCTACCAACCAATTCGGACTGCCAGTCGTCTCCTGCCTCGCCGTAATAGATCTGGCCATCCGAGGCAATGAACCTCACAAGGCGTTGGAACACTGGCATCATTGTGATTTATGCGATTACTATACAATATGCATGAATGTCGTGAGGGCATGACCCAACACTGCGCGAACACGTATATTTCTATCCATGACATGTTGCTTGGGCTCCACACAATCTGAAATGGCTGTGAACAGGGCATCCCCGTAGATAGAGCCGATTCGGGTGTTGATCTAGCTTGGTTTCCCCGCGCGGAGACGAAACGTCAGATGAGGGAACCGGTTTGCCGAGTAACCCCGCAGAATCGGGAATAAGTCAGTCGTCATCGGCCGGAGAAAACCCCGGCTTCCCCATATGGGTTTAAACAATGTCAATGCGGCGTCCAGGGTGGTATTCGGATAAAGAAGGCCAGAGTGTCATGTGAAGCATCAAGATGGCGTTGACAAAACCGGGAGACGAGTCTCCAAGCTTTGTATCATTGCTGAGACAATAAGGGATTCGACGGTGATGCTTCGGACGTAAATCCGCCTCCGCGTTTGACATCTGACACACAACAACGGTCAATATAAATACCACTGCTGTCGTCTTGACGGATGTGCGTTCACCTCCAACGAAAAGCCAAAGAATAACTACCATAGCAACCAATATCCAGTAAACATGGTCAACAACTTCAACCAGTGGGATGGCAAAGTCCTACCCCCTTCCGCTTTTGCCCACGTTGTCCTCCGAACGAACAACATGCCGCGCATGAAGGCCTTTTATATCGAGTTTCTCGGCGCGCGTGTTGTTCACGAAAACGACTCTCTTACATTTATTACCTATGACGACGAACACCACCGCCTGGCTCTCGTCCAGCATCCGGACCTGAGCCCCAAAGTAAAAGCAAGCTGTGGCGTGGACCACTTTGCCTACGCCTACAGCACGCTTTCCGACTTGCTCCTGTCCTATAGACACCGGCAAAGGGGCGGCATGCTGCCCTTCTGGTCCGTCAACCACGGCCCAACCATTAGTCTCTATTACAAAGACCCGGACGGCAATGTCATCGAGCTGCAGGCGGACAACTTCGACACCAACCACGAGACGGATGCGTTTATGAAGAGTGCATCTTTTGCAGAGAACCCCGTGGGGACGGATGTCGATCCTGAAGATCTCATCAAGCGGCTTGAGAGTGGCGAGAGCGAGCTGGTGCTAAAGAGACGGGTGGAGATTGGGCCAAGAAGCAAAGGCCCGGGATCGGATTGAAAACTATGTAGCTTTCGTGAGAACTTTCGGTAGTGTAGTTGATGGCATCTTGAACTGGACTGTATGACAAGTCTGCATGTCAGAATGAAGAGGGGAATTTTATCCATCCCTCTTTCGCTTTTACGGTGATTGCTTGCAAGGAAAAAGAAGCTAGGTGTACTGAATATCTTGACGGAAATTAAATCCAACTGTCGGCTGTGAGATGAACGTTTTTGATTTGTCCTCGTGCTTTAGGACGAACATCACTATGGAAATGGTCACGGGTCAGTTACTCAGCGGACTGGCCCTTGATTGCATTTGAATCCGTATGCAAGAATGAGACCATTTTGCGGTTCATTCATAATGTAATTCCGGTGGCCGGCAAGCCATCGGCAAACTGAAGCCAAAGTCCTCGATATCGCCGACGACCATGGCATACACAGGAATCTTTGTCAAGGGATAAACGGTGACTGAATGAATGAAACACCAAAGGACGGGATTCAGCCTGAACCGTTGGAACCGTAGAATGCAACGTCAGTCGCATCTTCGGAGTTTTCTCTTGCAGCTGGAAGCGAAGATGGATATTCTCGACGTCATGGCATGGCTTTTCCGCGCCATGGCCGCCGGTGAAGCCTGAACTCATCTCCCTCGTCACGATGGCTAACTAGTAAGTTGAGCCGCTGAGTCATGCAAGAAAGACGGAGAAATGACGGCTCGATATCGACTATTCCTCAGATGCCGCTTATTAATATGCCCTCATAGCCCTTGGCAGCCTCGTACTGGCTGAAGACGATGCTAACTCATGTCCAAACTCCTCTTGGTCCTAAATGCCTTGTGGGCACTTGTGGCGGATCAGAGTTGTATTCGGAGTTGTAGAAAGAATGGGAAGAATTACTCGGACGAGTTCAGCAACCGGCCGGGTCGGGCCGCTGTCCTTTTGCGCTTTATAAATACTCGAGTTTTGCCCGTCTGGTATATTTCTTATACAGTAGTTACTCTGGTATACAGTTCAAATCCATCAGTTACGAAAAATGGCACCGATTCAAAAGGTTATCGTGGTTGGAGCCGGCCCGACGGGGCTTCTGCTGGCTCTTCTTTTGGCCAAAAAGGGCATCACCGTCGAGGTCGTCGAGGCGGAAGCCGAGGTGGACCAAAGGCCTCGAGGACTTGCATATGGTCCCTCAGCCACACGGTAACTACGCCCCCCTGGTCCTGGACCAATTCACGGTTCGAATCGAGGGCATGGCTGATGACGAGAAGAATTCTGCGCAGGGCCGGCGCTTTGGAAGAAATCCGAAACATTACTTCGGATATAACGTCCACGTCGTGGAGAAAGCTGGGCGGAGAGATTCTCGTTCACATAGAAGGTGATGGTCAAAGTCCGGACAAGCCTCTCCTTTACCCAGTCCATTTGCTTTCTAATCTGCTCCTTGAACGCGTCTTGCAGCAGGAGACTGCAACAGTCCACATGTCCCACGCCGTCATCGACGTCGGCCAGTCGGATGATGCGGCCTGGGTTCGTGTCAAGTCGGGTGACGAAGTCAAACGCATCGAGGGGGATTTTGTCATTGGCTGTGACGGGGCCAAGAGTATCGTCAGAAAGTCGCTGTTTGGTGACGACTTCCCCGGATTCACCTGGGACAAGCAGCTCGTAGTCACCAATGTCAGACCAAACACCAGACCCCAGTCCCGTCGGTACATGTCATGACACCGGAACTAATGCACCTCGGCAGGTCCACTATAAAATGGCAAACTTCAACTGGTCCGATGTCCAGTGGGTAGTCGACCCTCAGTATTGGGCCATGGTATGCTGTATATCCAGAGCCGAAGACACGGAGTTGTGGAGGGTTGTGTATGGTGAACCAATCGGCTTGTCTCCAGAACAACTCCGAGCCCGTCTGCCCGAGAAGTTTGAAAAGATCCTGCCGGGGCATCCAAAGCCCGACGACTACGAAATCGTCCGATTCAGCCCGTTCACGGTTCACCAGCGATGCGTTGAGAAGATGAGAGTCGGCAGAGTGCTTCTCGTGGGAGATGCTGCCCATCTTTGCAATCCAATGTCGGTATCATGGACCTTTGGTGAAAGTCCGGGACGCTAATCGCTTGTAGGGGTGGACTTGGCCTGACGGGCGGAATATCGGATGTTGGATCGCTGGCCGACTGCTTGTACGGGATCCATGAAGGCAAGGCAAACATGGACATACTCGACAAGTATGACGAGGCCCGACGCCAAGTCTTTCGGGATATAGTCGACCCTATCTCTTCTGCTAATCTTAGGCGCATATGGAATGAGCCGGAATCTATACGATGGACGGATCCATTCTTCAACAAGGCAAGACGAGCAGCAACAGAGCCCGAGATTCTCGAAGAGATGAAGCTGGTAGGTAACTCGGCCCCTTTTTTGGTCTCGTCGCTGCTAATGACTTGGATAGATGAACATCAATTGTGACATGACACAGCATTACAATGAGAAGGCTTGACTGGATGGAAATAGTGCTGGCGCAGCCTTGTAAATGGAAAACCCACTAGCTTATACTATCATGGAAGGGCATGGGAAATAGCATTAGCAGCACGATCTAGGGTTGATGTAGCTAAGAACATTCAATTGAACAATCTCCACTCATCCCGCCGCACAGGGTTCATGGATGCAAACCTCCAGATTGATAACATGTTCCCGAAATCCCGAGGGATTTGATCGGCCCGAGTGACCGAAAGACTTGTACGGCATATCCGGATTATTCTCACCACGCTCGTAGCAATATAAACGATAGACACAAAAAGGCACAAAACCCATGGCATACCTTGACCATGTTTGCCAGACAATAGCAGTAGCGAAATCCACATTGACAAGTTGACGAGATGGGCTCGAAAATGGCAGCTGCAGACTCGCCTCCCTCCACAGAGTCTCCTCTCCGTCCAACCTCGCGCTTCATCACCACCAACCGTGACGGCAAGGCCGTATACTCCAAGACGCTCTCAGAGAGCCCGCCATCCGAGCTGTCATACGGTGGTTCGCGGATCGCTTTCTGCTACGGAACGAACCAAACGCCGCCCAACTTTGCTGGCGAGCGCGACATTGCCACTTATCAAGACCAGATTGAGAATCCGCCCGGCATCATCATTCCCAACGGATGTGTCGCGAGACTCGTCGACTTTCCGCCTGGATACACGTCACCCATGCATCGGACCATTAGCCTGAATTACAATTTTGTCATTGAGGGCGAAGTCGAGCTGATTCTCGATTCGGGAGAAACCAGACGGCTCCTGCCGGGGGACATGGCCGTGCAGAGGGCCGTCAATCACGCTTGGAGGAATACGAGTCTGACGACTTGGGCGCGCATCACTGCGTTTGCTGTGCCGGCGATTGCTGAGGATGGCGCGGCGGAGACTTGGGATGAAACCTGGGCTGGAGCGGGTGAAGGGACATCTGGGAAAGCGTAGTCTTGGTCTTTTGAGGGTTCCATGACTTTTTTGCTCGATATGCACTTTGATAAGTTTAGTTCAATTTAATTGCCGCTTCTTCTAGGGGAATTTTACAGATTTGCTGCTAGAACCTGACAGGATTGTATTAAATTGAACTTGGATGTTTTGAAGGCAAAAATAATTTGGCAGATAATTATCCTTAGAATAAGTGAGAGAAAAGAGTAAAACTTTTTTCTTCTCGTGAGCAAAGTAATGCTTGAGTGAAGCTACTCCGAAGGACCGCGGGTGGGTGATGCCGCAAAAATCATCAAAAAAAACATACAACACTAGGTATTCGCTGGTCGTCACCGACCCAACTACTAATCTAGCGCTCGCTAGTTTATCGTACGAGATCGGACGGGATCGTGATTTGATGATCTAGCGGCTATGGTCGTATGTGCTTGGAATCGCCGTTAATTTTATTTATAGCCTTGGCCTAAGGGGATCGCATGAACCTTGTATGAAGGGATAGCTAGAATCAAGGGCATTGCCAAAGTAATGCCAAGTCAGACTTTAATTGAAGCGTCCCTAACGGCAATTTCCTAATAATAGCATGCCCCGCCCTGCGTTAAACGGCAACGTAATTGTGTAATACTTGAACGATCTGTTTAGTTTTCGAAAAGGACTAACACGGATAACCCTTAACAGGTAAATCAACAATCTTGTTGTGCTCACAACAAATCCGAAGATGGTGGTGTGCTGCCAAAGGCTAAACCAGTGCCTACTGCAGCGACATGCTAAGGAGCGTTGCCAACGCGGGCCATCTAGTTTGTGTACCTTTAAGAAACAAGTGCGCCGTTGAGAGTGGTCGAGCGATAACCACGTGGTTCACCGTCGTTGGAGTTTCGGGTTCGTCACTTGTCCCAATTCTTTACCAATGACTTGATGGGGTAACCTGGTGGAGAAAGAAGCAGGATTAGATGACGTCTCGTCTCTTTTTAGAACGCGCGTCGCTAAACATGGCATGATTTTCGATGAACCCGGTTGTATGCTGTGGTGATATCAACCATGACAATTCGACCGGGTTGTCGATTAGTTTCCGTTGATCTGATAGGAGATAATAGCCGAGTGGCTGGCATTTCGGGTCTTCGGCATTTCAGTCAATCTCCGAATCCATCGGGTTTAGCGTTGATAATTATGGTCCCCGGGATGGCATGATACGAGCGTTGGACCCTTGGACCCTTGATTTCATCTGGTTTCCCGATTGCCTGGAGTTGCCGTAGTGGAGTCTCTTTCGGCCCTTTCGTGCGGCATTTGACATGGACGCGGGTAGCGCTTGGCCTTATCTCGGCCGTCTCATGCTACGATATGCTTATACGATATGTTGTCCGGCTTATGTCACAACATTGCTAAGCATGACATGGCGTCGCGCCGTTACAAGAGAGATGGTGACCCAGAAACTGGCGAAGTGTTGACTGATGTGTTACGGGGTACCCTTTCTACGGTACGCGATACATTTCTCCAGCCATGTGTTGTAGTTTATTTGCCTTCCCCTGGGCCGTAGTGCTGTGAAAGTTTAATAACCATCTTGACCAGACACTAGTACATTAAGAGTGCTTATGAAATTATATCATCATGGCATCTGGTGGTCTTTTCAGATATCCTTATCAAGGGATTGAACCACCATTCTCCAAGCGTAGCTCCACGGGAAAGATTGATCATGTTGAAGTAACTTGTTTAGAGTTTCTACAAAGTATATCATGTGCTAGTAGAAATCGGTATAAAAGCAAAATCATAGCTCTTGGGTCCATCGGCCAAGTGTACATTTGACGCAACGAGACCAACACCCCGAGATGACTTGGTGTACATGAGATTCGATTATAATAACAAGGTTCATAAGAAAATCGTTGAGCGCTCTTATGCAAAGTATTTCCGAGCTTAACCAGGAACATGACCACTCTATAACGCCTTGGAAACGGCCACTTTCCCCTTCAACACATTCGTGTTCCTTCCTCGCTATACTCCAACAAATGGCAGCATTATTTCCAGGATAAACCACCTTCCGATTCTCGCATATTTTGCGCATTTAGTCGCTCCATACACAATCAGAAAACACCCCAGCACGGCAATATTCCAGCACAAATCGGAGCAATAGGGGTATAAATGCTGCGGAGTCACGACTCAAATATCATCCCCAATACCCGGAAGCATAATACTCCAAAGTTCCAAATCGCCCGAGTCGAATCCCATATTGATATCCTTGCAATTGTTAGCTTTCAGTCCTTTGCACAGATACAATTATTCAAAACGAAGAAAATCCCCTTACGTCTCTATGAAGCCCGTCATTAATCTGCAACTGTTCCGCTGGCAAACCGCTGCTGAGCTCCTCATCGCCCTGTCGCTCATTAACCGCCATGTTTGACGCTCGGCCACTGAATGGCGTGGAGAGCTCTTTGACGGCGCTGGTGGCATTGGACAATGGTGTATCCCTGTCGACTGCGTTTTGCTCCGCATTGTCGACGGCATTGCGCGCCATGATGGCCATTTCCCCGATGAATGGCAGTGATAGATAGGATTCGGTGTCGAGGTCGACGCGCGCCGCGAAGCCTACTCCAATGTCTAGCAGGGCCAGCTCGGATTTTACCGATGCCTGAGTAGGATCTGTGAGGATATGGACAAAGATATTCGCTAGTGCGTGGTGGGGGACGTAGGAAACTATGCTGAAGAAAATGTCAGCGTACGCTATTCGTCTCGGTTGTATTGCGCAGAAGAAACGACGGGCTAAGCTTTTGGCGGTCTTACAGTTGACAACAGTTTGGGTCCAGGTAGATGTGCCTGGTGCCGAGAACGGCAGCTCTTGAGCTGGTAGCGACTGTTGATGAAGAAGCCTGAATCTGCGCCCTTGTCGGAGCATCTTGGTCAAGAGCAAAGGCTCCACGAAGCCAGGGGTAGGTTAATGGGGTGTGTATGTCCCAAACCACGTTGTAGTAGAGGGATTGGATGGAGAGAGCTTGGTGGTTGTTCAGGTTGGCGGGAATGTTGGATAGGTCTAGTGGCAGTTTGACACCCAACACATCGACAAGTGATTGCTGCAGCTCCTCGAGGCTGTGGTCTAGGTCCTGGATGACTTTGACAAGTCCTTCAGCCGCGGAGCCAGTGGATCTGACCTGAGAGAGTTTCTTATTGACCAAAGACAGCAGCTGACTGAGCTTGACCATGGCTGTGAAATATCCCAAGTGGACTGACCCGCCAAGTGGGCAGCACGTCGGTACGTGGGAGCTTATTTCGTAGTCCTCGATTGACTTGGCCGGTTCAGTACGTACATTGTCTTGTCTATGGAGAAGGGAGCCTATAAACGTACCGAAGGCCGACCAGAGCGGCTGGCTATCTGCTTGTCCAAGCAGTAGAGAGCCCAGAAGGTGAAGCCCCTGAGACTCTCCTCTATCGATGGGAATGACCAAGAATGTGGTCTCCGGTGCATGCCTTTGGCTACGGCAAGCCTGACTGCCATTGAACACAGCATATATTGTAGTATCGGGCTGCTGATTGCATCGGTAAAGTAGGCCTGGAAGCGTCAGCGAAAACCACTCTACGTATGGTCATGATACCTACCATGGCAGTCAGTGCCTGGACGCCAGTCACGGTGGTTTGCCAGTACAACAGCTGTGTATGCACAGAAAGCGAGTTTTCAAAAAAGGGCCACGAAGCCTGTTGCGCCTCGTGGAATGTTGCCACCTTGGACGTGACAATGCGGCAACCAGAAGCATATACAATGTTGCGCAGGGCGTACCAAGCCGGATCATGGTTGGAGTTGGAGGAAATAAAATGACTTCGGAGTTTCATCTCAAACCAAGGGCGGTGGACGATGCCGAGGGCAGCGTCATGGGACTCGTCGAAATAAGCTGTGGTGCCATGTCAATTGCATGTCAGCTCAGGATCCTGGGGTGCGGAGAGCCATCAATACCTTTAGCATATCTCCAGGCATCCAGCTCCGAAGGTTCTGGTTGCCGCTCAAACGACAAGGGCCTGTCCATTTTGAGTCGCTGGGCAACGCCCTCTGCAAACTTCTGCGACGTCTCTTGCATGTCGGGAGTCTTGACCCTCTCCCTCACCCACTCGATGGCTGGCTTGCTACACATGGACATGATGCTCCGAGGACCTTGGCCGTTGTCAGGAGAGGAGCAAATTACTGTATATTCGTGCGAACAAGGACATACCGTGATACTCGAGGCCATTCTAGTTGGACAAAGAAAATACGGAAAAGAGTTAGAGACAAGTCTACAAGGCCGGACGCATGCTGCTCTTACACTTAGCATTGAATAGACACTGCTTCCCTCCTCATCAGCACCCCTCGACGCATGGAGTAACGGCGCAGAGCTGCTGTGAGACGTTGTCGTCATGGACGACGGCTGAGGTGTTGGCGGTGCAACATGCCAGCCGTGGCCGACCATCATGATGCCGGGCTGCGAGGCCGAGGCCACCGCGGCATATTCTTTCCCCGGGTACTCGCCATATGCGGAGCTTTCCAGCGTCCTCGAGTGAGGCCCGTGGATATGCCGATGGTTAGGGTCAAACGTCGCATGGCTACTGCTGCGAAAGGGCAGCGCCCCGACATGAATGACCGAGTCCTCATACGGGCTGATGCCCTGCGGCGAAAACGACTGGACACGCACGTTGGCACCTGGGTTTCGCTGGCTGCCAGGATGATGCGATTCGGCCTCGAAGACATACTGTCCGCCGTCTGGGACGCTCTTTTCCGGCGCGCCCTGCTCTCCCTGGTCGGCTGTGGTGTCGCGCTTCTTCTGACGCCGTTTTCGCGGGCGGAAGATGCATTCCTCCCCATAGTCTGCGCAGTTGCGGCAAGGATTACCGCCCCCGCCTGACACGATCAGTTCTCGACGGAGCAAAAAGAAAATGGCATGTAACGCGGCATCTCACATCGGATCTTCTTGGCCCTGCAAAAGGTGCAAGCTCGTGTCCTCTTTGGTGTTGTTGAGGCTGGGGTCATGCTGAAGCCGGGAGTAGGATCTTGAACGACGCGCGCGCAGCATGGCGTGTCCTGGTCCGGCAGAGAGGTTTTTAGAACATTGAAGGTTTAGAGTAGGGACTGGATTGAGTGAAACAATCTGGACAAGCAGGCAGGTAGACAGGCACTAGCACGATACGACGCTCCATATTTTTTTTTAACTTTGTCGACACATTTGCCGATGTTTCCGAGTCAGTGCAAGTCTGTCGTCCATGACACGCCTAGAGAGTGACTTGCCGTCCAAATGTGCGCCAGCCTGAAGCACTTGGGGATGGATGAATAGTCAGTCCCTTTGTCCCCGGTGCCGTCTCCAAGACTGGTCTTGCCTGCCGGTGCTCTGCCTCGGGCGAGAGCGTTGTTCAAATGCCCACGGTCCACTACCATCGACCACAGTCGTCTGAGCAACGGTGGATAGCCAGTCCAAGTCCAGGCCGAGCAAGCTTGCGTAACCCGTAACCACCACGATGACGCTGTCAGGCAGCATACCCTGATGAGGAGCGTCGACCATCTGAGGCGCCGTCGACGGGGCGTTCCCGCCAGGGTCAAGCATAATCATGTTCCCTGCAGCCATGGTGAGGGCGGTACGGGTGGCTGGATTCTCGCCAGCAAATCGCGATGAAGGGGTCCAGGAGTCCAGGACGGGCCACGGCCGCAAAGACGGACTGAGTCACTGGTATGAATCGTCGAAACACAACATCATGTTAGCTTCGAGGCTAAGGCTCGCGTCACGATATATATGCTGACCGGCAACGGCAACGCGCTTCCATCGCCTCAAGCCGCCGCGAAGAATGGCAGATGGCGCCGGACAGTCGGGAACATGGAATCAGCCTCGGAGCTTCTCCAGATGCAGGGCCCCACTTTTCCAGGCCCGTCGTGCCGGAGCGCGGGCCTCGCCGTTTGGACCTTGTCACCTTGCACCATGGACCGAACGACCAGTCGCTTGAGCTCGTGACTACCTGCCAGACGCAATTGACCCATTGCCATATCGGACACTAAGTGGCCTTAGCACTTGATGCTTCTGGGGTGCTTCCACGGCTTTGTGGAGGGAGGCACCAGACATCATTGGAGTCATTGGTGGCATCCGGCGGATAGCCGAGCATCCGAAATTCCGGTCTGCTGACTGGACCGTGCTGTTGCTGGTCGCATTCTCAAACCCGCAATTGCGGCAGTCTGAGTAATTTCCTGCTGCTTTTGTCACCCTCGCTTCCACTACACGGCGACAAGAGTTCAAATTCAATGCCTTCGCAACACTGCTGCGACGTGCCAGTCAGGCGCCGCAACAGCCTGCGGGCGTTCCCACCAGGAGAGGTCTGGTATTTCCCCGACTGCTAAACGCGCCGGGCAATTTAGCCTTGACGTGGCTTGCGAGGCAATTTTACGACTGGTCCGATTGCTGGCCTTGTGCGACCTAGGCCCCTCGACGGTTTGCTAGCCTTGACCGACGCGACATAGGGCTGCTACTAGCCCAAGCCATTACGTGCCATTACGTGCCAGAGGTGAAGATACGGGCTCTCTTGACTCCATCATCAAAGACGCTTTCAACCCTAACCCCACAAAAAACTCCCGACCCGGAAATGAGGCTGCCATCACGACGAAAGCGGAATGGGGATTCTCGGATGAGAGCGAAGTGTATCAATGCTTGTGCGACATTGCTTTGTACTATTGATCATACAGTCCTGCTATAGACGCATAGTCATTCCCATACTATCCATCGTCGTACACACCATGTCCTCATTTACCCGACTGTCTGATGCTCGAGACCTTGTCGTGGAAGAACTCTTCAATGCTAGTTGGTTTCCGACCAATCAGCCACTGAAGCACGTTTGTGTTTCCTTTCAGTCCGTAGGTATTGTAGTAAAGAATCAGCCGGTCCGTGATGTCGCGAGACACTCTCTGGTCCAGCCTTCCGTTGGCCCTGACCAGCAGGCCGTGCAACCCCCCGACTGCCTCGTAGTAACCCTTCTGTTTGATCGCAATCTCTTTTCCAATCTCCTTGCTCAGCGCCTCAACCACCGCAACATGGGATACCGCGCCCGTCGAAGAAATGGGATACTCGGCCAGGTAATGCTTCTCGCGCTCCAGCGCTACAACCGCAAATGCGTCGGCCAGATCGCGCAGAACGGTGAAAGAAAATGTCACCTTGGGATCGTAATCCGCGTGCCAAACGGGTTGTTCCTGTCTCATCAGATCCTCGACTGGGAAGGGATCCAGCATGTGCGTTGGCTGCAGGATGGTGTAGTTGAGTCCCGACTCCATCAGGTATTCCTCCACGTAGCGCTTGCAGTCATGGTTCATCAGCTTCCGCAGCTGTGAATGAAGCACAGAGGAGTAGATAAAGTGTTTGAGTTGGCCGTTTTGGGCTTCGCTGGCTGCGGCGTCAATCATGGAATACCCGATTTCTGTTTCACGGGGGTGAAAAGTTGGTCCGATGTAGATGACGGTGGTGACTCCTGATAGCATCGACGAAACATCGTCTGCGCGCTCCATGTCACCTTTGACGACTTCGGAGCCTGGATATTTCTTTTCAAGCAGTTCCTTCTCCGAGTCTGTATGTACCGAGAGTCTGAGGCGGCATTTCCCATACAGAAGCGGGAGGAGATAAGACATCTGCTTGCCAGCGGCTAGAGTGAGGAGAATGATGTCGTCTGCCTGCATCGTCGCGGTAGGCTGGGAAAGCTTGTATGTGATGGCCAAGGAAAGGAGAGATCCGGTCCGGTAGTCTAAGATAGATGGAGATGGTTGTGATTGCAATTATTCCGTGATGCAGCTAGCGACGGAGCAGTCTGGTATTTATGTCACCAAAGTTTCCCTGTAAAGTTTTGTTCTGGTGCCGGCTGTAGAAACCAACCGCCACGAATACCCGAAATGCCGAGAAAGTTACCATCGTCCAAAGGTTAATAAAAAAAAGAAACCCGCCTGTTTTAAAACCGCCTCGTTTTACAACGTGATACAAGAGCGCATGCCAGGAGCTTTGTCTCTACTCTTTTCTTCTCCTTCTCGTACCATAAGTTGTAAGTCATGTAGAGGCGACAATGTCTTCGCTTGCCACACACAGAGTCCGCTATGATCTAGTCATGACAGGCAACAAGCACATGCCATGTCTTGCGGCATAAAAAATACCGTCCTTTCTCGGTCATTCACTGGAGATGACGTTGTTTATGCCGGACGGGAGATCGGTGCCGGAACCCAATTTTGCTTCACCAATATCCGCTCACGAGCACGGATTGACTCGTCTTTCGATATGTAACGACCGGCCGGGAAGACCGGCGCCGGAACCCAATTTTGCTTCACCAATATCCGCTCACGAGCACGGACTGACCCGTCTTTCGATATGTAACGACCGGCCGGATTTTTCGGCGTTTGGAATACAATTAACTCCATCACGTCGGTTGTTCCGGTTGCGCAAATTACTGACTTCAGCGCGGTGACAGGCCAAGCGCGTTGTATGACGTTATTTAAACTCAAATAAAGCCAACTGATTTCCCCTCAAAAGACTCCATCACTCACCACATTCTTCAAAAATAACAACACATTACTGAAATACGAACCAGAAAAGCATCACTGCTTGAAGAATTACAACCAGACGACATGTCTTCCACACGGGGCTCTCACAAATTCCAGTGCGCTCTTGTCACCGGCGGCGGCGGCGGCATTGGCAAGGCATTTGCCAAATACCTCGTCTCCCAAGGCACAAAGGTCATTATTGCTGGTCGCACCGAGTCCAACCTGCGCACTGCTGTCTCAGAGATCGGTGCTTCTGCCTACTACGTGCTTGACACGGGCAAAACGGAGGACATTTCACAATTTGTGCCCAAGCTCATCGCCGAACATCCGGAGCTGGACTGCGTCGTCAATAACGCCGGCATCCAAAATCCTCTCGAGGTTGACAAGCTCGGGCCAGACGAATTCCTTCGCAAGGCTGACCAGGAAATCGACGTCAATATTCGCGGCCCGATGCACCTGACGCTCCAGCTGATACCGCACTTCTTGTCTAAGCCGAGTGCTGCGATTGTCAACGTATCAAGCGTCCTGGGCTTCGTACCGCTCTCCATTATAAACCCCGTGTACAACGGAACAAAGGCCTGGCTGCACTCGTGGAGCATGAACCTTCGTACGCAGCTGAAACACAGCGCTATCCGCGTCGTGGAGATTGCGCCGCCCATGGTGGCCACGGATCTTCATCGCGAGAGGGAGGACCCGGATGACAATAAGAAGGAAAAAGACTCTTCTACGATGACTATTGGCGAGTTCATGGATGAGGTTACCAAGAAGTGGGAGCAGGGGCAAGACATGATTACCGCCGGGCCGGGCAATAGAATCGTGAATAAGTGGCATGAGTCGTTTTCCAACGTGTATCCTGGTTGAACATCTGCGCGCTTATAACGGTTTTCTATCTGGACAATGTAATCAATAAAGTAGTCAATTTTGATCGAGACGGAATGTCCTACCTCGAATAAAAACCCTTGTGATGAGTTCATGCAATAGATACATCTCCCTATCATCTACTGCGTCTTTTTATTACTCTGCTTTTCTCCAGAGCTTGAAGCATTTTTCTTGACAGTGTAATTCCTTAGCCTTACCCTCTCTCGTGGCATCTCTTGTGTGCTTTGGAGTACACCTTATCCACCTTCGCATTGTACGAGGCAGCGAAACACACTTACTATAGCATGTGGTGGTTTCAGCCAATTTGTAGTTGGTGATGCATCTCATCATAACCGCAGAACGCGCCTACTGATGAGGATATCCGGTCCGTTACTGAACTACTCCATACTTTTCTCACGTTGCAGGCGTGGAATATTTTGAACTTTTTGTGTAATATAATTAAACGTTTCCAGTCCACCACTGAATTGCGGACAGGATCATTGTAGGAAATCGGCTGGTTGGCAGACAGTTGTTCTTTTAAGGAAGCTTGAACTTGTGTTCTGTTTTTCATGTTTTATTTGTCCTTCGTGTGCGAAGTTGAACATTATGGCTGCTATGGAATATCTCTAATCAATGGATTACTAGTGCAATGCTCCCTTCTCTATGCAGGATATCGTCAGAGAGGTATGTGGTGGAGTAAAGAAGGAGAAAAATGTAAAAACGCGATTTTTTGTCTGACCGTTCCTAAGCCATCATGCTTGGCCCTGCAATACACTTCCGCACTCCATATGTCATTAAGTGCCTGAACTCAGCATGTCTGACTCATCTGTGAATACGCTTCTAGTATAACACAGGGGTTTGACCTCCCATACATATTTTCTTGTATCAAGCAGAAATAATCATGCAAGACATCAAGTAACACTATTTTTTAGCTGTACCTAAGCCAGGAAAACCGTAATTAACTACGTAATACACCGTGAATGAACGCATCGTGATGCGACGGGTACACTAGCCAAATCTTTACTCGTAAAGGGTGATTCCTCGTGTCAGTTTAAACGCCATGAAATCAGTGTGAGGAAGCACCGGATGGGTGCTAGATGAATCAAGAATCCGCGGCTCGGACCGACTCGCCTCTGAATCATGCCGCAAACTAGTCATGTAGTTCCTACATGGCGTGACAGTGCCGGCGGATATAACACTCGTTCACCTGTACTGCGGAAGATCATCCCGAGTTTTGTCATGTATGATTCCTATGGCATCACAGCTACTCTAGACAAGTCTAATGTTTCGTGGTAGTGGAGAAACGAGGCCCCGAGTGGTATCAGTTGTTAATGCCGGTAGCATTGCCGCCGTTTAATTCCGGCGTGGATGCTCAACCCACGCGGTTCCTGTGTCAGTAACGCACCAACACTACACACGGGTCGGAACGCCGTACAGTAGTCCCGGAGTGACAAAAATAGATTTTTTCAGCCAGAACATACGAGTCGCAGGACGACACATAAGGGGTCACTACGAATGCCGAGAGGGATTTAGATGAGTTGAAGGCTGGCAACTGTTGCGTTGTAGTTTCATGCGTAATACCGTCGGATAAGATGGACTTTCCTAACTTGACGGAACGACCGGATGGCATTTCTGGATCTTGTAGGAATCATGTATATGAGAAATTAAAGAGGTTTTATTAGCGCCGTTGGAAAACTGCGTCTGGTAAAGTGACTAATATGAGGCCTCTTGAAGATCAGGGGACGCTCAATAAAATTGATAACAGGGCAACCAGGACTTGAGCGCTACGATATGAGACTCAGCAACTCAAGTTGCTCACAACGTGAGGGAGTAGGCATCAGGAGGCATAACTAACGATTCTCAGTGTTGCTCTTTGAGCCTCTGCCAACATGTCTGTCCTTTAGTTTTTCTTCTCGGAGCCTCGGGCATTCGGGCATTCGGGCAACTGCCATGGATCGACTAGCCTCTTGACTATTCCAACCCCTAGTACCCTGCATTCAATGCTGTTTCTTTCTAAGATCGTATTGCATTGCTACGACGCATTGTTGAGAAGAAAATCCATGGACACTGCGCCCTCTCTAGCTTATGCTGCGGAGAAGGTGCCCTTCATGATGTTGAAAAACATACGACTTCTTTGTTGGACCCGAGTCATGAGAAAGGCGTGTCGCCGGCATCATCTGTTCCTACAGATGCTCAAACAAATGAGGGCAAAGCGCGTTGGGCAGTAGAACTTACAAAGCACACATACGCATTACAAGCCGAGATTTTCGTAATGCGGCTATGGCCACATGAAGAGAGAGATATATAAGATGCTGCCTTGGTCCTGATAGAAGACAGCATCGACAACCATTTCCGCTCCTTTTTACTCATTAAAAGCAAAGAAAAACCTTCGCTTATATTCATCTCTTCGACGATTCTTTATGATGCCTGTGTCGAAAGCATTACTCCTGCTGTTGGCGTCCCAGTCGCTGGCATTGCCGAGTGAGAAACAAGAAAGTCCAGCAGCAGCTGGAGTTCTCCATCTGCCGTTGGTTTATGTGCCGTCCGCAGTCGACGCAGATGGAAAACCTGCAACACGACGTCAATTATCGACAGGAATTGACAATTACCAATATAATAAGGATATTGCTGTCGGAGCTGTCATCGAGGTCGGAACGCCGCCTCAAAAGGTCATCGTGGAACCTAACACGGGATCTAATAATTTCTAGGTATTAGGCCTCCAGCCCGGCCAGAAGCGTACAGGAGCTAAGTCTACGTTTTTTGACCAAAACAGTAGCAGCTCTCTACAAGACCTTGGCCGAGAACGCCTCAATAGCTATGGAAACGAACAAATCACGACGGAGTTGTATACTGATAACGTCTCTTTTGGAGGTAAGCCAGGTCTCTTGAAATATTCTCTTACTTTTTATTTTGAAACATTCGTCATCTGACTATACTGTAGGCCGATCCGTAGGTAAAGTAACACTTGGTGTGGGTGATCTAGACAGACCTGGCACCAACTTGGGGCGGCACGTTGGCGTGTTGGGTCTCCTACCAGAACGAGGCAACGAAAATAGCAAGGATTTCATTCTTCAAAGTCTTCTTGACCAGAACATTGTAAAGAGCAAGGCTTTTGGACTAGGCGTTCGCAAGCACGGCCAGGGCGCTCTCACGTTTGGTGGATATGATACGAGCAAGTTCTCCGGGCAACTTGAGAAGCTCCCGAAGAAGGACAACCGCTTGGGATTGTAAGAACGACCCCATCCTGCAACTATTGGCTATACTAATTTATCTTGTTCAGCTATGCGTTTGAGATCAAATCCCTTTCTTTTAGACCAGGCAGCGGCCAGGACGCCGTCGAACTGTCGACTCAGGACTCCAGAGGCCAACCTTTGGCCCTGGGAGTAGACTCCGGGTCTCTGGGTTTCTACCCTGTTAGAGGTACAACGCGGGACTTTGTTGCAAAGACGGGAGCTGTCGTTGAAGACGATGCATATAACTTTCCCTGCGATGTAGTTGACAAGGGGGCGGCCTTTGATTTCCAGATTACTGACAATACCGTCGTCTCCGTGCCTCTTTCGGACTTTATACGCGAACGGACACCCGATGGCAAAACCTGCAAAACGTTTATCGCAGCTACAAATCGTCGACCAACCAGTAAGGGTCCCATCTGATCAGAGTCCATTATTGTCGCCACAGCTAACTTTGTACCACTTAGGTATTTGGGCCGGCCGACAATTTCTGCGCAGGTCATACGTCGTCCATGACCATGCAGGCAAAACCATGTATGTCGCCAGGGGTGCTGATTGCGGCTCTACTGTAGTTGCCATTGACGGCACCATACCAGATAATGTCACTGGTAATTGTGCGCGTGAGGAACCGGAAGCCGATCAGCCACCGCCTGCTGCGCCTGGCTCCGTTCCAGCTTAATGAGTCCCCTGATTGGCAACTGGTCACCGTCGACTTCGACGTGTGTGGGAATTCTCTTGTTTGGTTGGTCGTGCCAGTTTTCTTCTCCTGCTGCTGTACCGAGGGTTCGTGTCGATATCAAGCCGCTTATGTAGGGCAGTAGCAATCATTAGCTATCTGATACCTGCTTGGGAGAGGTTGTTTCCCTAGCAAGTATCCAGTTGGTGTATAGTTTGACATTTTCATATAGACAATTGAGAGTTTTCTCACTCTTTCCTGTCATCCAAGTATTGGGGCTATATGACAGAAGCTTTATTTATGTCAGTGACAATGTAGACTTTACTCGGTATCCCCGATGAAAACTTGATGCCTAATGATGACAGCATTGCCATGAACTGAAGACACCTCGTCCACCTTGAATGTCAACTCAACCAGGCCTAAAGAGACTGGTAACCCCGCTGAGCAATTCACGTGTGGGCCAGGCCGTTTGTGTAACTATTTGACCAGTGAGTGAGGCTCGAGCTCAAATTCCAGACCTGTCTCATATACTGTTCTAACCCCCCAAAGCACAATAAAGGACGCATCATCTTGATCCCTCTTATAGCGAAACTCTTGACAACTGTTCGTGAGTCATCCCACTATACACTTGCGGAAATTTGAAAATGGTTACACACCGAGAGTAAAACGACCGTTGAGAACCAAGTCACTTAGTTGTCCTCGCCCACAAGAAATATTTCCACGTGGGAGACTGACTCAACTTTAAAGACGATAGCGTCTTTTACTTCCAATCATAATTTCTTTAAAGCGTTAGTATAATAAAACCTAAGTAAGAAGAGAAGGAGATGGTGAGGAGGGAGCTGGAACAGCACGTGATAATCTTACCGGCCCTTCCATCCAGTGTTCCAGGAGTACCTGGTGAGTCTTTTTTATGGCCTCATCGGATCACTAGCGAATAATAGAAGGTGAATAGATGCTAGAAATCACGGTAGAATAAAGGGGAATATGTTTGTTGCCATAAGAATCTCGGGCAGTATAACGTCATCGTTGACACCAAGACGCTCAAGATTCAGGCCATCTTTGACTGGTGGCTTCTGGCCTCAGTGGTTTAAGAAGCTCCTCTGGAAACGCCTTGACCCAAAGTTTTCTCTAGAAGAGGAAGAGGACTATGTGCAATAATGCCCTGACTGGCTCATGACTTATGAGTCACTGCGATGAAGTTGTGAAACAGTTATCTAGTATATAAGAAGGGGATAACGATGGAATTCGGAGTGCAGATAAGTATTCTTTGAGAATTATATTACAGAAAGTGTCGGACCGCCAAGCCTTTACAGATTGGGTATTTAAAGGCTGCTCGTTGCGGTATTCTTGCACAGCCCGAGTAAGGCGGCTGCATATCTTCACTTTCACGCCATGGAACCCCATCTCGCATGCAACGGCATTTTACTTTCCACAGAGCTTAGTTGTACTTATTCTCCGATGATTCTTTATAGTTATATAGTATTTCTTACAGAGTTGCTCCTTCATGCCGTAGTCGCACCACAGTCAATAAATGTCGTGTTACAATTTCGCAGTTCCACTTGTCCTGTTGAGTTCCAACGTGTCCCTTTCTTCCAGGCCGTAATACTTGCGCAACTCTGAAGTTTTGTGCTTTTGTGATCCAATTTTCTTCAACAGGTTTGGACCGCGCTTGCTCTCATTGCGCCCCAACTGAATCATATGTACCTCGTCCGGGCCATCAACGATCCTCATTGTCCGAGCATCAGCCCACATACTAGCCAACGGCGTGTCTTGGGACACGCCGGCTCCTCCATGCGCTTGCATTGCGCGATCAAGGACCTCCAGGGCCATGCTCGGAACTTGAATCTTGACCTCGGCAATCTCTTTGAGGGCGTCCTTGGCGTTGCCTTGGTCAATTTTGATTGCGGCATTGAGGACAGCGAGACGGGCCGAGTCGATTTCAATACGCGATTTAGCAATTCTTTCTAGCATGACGCCATGCTCACTGAGGTTTTTACCGAATGGCCGCCTAGTAGGATCGTTTGAGCGGGCAATGAAGTACTCAAGTGCTCTTTCAGCCTGTTCCCGCCGTGTTAATTGTTTGATCTTCTGCACAACAGATGGATATACACTCACAACGCCCACAGTCCTCATGGCATGGTGGATTCGCCCGGGCCCCAGACGACCCTGGACGACTTCGAATCCCCTCCCCTGGCCGAGTATCAGGTTATCTTTGTGGACGCGAACATTATTGAATATAATATGCGCGTGACCATGTGGCGCATGGTCAAAGCCGATGACTGACAGGACACGCTTGACGGTGACACCGGGAGTATTCGCCGGCACAAGGATAACGGAATGTTTCTTATAGGTATGGGGGTTGTTCGGATCCGATTTCCCCATGACTATATACAGCTTACATCGATTATCGCCAGCACCACTAGACCACCATTTCTGCGACTGTGAGAACGAACACCGCGAAGCGAATCGGGGAAACGTACCTGACCATCCAAAATCCAATAATCGCCATCTTGTTTCATGCTGAATTCGATGTTGAGCGCATCGCTACTAGCAACTTGAGGTTCCGTCATGAGGAAGGCGGATCGAATGTTGCCATCTAGCAGCGGACCTAGCCACTGAGCCTTCTGCTCTCTGGTGCCGTATTTCGCAAGCACTTCCATGTTACCCGTGTCAGGAGCAGCACAGTTTGTTGCCTCGCTGGCGATGAAACTCTTGCCCAAGTATTCGGCCATTAAGCCGTACTCGAGATTGCTGAAGCCCGCGCTTTCTTTGAAGTGGTTCTTGGGTAGGAACATGTTCCATAACCCCAGTTCCTTGGCCTTTCTTTTCAGATCTTCGATGACTGGTGGGTGTGCGTTGAACCGATGGGCCGTGCCTTGGCCAAGCTGCTGCGAGAAAATCGCTTCGGCAGGTATGCATTCTTCCTCGACAAATCTATCGACCTATGCGGATCCGTTAACATGTGGGAATGCACGGCTGAGATTGTCATGGCACTGACTAGATCCAATGCCTTTTCGGCCTTCTCGCTGACAAATGGTTTGGCAATAACAGGAATCTTCTGCGAGGCAGGGATGTGGCCAGCCTGGCTGCTCAGGAGATACGGGACAGACATGATTGCGTAGAAGATGGAACGTTGTAATGTTTGAGTTTTGTAGAGTTGCGTGTATTTAAAAGGCGAGATTTCGGTCCAATTGATGTTAAATAGATTTGGCGGATTGGTCGGAACCTTGAGCCGAGGCTGTCGCCCGACATGGCTCATCTTCTCCGCTTTCTCCAACTCCCCGCGCGCCCATCTGTCGGAAATGATTACTCAACACAGCAAGTCGATCTACTCAGGCACAAATGTGCTGCCGGGTTCTCCATGGGTCGGTTATTCTCGAGAGGCTTGTTCAACGAGGAGTCGCTTTTGTATGTCAGTTCGATCAGGCAAATACGTGGATATACCAATACATGAGCTAATTCGGGAGCCTCGCTCGACAGCTAGAGATCGAGATCGCTGACCGCCGACGTGGGTTCCGAAATGCACTTAAGGATATGTGTTGGATGTATGGTCACTCTAATATAAACCTATACGCAAGTACAAGGGAAATATCCAAGTCGAAAGAAATCGCAAATACTTGTAGCTGAGTCCCCGTCGTAAATGCCCATGGTGAGGGCCGAAAGATAGAATAACGATTGAACATAGTAACAGACAGCTGCTTCATACAGACACCTGGAAGCATCTCAATCGAGTTTATTTCAACGTTCTCACAAAAGAGGAATTCGGACAGGATTTTGCCGGAGGCAAGGGAGGCTTAATCGGTTCAAACAAACTAGTAGAAATTTCCCGCCAATTCCATTCTCCAAACATCTCCCAATCGAGAATTATCCTCGGCCAAACCCCCATGGATAATGACAGCGTCTCGGTCACCTCCCAGGAGGACATCTGCCGAAAACCACCCTCTCGCGGCAGGTACATCACCCTCAAATACGATTTTCTTCCAGGCCGAGGCCCGAATACTAAATATCCACGCATCACCAAGCATTTTCCCAGCCCCCGCATGTCCCAAAGACGAAGGATCGCTTTCACCAAACATTGTCAGAAGGACATGCTCTCCTGCGCTCCTTAGAGATAGCAGTGTAGCCACGCTTCTGGCACCGGGACCATGAATACCATCAGGACTAAAAGACATACTTTGCCAGCTTCTTGTTGCTGGCTCGTAACAGTCCAAAATACCACCTTGCTCGGATGACCCATCAAAGCCTCCCATGCGGTACAGTTTGCCTTGACAGAATGTAATCGATGTCCCTCCACGCGCGGGGCCAGGAGCAGCCGGGAGTTCAGTCCACTCTAGGCTTTCGGTATCAAATGCCCAGAGGTCCGAGAGGCGACCCTTGGATGGACAACCGGCGTGGAGATAGATGGTCTTTACGCCATCGGATGTCATTGCATGGTAGCTTCGCGCAGCGGGATACTCGGGAGATGTAGTCTTTACCAAGTCCCAGCTAGGACTGGCAGGATTACATCTCCACAGACTGCCTTGCTCGTCGATAGGATCCATGGCTAAGCCACCGCGGCCTGAGAATAACCAGATGTGCCCGTTGACGGATACGCTGGGTGTGCCAACCCTCGGAGATGGCGCGTTCGCAATAGTTAGTGTTTTTAGTTTGTCTATAAGTCAGATGTGAGAATGGGCGTTCTGAAAGAGGTATAACGGTCGGGATATGAAAGGACAACCCGCACCATGAGACTCGGTGGCCAAATCAACCACGTCACACTGGTTATCAACCGGCTGTCTGGGTAGCAATTCTCCTCCAAAAATATAGGCCTCGGAGCCAAGTACAGACAGAGCATGGGATGAGCGACAAAGCCGGGAGGAGTGTGCGATTTGTGTCCAGGAGCCAGAAGGGGAAGACATCTTGAATGGGAAGTGAGAGTAAAGCGTCAATGTATTTTTAAGGGTTGGCAGAGGCAAGGAAGAAGATGTCGAGGAGACTCGAGAGGTATTTATATACTAAAAGCCTTAAAATAACGCGCGACGCGGAATCGAGCACCACTGTGCCCATTTCGTGCCATGACACTGGCCCTTGGAGATGATCCTGTCAAGAGGCGTCAAGTCGGTGCAGTCGTGTTGTATGCTCATTGGCTGAGGGGTTATCGTCCTTGCATCAACGGGCATTAGCGTGAGTTAGATAATCGGACTGGAAAAGCTGTCCGATTAGTCAGGTGAGTCTGAGTCTTAGGGTTATAGAATATAATGATGAGTCGAGCAGCTGGACCTGGCAGTCGTAGCAAAATCTATGAATAACATGATTAGAAAGGTTTACGATTACAGGGCATGTCTCCATGGGATTAATGCATCATGCGATGTACTCGGCCTAAGAGAAAGCCTAAAAGGAACAGTTATCCATTTCATTAGCCAACCCAGGGGCTTCGACGTTGTGAGATGTTTGTTGTACGTGCCATTCTTTTGCCTGTTCACTTGAATACATGGTATGATAATGCGCTTAAAATTCATTCTATCGAGCATCCAAGCTATCTATGCTTTTAAGTGCCGTATGTACAAGTCATGTCAACGAAAAATACAAGGGATACTATAGTAACTCCTGTGCAATGAGAGCGCGCTCTTTTTGTGATGACACGTAGTCGTGGAGCCACATGCGCCCCTGATTCATCTTCATGCCACCTCGCAGAGGGCAAGTTCCAAGTTGCCCCTTTTCATTCAAGTGCTCCTCTCACCCCGGCATTACACACCAAAACCTAGCTCACCATGACGTGGTAGCCCCTTCCCTTTCCTCGCCTCTCATACCGCAGCTTGGCCTTGTCCCCCATCATGGCAGCCACTTGCTTACCCGACGCGACCGGCGCGGCACTCCCCAGCCCGTCCAGGGATTCTCTCAGCAACGCGGCCATGGCAAGGTGACTGTGGCCCCTCAGCTGCACCGTATTTGCGATGACCACGGCCGCAACGGAGAAGAACAGTTGCAAGCCAACAGTCAGCCCCAAAATCAGATACAGCGTCTTCCAGCTCGTAATCTCAAGCGTAATGCCTCTCATGGGGGTCATGCCGCGCACCTCCACGTCGTAGTTGGCCCCTGCAACGGCAGCAATGGTCCCAATGGCAAACAAAGACGCCGTGGCGCCCCTCATGTCAGCGGTCCCGTTGTAGGGGAAGCCGAATGTGGATTGGGACGGGTAGCTCTGCCACTGGGTGAACTTGGTGTTGTTGGTCAGGTCCCCGGCCGAGGAGCCGTAGCCTTGGAGAGCAATGGCGGCGGCGGCATAGCGCGTGACATTGGCGCTGACCTCGTGCTCCTTGACGACGGCGTTGGTGACGGATCCAATGGTGGTGTTGCACCTGTAGAACCACGGCTCTTTGATGGAGGCTTCAAATGCGTAGATGACGGCCCACGTGTCCCCCGCGTCGAATTCCGGGTCGTGAATGTACATGACCTGGTCGGGGCCCTTGGCAGCCGGAAGTTCCCAGGAAATCGGTTCATTGTCTTCCCACAAGAAGGTAATGTTGGGGCTTAAGCCGTCGCCGCCGGCAACGACCTTGTACTCTTTGCAGTCGGACCATGCGGAAATGGTCCGATTCGTCGCCACGCTGGCCACGTAGTCTGCGTCTTGGGGGGACGACTCGTAGAAATAGTACGTGTAGACGTCGGGGAGGCCGTCGGTGATGTTGTAAAACAACATTGGGTCCCGCGCATCATTGAACTTTCCTGGTTTCGGCGCCTCCTCTATAGAGGTCCATTGCATGGTCAATGTAGATTGACCAAAAGTGTTGGCCATATATCGTCTTGCATTCTCGTCCTGGGAGACATCTAGATCGGGCCTCCGAGTACCGCTAATAAGACTCTTGTCCAGCTGGATTGAGCTCATGTCGGGAATGGACACGAGGCCTGGCCGGGTGACGGTTATATGATCCGCGGGATTGATATTGTACGTAATTCCGAGCAGGGCGAGGGCCACTTGCGCAGCCATATTGAGAGTCAGGAAGAGAAGCACAAACAACCGGATGGACACGTGGCGGGACATGTATCCCAGCTTCAAGAGACCGCTCATGTTTTCGCATTGGAGGATAAGATCGGCCTCTCGAGGGGAGTAGGGCCGCAGGCTGAGCAGCCACCAGCGCAGATAACTAGCATCTCTCTTGAGGGCGCTCGCAAGATTCAGACTGTAGGCAATGGACAATCCAATAACGAGTGAGTTGAACTCGCTCTTCTTGATTGCCGGCAGCGCAGCGGGTTGGGAATATTTCCATATTACCACAAAGATGGACATGGCTAGCACGGCTGTGAATAGCCACCGGCAGAAGGTCCAGAAGATCATGTGCCGCAGCTGCTTGCCGCGGTGAAAAGTCTCATAGGCATACTGTTGCGTTGATGAACCCGTCCGGCGTGATAATGAGGATAGGCGCCAGCGCGGCTGCTTTTCTGAAGCGTCGACATGGTCGGACTCGGTTCTTGTCGACGATGCAGGCGAGGCGGCAGCCATGATGACACATTATCACGGCTTCAGGAGTAAAAGGAAACAAAGAGAAAAAACGACGCAACACGTCAAACATGACCTTGCTTCCACACCGGAGTAAAGGGGAAACCCGTGACGAAAAATGCACTCAAGCCTCCACTGTGATGTTTCCATTTGCAGATCAAGAACGGGCATCTAGACGGCCGATTGGCTGGCCCTACATGAAATAAGAATTTCGCCTAGCCCTATCAGGTTTAATGCGATTTCATGGCTCCATCCTAAATACGCCCGACGACTCGTGTAGCTGTGGAAGAATATGGTCTAGCGTGCCGGCAGTTGGAGAGCCGTTTGTTAACGCATAATGTTGAATTTTGGTGTGCATCACCTGATTAAAGATGTCAAGTTGATATTATATGCATTCCTAATTAACACGATTAAATGAAAGTCTGTAACAAAAAAGAACCCACTCTAGTTGCGAAATTACACCCCCTTATATTCCGTTGACAAAGTCATGAACAGAATCCCTGTCATATTCGCCACGCCAGTCGCAATAGCGAATACTCGCCGATTTCTCAAATCAAGCATCCATCCCATTTGCGTGATCTATGATTCCTCGATTAGTACATGTTAATTCAGCGCCGTAATAGAAAATATTACTTGCTTTGACGGACGTAATGAGTGATTGCCATCACTATGGAAAGGAGCAGGTCCAAGATGGAGGCCAAGAGTGCCAAGAGTGTAAGGACCTCAGCGCGCGTCCAGGGATCCATGTTGGTGGAAAACAGCCGGGGAGTGTAGAGCAATCGGTTTAGCTTTTCAACAACAAATGTAGACAAGAGTTACTTGGTATATTGGATTAAGGCGTGTCAATGATCCTGCCAAAATGTATTGCGTCAGAGATTTTAAAGAAGAAATGCAATTGTCCGCGGACGCAGAGAACTAGATACTCGTAGACGTTCAATATATCTGCTTTATGCTCTTACGCCGCAGGAGAAAAAGGGTATGCTCACCCAGCGTCGCTATAAACACCCATGTGTGAACAACACCCAAGATTATTCACAGCATCATTCCACCCTACCTCTCCTCCGACCGAGTTAGGCATCGAGACGGTGCCAAAAAGTATGTACCATCGTATTAGTGTTTTCCGGGTTCCCGGGTTGCGATGCATACAAGTTGTAGACATGTATTGGGACAAGGTACTGTTGTACCCAGACATTAGTTTATTGTGTTTCTCCAAAACTTTGTGGTACTATTACATCAGTTTTCTGAAAAACTCCAAAATAATCCCGGAAGGCGGACTTCCATACTTGGTAGGTCAAAACTTCATGGCTTAGGGTGTGAAAAAAAGGTGGACGCAGAGCGTCTCGCACGACCGAGCAGCCAACGAGGCTAGGGTGTGAAGATTGACGACGTTGAGAGCTTCAGGCAATTTCTCGTTGAATCAAGGACACATTCCATATCCTGATTACTTGTTAACATTCTTGCCAAGAGCCCACTGTATTCTTTCATCATCACCACCCGATGCCATCATATACACCCTTACACCCTTGGGCCTTGACTCAGTTACACCTTGTTTTCCCAGGCTGTGTAAATGAGGGTGATTACGTGGGGTTCCAAAAGGCGGTTCCTGTGATCTGGCGACGCCGGTCCAGACTTGATCTTTTTTTACTCGCACAGACATCAAGGTACCGCAAGGGCGCATCAAGCTATCACCCTCACGAATAATGCGTGACAGGAACACGTGACAGAGTTGACGTAGTACTTGGTCAAGACCGCTGTCTAGGCGGTCAGAATGAACAAGAATCATGACGCGGTTTGACGCGGTTTAACTTGGTAGTTGCATTTTATGTTTACTCTTTAACTAACAAATTCGAACTCTCACAAGCCGACATCACGGATTAACCACACCAAGCAAAAGGCAATTCCACAAGTGCCTGTTATAGTTAACCTTATACCTCTTGGTTGTAAATGTCCTGTATTTTCCCGTTGACAGCTGAACTGACAACCGTTACGTAAATCCCGTCAAATTGCAGCTGCAACATCCGCACTATTGCTCAGACTTGGGACGGAGCAGGAGCACCCGCGCGGACCCTCATGAAGGCGATGACGCTTTCTTCAAAGCGGTGTCGTACTCGAAGGTGCTGGAGCAGATGATCACGCCTGTCGAAACCCTTCTCACCAGCATACTTCCCGCAGAAGAGGCATTCATGCCTGGCCTTGGCCTTGCTTGTTTCAGGCCCAGCTGCTCTGGAGTTGAGGTGGCGCTTGAGAGCATCAAGCCTGGTGAAGCTTTTGTTGCAATGGCAAGCGTAAGGACGATGACCTGCATTCCTTCCGTGCGTCAAAAGCTCGGTGTTGTTCCGAAATGCCATGTAGCATTTAACACAGACAAATGGCCCGAAGTGCTCAACCCGGCCGTGCATTTCTTGAATGGCAGGGGCTTCATTGGCTTCAATTACAGCGTGGGCATTTCTGACCCCGATGATATCGGGGAAGATGCCCATGTCGAAGGGGATGCCCATGCTGGAGCCATGGCCGTGCTGGCCGAGGAGGGTGTGGACCTCAACGTTTTGATCACAAATCGTAGTCTCACCATGTTGTGGCCTTTAAAAGCGGAGTCAGAAAAAAAAAAGTCAACTCACATGGAGACAAAAGGATCCTCCAAGCCACTATCGTTAGATTGGCTGTCGTCAGGCCACATCGGCTTTCGGGGATTCAATGACCCTGCAGGAATGGTGTCATTGTCGATGGAAAAACTGGGGTGTTCGAGGTAGCGGTTCATGATTGATACTTTTGGCGTCGAGTAAGCGAGTCGGGTGTGAGCGGTCGCGGGACTGCGAGAGGTGCGGATGGATTGTCATTGCGAGTCGGGGGTTGGGCCAGATTTATGTCCATTCAGCCAAAACCTACCCACAGCCCCAGGAATTGCTTGTACCTCGACCCATCTAGGTACATTATCAAAACTAGGGTGGAAAAAAGGAGGGGGAATTGTGTGAGAAACGCCACATTGAAGCCCGTGCCTGCTGACGTTGTAGGTTGCCGAATAAATGGACCAGAAATCATGTAGCATCGTCACACAGAATTCGTCCGTTTTTTTATTTAATTCATTATCCCCTCAATACTGGGCGCAAATAGAACCACAATATCCTATCCGGTGCTGATATTCCTTTGCTTCTCTGTGAGACAATTTCTCTGGTCCGTCTTCGGCAGCAAGTTGATCCGCCCGTGCCGCGATCCACCCCCGCACAATGATCTGCGATGAATGTGGCCGCGTCTGCAAGTCCATGAGGCATCTCAGGTGTGCATTCCATTGACGTCTTTCCTCATCCTTGGCAAAACACCATGGAACTCACCCGTAAACAGCCAGCACAAACGTTGCCACAAAAAGAATTTTGTTTGCAGAGAGCCACCGTGTCTTGGGAAAGCACATCCGATTGCTTTCGGTACCAGGAGAGACTTGATCCGACATCAAGAGCACGTGCATCGCAAAAAGAGAACACAATGCCCATATTGTTCCAGAAGCATAGCACGGCAGGATAACCTCGGAATTCATATTTCAAAGGTACACGGCGATGAGTTATCCGTGGCCGCCGCGAGCGGGAATGAAGCTGCCGTGAGGTTGCTGCTCGACAAGGGTGCCGGCTTTGGGTCCGAGGATCGCATGCACCATCGGACTTTGTTATCCGTTGCCGCCGCGAATGGCCGTGAAGCTGTCGTTCGGATGCTGCTTGATATTGGAGCTGATATGGAGTCAAAGGATGCCATGGGTCGGTCATCTCTAGTCTGGGCCGCCGAGAATGGTCACGACGCCGTCTTGAAGTTTCTACTCGATAACGGAGCCGGTGTTGAGTCACGGGTTGGCAAGTATAATCGGACACTATTATCTGTAGCTGCTGCAAATGGCCATGAGACTGCTGTCAAGGTGCTATTCGATTTCGGAGCCAACGTTGAGTTATGGGATGCCAAGTATAATCGAACCCTATTATCTGTAGCTGCTGCGAATGGCCATGGGCCTGTTGTCAAACTGCTACTCGATAAAGGAGCCGATATCGAGTCAACAGATGATTTACATATGACACCGCTGTGCATGGCGGCCATGATGGGTCACGAGCTTGTTGTCGAGCTGCTGCTCGATAGAGGAGCAAATATCGACTCTGGGCCTTATCCATATATGGCCGACACACCGCTCTCACTAGCCGCCTCGATGGGTCATGACGCAATCGTCGGCTTGTTGATTCGTAGGGGGGCTTGCACCAACCCATTCAACATTTACGGTTGGACAGCGCTGCACTCGGCCGCCGAGTATGGGCATGAGGGTGTTGTCAGGCTTCTTCTAGATGCTAGAGCTGACCTTAATTCGTTTGCGGATACAAATCAGACACCGCTCAGTCTGGCTATCGAGGGTGGTCATGAAGCCGTCGTCAGGTTACTGCTCCATAACGGAGCCGATACCAAGTTGGCTAGCCAGGGAAAATGTGTTGATGTGGACTTTGTCCTTGAGTCAACCATCTAGAGGGGAATTGGGCTACTAGTTATAAAAGTTGGCTATTGCTGTTTAATGTTTGAGCTTCCCTCTGACGAATTCTGCTGTTACTGCTAGCTACATCGAGCTTTGTGTTCCTATAGCTGTAGCCAACACCCTGATCGTTGACACTTTTCTGCTATGTGTGATGCAAGGTGCTAGGGTGACCTGTCTCTATTCTTCTTCCTTTGTCCCTAATACTACTATAACAGCAATTCCCGTAAGCACACAACGACCTGGCTATTAGAATAGAAACTGAATATTAAGGTTTCCCCCACTACGGAATGCTACATGTAAAATTCACACAAGATGACAAGGGTAGAGCATATGACAACCGGTTCTCGTTTTTCTGCCCTGATATACGCAAGATGAGCACTGGAAAGGCCACGTGATGAAACAGCACCAAGTCTGACTAAAGCGACTCTCGATTCTCGTGAAGCCGCCGAGACTATCGGAGACCCTGGGAGGGAAATATTTTGGCCATTTTTGGTGGTGGTAGTTACGTGCGACAGCTCGACTTACCAGGAAAAAAAATTGGAACTGGTTTTCAGAAAAAGAGGCTTAAAATTGGAACACATTAAACGAAGCCAGAGTAATAAAATATTGCAGGCCAAAGCGAGCAGGCATGGGTAATGAGCCACAAACTTGAAGGAATGCGTCGATAGACTGTTTGCTTTCAATCAGCCTTTCTCTGGTCAATGAGAAATTGAAGTTGAAGACGCATCTTCCAAATTTTACCGGCAACACCATATTATATTATACGCTGGCATGGGAGCAGAAAATGTTCCACGCTACACTTGGGTTTCTTTTTAGACAGGAAATGCAGACGTATTTAGCTTTGCTTCTTCTTAAACCATTTGATTGGAGTTTGAGACCAAGTACAATTGATTATATAGATGTGAAAAGCGTCAATATTTGTCTGACAATGTCTTTGAGGGTGAAGCTGCTTGTGTCATGCTGTGTGACAAGGGCTCGGAAAGAGGGCTTGGAGCAATTTAGCTCAATTTAACTAATAACAGTCTTTGGTATCAAAGGTCCTTGGTTTTCCTCAAGGCCTTGAGGGACCAAAGCCGTCTATATATACAAAAAGTCGGTGAGGACCTTCAGCCCTAGGTCCCGTGACCGTAGGCCTTGTGTAACCTGCGATTTCCGTGTAACATGCTGATACTATTAAAAGCGAGAACGGCGAGATAAAGAGACTTTTCAATGTCCAGGGTGCTATTTTCATGGTGTTAACGCTTAAATTACATGGTTTATTATATAAAACTACAGCTTTTTGTATAGGTCGCTCTTATTCTTTTCCGAGAAATATATTTTCGTTATTGCTATGTAACTTGCACTTTACTTTCGTTTATCTAGAGTTTTTAGGGCCTCCTCTTATTTCTAGAATTTGTGTCAGTATTCTTATACGGTATTTACACAATAGGAGTTTTAAAGTTTGTACGATAAAATTAAGCATAATTCTATTTATTTCCTTTAGTATATCACGGTTCTCTGGTCTGGGTTTGACCAAGCGCACGATGTTTGTAGAATTGGGCCCTATCTGATGCAGTGCTGGCATGAATAGTAGAATAGGCTGAAGGATAAAAATATTAATAGTTTTATTTATTTCATACCACAATATCAGGTCATTAAGATTCCATCACGGCGTCACCTGAAGAGGCAAGCAGGTTTACTCGGAGTAACCAAGAGCGTTTTTAGCGCGGCTTAGATAATCGGACAAAATTCTATCCGATTAGTCAGGTTTGTCAGATACACAGCATTTAGAAAGTATCGACTAACACCTGTCGGAGGCGTGCGGCGGCTGAGGCGATATGAAATACCATCGCACGGCGTAGGTAATAACTTAAAATGCTGGTATTCTCCCCGGCCCAACAAGACACATACAACTCCGCACCGATACGTGGGAATCGCATCACTGACACCGCCTCGATGCCACTAGCACGAGCCTGTGATGTTTGTTTCAAAAGAAAAGTATGTCTGCCTTGCAGTGTTTGTACCAGTAGACTAACATGAGCCCAGATCCAATGTATCACATCTCATGATGGCGGACCCTGTGACTGGTGCCGCCATCAGAATCTGGAGTGTAAATTTAGTAGAGGCAAGAAAGTGAATGGTCTGAACAGGTATCCGCCAATTTTCCAACAGGCCCCATGTGACTACTGGACTAATTCGATTTCAGGACCAAATCATCAAAGAAAGTGACAGAGCTCCTCGCTTGCATTGACCAACTCGAAAAGGAACTTGCATGTGCCAAAGCTGGCGCCTTTCGCTCAACCATAAGTCTTCAACTTCCAGAGAGCAAGATATCTGCCAGCAACCAAGCACTGCTCCGCCTCGGCCAGAACTGGTATCATCGAGGAATGCCTATTGTTTCAGAAGATGGTGTTAAATGGATCAAGTCGACTACTACGCAAGACAATACAAGATTTGAGAAGCATTTACTAGGCTCTACACACGTCTTCTCGTGTATCAGCTACCCAACCTATCATAGCAGTGGTGAATCATTGGAACTACCTGATATAAGTTTGGCCTTGAGGACTTTCAACACGGATACTAGTACCTTCTTTCGCTTGGGAATAGGAATCCTTGATAAGTCGCTGTTTACGGAAACTATAGACCTGGCGTACGCGGCTTTCAATCCGAATGCTTCGCAAGGGCATCTAGCAGCTAGGGCAAGCTTGTTGGCAGCTTTTACCGTTGCGTCATACTTGAAGACCAGTGCGGAAGTCGCTTCTATCGATGCCCAGGCCATTGCGTCGAGGGCTCAAGGTCTGCTAGGTCGTATTAACGGGTTTGCCAACTTGGACGCTTTGCAGGGTATTTTATTACTGGTAATATGGCCCTTTTTGAACCAAACCACCAAAACAGGAGTGGTAACATGAATGAATTGTGTTTAGTACAAGTATCGAATAGCCACTGGACAATACGATGCCGCAGGGGCACTACTTTCTACAGCCTGCCGAATGGTTTGCAGACTCGATGGCCATATGACGCAACCTACACCTAGCAAAGCGGCTCCCGATATGCGGAGAGAGCACATTCGAAACCTTTTCTGGACTTGCTATATTGCCGATAAGGACATGAGCCTTATAACTGAGCAGCCACCTCTCGTTGCAGACGAGTACATGGACTTGGGTGATGCTGAATGCAGTAGTCCCGCTCAGGAACTTGATGAAGTAATCGACAGTTCCGTTGCTTGTAAACTCCTTGCTTTCGCCACTGGAGACCGCAGACTTGGCCTTTTAAAGGCCAAAGTTTTTCGTGTACTTTACTCCCCCACCGCTCTACATATCACCGACAGCGAACTTCTCACTCGTATCCGGCAGTTGGACGACGAACTTGAGAACTGGCGTGTAAATACCTCTCCCCTGCTCCGACCAAAACTGGGCATAGCCAGGAATAATTCTGGATATGGATCAGCGCAAACATGCCTACGTGCAGCTCACTTGCAACTAGAGTACAATTACCTCCTGACAATGGTACACAGCGTCGTCCGGAGATTCGGCGTAGCTCATGATCCAGATGCAGGCTTGCCAGAGGATATCCACCGGGTCATGCACTCGAGTATCGATCTGGCGTTGGGCGCCGCGCGAAACACGATCCATGTTATTAGTGAGCCGGTTTCGGTGCTCAAGGGCAAAACTTGGTGCGTGTAAAAACCCGCATATTTCAACATGGCCTACATATATGTCTAGCATTCTGACCATGACAGGTACACCGTGTTTCATCCTCTGACGGCGGCCATGTCGTTATTCGTCAACATCCTTATACACCCTACAAGTGACCAGGCGATGACCGATGTGGAATGGCTGGCATTGGCATCCAAGACTATTCATGGACTTGCGGTCTCATGCTCGGTCGAGGACCTGAAATACTTGCAGCAGGCAGGCGACTTTGCGGCGGAGCTGCTGAAACTGGCCGAGGGTGCAATAGCAAGGCGTTCATAGGATAAGGTTGACAAGTCAAGCACGAAATTACCATCATCATCACTTTTTGAGCGCATACTTGCTACAAGCACAACAGAGCTATCCATGTTCATTCTCATAGCGCTGAGAAGCGAGCTGATCGCCAAGGGACGCCATCAAAAGAAATCGAAGCCAACAAGTGCTGGAGATGAAGCCGTATATCATGTGTTTAGTTTAAAACCACAACACCCATGCGAAAACTACTGGCTATCAAGTAACACGATCTTTGTCTTTGCAGCCCACGAGGCCATCTCGGCAGCCAATACACCTGGTTCTTCCGGTTCGCCACACCTAGCCCTCGAATAGAAGTAATAGTCCCCGATCGTCGCTAGGGCCTAGGACGACGCGATGAGGACTAGCATCTTCGCCAAGTATAGTCGGCAGATGAGCAGACGGTGGTTGGACTGCGAGGACTAATGTCTCTTTGTCCGGTGTCGCTCCCGGGAGCGCATTCGGAAAGACAGGCTCAGGCAAGTCGCAGTATTCAATTACCTTGGGCGTCGCAGCTCGTGAGCTTGGCATCGATGACACGGTGATGGCCGGAACACTTGCGGACGCTTTGTTTTCTGTTAGCATTCGCCGCCATGGGCATGCTGAGTATCTGCGACATCATACCCTTCTTATTGATTCCCTGACTGATGCGTAAAGGCGCAACATCAGGGTCCTCCTTTGTTGTCGGGATATTATCCAGCAGCGTGCATGTTGTGATTTGGCGCAAGTAATTCAACTCGGCCAACACGGCGGCGTTGTGGCGAATAATGACGGGTTCCTGGCCGCGGAAATCGACTGAGGAACGCAAGACCCATTCGAGTCGATTGTGCAGCGTCATCTTCATGCCGCGGTGTGCTTTGGGACGACACTTTTCGACGATGCGTCGTCCCTCGACAAGGCCTTGGTTCGCCGAGTCAATGACGCGGTTGATCCTGTCGAGGATCCGCGGAGGCGCGGCCTCGAGGAGTTTGAGGTGCTCGTTGCGAAGGTCTATGAGGTGTTGGAGGTCCTGGTGGCAGGTTTGTACGAGCTCGAGGCAACGGCGTATCTCTTTGGCAACGCGACCATCCTCCGCATCCGGGTTGGAGGGCCGTAAGCTTGGTTGAGGCGGTGCCAAATCTTTCATCACTGGAGTTTGTCATGTAGCGGCATAATTATTGGCAGGGGAGATGTCAACGTGGGAAATCACCAGACTCGTTGGACGCTAGACTGGTTTCCAACGAGACGTGAAAGTGTCAACTCGCCGGTCGCACGAGGTATTGCAGGCATGACCAGTAGCGGTACAAACTACGGCAAGGCTAATTTTGTTTTTAGGGTCAGCAGAGCTGACCAGAATGGGAAGCTTGGTCATACGAGAGGTAATATCATGTCCTGGCCCTGCATTTTGGGTGGGAGATGCGAGCCGTCCTCCGCAATTGACGACCACAAACATTGCAGGCCGTCCGCTTTGTTTGACGGCCCACGCAACTCGTTACGGATGGATTGGACAAGGCAGTGGGCACGGGCTGACCGTAGGCTACCTTGTGCTACCGCGGTCATGGTAGCTCTGCAGCTCGCTCGTCACAAATCACAAATACTTCAAATTGTCACAGTACGCACGGCAGCGGGGCACACCCGATTCTCCAAGTGGCTGCGAACGAGCAGGATAGCCTTGTACGGAGTAAGACATTGGTCATGAGCCAGCATTGTGCATGAGTTGTCTGTTGGGTCGTTCCCGTCTTCTCTGGAGACCAGTTCACAACAGAGGGGCGTCTGCTGGTTTCCGTGATATCATCCCGCCACGACAACGACTTGCATTTGTGACAAGGAAATACTATCCTACTGCCAGGTGTGTACTTTCATCTACATCCTACGTACTTGTACTCTGTACCCCCTCAAGTCCTGTTCGCCGCTCAGTGCCAATCAGCCCGTCGAGTCATAATACACTGCAACTGCTTCAACCACCGTCCGTGGCCGAGGATATGGCGGCCCATCCCGATCACTGAGCTTCTCCAGGCCAGCCTCGACCACCAAACCTGTGACGCCTTGCTTGTTTGGAGCCACCTTGGTGACCAACCCCCAGTCGCAGGGATGCGATAAGAGGACATGGCCGAGCTTGGTGCATTCCACAATCACGGCCTCGAGGTGGGCCCCCTGCTGCCGCATCACATCGGGGTCTGTTTCTACAAAGATGCGGAGAAAGGGGTTGAGGGCCTTGGCCAGCTCTTCGGCCTGCAGAGTGACCGTGGCATTGTCGGCGGGCAAAGGGGTCCGAAGGCTGCGGCTGGGATGCAGGAGGAATACAGACAGACTGCGCCACTTGCGGAGGGCCAACGCGGCTACTGTGTATTTGTGTCAGCTTCATATTTCCTTGCGCGGCTCTTGTTGGTCTGGCTCGGCCACCAAAGACTCACCCTGGGCATCAACGCTGCGACCGCGTTCCGTGGGAGACATTGCCTGTATGAACGAGGCAACTGGCCGAGGGAGCATAGACGGGAGGAGGCTGTTCTGTGAATGAAAGTCGATGCTGCCAAATGCCGCGCGCATGATAACGTGGCACAAGGCAGACTGCCGTGTTTTCGGGTCCAGGCACAAGGCTGCAATGTTTTGCGTACATGTCGCCGACGGCGAGGATACGCCCGCCAATCCAAGACTTTGCAGGGTCGCCGAGAGGCTGCGGGAGCTGGCGTGGACAGGCTTGGAATGGTAGTAGTTGTCGACATGCTGATGGATGAGTCCTCCGAGCGACCTCACCTCCTGCGCTATATCTCGGTCGGGCGTGGCTTCCGGGAGGAATTGGTTGAGTTGAACATCACTCGCGATCTCGCTTGAATACTTGTTGGGTTCATGATGAACAACAACCGTGTCCGCCGTCCTGCCCTTTTGTCTTCCCTTGCGTTGGAGCAGAATACAAGCCGCGACAAGGCCGAAAAGTAGACCGATGGCAGCACAGCCGATGGCAATCCCAGCCACCGCGCCGGCGGGGACTCCTGACGAAGGGATTGAAGCATTAGTAGCCGTTGTCGTCGGCTGCATATTTGATCCATTCACGTGTGTTGTGTGGTTAGTCGACAGGCTTCCACCAGCCGGCTGTGTCCATGACGTGGGCTGTTGACTGCTGAAAGCGTCGCTGCTCTCAATCTTACTCTCAATTGCTGTTGAGGACGCAGGGCCTGAGGACACGCCGGCCGGAGCTTGCACCCATGTTGAACCTGTTGTTGTCGTGACAGTCGGGGCTGCGTTCGGGGGCGTCACAGTGAGAATTGAGGTAAATGGGGACCAAGACATGGCGAGGCATCAAGTTGGGCACGAAATCAGCAGCTTGTCTGCGTATGTTGGGCCATGAGGAGGAAAGGGTGTCGAAAGTAGAAGTTGTCAAAGAGACAGCCAGCGTTGAGTTATGAGAAAACACTTGCCCATGTTTTATCCAAGAACCAGACAGCACAAATATTCGTCACTGTGTGGGCTCAGGCACGCAGACGGTCTGGTACTTCAGCTTACTCTCAGCTAAAAGGTTATCCATCCGAGAACGGATAGGTGTTGGTGACACAACAGAAATGACCCTGCATGTAGAGGAATAACAACCAGGGAACATGCACTTCCCCGTCCAGTTCGCCGGTGTGACCTCTGCATGCATGTTCTATTTGGGACAAGCGCAAGTGTGTCCTTGTTACCGCTGAGTCCAGCAACCTGCCTTCTCTCTCCTTTTGTCAATCTGATTATAATACGGAGTAATACCATGGCCTAAATTCCCCGGCGAGTCAGTCCCGTGTTGCGCCATGAACCAACAACCAGATGTCATCGTTTCTGTCGACTTGGGCACAACTTTCACAGGTAAATATTGATGGGACCTTGACAACTGCTTCCCGTACACGGCTAACTGCGATATTCAGGGGTAGGATGGAGAACGCCTCGCACTCCCATCCAAGTGATCAACGACTGGCCCGGAAGTGGTGACCGAGCTGAGCGCAAAGTGCCAACCACCATTGTCTACAATGCCGACGGAACGCTCTCGTCCTGGGGCTTCATGTGCGCTGACGATGACGGTGTCGACCAAGAAGACACGTCGGGCAAGTTGCGGCGCGAATTCTTCAAAATATTCATCGACAGCACGAACCTGGCAGCCGCGCAGAGTCTCTCCAGAGCTCCCAAGACGATCGAAGAGGCGGAAAAGTTTTCGACAGACTATCTTGGTCAAGTGTACGCCCACGTCAAGGAGACGATAGAGATGCAAATTGGTCGGCGACAAGTGACTGGCGGGTGGTCGGATCTAATGGTCGTCTTCCTCTTCAGCGTGCCCACAACATGGACGCGGATGGAGACTATCAACACATTCAAGGGAATCATACGCAACGCAGGGTTCGGAGTAGAAGGCCCAATGCACTCGGCACTGGTTGACCTCACAGAAGCCGAGGCCGCTGCTGTCGCAACCTTGAAAACAAGCGCCATCAACTTCAACACTGGCAGCCTCTTTCTCACCGTCGATGCCGGCGGCGGCACCACTGATCTCTGCTTAATGCGAGTCAAATCCACCGACCCCAAGTTTCCGCAGATGACACAAATGTCAGCTGTCAAGGGCGTCGGCATCGGCTCAACTCTGATAGATCGCGCATTCGTCCGCCTCGTGGATCAGAGGCTCAATGCCTGGCCAGATGTCCGTAATCAGCTTCCCGCCAACTTTGCCGTCCGAATGTCTAAAAGCCACCACTTCCGCACCCTCAAACATAAGTTTGGCGAAAAAGTGTACATGCAGCCTCTGTTTAAGATTCCCATGGATGGCGTGTCCCATAATTTTAACCACTCTGGTCTTGGAGTCGAAAACGGGCGTCTAGTCTTCACCATGTACGTGTTGACACGCAGGGAAACAAGACTATTCTAACAGTAACTAGGCTGGAGATGCAGTCCCTCTTTGACGTTCAAGTCGAAGGGGTCATGAAGCAAACCATTGAACAACTCAACTGGCTATCTGAACACGGCAAGGTCGACCAGGTGGTATGGTTCTGAATTTTTGTCCGTTTACACGGGGGTTTCACACTAACTATACGACTGGTACAGGAGTTTGTCATTCTCTCGGGAGGTCTAGGCAGCTCGGCTTACGTCCGTCAGAGTATCCAACAACAGCTCACCAGCTTTCCACATCCAAATGCAGCCCAGGCGGTCGTGGTGCCTTGTCAAGACCCCCAACTCGTTGTAGTTCGCGGTCTTCTTCTCGATCACCAGCAACAGTTGGAAAGCGGCCAATTGTCCGTTCTTGCAACACGAGTCGCCCGTGCAAGCTATGGACTAAGAGTTAGGCAAGTGTACTCGCCCGCGCAGCACTTTAATGAGGACGTTATCCGAGACCCATTTGACTCCAAAAGGCTATGGGCAGTAAACCAAATACAGTGGATGATACGAAAGGTTTGTCATTACCGTCACCGCGATAGTAAAGTGCCATTACGCTCAAATCTTATTCTCATTTCAGGGCGATGTTATAGATGTGAATAGTCCACTGATTAAGAAATTCGAATTTCACCTTGCCGACGGAGAGACGACCCGGTCGTGGGATACAGATATCGTTATTTCTCAAAACGAGGCCTCCTTTCTCCCAACCAGCATGAAGCAAGGTATAATAATACATGACCTTATTCGTCCAACATCACGGCTAGTTGTGAAAATAGCTAACGGAACTTGTTTCAGCCGGTGTAACAAGGCTTTGTCGCGTAAACAGCAACCTTGATGGCGTCGAGCAGCATCAGCTGGTCCTCAAGAAGAAGCGCGGGACATGTATGACGAAAGGCTATAAATTCTACATTTGTGTGTTCGAAGTCCGAGTGATCCTGGCTCCAGCTGATTTGAGGTTTGAACTTTGGTTTGGGGGGCAAAAATTTTCAAGAAACCATAACCCTATTGATGTCGAATGGGACCAGATGGGCGCTCGTGTTGAAGCTAAGTAGCAGACGAGTTTAATCGCAAAAGCGGATGAAACAAGATACCCCATGAAGTGTTGTCGTCTTCATATAATTTCACGGCCTTGTCATTTGCTTCGAGTAGTGGCCCTCGAGGCCGCACTTGATTGGCTCGACTTCATAATGCTTGACGAGGCGAACCCTAACCCCCTTGAATCAACTTGTCTTGTAAAAACCGTATCAGTTGAACCCTCAAGCTTCTTTGTACACAAAATGTGGGCATAATTTGCACCCTAAACATTTCCTATGTTGTTTGGTATAAACGGAAGTTTTAGTGTTCTCTTGTATGTAAATTGTATTATGCATCGTGTGTATTATATTGTATTTCATTACTCGCACTATCCCGTAAAGTAGAATTGCCGAAAATTTATTTTGGTGCCGTCATACACTCTACTCTAGAATAACTATGGAATGCGTAAAGCTTTTGATAAGTCAATTTATTAGAGCAGGAGTCGCGACAATACTCATGGGCTAAATTTCCGTTTTCTAAGCGTGGGAAATTGGGAGAGAATAATCTAGAGGTGTTTCCGCGTTATAATCTGAATCACAACTGTTCATGAAGCACTCCTCTTGCTCAAAAGGGATCTATTATACACATCAATCTCTGGTGGTTATAGCAAAACAATCAACTCGACCACTTATTGCTCCAAAATCACATCTCCAGGCACAACTTCTTCTTCTTGTCCTCCTAAGGCCGTACCTGCAATATACCGTCGCAGCAGTCTCCATGCGCCCATTCGCACATGCCGAAACACCTAAATCCTCAGCAGCACCGCAGTTCTCTCTTTACGCTCCACGTTAAGAATGCAGTCGGGGCCGTTTAAAGAAGTGCAATCCAGAACTGGGGGAGGCTATAGTCTTTCCGTCAGCAGTGTTGAACAGTACATGGATAAATGAAAAGCCCACTTACAAACCAAGAATAGTAGACCAGACGGTAAGTACCCGTACGATATCAAATGAACCCTCCTTGCTTGCCCTAAAGTTGTCTTTTGTATAGACATACGACGTCACCATGGCGGGGACGGAAGCCACCCACAAAACACACAAAAGCCTGTCCACCTGAGGTTTTACTGCAGGTTGGTAGATTGGCAAAACTCGAATAGGCGGGTGTATAGAATAAGCCGCGTTCCAAAGGCCCCCGAGAACAGACTACATGTGTTAGCTTTCCTTGATACTAAATGACAAGAGGGGCATGGAGCTTACCACAATGAGGATGCTCTCTAGCAGAGGTTCTCCGTCCTTCTTCATGGCCACTGTCGCTATGGTGAGAACAAGCACAGTCGCGGCGCAAGCCGCAGATGCCATGCGTCCTGCCACTTCACCGCCGAAGCGTAGCTTTCCGGAAACGTTGGGATTCATTTCAAAATAGGTGTAGTGATGGCAAATGAATACAGGATCTTGTCAAATGGTAGTAATATATGACAACAACTGTCTTGTTGCGTAGATGAGCTGGCAAATTTGTGGGGAAAGTACACCGTTTGTCGTGCAAGAGGATGTCGGTAGCAGTGATGTTGGCCAGGAGGACCGAGATTGCCAAAACGCGCCCGACTTAAGTAAATTCCCAGACGGCACACACGTCACGAAATCTCGCACGGCTATTCATCTACTCAAACGCATTTTCTTTCTTTTTTGCTCGTTTGTGGGTAGAAAAAGGGCTGTTTGTCAAGGTGCGTCACATTGGCATCCCGCTCGCAATCACAAAGCCTGGACGACTGCACAGAGCCATCTTGACAAAAGGGATAATGTGTGAAAGAGACTTCTCCATTGTCTCGGTTGTGCTTTGTATTCACCAGCGGGGGCCGTGATCGCGTGACCAGACGCTTTCAGGAAACTCTTTGTTCAGGAGCCATGACCACCTGGGTGCATGCCGACAGGCCAGGCATCAAAAAGAAATGCCATACGTTTGTTAGCTGACATGACACAATCATGATGAAACCAGTCTTTGAGTAGCGGGCAGTCTCTCCTTTTTGCCAACACACCGCTTGGGCTTGACATGTGATGAGCATGTACTCTGCATCTTTGAAGTGCTTCCGCAGCTGGGGGGTCTTAACACCGACGAGTCCGTCTATTCGCCGCTATATATCTCTTTGAACTTGGAGGGGCTCGTCGGGGCCCCATTGCCCTATACATCGTGAGCTACAAAGCCAGTACTAAATACAGAATATATTTTATATCAGATATAATATAGGTTTTTATACCTAATAGGGGTACTAGTATAAGTAATATTACTTAAGTTATATATAAATCCAAGTACTTTTTTTTATTATTTTCTGATTGGCTAGTAACCCCTGGAATAGGTACTCCACAAGCCCCTCCGAGTTTAAAGAGATATAAGCATTATATATATATAACTAACCTAATACGGTTAAGAATTGTATAACTTATACCTCTTAATATATTTTATTACAAAAAAATAAAAAATAATTTTTTTTAATATATTTGATAATATTTAATTTTAACCTTTTATTTTAACCTTTATTTTAGGCCTTTTATTTAAGTTTTTAATTTCACTTTTAATTTCAACCTTTATTTTAACCTTTTTTTAGGCCTTTAATTTAGGTTTTTAATTTTACCTTTAATTTTAACCTTTATTTTAAGCCTTTACTTTTAGCCTTTTATTTAAGCCTTTAATTTATAAGTAAATATTATAATTTTTACTTAATTATATAGAACTTATATAAAAGAGTATAATAGCTTAAATATATATATATATTATCTTATTAAGTAATATAGGTTACAGCGGTGAATAGACGAACTCACACCGACAGGTGCCCCACGCCAAAAGTTGGACATGCGCTTTGAATGGCGAAATACATCAATGGTACTCAGAGTTCCTTGTATCCTGACGGTCTCCAGGAAGAGACACTGCGGACATTGTCGCTTCTCTTCCTCGACACGATGAACAAACTCGGAAGTGGTTAAGGAGACATCCCGAATCATATCGGATTAACATGGCACTTCTAAAATATGACCTGATGCGACTCGACCATCGACAAATTGAGGAATTCCACTTCTGGCACAACCGCCTGATTATCTTGAAGCAGGCTTTCGACCAGTCTCGGCCTGCTACAATATCTCAGTGGTGGTGGGATCGACGGAATGGTGTCCAATGGTATACCTTCTGGGTCACTATTATTGTTCTTTTCTTGACCATCTTCTTTGGCATGGTGCAGAACGTTGAAGGGGCATTGCAGGTCTACAAGGCGTTTCATTCGTCGTAGCTATCTTGACACGACTGGCTTTGCTAGTGACTACCAGCTGAGGCGAGGTCTCTGTGTTTAGCTACGGCTGCTTCAGATCTACGGTGAAACTCGAATTGCTCTTAACTCTGTCGATTTACAGTCCACCCACTACCATACTCAAGTGCTCAATTTTGGCAGGACGAAAGCTATTTTGTGAATCCTTGTCTGAAACTTGAGCTTTCACATGCCTATTTATTCCACGTGTTACACGGAAATCGCCCTGTTACACAAGGGCTACGGTTAAGGGATTAGGGCAGAAGGCCCTCACCGACTTCTTATATTTTTTAAGAGGTCTTTGGTTAACGAGGCCTTAAGGAAAACCAAGGACCTTTAATACCAAAGACTGTTATTAGATGAATTGAGCTATTGCTTCAAGCCCTCTGTTGAGCCCTTGTCCCACCACGCAATCGGTAGTAGATTTACGTGTTGTTACTTTATAGGAATAGGGGAATAGTGGAAAATGATAATACTGATAAGAGAATATAATTAAGATAGAAAAAAAACACCTTTTGAATGTGTGGACTTGGTCCTCGGTTGAATCTATCTATCAAGGGAATAGAAGCTTTTTTCTAGTTAAAATCGGAAGGCATCGAGAAGGCCACCTTTCAAAAGAAAAGGCACAGGTGCTCTCATTCAAGGTTATGAGCTAGCTAGTCTAGCCAGACTTCCTATATGACGAGTCGCTGCTAGTTACGCACTTAATAACCTCAAGTGGTAAATTACGTATTCGTCGACACCTATTTTACGCCCTAATCGGCACCGTCGAATTCTTACATCATCTCAGGAATGTTTCGTGAATGCACTACGATTAGTTTCTAAGCCCAATTACGTTGCAGGATAAGGTCCACGTCAACTCAAAAATAAGGTTTATGGCCTAACGAGGCCTTTTTGAGTATTGTCACGTGCTGAGGTGCAGTATAAGAAAAAGCAGATCTACCAAATTGAATTGGCAGTCAAAACATCTACCACATCACACACTCCCGGCTTTGCTGCCCAATATCGTTTTCTAGCCTACAGTGGGTGGTCGTGAGTATTCGACCTTTCTGAAGTCAATCTACTCCTCGGGGTGATCGAATACTTTATTCCACAAGCGGTAGCCAACAGCAATTTCGCCAGCCTTGTCTCGTCTTACAACCCCCATTTCCAAACTCCTACCTTGCCGTCATGGCGGCGATCCACAACGATGTGGCTGCTGCAATGGGTATACACAGTCCAACAACGTACTGCAAGTACAAGCCTCTTGGGTGAGTCGTTATTCAGACGTCCAAAATGCTGTGTCAGTCTAACAGTACCGCAGGCTGCGTGGCCGAACGATCGAGGTTATAGTGGGATCCGACCCCCCAACGACGTTTACTGTTCACGAGCACTTGATATGCTCATCTTCCGAGGTTTTTAAAAGTGCAATGAATGGCAACTGGGAGACATCAATCAAGAGGTCCGTGAACTTAGGCGAGGAAGACCCAGAATTGTTCGATTTATACCTCCACTGGCTGTATAGTCAAACGCTCTTGGCTCAAAACGACAGCCCAGGGCATGCAGGAAATGTCGAGTACCTACAGCTTGCAAAGGCATACGTGCTGGGAGACATGATTCAGGATGCGAAATTTAAAGATGCAGTCCTGGATGCAATGCTTTTCAAGTCACGCTCTTTAGCATCTGATGGCAAATACTGGTATCCCGTTGGACCAGTCATCCGTTACATATATGACAGGACCTTGGAATCGTCCAAGGCTCGGCGCCTTTTGGTCGACATGTATACGTATCACGGCCAGGGAAATTGGCTGACAACATGGGCCAGTGAAGATGACCTGCCCAAGCAATTTCTGTTCGATCTCGCGGCTGCAATGCTAGATATTAGGCCTTGCCTAAAGCAATTGGTTCTTACAGCAGGGCGTTGCGAGTATCATGAACATGCACAGGATCCGAGTACTTGCTACACAAACCCCTTGGTGGCAAGACGCATGGATCTAGCACAACCAAAACCTGCGGATTCTGGACATGTTAAGACGGAAAAACCTAATTTTAATTATGATGGCTGTCTGGCGGTATTCGTAGCATGTTGTCTCTTATGTGGTTTCTTATGCTTGGTGGTTTTGTTTATTGCATTATATATAGAAGTCTTTAATAACAACGAATAAGTTATCCTATTAAATTTGCCCTGAGATAGTTTTTAGTGTGTTACCGCGCTTCGCTAACCCGACCTGTGTATTTGTAGAATAGCGCTACGATTGCCACCGGCATCGGATGCATCCCGGGAAGAAAATACTGCTATTTAGTTATTAGAAATACGGTGGCACTATTATAGCGCAATTCTAACTTGTCATTAATAATAATATAATATGTTCTTTAGTTTGTTTTGTTAAACATTTTACAATATCACGTTCAGGGTCTAGCCAGCGACTTCTATAAATATTGTATTTTAGTAGTACCTCGATCTTATATGATCAAGGCACTCCTTTTATCTCAAGACTATATGTGTTCAGCTGCGACGTTCAACATGTTTTGTGGTATTGTCTAGCTTGAAGAACTCGGATGCTTTTTGCCACCATTCCTTGACTACCTGAATTTATTTTCGTGGTTAGCGAGCTTTTTAGATTTTATGTCAGACAATTGGGGGTCACAAAAGATCCAGTATAATAGCAAAGGCACACAATTATATTAAATGGCAATTATCTAAGGAGAAAAAACTCCTTTAAGAGCTGCATGGTTCCCCTGCAGTTCTTTATACATAAAAGAAACCTTTGATAGATGACGCAGTTGCTGCAATGCCCCACGTGAGGTACAATTAGGGTAGGCCTGATATGCGATATTTGATCTAAAATACTTTGAACACCCGTTAAGTTGCCAAGCCTTGGCTTTTATCTTGCGCAGTAACAAGCTCTGGAGATGATCCGAGAAGCCAACATTGAATGAGACATCTCACAGCATGATTGTTTGGACGGTTTTAGACAAATAACAGTCTATTGACTTTCCACACAAAAGAGTGAAATTATATGCAAACTAAGTACTTTAGAATACTCCTACTTCCAACAGTAGGATGGTGATTGCTCCTTTGTGAATGAGCGACTTGATCTCGACAGCCGATAAGCATCCTATTAGCTCGAACCGAATTCGACTGGACAACTAAGTATTTTTAAGGGACTGTAGATAACTCTGGATATTTTTGGCCTCGCGGCTGCGTCGATTGTCAACGGCCTTCCCCAGCTCACCTTATACCGAACCTCGCCGCCACGTGGATGATTTGCCCGCCAGATATACGTTATTTTAAATCGACTTGAACTTGGATTTCGACGGGAGCAAGCACCACAGTATACTCTTTTGGATATTGTTGGCCTAGTTCACAAAGCATCGAATCGAACCAGGATAACGCCACTCGTTCAAAGGATGAATTCCCTTCTTTGCTGTAATCGGATGGCTAGAACCGGTGCAGTCTCGATTTCTATCAATTTATATCTCAGCTTTGAACGTGGTTAATAAATTCTCTAAAGCAGCATACCTAAAGAGCACACATTTGCCTCCTTCGTATATAGCAACGCATCTATTATTATGCAGGTTAGCAAGATCGCCGATCGAAATATTATGACTCGGAAGAATAAGTTTCTACCTTGAATTATAAGTATCAACGCATTGTGTATCATAAATAGGATTATAGATACGAGTCCGACAATATGGGTCTGGATAGCGATTGCCCTAGTTATTTATGTTAGCTTTTCTACGAAATATCCAACATAATTTACTTAACATACAATAACTTTTTGAGCCTCCGCAAACGTGGAAGAGATTGAAAGAAGGACAAAGATGCTAAAGTATTGCATGATGTGTGGCGGCAGCCTTGGGGTCTTGGGTAGCAGAATATCTCAAATGGAAGATCTGAAGTAGGAGATTAATGCTAAAAATGAGGGAATACGTGGTAGATATACATGGACCAGGGGCCAGATTTATATTTCGTGGAAACATAATAGGTTGCAATCAAATAGTAGGAATGTGTAAAGCTTTTACCGCTAACTCCAAGCCCAGTTATTTCTATTAGGCGGGGACGTAGATTAAAGCCAGCAACGTCAGCGTTCCAGCCATGTAACCTAATATTATATTATATACATGATTTGCGTTAATAATATAAATATAAACTTTGCTCGTGTCGTTATAATTATAGTTCACTCTACGTGAGGGGGCGAAAAGTATATAACCGCTTTTACTGGCTAGGCCCGCTTGGGCTCGTTAAATGCTTATCCCTATATTGGTATATACAGCGACCATCTTTGGGGTATGGATTGCTGGTCGTTCGATTTTGTGCTTTGAGTTTTCTGGGTCGTGAAATAACAACAAGAAGAAGAATTTTATCAAGAAGTTTAGCTAATATAAGTCTTATACCGTGACAAGGAGGGCAGTCACCTATTTTACTTTATGCGGATAACCGCCACTTATGTGGACTGACCAATATTATTAATAAAAGTGTGCTTGGCTAAGTTACCGCGGCTTAGTGTTTGACGAATAAAGTCTGTCCTTTAAGATGGGGAGATGACACAAGTGGCTTGAAGCTTTAATTGCGGCGTTGCTATTAAATGCTATACGTGAATACTATAATTAACCTTGGCATTTTAGGTTTTTTATAAAAACCTAGGAATTAGGCTACTAAGACTATAATAAGAGATGACATGCGGTTTCGGATAGTTGTGTTTGGATTATTACACTGTATAACTCTGTATTTGTTCTGATAAGGTTGTCTTATCCATCTCCGGAGATAGAGTTCGCCGAGGATAGAATGTGACGAGGACTCCGGAAGGCATGGCGCACGTACCTGGCTGTATAGCACGAAGACCTGACCCCTTTGGTCTGGCAGATAGTGATAGAACTAGTGGCTAATTGAGACTGGAATGTGATTCTTAAAGACACAGAACTTCCTGTGCTGTAACCTCCTGTGATGCGTTATACTGGATATCACATTCCTGGAATAGCTAGAATCCCGGTATGCATAGCCGTCTCCAGGAGGTAATACATAGAACTTGAAAGTCACAGAAAGTATTTTGCATGTAGGTACTTCAGCACACTATACCCCTATTATGCAGAGCCTAATTTTATCCTCATACCTGACTGGTTATAAAGTATCCAGTCCCGCCTTAGCCCACCAGCATTATTGATATAAGTAGCTTCCCGCAGTGGTGTAACAGTGTATATGTGCACAACGTACTTGCTTAGGCGGCAGGAATTCACGCTTAACTCTAAGCAGAGATTCTGGTTCAAACCTTGCCATATCTACATGTGAATCCAGGTTGCTCGCCAAGATCTGTATATGTCAGAAACGGGGTATAGCCACCTCTAGTAGACCGAACGAGCCGACTACAGGCAAGATCGCCCTGCCAGTAAGCCATTACGTCACCTTCTGTCTTTCAGTACATGGTACGAACCGAATAGGTGGCAGGCTATCCTTCCATGTCAACAAACCGTGTGATGCTACAAGCGCAGCGAACCTGTTATCATGGTTACATCGCGCCACGCCGTAATCCATTACATTACTTAGAGTGAATCGAGATATCCCTGATGTATCCAACACCTATCTAGCTGCTAGCGCTTTGACTGATACATAGGCCAGTTTTGTACAAGTCAACAAATGTCATCAACATTTTTTCTCTCTCCTTATTTCCACACATGGCCGTGCCAAGGGCCACAAATTGAACACATTAATCGAAATAGATGCGTGGATATCTACCAACTGGACCTATTACGGACAATCTGTAGATTGACTACTCGGGTCAGAAAATCCGCACTGCCCCGAACAGTATTACTCAAGTATAAAAAGTCGCCCCAAAGTTGTATTATATAGCGTGCCTGTTTTCGTGGCCACAGAAAAGGACCTAGCAACCCCGTCTCATCACCACGAAACAAATACGCCGAGTATTTCCATCAGAGACATGAAGTCTTTTGTAGCCATGATTACTCTCCTCGTAGCCCCGCACTCTCACTGCCAGACTCAGGCTCGGGTTCGGCTAAGAGGCACGCTCATCGCTCATAAACAGCTCACCATCGGTGTCCTCTGTATCATCCATTTCTTTGGTAAGAAATCCGCCTTCCGGGGGAGCCCGTTTGCGCCACATATTGCCACAGCAGATGGAGACTGACTTGCTATCGCAGCAATCTTGCTAATCGGACGTCAAAAGATCAGATCGCTACTTATATTTTAGGCAGCTACGTGGCTAAACTTTTAAACTTTAAGCCTCTCTGCCACTTAAATTTGTCTTTCAACTTATATATTAAAAAGTGCAAGCTTTGCTTTTGTATCTATTAGAATTTCTGCTAAGGTGTATCTTATTTACATGATCTAAAAGTATCTAGACTTCGGGGACCGCTAAGAAGAAGATCCTGGAACTTAGTTATGGAAAATTTAGACCTTTTAATTTTTCTTAACCTTAATTTACAGATAGGTTTTCTTTTCTGGATTTTCATAAAGCTTAAAAAATTATTACTACGCTACATTATATATATAGTATACCAAGATACATCCAGAGTATATTATTTATACTTGAATGTATATTTTTTCCACAACCAAAAAATCTAGACCTATACTTTATATTTGGCTCTGGAAAGAAGGGTGGAGCCTTAGCTTTAAAGGAAAAACTCTCTATAGTCTCTTTGTATTTGACCGCAGTTGAGTCCGAGAAACCGACCGTCTCCTCTTGAACGCTGTAGCATCAAGTGACCTCCTAGTAATGCAGGTATTATCTAGGCTTTTCGTATCTAGTTTTTAATAAGATTACGTAACTTTAAGGAGCAGGAGATACACTTAGTTACGAGAGACTTTCTGTTGTAAGAACTTCCCTTCCTCACACTTGAGGCATATAACGTTCCGGGCAACTCGGCTCTATACGTCAGGACAGAGTAAGTGGCTGTGGCTCTACAGCCAGCCGCAACTGGGGAGCCACCTTTTAGGCTTTGTCCTGTGATATTATTCAAAATTATTTTTTTACCCAAGCCTATATATTAGTTATAACTTCAAGCGTTTCTTCCCTAACATGCCACACACTTGGGAGGGAGATATATAAGCAGCACAGCAACATCTAACCTATTCGTGCCTCAACTTTTCCGAATATTTTCTCATGAATGTCTCATTTCTAACCTCCTATCTAAATACAAAGCCCTCAACAATCATGCATCCAGACTATAGCGATATTGTCAAGAAGCTCCGTGACGAGCTGCTTTGGGAGGAAAATGACCTTGAGCAGGCCGTCAAAAACGCTCGCAAATGGGACATCCCCGAGCTGGATAAGTACGGCATCATCTCAGCCAAAGGATTCCTCGACTTTGCCGACTGGTTGGTCAAAGGCTGGATCCCTACCGAATCGACCCAAGGCCGGGACATCTACTACATTCTTTGTGTTTTTTATTTTGTCCTTTCCCAGAAGCCATTAGGCGGCCGTCAGACCCGAATACACCCGCTTAGCATTAATCAGCCAATGAAACCTCTCTCTGAATGGGTAGTAAACTTCTCCAAGCAGGTCGGACAGAGAATGGACAAAAAAGGATCTATCAACGAGGCTTCTATAACAACATTTCGAAATTCTCCGCTTTTCCGTGTTTTTGAGTCCGAGAATGACGCCACGAACTGGACGACTTTCAACAAGTTCTTTTACCGAAAACTTAACGAGCTTCGTAAAATCGATGGGCCTGGCGACGATAAGATCGTCGTGTTCCCTGCTGATTCCACTTTCACTGGTGCATATGGCATCAACGAGGACTCCGAGGTTGTTCTCAAGGAGGAAGAGTGGAGGGTGGTGAAAGACGAGGTGGTTCTAAAGAATGTACCATGGAAAGTGGCAGATCTTCTGGGAAAATATGGCAGCGATCCGGTTCCTCCTGACCCAGATTCTAAAAGCCCCCCTCCATCCACCTATGGAGATCTCTTTAAAGGCGGAATCTGGACTCACGCCTACTTGAATGTGTTTGACTACCATCGTCAGCATGCCCCTGTGTCGGGGACAGTGGAAGTCGTCGATGTCATTCAGGGCACAGCCTACCTCGAGGTGCTGGTCAAGACAGACGAGCAGGTTGGCCACAATTATTTGGAGCCCTCTCGCCTGATTGCTGAGGGACAAAGAAATCCCTCCGGCATCAACACGCTTGATATGCCAGACACTCCAGGCTATCAGTTTCTTCAAACGCGAGGATTGGTAATCATCAACAATAGCAACCTAGGCAGAGTTGCCGTCTTGTCTATTGGTATGGCTACAATTTCTTCTGTTGTTATGAATGAGGATCTGAAGCCTGGCGCCAAGATTAACAAGGGAGATGAGATTTCTCACTTTCAGTTTGGCGGCTCGGACTGTGTTGTCATGTTTGAGAAAAAGGCCAGAGTTTCAGGTTTTCCCGACTCTGACCCAGCTTCTCGTGAGCATTTCTTCTATGGCGAAAAATTATGCAGAGCTTACTACAACAAACTGTAGCCTGCTTAAAGCTGTGAATCTTAATGAGGAACTTTTATTTCTCTTTGGACAATTCGCTTGGTAGATTTAGGAGAGAATAAGGGCTAGACTGCAAGGAAGTCCAACTAGATGTTCAACACAACTAGTGCTACTTGAATAAGTACAGTTTATTGATTTTGGACATGTGAATAACGTATTCTGTCAAGATCAAGTCGCTCATTCAGAGGCCCAACAAAGGGGCTTCACCGACAGGTGTTCTTTCCTTATCAAGTATATATACTGGTCATGGATCCCTTCCTTCCTCTTAAAAAGTCAAGGACCTTTGACACCCTTCGAGGTCATGATTAAATTGCTGGAAGCTTTTGCTCCAAGCCCTCTAGTTGAGCCTTTGTCACATTGAGGTTTTCTTCCCGTGCCGGGGCGTGGCCACGCTCATACTGCTGGTGCGACTGCACGTGCCTAAACTAGGGCAACTTGCCCGTTGACATCGATCAGACCCTGGGTTCTTGTAGAATAGCTCCTCTCTTAAAAGGGGAGCTGAGATTTTAAACAGAATGCCCTGAAGTCCCATGTCAATACACAATACTAACCCACCGGTACCTATGTGTCAATTACCATGTGAAGGCCTATACCTGAACTGAACATTACAGACTAGCTCGCGACCACTCGAGGCTGATGTTACATATGTAGTGTCGCCGCGAGTGCCGAAGAGGCCCAAACACACCCCACCGTGGCGTTGCACATAACTACATGGTTGGATTCACGGCATTTTGTTTCCACAGTGGAAATGCCTTATACTACATAGTGGCTGGAGGCTTCATGTCATTAGCCGACGGAACGTCCGAAGCCGGGACGACACGCGGCGCGCGATGTAGAGAGGATTTAGATGTCATCACGTGACAAGTCGAGGGCTGCTGAATTGCCATCCAACATCGGGCTGCCGTGCCGGCTGTTGTCCCACTTCTACTTCCACGCGAACTTGACTCATGATCACAATTAGGATACAACTTCTCACACGGCTTCTCTTCCCGAATCTGACTCAACACCCCTCCGCTGCGCCCACAGGTTCGTTCATAGGAATCAATGTTACATAATCAACCGAGTATTTTCCAGCAATCCTGCCGATAATGAGCCCAAAAAAGCTTCTCCCGGCAGACGCCTACACTATCGGGCTCATCTACGTGAAACCGCTCGAGATGAATGCCATCACAGTAATGTTGGATGAAGAGTACGAAAGAGTTTCTTTAGCCATGGGAGATAAGAACGAATACATACTGGGTCGCATAGGGAAGCATAATGTCGCCATAGTCGGACCTGCTCGAGGTGCCTAGGGAAAGGTAGCGATCGCAGACGTCGTAGCGAGTATCCGTTGGTCGTTCAATAATATATCCATTGGATTGCTGGTGGGCATTGGAGGAGGTGTTCCTCATCTCCCTAAACAAGACGTACGACTAGGAGATGTCGTCGTTGGAGCGCCAGAGGTAGGCCCTGCAGTAGTCCAGTATGACTTGGGAAAGGAAACAACCACAGGATTTGAAGTGACCAAAACACTCAACAAACCACCCGCTTTAATGCTGCGTGTGGTTAATGCCGTGGAAGACAAATATCTAAGGCAAAAGGCCGGCGACGAAAGCTTTTTCACCACGCACCTCCGCCGATTTCATGAGTTCCCACGCTTGCGAGAGCGATACAAACGCCCTTCCGCCCTAGATCGCCTTTTTTTGGCCGACTACCGCCATGAGCCCGGTTCTGATTGTAATACGCATGACAAACAGTTCGAAATCCAGCGTGTCGGGCGCAACCCTGCAGATGAAGTCTATATACATTACGGTACCATCCTCTCCGGGGATCGAGTGATGAAATCGGAAATTACTCGAGACAAGATAAGTGGACAATTCCACAATGCCATCTGTTTTGAAATGGAAGCAGCCGGCTTAATGGATGAGTTCCCATGTCTAGTTGTTCGGGGCATTTGTGACTATTCAGATTCACACAAAAACAAGGACTGGCAGGAATATGGCGCCGCCACGGCGGCCTCTTACACAAGAGAGCTTCTTCTTAACATGTCGGAGAGGATTGTTCCGGGGCTGGAGCGTCCTGTGGATAGGGATATGGAGGCAAAAGACAATGATGGGTTGACAGCATTGCACCGCGCCGCTAGAGACGGGGACCAAGAAGAAGTTCAGCGTCTATTGGACAACGGCGCAAATATAGCTGCCAGGGACAAAGAGAATCGGGCTGCTTTATTCTGGGCAGCCCGTGAAGGCCATGATGACGTGGTTTTGCTCCTGTTGGATCGTGGCGCTAATATTCATGCAAGAGTCAGTTGGGGAAGCACAGCCTTGCATGAGGCAGCAGCCGAAGGCAATGAGGAGGTAGTCCGTGTGCTGCTCAACCGAGGTGCTAGAGTGACGGCCAGGAATAAGTTTGGAAACATGGCACTGCACAGTGCAGCCAGAAGGGGCCAAATGGGGGCCATGCGTCTGCTGCTGGAGCGAGGCTCCGATATTGAAGCCGCAGGTGACCATGGATTCACACCATTACACCAAGCGGCTAGAGATGGCCAGAGTACGGCAGCGTTGTTTCTCCTGCAGAACGGTGCGAATCCGAAATCTCTGAACAAAGATGCCCTGACTCCATCGCAGGTGGCTGTAAAATATGGTCATAAACAAGTGATGAAGTCTATTGAGGAGTATACCTAGGATATTAGGGTATTTAATAGCTGTAAGTAATTTTTACGTTGCTTTATATAAAACAACAAAGACGTAATTTTGCCAATGCATACTAATAGCTCTTACGCGCGGTCTTTGCCTTCACTTCGGCCCCCAACAAGTACAGTTAACACCGACGCGTCTCTTTACTCCGCCGAGCATACCGGCTGATATTCTAATGGCAGCTACAATAATTTATTTCTGCACAATGTAATCTAACAACGGTTTTCAGAGATACTATATGTAGTCAGAGTGTGATTATGAGTACTTCCTTCTATATTGAAGGGCCTGATGTCTGTGAGGACCAGCAGATTAGGGGCGAAAACCAAACAAGTTGACGCAGTTCCAATATACTTCATGTACTGGCCCGTATATGGGATGCATACCCGGAACATTAAAGTTCCGTAGTAATAGCTTCCGAATACATACAAGCAGCCGCCCGTATCGGAGCACCATACCCGAATTGTCTTATCGTTTTGTGAGACAGGGCTACTATCGGACCATTTGAGGTGAAAGTGTCGAGTAGCCAAAATTGCACTACAAGGCTCTGGCTGGTTCGCTCTACTGCCTTTAATATTAGTCTTTTGGACGAGCCTAAGACTCTTATAACTGCATATGATGACCTTGAAGCCTACATACGTATATTCCTCAATTTATCTGGTCGCCAGGTAATAGAATGCAGATAGAAGTAGAATAACTAAGTTGAAGGCAGAAACCAATTGTATTTGTCACGTCCCAAGGGGAGCAAGCCTTAAAAGATTAGGTTCGTGTGTATTGTACGAGCCCCAACTGCTACCTCCGAGAAAAGCCACTCCCGCTGTAAATACTGTTATTATATGCGACGAATAATATCGTTTTATTCGAAACACCCCCGGGGGAAAGTATTTGTTGCGATTGAACTTGCTCATATATATAAATGCCTAGTGGCACGGTCCGTGCCACTAGGCAGTAACTCTTCTGCGTGTCACGCTTAGTACATTACTCGTACCAAGTCAACACTTACAAAAAAAACTGACGCCCAGTCGTCCAGGTCCAATCGAAATTTAGAATCACGCGAAGCAAAGAGATTCACGGTAGATTAACTTGCGGCCGATTCGAATTTAACTACTAGATTAAAAGCGGACAAAAGCTCAATGTTGGACTCTCGGTGCGTGAGTTATACAGGTTTTACTTTCTTCTTCACAGAAACTATTATTGGAGATAGACTAGCCCAACAGGCTATCGCAAGTGCTAGCTGCAGCCACCCCGTCTTCCGGGCTCTTTGACCGAGGAGCCAAAAGAGCATGTCTGGTACGAATTGAATAAGTCCCCTATAACTGTTCAATCTAGCACTATTGTTATGGTCTGGGCTAGAGCCCAACCTATGTGATAGTGATCGCGGCGACCGAGGGATCCTGTATAGTGCTAGATTGAACAGTTATGAGGGACTTGACTTGTTCAATTCGTACCAGACCCTTTTGGCCTAACGGTGTTACGACCCAGCCGCAGGCTGCAGTGCAGGTACGAACCGTCCCGCGGTGGTCATCACCGGCGGAAGAACCAGACCCCGGTAGAACTGGGCGTGTAAGTGATCGAGGCGCTCGAAGCTCGATCACTTCGACCAGTGGTCCAGTACAATAATCGAGAGAATCGAGACGCAATTCTCTTGATTGGCATCACACGACGGACCCTATAGGCACTATACTTTTCTTTCTCCGTAGATAGACTCTAGCTCCTTAGTCTTCAACACAGACCATTATAAGGGCCTAAGCTTCGCTTATTACAATTTGACTCTGATCACCGGATTACGACCTATTATCCATGTAACATCCAACCGCTCAGAATAACAGCCCTAGTAGCTCTGCCAACATAAAATACGACTAATTTATCTCTTGGGAACCTAAGCCGTTAGAATATAGCTTTAATTAAGGACCTTTTCCACGCTCGATGTGCCTCATAGCTCCAATCGCGATATTATCGGACAGTTCTATGCATCTATCTACATTTCGTCTATCCACTGGGTAGTCATGTAGGTAGCTAGATGACCCAAATGACCTCTTAGTAGATAGATAGATATATATTTATATCTATCTACATTTCATCTACATCGGTAGATAGATTCCCCACACTGATTCTTTCTCTACGATGCTGCACGAAAACTACAAGCTGTGAGGAGGTAATGCCTATGACCCGGACGAACAGGATAATTGATTAAAAGAGCTCAACATCGCAAGGCGTCGTCCCATGAAGTTGCTTCTCAAATTCCTTTCCAAAAATCCTGCCAACGCCAAGTCGCTCGTATCTTCGCCCGTGTGTTTCCCTCACAAAGAGAACGTTGAATACTCTATGCCAAAGAGTGAGATAACCGAGACCATAGCCACCAGGAACCCTAGGGGCTGTCGAAATGTGTAGAACGCACATCTCGCGCCCTCCCTCAAATAATGAGTCGACTTGGTAGTCAATGTCTTCAATCGAAGCCCAGCCAGATATCTCGGTGGGCCGGAGAGTAGAGGAAACGGCTCTCCAGGCAGACTTATTCGACTTTTTGTGATGGCCTGACGTTGCAGAGATAATTTCAGCATCAAGTGCATTACGCAAGCGACCTCGTACTAAGACCTGCATAATCTTGGCCCTCATGTGAAGAGACACGAAACAGTTATCAATATCAAACAGTTTCGGAGGGGAGTATATGAGGTCCTCAGTCGAATTCCTCAGTAATTCCATGGAGAAGGTGCCGCCTTCAGATGTTGCCAATGCAATCAATTCGGCTTCAGGTTTGACACGAGACTTACGCTCTCCGTCCAACAGCACAGCATGTAACTTAGACGCCCAAGACCGAGGCTTTTGTCTCTCGTCCCACTCCACAGCACATAAAACGGATGTCCAAGACCAACTGGGGAAACCAGGGATGCGTTGAACCTTGCTACCGGAAAATTGACATTCCCATAGTAAGCCATGATGCAAGTCAGGTAACCAAAGTCCCGAGACGAACTCCAGGCCGGATCGCACCGTCGAGGCTATATTGCTTCGTCTCAGTCCTTTCCTCATCAAAGCTGTCTTAAATTCTTTGGAAATACCCGAGAGGGCCACGACACGGTCCGTTTCTGGCTTCGTCAAGGACAAAGCTGAGTAGGCCGCAATTATGCGATACCAAACGGGGTCAATGCCAGTGTCGTCCAATGAAAAAGACTGCTTTACCGCCGGCTGATTATCTGCCAGTTTATCGTCTGAAGACCGTGTTTGAGAGACTTCACCCCGGTCATTGTGAGGTCGCTGTTCTGCACATTCCCAAAAGATCCCTGCTGGTGTGAAATACACTATCCTTCGACTGAGAAGCCATTCCTGAAAGACCCATCCTCGGGAAAGAAGTTCGCTGTCCTGGATAAAAGAGATATATTGCTTATCTACTTCCCAGTTGTATGAGTAGATGTAGAAGTGGCCATGGCGGCAGCCATCTTTATCAGAGTACGGAAGACGTGCAATTCGAGGGGTATTGGATATTCTTGGAGGAAACAGGCCTAGCTCCTCTGTTGCAGACGTAGCGGCAACTGTAAACAGGGAGTACTGGTAATAGCCAGCCATTTTGGTAGCCTCTCGTTGCCAATCCGCACCTTCATCTCCTCTCTGAATAATGCACAAGGAGTCAATCCAGACATATCTGACGTCAAGGCGGCGGGCGAGTTCTAGTACGTCGAGAAATACTTTTGGAAGTCTCCTCCACCAGGTGCTGTCTTTCCGTTTCCTACGATTGATATTCGCAACTGTCGTGGAATAATGTGCAGTCGCTAACGTCCACCGGTGAGAGATGGTAAGGTACTTGCCCAATTTGGAGCTTGTCTCTGTCAGCCAAAACCCTCTGTCTCCCACTTCCACGCACCTTGTTGGTAAAGGCGCTTTTTGAGCATCGATAACTCGTTTGCCAGACATGGTCCGGCAGCACTTGGGATGTGCGAGACAGATCTTCAGCCAATTTCTGATCATATTTACAGAGTCTTCTGACTGGACATTACCGCCTATGTACCGTCCCCGAATATCTCCGCTCCTGGCAGCTTGGCTATCTGAAAGAGTAATGATGTGTTTATATTAGTTCTGGTAGTCCTCCAGATATCGAATACTCTGTCTCACTTACTTGGATCCGCGGCGACATGAAACTCCAGTAACGGATATGTGCCATGAGGTAATTTCGGCCCGTGGAACTCGTTAACGTCTTCAGGAGCTAGAGCTGCCTTCATTGTGTGTATTCCAAGTCCAGACCCGCAGCTCTCAATGTCTTGTGGCGGTGGGCCGCTGTTCACTCCCAGACTAAGATGAATCCACCAGCTTTGTTCCCAATTGGGGGTAAGCCGTCGTGGTGAAGCCCGCAGTTTGGCTTTGAAGGCACCGACTAGTAGAGAGCAAAATGTACATCCCCTGGAAGCAGCCAGCTCCACGTTGCAGAATTTATATCCTCGAAGGCCGTAAGGGTCTTTGTTGAAGCTATACAGGTCGAAGTTGTTGCACGTGTTGCAGGGATCCCCAAACCTTAATTGCCCCATGGCGTTCATGGGATATCCAGATTCCGTCGAGTCTTGGTCCATCGCTGAGTTGCAATAATAAAACGGAAATAATCAAGCCATCATAAAGCTCTCTATTTTTCAGATGAGATTCGTGGGTAACAAGTCATAGCATAACACCAACCCCTCCCGTCTAAGCCTCCTCAGCCCAAGGCGAGGCTACTTGAACGGCTGACTGAAGACTCTGCTCTGGTCCAAAATAGGCAGTTGATCGTCGTTCTTCTGTCAATGCTCACCTTCACAAATCTATTTGAAAGCTGTACCTTCCCAGGAAACCATTTGTCCGATGAGGTTCAGTACCACGTACGAGTGAGCTTGCAACGCTTCAACTCCAAAACGTGTGAGTTGCCAAAGAACAAGACAAAATTTCACCTATGGCTAGCTTTCGCCGTAGTTGCGCAACCAAGCTGAAGGGGCTGAGAAAGTCAAATGAATCAGTTCGTCGCTACGCTCGCTGGATAGTCTTCGTTCGAATCCCGTTTGCCTTTTTTAGTGTCGCATTTAGCGGTAAAGATGCGACGGAAGAGGCACATCGTCTACGACTAGCCTTTCATTGGGTGGCTTTGTTACTCAGTATCATAGATTGGGTCCCGTACTTCCTCTATACTGTCGATAGGTGGCCACACCTAGGGGGGCTGCGGCGCTGGCTGATGATGCAACTGTTCTGGGCAACTCCCGCAACAGCCATCGGCTCAATCTCGTTCCATGTCGCATGGGTGTTGGCGACGGCAGATCGATCGGGGCCTGGTGCACCGGCGCTTGCCTTGTGGCTCCTGGGATGCACCGCTGTTGAGCAATTATTGATTATGTTGGGGTGGTTATACTACACATTCCTTCCTGGGATCAGATCGCGAGCGCCATATGAACCTGTATTGAATGTCATCAATCTCGTCCACGTCCCAATTGATACCGAGGTGGATAACACAGATCTTTCACAAGGCAGAGGTCAACTAGAGAGACTCTATCGGTCGCAACAATCCTCTGAAAATAATGATCAGCAATCTTTCAATTATGTTATCGAAGAAAGAACAGAGCCGGTCCCGGAACATGTGGATACCGTCATACCAGTAAGAGAACACTCAGAAAGTACAGTTCGTAATAGTGTTGTTAACATATGCTTGGGAAGACAGCTCAAACGAACACGGCGCATCTGAGCCCTACTCTTGTCTTCTGGAATACGAAGCTGAAGCCCAAAATAGTCGCATTCAATCTGACTTTTCTGGGAATAGTCTCTATAGTTCATATTTATGTTCAAGTGTCTCAGTATCGTGAAGCCAGAAATTCCAGTGAACCTTTCGAAGTGTGAGTTGAGTTGACCGACATCGAGCTAGAAGTTGTCAAGTGAGTTGTTACTAACAAAGAGAGTTTCTCCCCCAGGTCTTACGTCTTGCATCTCTTGGTTCCTCCTCTGTGGTTGGGCTTCATTATTACAACATGCATTCTTGTCAAAATGAGAGTGTCTTTTCAAAAGCAACTGATCGGCCCGGTTACCCCTGCTATCCTTATGTGCGCCTTATTCTTCGTAATTTTGGCATTGTGGATCGTGGACTATGCAAAACCATCATCTTTAAGAAACAGTTTATTTGTAGATCAGCTTGTATATATTGTGGTTAATGTGCTTACTATACTCTCTATGTCGGTGCTGTTTGTTATAGGTTGCATAGCCGTCAAGTGGCTCTATGGAATGCGCACTGGCTAAACTATCGCAAAACGGGGGTAGAGCAAGCACAGGGCAATCGCAAATAGTGTTGCTAATAACTTGTTAACGGTATTTTCATTTCATCTAAATATGAAATTAGGACGTCTTGGGGAGGTGTCGCGGTCGTCCTGGATTCTAATGCCGACCCCAACAAGGGGCGGGTAGATCCAGAAAGGATCCGCCAGTTCATCTTGGACAAGTCGTGATGGTGCCGTGATAGTATCCCCCCTCTAAACACCATTCCGTCCTCGAATGGTTCTAAACAACATTTCTCTACCACCTCTTCCGTTTCGTCATCCCGCTCAAGGATGCGGCCGCGGATGTTCCGGGACTCGATTTCCTTAATCTCACCCTAGCCAGGGAGCCCTATGCGGTTCCCGTTTTTGTCTGTAGAGACTGGTCGCAAAAGTGAGTTGTGGAACACGGGAAATATGCGGATGCGGTCGGGTCACGTCGGCTACGCATCTTCCTGATGTGTTTGCTCTGCTCAAGGTCGTTGTAGACGTCCTGGCACAGCTTTTTCCATCCAGGCCAGTCGTCATTCCCAGGTTTACCGCTACGGTGCATAACTTCGTCAATAACCTCGTTGGATACCTTGAGTTGGAGGGCTTCAACCTTCTGCTTATCAGTCTTGCCAGCGAGGGTTGCAAGCTTATTGAACTCGGCAAGGAAGACCCTGCTACCCCGGAACAGACAAGACCAGAATAGTCAACTCCGAGCACCGGCCAACATGCCTGAACAATGCGCCGTCCAATAGCTTTCCTCTAAATGTCTACAGCCTCTGTCTTCTGTTCCTTCCCTTCATTTGCAACGTACCCGTCGCATCATCAACTATTCTATTCTTCCAGCCGGTTCATGTGAGTGTGGAAACTCACTCTACGCGGACTCGGTGCTCTAAATTTCTGCCTTCTCATCCTGTCTGCATGACAATGGTGTCTCCCGTTTTCTGCCTCCTAAAGCTGGGTAGACCATTCACTTCTTTTGGCCACAAGGCCAATTATGCCAGTTCCAAGAACACCCAGTGCCGCCAAAGCGAAACGTTTAAACTGATCGTGGTCTTGGGGCTCAACTTGGTACTTTCTCTGATGTACTCTGTATTATTCAGCTATGGCATTCACAATATGCTATCTCATCGTCATGAGACCGGCCTCATCTATTGTGAGCAAAACCTTTCCCCAAATTCTGTACCGTTCCATGAACTAACCAATATATTTGTCCGTCTATAGCGCCTGCTAGGTCTGCGGTAACGCATGAGGCCAAGGTCGTCGATGATTCGGTCCCAGCAGCATTCGCAGGACCGCCAAGCTTAGAAACTGATGCCGCATGGCAAAGGTTGCTGAAATGTACGAGAAAAATATACATCAAACATGGCAAGTAGTGATCATGCCAAGCTAACTATGAATAGATAACAATCTAGTTGTACAAAAGGAAGGATCTGAAGCAAGTTGACAGGTCTTTAGTTAGTCCACGAGACGGATCGGGCTACTTGGCCAGTTTATCCGTCTACTATTAGCTCCATTGCCTCGTCAGTATTTTTAACAGTCTTTTCCATATTGAAAGCCACTATTAATGAGATGTTTTTCTTTCAGAACTACATTCGATAATACGCCTTTCCTGATTACTACACGCGGGGAGACGGAAAGCTGGGTAGCAGCGTTCACATATGTAAGTGACCAAGTGGGCGATGCCTACAGCGCTGGCAACACATGCTCTAGATCATTGCATCGATACACTACGAAGAATTATCATGTGCCATGGGGATATCACTCCTCGTACTTTCGAATGGAGCGACTTGGAAAGACATCCCGTTATGAAACCTCGGTCGGTACACGAGTGTAGAAAATGGGAGCCAATAGAGACTTACGCCAAAAAGCACGTACCGTCTCGAGCCAATGGTCCAATTCTAGAAAATCCAGAATCAGGTTAGATTAATGACTAGCTCAGGTCACGTCATATGCTAATGGGTACTCTTGAAGGTCTAGTATTTTCGGACCCTGCGAATAAAACGCAGGCAATGTAGGAATATTTCCAACTATATATAGGGGTGTGTATAACAAGCTAGCCACGCCACCATCTTAACAGAAAAATTAAGCATAGTAGGTATAGGACCCTTCGAATACTTTTTGCCTCTGAGTGTGGGTGTCAATTACCGGTAAAACCGGTAACACCGCGTGGCCACTGGTTCCATCTCGCCGGTAAGTTCGGGGCGAGTACATCTACTGGGAGCAGTATTTTAAGACGATGGGGGTAAATTTTATACGCCCACATCCCCGCTGCCATCCTTCCCCATATATTTTACGTGGCAAGGTATGGGTCTTTCAATACAGCACTATTTACACTGGTTTATTTTATTACAGGCCTCCAACAACCACTAAAAAAACCTGCACAGCGGCAGTGCAACCACTAAAAAACCCCTCAATAACCACTAAAAAAACTCGCAACAACCACTGAAAAAGCCCTCGCGCCCGGCCCTGATAACTATAACAGCCCGGATCAATGGCCGGCCCGATAGAATGTGTGTATTTTAAATAAAACAGCGGAAATCGCGTTTTTGAGCGAATTGGACCCTTTGCCGCTCGAAGCCGATGAAATTTAAAGCCAAAAATACGATATTACTTGACGCGTCAATTGAGGTGGTCTTGTTGCCACGATGTTGTGTGTAAAACACCAGACACCAAAGGGTGTGGATATTGGTCATTTGGCCGGACTTGGCTAGTAGTCATGCATCTAAAATACTGCTCCCACTTGGCACGCTAAAATGCTGCTCCCGTGCAGTAGATGTACTCGTTCGGGGCCCATATTCGGTGGGGTCAAGACGCAGATCCCAATCTTGACTGTATTAGTAAACCACGTCGGGTAGAATTCATGCAGAGATGACCAGCTATTTGCCTAGTATATATCACAAAGATCAGAACCTCGTCCTACGGTGGCAGTCATCATGCTACTTTGCATTTTTCCTTGCTGCGTTTATTCTTAGTCACCATGCAGCTATCTAGACTCATCATCGCCGCCTCGATACCTGTCGTCATTGCGGACATTACGCCTGATTCTCACCCCATCGTCGATCTTGGCTATGTAAAATACAGGGGATTATACAATGACACCTCAGGGCATGTACCTCTTATACTCTCGACATGTGGCGTCTGCTGACGTGAATAGACTCAACGCCTGGTACGGGATACCTTATGCCGAAGCTCCAGTCGGAAACCTTCGATGGCAAGCCCCACGGGATATTGACATCAACGGCACTGGTAGCGGGGGCCAAGTCATCGACGCAGTAGATCCGCCGTTGCCGTGTCACCAAGGCTACCCTGGCTGGTGGTTCAACAGTACCGCCGGAGCTTCAACAGACCTATCTAAGACTCCAACGGGCACCGAGGACTGTCTCAATCTTGACATTTTGGCCCCTGCAAAACCAACCAACACTTCTCTTCCAGTCATAGTCCAGATTCACGGTGGTGGTACGGTGATTCGGTGATTTGGTCTGTTCCCCACGCTTATTGATTGATAACACTGCCTTGTAGGATATACTCTTGGTTCATCTTCGTCGCTAGGTCCCGGCTACGAACTAGCCGGCAACGCATTAGTGTACCAGTCGAGCGGTGGCATCGTCTACGTCTCCATCCAATATCGGCTCGGTGCGTACGGATTTCTCGGCGGTGCAGAAGTGGCCGAGAAGGGTGTTGCCAATGCCGGTCTGCTCGATCAACGGGCAGCGCTCGGCTGGGTGCAACGCCATATCAGCAAATTCGGCGGCGACCCAGCAAAGGTGACCATCATGGGCGGCAGCGCAGGCGGAGGCTCAGTCACACATCAGTTGACTCTTCATGGCGGTGTCAGTAATCCGCCATTCCGTGGAGCAATAGCCGGTAGGTGGCAGTCCTTGCACCCATCAAAACGATGCCAATGTTCCTAAACCTCACATAGAGTACCCTTGGCTGCAACCTCTGCACAGCCAGTCGACCATACAGCGGCAGTATGAGCTGCTCCTCACAGCGGCAGGATGCCCAGACATTCAGTGTCTACGCGCCATGCCCGAGTCAGATCTCGCCGTGGCCGCTCAAAAGACATACGACACAGGCTATGCTCTTCTCGAGTATGGCTTCGGTGACTTCTACTACGGACCCTATGTTGACGGCGACATCATCCGCGGCCTTCCCAGCCACGAGTTCAGCCAGGGTCATTTTGCAAAAGTGCCTCTTTTAACAAATCGCGAGGGCTACGAGGGTGTCGTATTCTCAAACAGCAGTCAGACTATTTCGGCGGAACTCGTGACGGACCTCAAGACCTTGTTCCCGGGCGCGACGCAATCTTTTGTCAGTCGTCTGCTTCAGCTGTATCCGCGCGACGGCTTCAACTCGACGTTTTTCCAGCGCCAGCAAATCTTTGGCGATTTCATCATATCCTGCTTTACGCAGTACATGGCGGTTGCTGTTTCAGACCACGGCGAGCCCGTGTACAAGATGATTTTTGATGCGGGCGGCGGGCTGCACGGTAGCTTGGTTCCTTTTACGGAAACTGTAAATCTAAATGGTAACAGGGCATCCGTTCCTTTACTGCAAAGATGTTGGGGGTTTGTGACTAAACTTGCGCGTTGATCTTAGGCACATCGAATAACGGGACGCTTGCTTCGATTATACGAAGCTACTATATTTCGTTTGCCACGCAGCTCGATCCTAATGCGGTTTCATACACGAGCAGCAATCGTCCACACTGGCCGACTTATCAGACTGGTGGGAATACTAACCTTACCGTGTTGAGTATTACCGACTCTAGTATTGAAGCTGGAGAGGACCCGGACAACTCGGCTCAATGTGATTTTTTCCACGGACAGAGCTACGTAGTTAGAAACTAGCTGTCTATCTGGTAACACAGTTGGGTGTAAAGAGAGGTCTTGTGGACATGGAGGGTGTGTGCTTAAACTTAAAGATAATTGCTAGGTTCTGGTTCAGGTTCTATGTCGCAAATATTGCATGATATTTGATAAGCCACATGAAACAACCGTGTTAGTAATCCATCACCTGTATCCAATACATTTGTACCTTGAGACACATTGTTGCCGGTTTTCAGCATGTACAGCGGGACGCTTTAACCTAAAAATAGACAACCTGGACCTATTGACTCTGACAAATCGTGTATCATAAATCAGCATGTCGTAGACCCTTCACTTTTATGCCTAACACCCGGCCTCGACAAACCATGATTAAGTGGGCCATTGTAGGCGAGAAGGAATAAACAAAGTTGGGTCGCAATTTGATGAGTGGGAATGTCCGATATGCACAACGCAGGAGGAGCATTGTTGCGCCAACACGGGAGAAGCCAAGGAAGGGCGGGACGGAAATCTTGCTGAAGGCCGCAGCCCGAGGACACTTTGCATCAAGTCGCTCGCACTTACTTAACTCCATTTGTTAGCCAGAGGGACGGCGGCCATGTAAGAGCTGTGGGGTGACGCCATTTAGTATTGACTTCTGAGAAGATGCCAATCACCTACGGATGTCATGGACATGGCCGATTGCTTCTCTGTTTCCGTCACGTTTTCCTAGCTGTTACTGTGTCCTCATAAGATATATAAACTCCACTAGAGAGACCACCTTTAAGTTGGTCTCGTGAGGCAGCTTAACTCGTCCTGTCACGTTGTGGGGCTTATTGTTAACTGGCTTGTCTCGCAAATTCGATATTATTCTGTCCTCTCCTCCGTTATACAGTAGAAACTGGAGATACTTAATGCTTTGCTTCTACTGCTGCCATTTGTCACGATGTAAGACTTCTTTTTAACCAGGATTTTTCACAAATTCATTCTTCTTTTTCTTCTTGTTACTGTCTTGCCAGAAGTGTCCATCCATGTCATCTATCTTGGTGTACGAGGCTTCCCAGCCTTGCAAACTTCCCATGTCTAGGATTTTATGACATCCAGCAAGTCAATTCTGCTTGTTCAATCAACAGCTGTAGTCTTATCCTACATGCACGTGTGTGGCGAACAGAGCTACTTGCCACCTACACAGCGTCCATAAGGTAACAGGGCGTCCATAGCAAAACGTTTCGGCGCGCGTATTCACTGCCATAACAAGAGCCTCGCTTGAGTCATGAAAGCGCTCTTTTGTTGAATACACACGGGCTAAGCTCTTTATATATACCAACTCCAGCTAACTGAATCCCATAACGCGATCGACAGAAACGCCCCTATCTCAAATATGTCTTCATAAAATCCACCACCTCCTGAGTGGCAACATCAACGAATGGCAGACGGTCGTACAAGTCCATATGAGTGCAACCAGGAACAATCACCTTCCTGGTCGCGCCACCAACAAGCTTGTCCAGCCTGTCGGTATGCCAAATTATCGCGATTGACAGCTATAGACTGGATTAAAGCGTGGAATTGTCCTTGTATTAAAGCTATTTAGGGAGTAAAAACAGGCCCTTTTTATAGATATTAACTATTATTTAGCTAATTACTTAAAAAGTTAGTAATTAAGGGATTTAGCTATTAAAGGTTTAGCTTTAATAGGTAATAATATAAGCTTTTTAAAGGCTTTTAATAGCTTTATTTTAATAATTATAATAAGGCTTTTAAAGGCCTTTTAGTAATACTAATAAATAGCTTTCTTTTTTTATTAAAAGGGGCTTTTAGTGTTAATATACCCTTATAATTTACTTTAAAAAGCTATTAAAATTTAATAATTTTTAAGGTAAGCTGGATTTTAATTATTTTAACCTTTTTTAATAATATTAATAATATTAATAAGCCTTAACTACTTAATAAAATAGTTAAACTATTAGCTTATAAAGACTTTTATTAATTTATTTATTAAATTATTAGTGCTTTAAATAAATTTAATATTAAAGGTCCTTTATTAATAGGCTTATTAAATTTAGTTATTATAAATATTAACATAATAAAGGGCGGTTTTAAGCCTTAAAAGACTATTATTAATAAGCTGGATTATTTATAAATTATTATATTATATTATAGGTTTTTCTTAATTTAATTAAAAGCTTAGCTATTAAAAAAGCCTATATATTATAATAGTTTTTTTTATAGTATATATAAAAGCTAGTAATTTAGCTTTTATTAATAATATTATAATTATATTTTACTTACTAGTAATTTAATTAATAGGTTTATTAAAGAGTTAAATTATAAAGCTTTATAATAATTTTTAGGTTTATTAATTATTAGTAAAAGTAGTATTTAAAGCTATTAAAAGCTTTAAGTGGTTAAGGCCTTTAAGGCTATTAAATTTTATCGCTAAGTATTATATTAAATATAAATATTTAATAACTTAATTAGTAACCTATTAGTAGGTTTCTAATAAATTAAAAAGGAACTTAGCTAGCTTAGCTATAATTTTAGCTATATTTAGTTTTTTAATAATTATAATATAGTTAATAAAGCTAATAGTTTATTAATATTAATAAATTTAATTAGCGGTTATAATACTTAAATTAAGCCATAATTAATTTCTAGGTATTAAATTTCCTTTAAAGCTGTTTTACTTAAATATATTAAATTTTATAGCTAATTTTTTAATATATAAATTCTAATATAATTAAAGCTTTCTAGTAAGCCTATTTTAAAGAACTTAAATATTTAGGAATTAATGTAGCTAGCTAAGGTCCTTTATATTATAAGTGGCTTTAAGCTTTTAAATTAATTAATTAGCTGCTTTTATAGCTAACTAATAATATAAAAAAATAATATTATTAATATAAAAAAAAACTATTAAGGTTAGGCTATTAAAGATATAAAGGTCTTTTAAATAGGGTTTTAAGCTTAATTACTTAAAGGTTTAATTAAGGGTTTATTACTATAAAAAAGGTAATTTTTATAGCTTATATAAAGCTTATAATAGCCTTATTATTTAACCAGGCCTTTTAAAATTATTAGGAAATTTAATATAAACCTTTTTATTAATTAAGCTATTTATAAAGGTATTAACCGCGTTAAACTGCCTAGCTTCTAGGTTAAATTTAGCTATAATGTAACGACTATTGCACAGAAGGTCCAATAGGAGTCTTTAACGTGTAACGCTAGGTTCTTAAGGGATAAACTAGTTATAGTTTATATTAGTAGAGCTACTAGGGCAGTTAATTTAAGCAGTTAAGTATTACGTTAATAATAGGTTATAAACTATAACTAAGTGATTAGAGTTAAAGAATTATAAGTGAAGCTTAAATTAATATAATAATTATAATTAAAAGCTAAGAAGCTAAAGTCTATTTATAAAGCGAATTTAAGGGTTTTTATATACTATAATTACTAGTTAATATAAAGGTAAGTATTAAGAATACTTACTTTTAAATACTAATAAGTGTTATATATACTTACTTATAATAACTAAGCGTTCTTCCTATTAATCCTAATATATTAACTAATATTCTATAGTCTATTCTGCCTATACCACTTAGCGGCCTATATAGCTGGCTTAACTTATAGTTTACTTCCTATATATAACTAGGTTATAATATAATATCCCCTCTCTTATAATTTTATCTTTAAGACCTAAGCTTTATTTTATAAATAATCCTATATTCTTTTCTTTTATTAGTAAATTCTTTTTCTTTTTACTTTTTATAATATCCTTTTAACGTTATATTTAATTATATTATTATCCCTTATACTTATAAGTAAAAAAATCCCTTATTAAAGGCTCCTTTTACTTTATAAAATAATCGCTTAGCTGATTCTATTAAATTATTTAGTTATAACGTTATATTATATTTTTTTTATTCTGCTTATAGCTTTTATTATAAGATAATTAAGTATTCCTCTAAGTATAAGGAATATATATAGTAAAGGTGTTCTTATAATACTTTTAGTATTATAATTAACTTATATAGGTACCTTTTTTATGTGTTATTACTTTTTATTAATAAGTATCTTTTAGTTAGTTATATTATTTCTAAATTAAAACATTTAAATTAAAAGGAGAAAAAAATAGAAAAGTAAATATTTAAAGCTTAAGCTAAGTTAAATAAAATATTAGCTTATTTAGCGCGATTATACCATTAAAAGCAGTAATTAATTATTAAAGGTTAATAAATAACTTATTTAGGTTTATAATTATTAAATATATTAAAAGAGAAGGAGCACTATAAATTTAAAGCTATTATTAATATATAATCTTTTAATACTATTAATGTATTAAATTAAAATGCTATATTTAGGGATACTTTATTAAATACTATTAGTAATATTATTATAATAAGTGCTAGTAATTCTTTAAATACTTTATAAGTTTTTATATATTTTCCTTATCTTTATAGTTTTTTTATTTAATAAAATATTAGCGTATTTTATTTTTTATTTTTATATTTAAAATCTATTCTACTTTATATTCTATTTTATTTATAACTTTAATATCCTCTTTTATTAATATATTATCTAGTGCTTTTTTAAGAAGTGAAATATATATTATAGGATAATTTTTTATAGTTTTTAATAATAAAAGTTTATAGTTATTTATTAATATTCGTTTTTTAATAGCAAATAATCCTAGTTTTTTATAGTTTAATTTATCGCTTAATCGTGTTATTTTAATATTTTATTAAAGTAGGTAAATTATATCTCTCTTCTTAAAAATTAATCCTTTTAATTTTTTATAATTATAATATTATATTATTTTATTTTATATAAATTCTAATTTATATTATATTTTTTTATATAATTTTTTTAGTTTATTTACTTATAATATTACTTATTCTGCTTATAATCCTTTATGCTATATTTAGAATACTTTAGGATTAAATTTATAATTAATGTAAGCTAGCATTTACTTTATTAATTTTAATATTAAGCTATTATAAGCTAATTATATTATAGGTAACTATTTTACTTAATTATCCTATTAATAATTAATATAATATTATAGATATTATTTAAGCGTTTAATTTAATCTTTTTATTTATTTATTTATTTATAGATAATATATAATATTTAACTTATAATTTATTTTAAGTTATATTATAAGTGCTTACTAAAACTTAAAGGTAAATATACTTTCTTTATTTAATATAATTTCCTTTAATAGCCTATAATTACTTATTATTATTTATAAAAATATATATATAAGTTCTTTTATATTATTTACTTCTTTATATAGTAGAAAGTATTTATACTTTATAAGTTTATTTATAATTATAAATATACTATTATATTTTATATTAGTTATTAGTTTTTTTAATATTAGTAGCTTTATAATATAATTAAAAGCTATTAATTTTTATAGTTATATTAGTACTAGTAATAATTATAATTCTTTATATAGCTTATATTATAAAGCCTTGCTTTTCTTGTATTATATATATTTATTAATAACTTTTTTAACTATTTTCTTAATTCCTAAAAAGTTATATTATTATTATATTTTATCTAGTGTTTTATGGATTTCTTAGTATTTATAAACTAGGTGTTTATATATTTCTTTAATATATTCTTCTTATAATTTTAAAGGTATTTAGGTTTTTTTATAATACTTTAAGATAATTCTAGGTTTTATAAGATATTCTTTTAGTATATTTATAAACCTAACCTTTTTTTTTACCTATTATTAAATTTTCTTATATATTAGGTTTTTATTTTATACTTTTAGTATAATATTTAATTACCTTTATTAGAAATTATTATTTTTATTAATCTTAAAGAGTTATTTTATTATTATAAGTACTCTTATATTATAATTACTTTTTTAACTTAAAGCGTTTACTTATTTATTTTTAGATTTTTTTTAATAAATGATTTTATAGTTAAATTCTAAAAGATATTTAGCTTATTAAATTTATTATTTATTTAATTATTATATTATTATAAAGTAAAAGATATTCTTATAATTAGTATATACCTTAACTTTATATTTACTTCTTATAAGGTAATATTTAAATTTCTTAAAAGTATTAATAATTACTAAGAATTCTTTATTATAAATAGGGTAATTAAGTTCTACTTTATAAAGTTTCTTTAAGTAAAATATAATAAAGTATAGTTTTTTATTATTATTTTATTATTTAACTTATACTTTTAAAGTAAAGTTTAATATATTAATTTTTAATTTTATTTTTTTTTTTAGGTTAAAGGTTCTTAAAATAGGTTTAAATGTAATAAGTTCTTTAATTTTATTAAAGGTATATTATGCTTTATTATTTTAGTTTTATTACTTATTCTTTTTAGTAAATTTATTTAAGGGTATTATAACTTTATTATAGCTTTTAATAAATCTTTTATAGTAATTTATAAAGCCTTTAAAGCTTTATATATCTTTAATATTTTTTAGTATTAGCTAGTTTTTTACTACCTTTATCTTAAACTTTTTTATTTATATTTTATTTAATTATATTATATATCCTAGAAAGTTTACTTCCTATATATAAAACTTATATTTTATTAGTTTAATTAATAGCTTAGCGTTTTATAGTGTTTTTAGTATTATATATATATATTTTTAGTGGTTTTTTAGGGTTTTTAAGAAGATTAATATATTATTAAAATATATTACTATAAAATTATTTAAATATTCTTATAATATATTATTAATTATTCTCTAGAATATTACTAGTATATTAGTAAGCTTTATTAGTATTATTAAGTATTTAAATAATTTAAGTTTTATTTTAAAGGCTATTATCTATTTATAACCCTTTTTTATTTAAATTAAGTTATATACTTCTTTTAAGTTTATTATAGTAAATTAATTTATATTATATAATTAATCCTATAGTTTTAATATTAATAGTAATAGTATTTTATCTTTTATAATTATATTATTTAATTACTAATAATCTATTATTAATTATAATTTCTTGTTTTTCTTTAGAATAAATATAACTAGGTATTTAGCTTTTAATATAAATACTTTAATATAGCCTTTTATTAATATTTTATTAATATATTCTTATAATACTTTAAGTTCTTTTATATTTAAGTTATAAATTTTATAAAATATTATTAATTTTTTATTTATTAGTTTAATTTAATAATCCTATTAATTATATTTAGGTAATCTAGTTTTTAATTCTTTTATAAATAATTTTTTATATTTCTAATATTTTTTAAGGATATTTTTAAGTTTTTCTTCTTTTATTATTAAGCTTTTATTATTATTATTATTCTTATATTTCTTCTTTTTTTTAAGTTTCTTATTTATATTTATAAGGTTTTTCCTTAAAGTGGTAATAACCTTTTAAATCTTAGCTTTTATCTTTTTATTACTTATTATTATTTATATTCTGGTTTATAGCGCTATTAAAGTTATTATAATAGATTTAATTATTCTTTTTTTTATACTTATTATTTTTATATTATTTATTTATTATTATTAATTTTTAAATAATTTACTTAAAGGTTCTTTTTTTTTAAAACTTTATTTATTAGCTAAATTATAATAAAATTTTATTTTTTCTTTTAAATTTTATTAATTTTATTAGCTTAAAGTTTTATTCTACTTTAATTAGCCTATTCTTTAATTAATTAATAGGTTACTCTCTTATAATTATAAGTACCTTAATATTAGGTTATATTTTAATATGTTTATAATATTAAGTTAAATCACTTTTAAGTAACCTTAAATTTATACTTTAAGATAATTAATCTCTTAGTTAATAATTTTATTATTATAAGTAAAAAGTTTTCCTTTAATATTAATTAATTTATATAATACTTTTTTATATTTCTATAATAATTAATAATAATTTATAACTTTAGGTGAAATATAATTACTTATTACGCCACTATTTATAAGTATATAAACGTAATATTCTATAACTTTAGCGTTTAATATTATTTTATTACTTTATCTGCTTTTAATTATATTAAGGGTTATTAGCGTTTTTTTTTTATACTAGCTTATAGCCTTTTTATAGATAATATACTTTATTTTTTAAGTTTTTTAAAATAAATTCTTCTATTATTTATTATTTTATTTCCTAGTATTATTTTATAAGTTTAATTCTATTTTATAGGTGCTTAAAGTAAAACCTATTATTAAATATTTAATATAAGTGGTTATAAATTTAATCTTTTATTTTTTTATGCTTTTTATATTTTAGGTTATTATAATTTATTATATATTTCTTATTATATTTAAGGTTAAACTTCTATTTATTATACCACTTATTTAATTATTATTTATTATAGTATATTAATTCTATAATTCCTTTAAAGTCTTTCTATTTAAGTATATTTAATGCTTATTATATTTATTTATATACTATTAATATTTTATATTATTACTTATATTATTCTTTAGCCTTATTTATTATATATTTTAAATAACTTAATAATAGATATATTATATAGTTTTTTATTTTATATTAAAGTGATTTAAGTAGTAATTTTTATTTATATATTAGGATTTTTCCCTTATATATATACTAATATTATTATCTATTTTTTATATATATATATAATTAGTATATATTTAATTTATATATATTTATAGGATTTATATAAGCTTAATATTTAATAGGTATATTTAAATTAAGTTTTAAAATTATTATTTAATTATTATTAATTATCTTTACTTTTTATTTTAAGAGTTTTTATTTAAAGTATAATACTTTAATTAAATATCCTTTTATCCTAATTAAAAATATATTTAATTATATTTTAATTATAAAATATACCTAATATATTATAAATATATATAATACCTATATTAATTATATATAATTCTTATATATTAATAAAAGTTTAAGGTTATCCTTTTTTTCCTTTTTTAGGTATTATAATATTAGGTTTTTTAATATTATTATAATATTTATTATAATAATAGGAATTATAAAATATTTCCTTATTAATATAAGAAAATATTATTATATAGCTTATTCTTATATAGCTATTAGCCTTATAAGCGTTTCTCTTTTATTTTATTTATCTTTAAATACTTTTAAAGTGTTTAGGATTATATAATTATTATTAATACTTATTTCCTTTACTTTATTTTTAAGTTTATTAAAAGTGGTAAGGATTTATATATTTTATTCCTTTTTATATTATTATTCCCTTTAAATCTTTCTTGCTTTTATTTATTATTATACTTAATTAAGGATTTTTTAGTATAAGTTTTTATTTAAATATTCTAGTAATTTTAGTTTATAAAGTTCTTTTTATCCTATTATTATAAAAGTTCTCTTCTCCCTTAATTATTTATTTAGGTTATTTTATACTAGTTATTTAGCTATTTATAGTTTATTTCCTGTGAAATTTATAGTTTTTTTTCTTAATTTTCTTAGTTCTTTTAAAAACTATCCTTTTTTTTATTTATTACTTATATAAATATAATAGTTATTATTATAGTAAAAGGTTTAGTTAAGGTTTTTATACTTTACTTTTAGCTTAGTAACTTTAATTTTCTGTTAATTAATAGTATTAAGCTGTTTTTTACCTCCCTTTAGTATTAGCTTCTATTTTTTCTTAGATTTCTTATATTTATTAGTAAAGTGTCCTAGCTTTTTATAATTATAATACTTTTTTTCCTTTTTATTATTTTTCTTAGTAATATTAAGCTTTATTTATTTAGGGTTAAAAGTGTGATTATAAGTAATAAATTTATTATACTTTCTACGTTAATTAGCTTAGTAACTTTTTTCTTTAGTAAAACTTTAAGTTCTTTTACCTTATTTTTTCTATATACGTTATTAATATTATTTATTATTAATTTATACTATTATAGTAATATAGTTTAATAAGTTATTTAGTTTATTCTTTTTATAAAGTTTATTTTTAACTTCTTTTTTAAGTCCTTTATAAAAGGCTAATATAAAAGGTTTATCCTCTTAATTAAGCTAAAATATAAGTTATTTAAAGTAAATAGTATAATTAAATACTAATTCTTTCTACTTAAGCTTATTAATATAATACTTAGTAGCTCTAGCTTTATTAACTGTTTTAAAGGCTTTTTTAATAGCTTTTTTAAACTTATTATAACTTTTAAAAATAATATTAGTTTCTTCTTTATAATTATCTTTTTCTTTATTAAGGTAGTTCCTTATAATAGGTTTAAACTATATAAGTATTACTCCTATTATATATTCTCTTATATAAAGTACTTTAATAAAGAATTCTTTTATTTTATTTAAAAATTATTAGTGGTAAGCTTTAAGTTAAGTAAGGAATCCTTAAAGTATACTTAAGAATCTATTATATAGTTTTAATGCTTTAAGTTTAAGGATTTTTTTTAAGTTTTTTTTAATTATAATAATAGTTATAGCTTATTCTTATTATTCTTCCTTTATTTATTAAACTTATTTTTAAAGGCATATAATCTTAATAAGCATTTTATAAGTAAAAATAATTATTAATCCTTCTTAAGTTTTATTTAATCTAGATATAATAGTAGTCTTACATGGTATTATATTAATAGTTATTAAGTATTACTTAAAGTAACATAATAGTAGTTTAAATAAGAGCTTTTAATATATAATAACTATTATATAAAAGGTTTAATAAGAGTCTTTAACGTATAACGCTAGGTTTTTAAGGGATAAATTAGTTATAATTTATATTAATAAAGCTATTAAGGCAGTTAATCTAAGTAATTAAGTGTTATATTAATAATAGGTTATAAACTATAATTAAGTAATTAAAGTTAAAGAATTATAAGTAAAGTTTAGGTTAATATAATAATTATAATTAAAAGCTAAAAAGCTAGAGTTTATTTATAAAGCGAATTTAAGGGTTCTTATATACTATAATTATTAATTAATATAAAGGTAAGCATTAAGAATACTTACTTTTAAATATTAATAAGCGTTATATATACTTACTTATAATAACTAAGCATTCTTTCTATTAGTCTTAACGTGCTGACTAATATTCTATAGTCCGTTCTGCCTGTGCTGCCTAGCGGCCTATATAGCCGGCCTAACCTATAGCCTGCTTCCTGCATATAACTAGGTCGTAACATATAATAGCTATTAAGGTTTAAAATAACCTTCTAGCTAAGGTTATAATATAGGTCTCTTTATTATTAAGTGGTTAAAGGTTATTTTATATATATAAATAAGCTTTAAATTTATTAATAAATCTATATATATTATATTTATACTTAAATACCTAAGTTAATAATAGTAGGCATTAATATTATTTAGTTTAATTAGGTTAAATAAGCTAAAAAGTCCCTTAACTATAAAGGGTATTATATTTAGCTTTTATAGCCTTTTTAAATTTAAGCTTATATAAGTGTTTTTTTAGCTCTTTTTAATATTAAGGTTTAAGTGGTAAGCTTTTTTTATATAGCTTTTTAAGCTATTTAATTAAAAAGCTATTATAAAAGCTATTAAAAGCCTTATTAAAAATCTATTATAATTATTTTAAGCCTTTAAATTAACTGCTTTAATTAAATAATTTTAATAAAGCTAATATTAAAAGGTTTAATTAATAATTACTTATATTTAATTTAAGGTTTTTAAAAATATTAAAGCTTAATAACTAGCCTTTATTTTAACTATTTTATTTAAGGCTTTAAGTGTTAACTTTAATAATTAATTATATCTTATTAGTATTATTATTATTATTAAACTTAATATAAGTTAAAAATTTAAGCTATTATAGCTTTTTTAGTTAAATTTAATAGATTTAACCTTAATAAAAGGTTTTTTTATTAAAGGTTATATTTTTAACTTATTTAACTTCTAATTTTAATAGAATTTATATATAGAAAATATTAGTTAAATTATATTTAATAATATAATTAATTTCTATATAAGCTACTATCTTTAAAAACTGTTTTTAAGCACTTTAAAGGGCTTTTTAGGTTATTAAATAAGCCTTATAGCTATATATAATTAAATGTGTAATATTAAGCCTGTTTAAATAACCTGTATTATAATTATTTAATTAAAGCTATTATTAAAGCTATTAAAAGAGCGTCTTTTAGTTTATGCTTTATTATAGTAATAAATTATAAAGGTAGGCGGTAGCTTTCTAGATTTTAGGCTATAATTTAGCTAGAAAGTTAGCTATTAGCTATATTATATAGGCCTTTAACCCTAAAACACCTTTAAACCTTTTAATAAAGCTGTTTTATACAGGTATATATAATAATATAAGCTTATTAATAATGCTTTTTTAAATAACCTAAGCTTTATAAGCTGTTTAAAGGCTTTTATTATTATCCTAATAAATTTAATAAATGCTTAATTAATACTATTATTAAATTTAAGCTTTAAATAATTAAAAAGTTAATAAAAAAGTGTTTTAAGTAATATTTTTAAGCTTAAAAACCATTAAAAAGCCTAAAAATTTATTTTTAATTATTAGGGCTGCTAACTTATTATTATAATTAGGCTTAAATTAAAAGATATTAATATAAATTCTTTAAAAAGGCTTAAAGCTTATTATTTATAGGTTTTTATATAAAATAACCTTTTTAGCCTTAGCCTTAAAATAAGCTTTATAGTTAATTTATATAAGGCTTTAAATTCTAAACCTAATAGTTTATTAAACTAAATATTTAAGGCTATTTATATTTAAGTAGCCTAGCTATTAATATTAAAGGTTAGTAAAGGCTGTTTTCTTAGATTAAGGTTATATTAAATTAAATTAAAAGCTTTTAATTTAATAGATTTTATTAAATTTAATAATAGGCTGCTTAAAATAACGCTTTATAGAAAAAATAACTTTATTATCCTTTAATATAGCTTTTATAGCTAGGTTTTAATTATAGCCCTTTTTTAGAAAGCGGTTTAATAATATTATATTAATATAAAAGGTTAAGATAAAAGCTACTTAATTAAGCTAAAAAAGCCTTATTTATATTTATAAGGTGACCTTTTTATAGCCTTTAATTTAAAGTTTTATATTGCTTATAAAGGCTTTATTAAGCTATTAAAAGACTTAATAATTAGTAAATTAATTAAGGTTATTATAAATATATATATTTAACCTAGAATTAAGGATAAAAAAGTCCCTTAAAAGGTAGATTTCCTTATAAATTAATTAGATAAATAATATGGTTATTAGCTTTATATAACTTAACCTATAACTTTATTAGTTAAAGCTTTTATTTTTATTAATTTAAGTGTTTTTAGCGTTTTTAGCGTTTTTAGCGTTTTTAAGCCTTTTAAACTACCTTTATTTTTTAACTTTTTAGGCCTTTTAATATTTAGGCTTTTATAGGCTTTATTAGTTATTAATTTTCTAGGCTTTTAGCATTTATAATATATATATAAAAGTATTAAAAGCTTATTAAAAATAGTCTTAACTTTTTATTTATTAAAAGGCTTAAAAATTAGTTTATTAAACCCTATTTTTTATTTTAAAAAGCTATTAAAGCTTTTAAGAACCTATATTAAAAGGCTATAAAAAACTAGATTACTTTAATGCTTATAAAAGCCTATTATATATTTTTTTAGTTTTATACTAGCCTTAATAATATCCTTAATTTCTGACTTTTTAAAGGGCTTAATATTTAAACTATTAAGGCCTCCCTTTTATTTTAGGAAGCTATTAAAGCTAGCCTTTTATTTTAAGAAGCTATTAAAGCTTACCCTTTATTTTAGGAAGCTGTTAAGGCCTGAATTGCCCTAGCGCTTATAAAAGGCTTTTATCTTATAAAAGACCTTATTAATAAAGGCCCTTAATTTTAAGAACACCTTATTATTATTATTATTATTAAGGGCTTTTAATTTAAAGAATACCTTATTATTATTATTAAAGTTAGCTTAAAAATATAATGCTTTTTATTTTTAGGTTTTTTTATTACTTTTAATTAATTTAATTAAAAGCCTATTAATAAGCTTAATTAACTTTTACTTTAATAAATAGGTTTAATAGCTTTTATTAAATTTAAGCTTTAATTTTAATATTAAGCTTTTATATTAAGTTTTTTAAAAGCTTATTAAAGTATAAATAATAATAAAAGTAATATTTTTAATTATAAAAGTAAGTTAAAGCTATTTTTAACCCTTTTAACCCTTTTTATTAATAGATTTTAAGTTAGTTAAGTGCTTATAATAAATTTAAGGTCCTTAATAATAGGCTTCCTTAAAAGTTAAAGAATAAAAAACCGCTCTTACCTTTAATAGCTTTTTAATACTAATAATACTACTTAAATAAGTTATTAATTTAAAAGCTATTTAAGACTTTATTTTTTTATCCTTTTTTATTAAAGTTTAATAGGTTTAAAATATAATTATTTTAATAGTTTAAAAATATAAGGCTAATTAAAGCTATTATAGCTATAAAATTCAGGGTTAGTTAAAGCCCTTAAGTATTAAGCAGGTTAATTTAATAAGCTTCTATTAGTATCTTTTACCAGCTTATAATTTAAGCTTTAATTTTTATATAATTTATACTCTTTAATACTAATTTATATCTTATTAAAACCTCTTTTTTAAACTCCTTAAATATAAGTTATAACTAGGCTTATAATAGCTTTAATTATTTTAAAACGCTGTTTTTAATAGCTATTATATTATAATAATTACTAATAATCTTAATAATAAATTACTAAATAATTAAAAGGGCTTTTTAATACTTTTAATAAGCTTAAATATTAACTTAATAGTTATTTTTAAGGGATTTAAGCCTTTTAAATTAAACTTTATTAAGGTTTATAATTATTATAGCCTTAAAGTTAATATTAATAGGTTAGGGTTTTCCTAGAGAGATAATAGCTATTTTATTAAGCTATTAAAGGTTAATTAAATGCTAAATACCCTAATTAATAGCGTACTTTTTAATAATAAAAATCTATTAAAACTAGCTACTTAAACCTATTAAAATTATTAATAAAGGACCTTTAATATTTATAGCTAGGTTAGTTAAAAACCTTAAATATATTATAATTTAACTTTAAAATATCCTAAATTTAATAATAAATCTAAGCTTATAATTATTATAATTAATAATTATAAACTAGATTAAAGCATAAAATTATTCTTATATTAAAGCTATTTAAAAAGTAAAAATAAGCTTTTTTTATAAATATTAACTATTATTTAATTAATTACCTAAAAAGTTAATAATTAAGGGATTTAGCTATTAAAGGTCCAGCTTTAATAGGTAATAGTGTAAGCTTTTTAAAGGCTTTTAGTGGCTTTATTTTAATAATTATAGTAAGGCTTTTAAGGGCCTTTCGGCGATACTAATAAATAGCTTCCTTTTTCCATTGAAAGGGGCCTTTGGCGTTGACACAAATAGAGCCGGCCTTTTCCCCCGCAATCAACAGCAGAGGTTGCGTCAAGTAAATGTCAGCAAGGTAGAAGGCATCAAACGTCATGACGCGCGGGACACTACGGAATAGCATCTTGTTGGCTGCTCTTGGATGCTGGCACCGAGGGCCAAGGTAATAGTCATGAGCCTCCCTCAAGTCAAGGGGAGTCTTGTCATCAAGCTGCGGCGGGACATAGGGACAAGCTCCCAAATTGCCCGTCTTGTTCTCAGACTGCACCTGCTTCGCCATGTGCTCCAAGGTCTCGACTTTTTGGGCCGCGTCTTCGTCTCCATCCCAACCCAGGCGGGTGGCGTCGCCGATATTTACCATGCTGATTGCGGCGACGGACTTGAGTCGGTGGTCGGCCTTGGCAGCAGCAACGGCGTAACCGCCACCAGCGCAAATTCCGAGAATACCCAGCCGCGATGGGTCAACAGTGTCGAGGGACTCGAGGTAATCGACAACGGCGAAGACATCGCTGACACGTTCGGCCGGATCTTCGAGAAAGTGTGGCTCGCCTTCACTTTCTCCCTGGTAAGAAGCATCGTAGGCAATGGCCGTCAGGCCAGCCTCGGACAGCTGCTTGGCATACAAGTGGGCAGTCTGCTCTTTAACTCCGCCTCCAGGATGGACAACGACAATGCCGGGGGTCTTGCTAGTAGTTGAGGGCTTGTATAGCAAGCCGGAGAGTTGAATGGATCCCTTCTTGATAGAGATGGCGGACATGGTTGTGTTTTAAGCTTACTGGCGTCTCTGTGCTGTGTGTCGATGGAGATATTGCGACATGTCAGAAAACTTTTCATTGCCTAGGTAGGTATTGCCATGGTATGGGGTTTATATAGAATGCCATATGTAGCACATGCCCGGCTGCGAGGAGCAGCTGTTAGCATTGCCCAGGTTCCACTCAAAGACACATAATTTACTACGCCCGGTAGAGACTCCCCCGAAGTTCCACCGTAGATGTTTCAAGTCGTGGCTTGAAAGGCTTCGGGTCCAGTTTACCAGATTTGAAATTTACGGACTTTGAGCGGAGTTAAGCTTTGGGGCAGAAACGATGGAGTCTTACCGGACAACACGGACTCAGCATTATGTCCAGATGTCCAGCTTTAGGAGTTACAGATGACTCGCTATCTGTAATCTCAAAGGATACATATGTAAGCTCTTATGCGGCGGTAAGCTTTCCATGTTAGTGGACCTGACTCTGGACAACTCATGCTGTTGCACCAAAAAATAGGCGTGGCCACGCCACTTATATTTGTGTGTTAGTACCCCTTATATCTTGCTATAATATTGCAGAAGGAGTATTTATACACCTTGCCTATCTTGGATGACTCTTTCTGTAGGTATAATATTACCTAGCTCTCATTTGTAACTTAAGAATATGTATACCGGTGAGTGAAATCCAGCGGTGAGCTATGATTAGGGTTAGGGTTAATTTGAAGGGTTATGGACCATTATCATCACGAAGCATTAGATAAGTCTCAATTCTGCGTCACCACTAGGTCTCCATGAGAGATCCAGTCTGCACCCACCTGGTCTCAAGTGGTCTCCTGGGCGGGAGTCATGTTCCTGGGGTGAATCTGTGTGAGTCGACGCAACTATGCTGCTTCTGCTGTGCCGGGGCGGTGACTGCCGGAATGGCAGACGGACGGGAAGAAGTCTTGTCTATTTTTAGTTTCTAGTCGGTAGGAATGAACGCCGTCCAGTTCGCCTTGCAGCCTTTTCTGGGAATACAAAGGGCCTCGACCATGCCCCTCTCTCACCGATTGCATCACCGATGGCGATTGGTTGCCTTGTACATCAAACTCTGAAGAGCCAACACACCCGCTGCCTGATGGCATTGCTGGAGCGCCACGAAGCAACGCAAGATGAGAAATTCCATCCAAGATTGCCAAACCTGGGGTGGCCAGACGCCAGCGGCGGCAAAGTTATCCGATGTCCGTTGCGGCTGGCGGTCGACGTATAAGATCTGAGCTTCATGAGGTGACCATGTCTTTTATTCACGATGCTGTACGACGCGACTGGTCGGAAATGCTGCAGTGTCCACGGCTCATTTGCTTTGTAAACGGCCAGGCTGTGCAATCTGTTGTCCCTGGCGAGTGAGTTGCACAAGGACCAGAGCAGGTAAGCCGAGAGGAGGATTGTGCCTGATCACTGCCTTATCTATTGTGTCCACTGGCCTTCTGGCCTCAGTGCCACTGCTCTGCTCTGTTTGGCTCTTCCATGTAGGAATCAATCGGAGAAACAGGCATAGATTGACTTGACTTATGGCTTCTTCCACGTCTGCCCTCCCTACACCATCTCAGACCGCATGAAGCCGAATTGATGCCACGTATTATCTGCATGAGGGGTTGTATACTGCTGTGCGGAGAGGCAAAAAGGTCAATGGCTAAGAGGCTTCTCAAGTGCAGCTCAGCCGCAGCAGCTAGGGTTATTATGCGATAAGCGGTTCAGCCTGGTGATATTACGCAAATGGATGGTGGTTGGACAGAGAGTCGAGTCGAGAAGCATATAAATGAGCCTTTCCCCCGAGTTGCCAGCCCTCCAACGCTCACTTCTTCTCCTCTCTTCACCTTGAACATACACATACCAATATTGAACCGACCACTGCCTGCTATAGCCACAGTTCCGGCTGCGCAAGGAACATATAACTCACGCACAATAATAAACGTGTTTTAAAATGCCTGTAAGTATTACATCTCGGGTGTTTTGGGCAAATATGCTTAGTAAAACCCTTACTAGGAACCATGTCTTGTCGGCATGCAAATCAATTACTGCGGCGCTGTCTGGACAATTGTGACCATTCTAGCTGGCGCCGGCCTCAAATCGGGGTATGAGTATGTGCTCAGAAATGATCATGGGGAGGAGGTTGTAGCATCGGCTGAAGAGTTAGGATCAGTATTTTGATCACTCGAAGCCGTATGTATATGAAACGGGCTCCGCTTATTCTCGCCCTCCGTCCAGGTCTGCCAGGCCAGAGACTCCAGTTACAAGCGAGATGAACGGTATCGAGCTCAGGAACTTGCGCGTCTTTTCTTATTTTGTTTTCTTTTCATTTTGCAGCGCTGGTTCTTCGGTAGAATCAGTTAGTTAGTTGTCAATACACCCGCTCGGGCGTTGGCTTATACAATAGGCCCACCAGACGCGTCGTCATGATATCTAGCTATATACCCAGGAGCATACATGTCTTGTCCGGGCACTTTCGCGCATCTTGCAATCTCTCGATTGCCCTCCTCAAGCCCTTGGTCGGACCATGCGGGCATTTCCGCGCCTTGCCGAGCGTACAAGGATTGCGTTCAAGTTGACTAATTGACCAAGCAATACAAAAATGTCCGGTAGCTTTTGATATATTAAACCCTTGAGGCTGTACAGTCGTGTCCAAATCATACTGTAGCAGGATTTCTCAAGATGGAAGATGCCTCAGGCCGTTTCACGTAACGAATCAATTCCGGAACAATATTTATTCCGATGCGAGTTTCTTTGTTGTCGGGCACGGCATATCAAACACCCCAGCGCGGCCACGCCCATTGTTTGGTATTTTGTATCTTCCAAACATCTCATCATCTCCCAACCGAACATCAAGTCGAGCACATCCTCCTAGCTCTACTCAAACATGGAGACAGTAAGCTACGTCATCTGGGCCTTGGTCATCATCTTTATACTCGGTCAGGTAAGTCCCTTCAATCTACAGCCTCACGAGTCACAACAGGCTGCACGCGCAGATGAGAAGCGGCAGGCAATGTCTCAGCCGCTCATTCATCACTTTGCCAACACTCATACATTGTCCGCGAGATGCAGCGCACTGACAGGTAGTCGCCTCATAGGCCCTTTTTCGAGACCGCTCGCCTATCCCAGAAACGTCTGGCAACGTTTTTAAAATTACCGAGCTTCCTGAGCTGGAGTCTCTCCTATCATCTACCACATACGTCATCGTCGACTTTTACGCCGACTGGTGTCCTCCCTGCCGCGCCATCGCTCCGCAGTTTTCCAAGCTCGCCGATGAATATGCGTCCAAGGGCCAGCTCGCTTTTGCCAAAGTCAACGTGGACCATTGTCAGGGTGCTGCCAAGCACCATAATGTTACCGCTATGCCGACCTTTTTATTTTTCAAAAATGGACAGCAGACGTCAGTTGTAGTGCAAAGCAGCAAGCACGGCACGTCTGCAAAGATGCCCAAGGACGGCGTGGTTGAAAAAATTCAAGGCGCGGATGTAATGTTGCTGAGAAGTACGGTGCAGGCTTTGGCTGAGAATGCACAGCGCTAATTCATTGGCCTGCGTTTGTTTTCAGAGAGAGAGAGCAGCGGAACCTTCCGGAGAACCCTCTTCTGGTATTTTTTTGTTGAAACACGGATGTGGTGTTGACCATCAAGGTCCTGAAGGCTCACAGGGTAGCAGTATTTCAGACCTGTTTTTGTAGTCTGGCGCTGTTTGCACCTCAATTGGGCAGTGAGGTTTAGCGGCATTACATGCCACAGTCTCATTACATTAATAGTTGCCATGCTTTTGTACTTTTCAATGGGCTGATTGCATTATTTATGCCTGACAGCCGCGTTGTTGCGTGTTTACGGCTGACGGTGACGCCTTTGTCTGGCTACCGGATTTAGTGAACACGGCGCTGGGGTTAATTAGCCCCTGAATTGCGCTGACTATATTGCACACTCGCTATGTTTATTGTCATTCTCTGCATTAAAATATGCAAATCCTATCAAACAAGGCTAACTACAAATCTCAATGACAACTACAGATACGCTCCGTGGTATGGCAAGCGTAGCGGCTGCTTCCTCAACACAAAACGCCGTATCATTCTGAAGCTAAAGAAGGCAGGACGTAAAGAGACCACGGGGCTCGCCTCGAGCTTGTTTATAAGGGTGGCTGGGAAACCGTTGACGATAAATGACTTGACCAAGGAAAACTAAAGCAACGCCTCGGTATGGGGTTTTACACGCATCAGACGAGATTGACGCACCAGACTCTTTCAACTCTGCCCCTGACAACCTCAATGTAGCTAACTCTACCGCCATTCACAGGCAACGACTGCACCTTGTTGCTGTGTGACACTCGAGGTTCAAAAAGGTCTGGTGGGTCAAATAATCTATTATGGAGTCAAACATGTGAGAGGACCGCCGGGAGACCGGCATGTCCTCGGCAATGGACTTCCGGAGCCGGGAGGTGCGGGGGCCCGGACTCGCGCCGGTTAAAACATGGTCGTGATTGGTCGTTAGACACGATAGCCTAGCGAACCGCCCATCTGTCATGGCGGACAGGCAGATGCATCTTCATCTTTGGTGCCTTGCTGCCAAGACGGAACTTGACCTAGTAAAGAATACCAGCGGTACCATTCACGAATACTGTCAAATCGTTCCTGGAACTTGGTCGCCAAGACTTCCCATGTTGTGCCCCGGAAGATGTAAGAATGCTCATCCAGCATTTTACGCACTCTCTCCTTTTCTTGAGGATTCACAGCAACCACCCAAGCAAGGCATAGGGAGTTGCCGAGTAATGCGGTACTGAGCGGCTTGAACAGAGAGACTCTGTCTGCGGCCCTCAGCACCACTGACACAAAAGTGACGGCTTCTTCTAACAAGGCGTTATTCCCGGGATCTATGATCCGGAGTGCCATGTTTAATGCCATCGCCATTGTGAGAAGCCCAGAATTGCCGGCTTCTTGGCGTATATATTGCAGCGAAAGCAGTGAGTCCCGACTCGTTTTGACCTTGCGAAATACATCCGTTGCATTTTTTTCAAGAAGCGCCAAGTCGGTCGAAAGTTGTTGATAAGTCGTTGTAATATGGTCAAGATTCGAGATCGGGTCTTCTAAATAAGACGAAATTTGAATCAAATCGCGCCATTGTTGACTGCATCGAGCAGTCCCGACGTTGCAGGGTGCTGCAGCTACAAGAGCAGACTGGCGCTTCTTCCCGTAGTGAAGACGAGGGTTGAATCTGATTGTAGGATCCATAATGCTTGCGACTATCTACTTCTGATTAGACTGCGGCTGCACTTCAGGTACTACCAGTGCTTGGGTTCGAAAGTATATTACCACAAGACGCCGTAAGTTTGAGACTACTTCGTTGTCGAAAGCATTGTCCAACTCTTCATCGCCCAGCATATCCAAAAAGTATACTAGTCCTCTTAAAAGAACTTCAAATTCTCGCCGATTGCTGCCGCGCACATTCTGTACAAATTTTAGCTTCAATCCCCTCGTTATCGTCGGGGGCTGACGGACATGAGATGCCAGAAGAATGCCAATGGCACACATTGTGTCCACGATTTGGGTTTTGCCATGCACTGCCCCGACACTACTTATAAGCACGCGCAGGGCCTCCCCGTAGGGGACCAAGGGTTTTGACGAAACTGAACCAGTGTAAAAACTAAACACGCTTGCAGTAAGGACTTTAGAAGCTGCAGTGAGCACCTTGTTGTGTTCCATCCTCTGAGGATAGTCTTTGAGACACTCTCCAAACGACAAGATGCTGTACGCTGGGTCAATAACGTTGAGAATATAGACGAGAGAGCCGGTTGCACTCGTTAATTCGTTGCTTGGCGGCCGCGATGGCTTGGTCTTGGTGAAACATAGGTTCATGGGACTCTGATGGTTTGGCAGCATGCGGTGAGTCACTAATGTATCGCAAGGCACTTGATGTGTTTTTGAAATGGGCGTCTTCTGTGCGGCATTGTAAACGTAACCATCACAGCGTTTTCCAGCCGAGATGCACTTTTTGCAAGCCGGTTTTGCCTCATCACACTTTATGTGGCGGGCTCTACAACGAGTCAGCAATACTTTACAAGAGCCACATACCAAAAGGTTGTTGAAAGGCTTCACTGACCGACAGGTCTTACATCCGGTTTTCACTTTTGGGGCCCATCTTCTCTGTCGTGGGCTTCCTCTCCGCGATTGGAGAATAGGATTTGCTGCGCAACTTGCGCTTTCATTGTTCTTTCGCATGGTTCTCCCTGTTTCCGCTCTTCTCTTGATAGGTCCGGGAGAAGAGGTTGGGGCTAGGAACAAAATGTGTTGAGATGGAATATCCCGATCGTGTTCGGTCCCAGCAGCGAAATTAAGAAACAGCCGATAGCAGGGATCGTGGATCCTACCCGGTTCCTTGAAGTCTAGACCGACCTTGCTGCCTAGTCGCATTGGGTAGGAGGAGTCTTGTGTAAAGGACATGGAGCCTTTGGCGGTCAGATTATATTATGTCATAACTTATAAGCACAATTCCCCCCACGTTCCGCCTCACTTTTAAATCGCAGTCAAAGCAGCTGGGATAAAATGGAGCTAGGGACGGACCTGTCCAATGGTCTATTCGGGGCCATAGTTATTTTAAGAACAGTCTGGTACTCCACCTCTTCTTATAGACGTAAGACATCCTTATCCTGTCTAGTAATCTCCGTACACAAGAATTGGCGGTGCAGAGCGTAAAGCTGCGAGTGACGTCGAGAATCACATGCCTGAACCCAGGGCTACCCTATACCTGGTGCAACCAGCTCGTTATCAAACTACCACAAGCAACGATACGTTGGAGTTTATCTGTGATATGGCTTGGCTGCCTTTGCTATTCTGGGGCTTTTGATTATTGCCTCACCTATCGGTTATCCTTGCATTCTGCGGTGGTTTCTACATCGAACTCGATCGGAGCTGTTAAGGTTAAGATGCCCCTTAGCACTGGGTGTTCTAGGTATATAGCTAGAAAATCGGAGTACCACTCCAGGTAAGTGCTGAGGTTATTCCATCCCAGGCTTCTGCCTTTGGGGGCATGAAAATGAACTGGGCGACTACTTTGGCGAGGAGTACATCTATCGGGAGCTGAACGTTAGGGTTAGGGTTATGTATGCACATGCACTCCACGATGATGCCTTGGCGGGGCAGCACCTCCACCACTTGGCCCAAGTGTCTTGATGAGGGAACATATGCTTATATAAGCCGATGCTAGCAGGAATCACGAGCAGTTGTTGAATTCAGGTCAACGCCGGCACCGGCATCTTCGTAAGGTCCGCCTGCCCGCAACCACGTTGAGTTCAAGTGCACCACCCACCATGACTTAGCGCAGCCATTCTGGTCTGCCTTACATGCACATCAATTGCTCCCGTTCGTCCGCCCGCCCGCCCGTTGGTCGTCTGTAATCATTTCTTCTTCCTCACGATTGTGTCTCTGTCTTTGTTTTCCGTCGTCGCGACAACACACCAGGTCCCCGTCGCCTCTTCCCCCAACGAAAACGACCCAACGATATTCCTCGCCCGTTTGCGCAGCGGCGTCGCGTGGCCAGACTCTGCCGCTTCCAATTCGCCCGTCCGCCCGACTGCTTATTCAACCCTCCAATCGATCAATCGGCCCCCCGTAGAATCAAATGCAACTTAGAAGAGCCGCTAGAGTTATTCTTGTAGGCGCTCCCGGCGTCGGCAAGGGCACCCAGAGCGAACGACTGTTGGGGCGGTTCCCCCAACTCGCGTCCATCAGCACCGGCGACTTGCTCCGCAGCAATGTCAAGAACAGGACGCCTCTCGGTAAGCAACGCCCAGCACGCAAAGCAAGCCCAGGCACCCCCGTTAACGTCCGCACAGGCATCAAGGCCGAGAGCACCATGAAGGCCGGCGGCCTCGTCGCCGACGACCTGATGCTCCGCCTCATATCCAGCGAGCTCCGCAACCGCGGCTGGCTGCAGAGCCACGGACCCCCCGAGGTCATGACGCTCTCGTCCGAGGCTACTACCGCCGCCGACATGCAAACCCGTGACAGCATGGCATTCGGGGCCTTTGCCGCCGGACGCCCCCCCTCGCCCGCGCAGGCCTCCGAGGACCCTGCGGCGTCCTTCATCCTCGACGGGTACCCCCGCAACGCCGCGCAGGCCGGCAGCCTCGAGGGCATCGTCCCCATCAACCTGGCCGTCTCGCTCAAGACCCCCTTCGAGGTCATCCTCGAGCGCATCGCCGGCCGCTGGGTCCACGAGTCCTCGGGCCGCGTCTACAACACGAGCTTCAACGCCCCCAGGGTCCCCGGCCGCGACGACGTCACCGGCGACCCCCTGACGCAGCGGCCCGACGACACCGAGCAGGTCTACCGCGCGCGCTTCCAAAAGTTCCAGGAGACCAGCGAGCCCCTGCTCGAGCACTACGCCAGCAAGGGGGTTCTCGTCGAGGTCGAGGGCATGAGCAGCGACGAGATCACACCCAAGCTCTACCAGGTCTTTGAACAGCGCTTCGTCATGTAAACGCGCCCACTAGATTCAACACCATGTATCAAAGCGGAGACGTCTTGAAGCTTTTGTCCTTTCGAGTTCTTATTTACTAGCCACGTTTAATGTTTGCGAGGCGGAAAATGTGATTGCCGGGTTTCTACCCATGTTCTGAGCGGAGTAAGCGGGTTCAAAGTGCCCTGCTAGCCTACATGATGGGCAGTTTCATGTTGTGTTTTCTTCCTTTTCTTCTTTTTTTTTTTATTTTGACCTTGGCGGACGGAAACAATTGCTATGGATTTGCAAGAGCTGCAGCCGTAGGGACGCAATGGTGGATGGGGAATTGCCGAGGAAAAGTAGCTCGGTTGGCGTATTCATCGGGCACCATGTACATACGGGTTGAAAACCCAAATTCAGACCTCGGGCCTTTGAGGACCTTTTGCCGTCTGGTGACGTGATGCTCGCTTTCACATGATTCTGGAAATGGCCCGGTTTTGCTCCACCCCATGCATGGCGGGAAGATCCGGGGAATTGCGGTTTCCTACTTGGGCTATCTTGTCGGAAGACGATTTGGCGCGCAGTGCCTAATGTCGAGCTTGGATGTGGAGGCGGTTGCAAACAGAATATATGCCAGCTACCTAAATACGCAACGAATCCCACAACTACCCAGGTACCTACAAAAGACCCCATTTCGCCTAAAGCTACATAATGTGTTCGTGCAGACTTTGAATCCTCGAAATAATGACCTGCAATTATCGGAAAAAGATATTATCGGCAGCCGCAACGCTGGCGAATTCGTCACTCTCGCCATTCGTCACCACTGCGCATGCCGCTGGGCGTATTGCCCCCGTTGCTCCCCTTTGATGATCCGGCTGAGGGATGGGCCTCATCCTCGTCATCGTCCAGAGCCTTTGCTAGCTCATCCGGGTCATGCATTTTGGCATCCGGATCAACATGCCCCCCATCAAAGCCCTCTTCTTGGTCGTGGTGGCGGTCCGCATCGAATACGCCCTCATCCGCACTGACGGAGATGCCTCGGGCTCCCCAGCCGGGTCGAGCAGCGCGTCGGGCTCCGTTTCCTTCGCCGCCCAGTGCGGGAGTGCTCTCTTCATCATCAGCGGATTCCACGTGCTTGCCAAAGATGCGGCGGAGTAACCAGCCGCGGCGCATGTCGTCTGCGTCGACGATGCCGCCGCCGCGAAGCTTGACGCGCTGTCGAGTGTAGTATACCCATGCGAAGTCGATGTAGAGCGCTGTCTGGATGATGCCGAAGATGACGGCTACTGCCTCGGGCTTTCGGCCGGTTGTGTCGAACTCGCGGACGAACCAGTTAAGGATATACAGGGCCCTGTAGGACCCAAGGGCAAGCAGGTAGAAGGAGTTGATGACGGTTGGGACCGTGGTTTGCCGAAGCAGGAGAAGCTGGGGCAGGATACAGCCTGCTTCGAGAATCTCGGAAAACACCCACATCCACTGCGTTGTAATGTTCAGCAATCTCTATATGTTATGGCGCACAGGGGATTGCACGAACCGTTATAAAACCCCACTGGTCGTAGAAAATCATCATCATGAAGGGCGACAGGATTGCGGCAGCGGCGAGTACGCCTCCGCCTAGCTTCCACGAGAGCTCACGCTCCCTCGAGCGCGGGTACACCCACTGCATTATCCCGATGGTGTAAAACGATGACGAAATGTAGACAATCTTGAATAGCAGATTCCATAGTATAGTTGTTCGAAAGATGTCGAGGTATCTGGTACAGAATACGAGGGCATATAGGACCTGCGTGATCAGGGAGACGCCTTCGGCGCTGCGGTTCGAATGTATTGCGAATATGAGAATACCCTTTGATGCGAGATGGGATAGATCTCCCAAGATTCGAAAAACCTGGTGTGCATCAATCAAACTGGTCAGTGCTTGCGAATGGGGAGAAGGGTGGCGAGCTAGCTTACGTTCCAATTCACCATGGCTGCGGCTTCGAGCGAGGTGCTCGTCGAACTAGTCGGACTCAATCAGCAGAAAGAGGAGTGGAAACAGCGACGGGAGAGTTGCCCCGATAAAAGAAGAGCAGGCAAACTAGGGCGTAAGAACGTGTGAAGCAAGGCGACACGCAAGGTGTTGACGGTTTGCGGATGACTTGTCGTGTCGCAAAGCTATCCAAGTGATTCGCCTGTGGCTCCCGTGGGGATGAGGACACCTGAGCTCGGGTAGTGACAGTTGATTGGGCTGAGCTGGTTGAGCTGGTGGAGCTGCCTAGCCGAGAACGAAAGTACCCATAGTGAACGATTCCGGCGACAGTTGACATCTTGGCATCTTGACGTGGCTGGGAGCGCTTGAGCCGAACGGAGGCGGCCCCGGCCGTACTTGGCAAGATACAAACATATCCGTTCGCGGGCCTCCAGACCAGCTGACGGCGTCAGTGTTGTGTTGCTGGCCAGGGCGAGGCAATCCAAGCTTCGCAGGTTCAAGAAAGCGTGTAGCCATCCGTAGAATACTACTAGCACTGCCATGCCAGCGTGTCAGCCACCCCACCCCCAGAGGAGGCATTGTGTAACAAAGCTGGCACATCCTGCTGCTCGATGACGCGGAGCATGATCGACAGCCGCCAGCCAGCTGATTGTCCGTGGAGAAGATGGGCAGCATCCAAACCCCTTGATATGACACATGTCCTCCCTTGTTTCTTTCAACGTAAATGGTATCAGTTTGCTAAAGCCGACATTCTCTTTGATTTTTGCTTTGCATAGAGGGATTGCTCTACCAAAGATTCTCTTGCAGTGTCTGATGAGCCTGGTGTCTGGTTCGTGCCACAAAGGCGCGCATAGAAGCTTGTGTCGCCACGAACACGACACTGGATGACGGCCATTTCTTCTTCATGGGAGTCTACTATAGACGGGCATCGGAGACAATAACTGACACCAAGAAACGTCAACCATGCACTTCGCGCGAGTGTTTGTATGGATGGTCGTAGGCTTCACCACGGCCGTGCCTGTTCGTGGCTTCGCCGATGGTCGGCGAGACCAGAAAGCCGTCTCGCATGATGATCAATCCTTCCGCGTTTCCAAACCCGACTGTAAGTGACCTATTCTTCAAGAGTTTCTACCGCCAGTCACATCTCCCGAGGGTGGCTAACCATACTCTAGCATCCGAAACGTAAGCACACCCAATGCAGGTCCATGTTGCATCTACTTCCCAACCTGTTTACTCACCAACACGCAGACATCATGACGCAAAATTCGCGTACGACTCACGATACATGAAGCAGTTGCTCAACAAAACTGCCCATCGTGACGCGGCTCGCACCCTCATCCAGTCATACCTCATCACATGTCGCGAACTCCAGGTGCAAACTTGGCTCATGAACGGGAGTCTCTTGGGATGGTGGTGGGGAAAGAAGGTAGTCAAGAAAAAATTCGGGAATTCTCTATTTCACGCCGCTGACATATTTCAGATGTTGCCATGGGACTACTCCAGCAATGTTCAAATTACCGAGGCTGATCTCCGTTTCTTGGCGGCCTACCACAACGCATCCGTTCACGTCCACAAACGGAAAGCCATTCCGAAAGGAAAGAGATTTCTGCTCGAAATAAGCCCAGATTTCATGAACAGGGCGCAAACAGGCGCCACGGACGTGATTGATGCTCGCTGGACTGATCTCGGCAGCGGGCTGTATCTGAACATCACGGCCGTGCGATATAGTCCTGACCATCCGAGCGGCGAAGGGGTGCTTTACACAAAGAACGGTCAACAATTCCATGTAAGCGAAGGCGCAGGTGTGCCAGGAACGGCGGTCGAATGTCGACTAACGGCGAGTAGGACACCTTGTTGCACCCGTTGAGAGACACAACGTTCGAAGGAGAGCCGGTCAAAATCCCATATCGGTATAAGACCATGCTAGCCGAGAGGTATGGCGAGGAGGCCTTGAAAAACACGCACTATAATGGGTAAGTTGATCAAAACCTCTTGCAATCGTTTCCCCATCGTTGGGCTGATGACTGTAGACACAAGTTCGATACGCCTGAGATGCAATGGATAATGCAAGGATGAATTACAAAGGAAAATATCGAATGGAAGGCAGCACCTATGCCACAGTGTAGAGAAGTTATGAAATATTCGAGGGATAATGGACAAGATTCTAACAGAGATCAATATTGAATGAAAAACCTTGGTGTGAACAATTGGTGCATGTTTCTTCAGCATTGTGGGGTCTGGTGCGAGCCAAGATTGCAAACCCCTGCGGACAAGCTTAAGCCGCCGTGCCCCGCGACGTCACTGACAATGGATCTAGTAGACGCGTCTGACTCAACCACATTCGCGTCTCTGACCGTCGAGCCCAATTATCGCCACAACCACCCACCCTTGCGTGCGCTCACGATGGGTGCCGAAAAACATCCACAGGCACGGTATACTATTCTTCACATGTAACAGCACATTCAATTGTCTCCCGGAATGGCAACAGGTAAGCCCGCCGCAGCGCATTGCGCAGCTTCATGACTACCTGGTAACCGAGCAAAACAGGAAGGGAACGCCGAGAGGGAAAGCTCAACGAGCGACTCCGTGGTGCTGGGTACGTGAATCATTCTGAACTCGCGCCTGCGACATGTTCCCGCTGATACCTCTACAGGCGAACACACATCGACGACAACGATACCTTCAACCTCGACATCCCCGGCATCGCCACCGGACCAGCCGTCCAAAGCTCAAGCTCACCAGGCTCGCTACCCGCGCACCCCGCTGCCCAAACAAGCCTTCCTAGCAGGACAACCAGCAACGCACCGGACACCCGACAGGAGACAGAATCGCCGTATCAGCCTGCCGGAGACGCGGATCTTCCGGGCCCTCGCAGCTCAAGCGCACCGGTATCAGCACTGTCCGAACGCGATGACCCTGACCTGGATGAACCAGAGCCTGTACAGCCGCCGTCAAGCGCCGTGTTTCGGGGAGGACCCCGAGTGGCCAGAACCATCACAGAAGAGATTACGGAAAGTCCAGCCGGAAAGCCTGGCAGCGGCCACAGGCAGCGCATCAATGAAGCAGTCAACATCGGCGGGGCACCGACGGGACGGACGCCGGACATAAGCGATGAGGATGACGCACAAACACAGCCATCATCGCCACTCGCAAACAAGACACGTACGAGCAATGTCTCACGGCCATCAATTCCAGCAGTACCCGAAGAATCAGAAGGGGAGAGGGAGGAGGAACCAAGCGATGAAGCTCGCACTCGTCCACCTCAACAACGACCAGGAATTGCAAGGAAGGAGGCGGTGGTCGTGGAGGAAGAGGAGGAGGAGGAGGAGGAGGAGGAGGAGGAGCCCGAAGAATCGGATCACTCCGATGAAGGGGCTGTAGAGATTGACGATCGAAGAGCAGCCCAGTCCATCGGTGTAAAGCGCCCTAGGCCCAACAAAACACGGTCTCCGGAACTAGGCTCGGAGCAATCCGAAGACAGCCAGCCCGAGGAACCGGTGCAAAAGAGGCACCGCAGAAGCCCGGCAGCCCAGAGGCAGCCTGCGAAGCGACCTAAGCCACAGCCAAAGCAGAAGCGCCATAGTTCAGGAAGTGATCGCGACGATGACGCAGCGATTGAAATTACCGTCCAACGATTTGTCAACAACTTTGCACAAGGCGCCGATGACGAGGATGAACTACAGCAGGAGATTCCATTTGCGAACCGTGGTGGAGAGACAGTCGTAGATGTCTTCTCACAGGTCTGCGAAGAAATGATTTCTTCAACTTTGGAAAATCTCCAGAAGATGTTGCAGTCTTCTGATGATTTGGGGAAGAAGAAGGAGTTGAGAGTCAAGATTCGTGCTATAGGGGCCTATCGGGAAGAGCTGAACTCTCGGCTGCTCCAACATGTGAGTGTCCCCCATGTTGAATTCGACGGGCTGTTACTGACGAGATTCAAGGCTATTCATTTAAATCACTGGCATTCGTTGCGGAGACGTCTTCGTCATGTTCAGAAGGAGAAGTTGGCACTTCGAGATGAAATTATTCGGTTAAAGGGAGAAAGGGAACAAGTGGCGCTTCGGATGGATGCTGTCCGTATCAAACACGAAGCTGACAGTAAAGAATCAACAGTGAGTTGTTGCGTTGTGACTTTGCATTGATCATGGTCTAACACTTGGGAATTTTTGTTGTTCTTAGTCTCGTTTAAATGCATCCTCTCTCATGCACGACATCGATTTGGCGGTCGAACAAGGTCGGGAAGCCCCAGAACTCTCTCGCAAAGCAGAGAAGGAAGCCGATCTGGGCAATCTCGACCTGGTCCTAGCTCAAATATCAGACCAAGTTAGCTCAACGAGCTCAACTGGCGGTCTGCTTCAACAAGTACAAGATTTCAACGCGTTTCTGGAACGAGCAGCCACAGCACTTGAATCAGGTTGAAACCGGTGTTTTCAGTTGAAAGAATCTACTTTTCTGACGCTCCACCCAACATGCCCCCGCAGCCTTCCGCGCCACGGCTTATTGAATCTTGGCCTTGCTGAAGTCCATCTCCGGGTGCTGCTCCTGGAACTTCTTCAAGATGTCCATCTTCTTCTGCTCATCTGACGAAGGCAGCCCCTTCTCCTTCTGACGCTGGTCATACATCATCTTCTCGACCATGCCCCTCGTCTCACCGTCGAGGTCAGACAGTTTCGAAGAATCAGGCTGGATCTTCGTTACGTCAATGGTAGGAGCAGAAGTGATGACGTGCGCCCACCACTCCATCTTGTTGACCTTGTCGAGGTGGATTTCGACCGTCTTGGTACCGTCGGCGTTTGTGGATAGGGTCCATGTCGAGTCGTCGACGTGAATGGCATGGGGGAGATCTCCCTATGGCAGATCAGTATTCAAAAGTCTCTGAACTGGATATACTCCTATGATCATGGAGCGTGGAGACCTAAACGATCATCTTAGGACCGTTGAATGTACCTTAATGACGGGCTCTTGGCCCTTGATACCCGCAGTCAGACTCTGCTTTTTAATGTCTATGATGAGATCTTTTGACTTCATGTTTCCGGGAACTGTGAAGGTAACGTTGAGTTCGGCAATAGTTTGTTGCCATTTGTAGGGCAAGGCAGCTTGCTCGCCAGCCTCTTTGGCGCGGGCGGCTGCCTCTTCAGCTGGAGACGGATCTGATGTGTTTGGTTAGCTCAACTTGGGTGACGTGAGGGTATATGCCTAGTTTTAAGTGTATGTGATGTAAGAAGATCATATAACCACCTTTGACGTCAGCCATTTTCTGCTCTCGAAAAAACGTGATTGGGGCAATGCACGTTGCGTAGGAGAAGATCGATGTGGAATGGTGGCGTGCCCTTTGAAGACTGGTTGCGATGGCGGGGCAGTAGCTATCGAGCAAACCCCTACGAAGAACAAGGGGTGGCGGCCGCCGTCATTGGCTGACAAACCTAGCAGCTGGGACAGAGCTCCCTTCAGTTACGACTTCGCGCGCCCCGTCAATTCGAGATCCGCAACGCACCATTGAATCACCGGCATCACCGCGCACCTCGCGCTCGGAGGCTTCTATCTCAAGCTCTCAAGCCTCCCAACCACGCCAAAATGACGCGAAACGGTACCAGCACTGTCTCAGTGCGCCATGGCGCAGCAACTGGCCTCGGTGCCCCCAACGACGAGGACGAGACATGTCCCGTGTGCAAAACGACCCGGTACTTCAACCGGGACATGGAATTCCTCATCAACCCAGAGTGCTACCACCGAATGTGTAAAACGTGCGTCGAGCGAATCTTCAAAGACGGGCCCAACCAATGCCCCTACGCCACATGCCACAAGACCCTACGACTACGTGGTTTCAAGTCCGCCTTCTTCGCCGACCTGACTGTGGAGCGGGAGGTCGATATCCGCCGCCGCGTAGCCCAGATTTTCAACAAAGTCGAGGATGACTTTGAATCACTCGACTCCTACAATAAGTACCTAGAATATGTGGAAGACCTGACCTTCAAGCTCGTCAATGGCCCACCCGAGGCCAAGGGCGAAGCAGAAGGCGAGCTGGCCGCTTGGGAAGCACAGCACAAGGCCGAAATCGAGCGCAACAAGAAACTCGCGCGCGAGTCAGACGACTCGCGGAAAAGGCGGCTCGCGGCCGAACAAGACGCCGCCCGGCAACGACGCCTGCAGGACCTGCAACAAGACGCCGAGGAGAAGGCCAGCGCCGCGAGGTTCCGCGAAGAAATGCTCGACTCGCTGCAGAGCGCAGAGGTGGGACACGCCACCGAGACAATGGACAAGATCATGCTCAAGAAGCGAGGGCAGCAGAAGAGGGATTCGGCGAGGGACGCTCTGTCCGGCCCCGCGGGGGGGCTGTCGATTCGCGGGCTGCGGGACAAGACTCGCGGTGCGGCAGACGACAACAAGCCATATGATCCGTTTGGGGGCCTGGATCTGGCGCCGACCAGAGTTGATTTGGGACACGATAGATTGCAAGAGTATCACAGCGAGTGGATAGACGTGATGCGCTCCAAGAGCGAGTATCTCGTCGGCGGGTACAGTGCCGACGAATACATCTCGAGAGCTTTGTACGAGTCGTTTTTGGGGCTGGGCGTGTTCATCGCAGAGGACAAGGTGGACAGGGCGGTTGCTACGGCCGGCGCCAGCGAGGCTGCTGTTGCCGGCGGGAAGATGGACACCGATGATGTGTTTTAGAGGACTACGAACCATGCGGGGAGGCTTTTTTTTTTTTTTCCGGCAGGCGTGAAATGGCATTTTGGTTGGGTTGGGCTGGCAAAAGGCGTTTTTGATAATGGCTCCACGCCATTCACGACTATAATCTATTGCAAAAGATAGACTTGGCTATCATGGGGCATGCCCCCATGCAATACAATATATAATAGCGTACTCCGCGGGAGTGCCATATCTAACCACACGCTTTGTTCCTCTTGGCCCCGTAAGCAGGTACTAGTTCGATTAAGAACGTGGTGGGAGCAACATTATTTCTGACAACTGCCTAAGTGATACAACTTTGCCTATGTACTCGATAACACTATAGCCACTACGCTATGAAAATCCGTGCCTCCCTTCGTCCCTATCCAACAACGCCTTGCTGATGCGAATACCGGAATTCATAAGAATAGTCCACGGGGAAGACGAGCAAATTCGACAGTACTACCAAGGAAAAACGATTGGAACTTAGCGGTGTAAATGAACAACAAAAGTAGGATCAAAGAATGCAATTTATTGCTGCCAGGGCGTTTGTTGCGCAGGACGAGGGAATACAGGGACAGTAGGGAGTTGATCCAGCCCGCCGCCGATGCTAGCCTGGTTATGTTGCCACCCCATGCCGGTATTGTGGTTGACGAACGCGCCGTGGCGGAAGGGGTTTGTGGTACCTGTCGGTTGGGGACCGAGAGGACCTGGATTAAGAGACTGGTCTGGAGGCGGGACTTGTTGCGGTTGTTGTTGCATTTTAGCAAAGGGGTTGGTTCCAGTAGGTTGGGCTTGGATAGGGATTGCAGACTGGAAAGGCGATGTGCTTTGTGTAGGAGATCGAGCGAACGGGTTCGTAGACTGGCGTTGCACTTGGGGCGTTGGACCGGGTGAGGAAAATGGCGATGGGTTGCCTGGCATGCTGGCTAGTGGCATCATTGATTGCCTGAACGGGTTGGTCGTGCCTGTGGGTGTTGGCTGAAGGGGGTTTGGCTGACCGGCTTGCAAGGGTTGAGGTTGTTGCGGCTGCTGCTGTTGTTGCCCATACTGGAAGCCTTGGTTTGGGTTGAGGAATGTGGCCTCCAGATTCTGGGGAATTGGCCCAAGAGTACCGGGCTGAAAGCTTGGCTGCGGTGTGAAGCCTCCGAATCCAGCGCCGGTGAAGTTGGGTTGCAGAGGCTGAGGCTGTTGCAGTTGCGGCTGCGGCTGCTGCTGCGGCATGAATCCACTCATATTCTGTTGCTGCTGGAACATGTTGTTGGGTACAAAACCGGTTTGCTGCGGCGCAAAGCCATTCTGAGGAAATGGCATACCCGTGGGCTGCGCCTGGAAGGGTGCTGCGGCAGGCATGATGCCAGTTGGCTGCGGGTTGACCTGCAAAGTTGTCTGCTTTTGCTCAATCGAGTCGAAAAAGTCGATAAGATCAGGATCCGGGCCCTTGTTGGCTTGTGGTTTGGCGTCGACTTTGGCATCCGGAACAGATGGGAAGGGGTTATTCAGATTTGGCGAAGGTGGCTTGGTAGGCGACTTGGGGAAGTCAACCTTCGCCGCTTTAGAAGACCCCCCCGTTTTCTTTGCATCCTGCTCAGCCAGATACTGTCGTCGGTGAACCTCGAAATCAGGGTCCTTGAGATAATCCTCTAGTTGACGAGCCAAGGTGACTGGGGCGTGCTTGAGCTTGGGGACTTCGACTCTCGTATGGTGTTCATACATGCGAGCGGCACTGAGATACTGCACAACATGGTCGGTCACTCGCGTGAATGTGCGATAAATTTCCAAAGCTCTCTGGGCATCCGTCTTGGACATCTCAAAGAAGTGTCCTGCATTAAAATATGTGAGCAAGGGGCTTGAGACAATTCGATTTATTGTCGGCCCGACGAACCTAATACGTTTATGAGACCCTGATTGAGCACTTGAAACAAAGACAACAGGTCCAAGACCAACAATCGGAAGATTGCAATAGTGATTTCGTTTTCAGGTTCGGTTTCGAGGACCTAGGCGCATTTATTAGCAGCATTAGTGTAATTCGACGTGATATTTACTCACATCACACTTGACCAGAGCCGACAATTGGTTCTCGACAACCTCAGTCTCCCGGAGCAAACCCTTATCAACAGCTAATTTCTCTAGTCTCGAATCATTCTCACGGACCCAGTCGATCTTGGTGTCGCGAAATGCCCGTGCCCGCTCTGTCAAATAGTTTGCATAATGCCGAATGTTCCGACCTTGAGTTTGGGCTGGAGCGCCAACTAGTCAGCCCGATTCACAATAGGTGTTATTCACGAATGACCAACCATCGGCAAAATGCCCCACGGTCAAAATGTTACGATGCTTGGCGAGAAACGATAGAGTCGCATTCTTCTCGCCCTCTCGGATCATAATGTGCGTGGTGAGCAAGCTCTTGAGGACCACTGTCCATGTCGAGTCGCGCAACCGGTATTGTAATGAACGAAAGACTTCACCTACGCCAGCATCGCCTGAGTGCGTGGCCACGAGGATGTGTTCGATATATTTCGTCTTGGGCGGCGCATTCTACAAGTCGCATCGGTCAGCATATAATGGACTGGTGATCCTATCGTCTAGTAGCTCGGTGTTGAGGTGGTCATTGGGGGGAGGGGTGGTTGGAATTGGGACGCAATTCGCTCGTACTTTGATCTTGGTTGCGCCCTTGACGGACTTTTCGAAGGAGCCCGACATGGTGCAAGTTCTTGTCACCCTGATGTTTTCGGGTGAAGTTCCTCGCCACGGACCAGGGGCGAATAATAAAATAAAAACAAAACCGCTGATGGCCCAGGTGGATGACGAAAGGAAAAGGGCTGAATTATGGCTGGATGGCCGGGATGAGGTCGGGCTTGGTCTGGCTGCAATGGATCTCGGGTGGAGCGACTCGCAAAGCATGGGATGGACTGGGCTGGGGTCGATGAAGATGAGTGGGGCTAACCAGACTTGTCCACGCAAAATCTGAAGGCTGTGCGGCGTGATGCCCAAAGGCCAGACAGATTTGCAGCAAGCCGCTCTGGAGCTGACGGAATACATGTACATACAAGCACATAATCAACAGCAGTTGCATCAGGCCGGCCCCCTGAGACGGCGATTCATCTGAATACCAACTGCTCAAGTACTCAGGTGCCATACGGGTTCACTATCTCGACCAACCAAGCAATGCTGCAACTTGATTCCAAAGTCATGCTTTATTACTGCTAATCTGCTATTCCAGTTCTTAGTACAGAACACTGTTGCAGAACTACTGCGAGTGTGGCCCCCGCGTCATGCACATCTTGGCGATGGTTCCAAGCCTGTGCTGATCAAGGCCACTTGGCCAGTCAGTAAAGCCTTCGTCACTCGAGAGCATACGGACTACGCATGTTCATCAACTGATAAAAAAAAAACTTCCGTCCAAAATCAATCGCCCAATCATGCGTCCAGCATCCCCAGTATTCAAAACAAAAAGAGTAGAAAACACTTCCATTCATGATAAATCAGAGCTTTTTTTCATCGCGTCCGAGATGTAACAAGGTCGGTGTGTCGAACGCCCATTTCAAAATACCAATTCTAGCCTCACCAGCAAACCACTTAAGCCCCGAAGGGAGAGTTTGAAGGGTCGGAAGAAAGGCATCTGCATCATATTACGCACGCGGTTCTCATCATCTGCAAGACATTGTCAGCAACGGTAGTCTGCTTGGTCAGATCTGGGGAAAAGTTGGTGTACATACACTTATTTGAATGGAAGGGTTCATAAGGAGAAAAGAAAAAGAAGAGAAAAAAGTGCCCGGTCGATGGCACCGAAATTTAAAGCGGCTGTGGGTCGGTGGGGGCCTGGCGGATTTTCCCGGCAGAACGGATGACGCTGCTGGTTTGGCTAGAGCTTTGAGCTCACCAAGTTCACCATCATCTGATCACTCAAGTCAAACTGCACCTTGGCTGTGGCGGCACCGCAGCGTCAATTCTGACAGTAATGTTCCAGCTGGGTCGCTGCTGGGCTGTCTCACGCCGCGGTGCTTGCAATCGCTCCTTACTGGCACCAATTTCTCGCAATGGCGCTTTGAGGTTCTATGCGCATCAGTCTGCTGCGGCTGGCCCAAGGGCAGGACACCTCAACAAGGAAGAATTGCTCAAGACTTGGAACCAGTGTAGGCTTAGATTGGCTCTATGCATTTGTATATTTACTAAATGTTCTCATAGTTCGAGGTTCCAATTCGTTAACACAAACCGACCCCGACGTCATAACAGGATTTCTCGGAAAGCGACGCAATGTCGGAAAGCACCTGTCATTCGCGGACCTCACCACATCTTCAGGTGAAGTGATTCAAATATGCTCCCATGCCGATGGTGGGCTCGAATCCCACGAGAAATTTCGACAAGTTCCCGCATTTGCGCCAGTCGTCGTCTGCGCGCGACCAGAGCCGCCAGCACAAGCAGCTGGAGAAGAGCAGAATAGTTCCTCGTCCAAGCGAACCCTATATCTTAGGGATATTCGATCATTAAACACGGTTCCAAAAGATCTTATTGTCACGTCTGATGTTCAATTCCCTCAAACAAAGCGACACTTGCAAATTCGATTCCACCCTGAGCTTCAAGCCAGACTACAATTCAGATCTTGGCTTAAGGGTCAGTTGAATCAGAGCTTATTGAAAAAGGGGTTCACAGATGTTGAGACGCCTACCCTTTTTAAATCTACGTCCGAGGGTGCCCGCGAGTTCTTGGTTCCGACGAGACAAAGGGGTACTGCATATGCACTCAGTCAGAGCCCTCAACAATACAAACAGGTCCTCATGGCGAGCGGTATTGGTCAGTACATGCAATGGGCAAGGTGCTATCGAGATGAGGATTTGCGGACGGATAGACAGCCAGAATTCTCTCAGGTATGTCCCGCTCATCATCTCCATCACGGAGAGGTTATGCTTACAGAAGGTTAGCTCGATATGGAATGGGCATTTGCTGGTTCCGCCAAAGTGCAGGCCGATGTAAATGATATCCTGCTGGCTGCACTGTCACGACTCCGACCAGCTCGAAGTTACAGCGATATCCGTGGAGAGAGAATACCCATTCTATCTGATATACTCAATGAGCCCGCACCCGCCGACGAATCACCTGCTCACAAGTTCACCACCCTCACCTTCGCCCAGAGTATCGCCGCGTATGGCTCTGACAAGCCCGACTTGCGAATTCCCAACAAAGTACGCCTAAAATAATGCCGTCCATCAAACTCGTCATGCTAATATGTTGCAGATACATGCGTTAGAAGATATTGAGCCTTATCGCAATTTTGTCAGCATGATTACACATCTTTCGGATCCTCTCATTGAGGCATTCACCTTTCCACTGAAAGACTGTTCACCATCTGAAGCCCGAAAATTTGTCATTAAATTTATGGACAACCTCCCACCCGCATTAGCCAACAACCCCGATGGCAAACCACAAATACTCATTCACGACTCTCGACAACCATTATCTGGCTTCTCCTCTCTAGGCTTCGAGTATGAAAGCGTCCTGGACAAACTTTCCCAAGGCCAAGAAATCAATGATGGCGATTTGGTGGTCTTCCAGGCCCGAGAAAAGCCCCAGGGTCAATACTGCCTGGGATCCACCAAAATCGGCGACATACGAAACGCCCTCTGGAAAGGTCTGGTGGAGGAAGGCTACATGGAAAAACCAAAGCTTGGAGATCCCGAGTCACTGCAATTTGTATGGGTCACGGAATTCCCCATGTTCAAACCCGTTGAAGAAGGGGAACCCGGCCAGGGTGGCGCGGCTGGAATTTCCGCAGCCCATCACCCATTTACGGCACCACTATCAGAGAATGACCTCGAAATGCTCTTCATCGATCCATTGCAAGCTCGGAGTGCCGCCTACGACCTCGTTCTAAACGGTATCGAGATTGGGGGTGGAAGCGAGCGTATTCACATCGCAGATGTTCAGGAATTCATCATGCGAGACGTCCTGAAAATGACTGATCAGCGAATCAAAGACTTTTCACATCTGTTTGACGCACTGAGGGCAGGATGCCCGCCTCACGCTGGCTTTGCCCTTGGGTTCGATAGACTTGTTGCGCTGCTCACAGATACGTCGACCGTCCGGGATGTGATTGCTTTCCCAAAGACCATGAAGGGTGAGGATCCGTTTGTGCGGTCACCAAGTAAGCTGAGTAATGAGCAGCTTGCTCCATATGGGCTGCAACTGATGTCGAAGTCTAAATGATCTCTACTCCTCTGGTTGCTAGTTGCGACGGACCGGCCAGGATCAGGCTTCGGTTCAATGGAGCATCTGTACAAACATGTATCATATTGTAATATATACTGATAGACTTGCCGCGGAGAATCCGTGTCCAGGATTGCATATTTAGTATACCACACAGCAAGCACTCCATCGCGATGCTTGATTGTTCCCCCTCCTGATTCCTCCTCCCCTCATGAACGCTTCGTACTTACACTGTGCGCAATATAGCATTTTTCAGTGTTCTCTAACCGTCAACTGTCGTGACAGTTACGGATTGCTTACAAGTAAAGTCCACCTGTCGGCGGCCACTGACCTGTTGCGAGGAAGCGTGGGGTCAATGTTTTCGTGGAACAGAGTCGTGATCTCACGAGATATTATCACCATTACCATGTGAAATCTCCATTTTATTAAAAATATGCATTCAATTATCTTCCAGAATTTAAGATATTCAAGCTAACTGTGCGACTAACCATGAACATGGGACAGCGCAAGTGGGTCTAAGCGCCAAGGGACGAGCGACCCACGCACCGCCACCAGATGGAGCTCACCGCCAAAAATCTTGGAGAATTCTGCCGGACTCTGAACTTCACAGAATCACCACCAGCCTCATGCTGCCCGCAAGCAAATACACCCCTCACCACTCGACCCAGACTTGATAATTCATTTCTCCCGGCAAACCCTCCACCACAAGAGAGTTTCTCTGCCGTAACCATGTCATCTATGCGCAACGCCGTGGCGCGGCGCCCGCACCGTGAGCGTGCCCAACCACTGGAGCGTGGCCGACTGGGCTTGCTCGAAAAGCACAAGGTAAGAAGACGATGAGCAAACGCCCCACGAGACGAACAATTTGCGTTTCTAACTCGAAGCAGGACTACTCTCTCCGAGCCAAGGATTTCAACAAGAAAAAGGCCCAGCTGAAATCGCTGCGACAAAAGGCCGCTGATCGAAACGAAGATGAATTCTACTTTGGCATGATGTCCCGCAAGGGCGCCGGATCCAAACTCAAGGACGGCAAGAGCTGGACAGGCAAGCTCGAGGGCGACCGCGGCAACAGGGCAATGGACGTCGACACTGTGCGGCTGCTCAAGACCCAGGACATAGGGTATATCCGGACGATGCGGCAGGTGGTTGTCAAGGAAATCGCAAGACTGGAACAACAAGTCGTCTTGACAAGAGGACTCGACCGTCTTGACGACGAAGAGGACGAGGAAGACAAAGATGACGATCTGGACTCTGACGACGACGAGGCGCCCTTGCCTGCGAAACCCAAGGCACCGAGAAAAATTGTCTTCATGGATGACGAGGAGGAGCGAGAGGCTACTATGCTGGATAAGTTGGAGGCGGAGCAAAATGACGATAGCAACGAGGAAGAAGAAGAAAAGGAAGGTAGAAATGCTGCCGCCGCAGATGGGGATGGGGACGACGAGGAAGCCGATCCGGCCAAGTCGCTGCGGAGACTGAAGAGACAACTCGAAAATGCTAAGAAGCAGCTCAAGGCCTTCAATGATGCCGAGGCACATCTTGACGTGCAGCGCGCCAAGATGGCCAAGACGGCGACATCCGGAGGGAACACAAGGAGAGGCAGGAAAATCATGGTTCGCGCGAGGAAGCGTTAAAGGAGTTGAAACATGTCGGCTTGTGGTAATGATGGCATCTACCGGCGTTTGGGGGGATTCTTTACAATCACGAAATATACTTGGTTCCTTGTTCATCTGCGTAGGTGCGCTCATAAATAAATCGCCGTCCAAAACGGGACAGTCACATCGTCAGAAGAAGCGCACGCTCGCCCTGGTAAATATCCGACATGTCTCATTATTATAATCATCACATGGCCACGTTAATACTTGGACCCCACACACGAATACAAACACTTGAAGACGCCCCCGACGGCCTTGAACAGCGCCGTCAGGACCCATATAGCCAACTTGAACACGCCCTTTGCCAGCTTCACCACGACCCGTATCAGAAACGGCGGCTTATCCCCCGCGGCCCGGCGCCCGTGCGGCCCCTTGCCCAGGCTGTCATTTTGGCTCTCCACGTCCATTTCAAACGCCTCCATCTGGCGCTTCTTCTTCCCGCCGTCCCGGCGTATACTCAGCTTGCTCCATCTCGCCGAGCTGCGCCTGGCACCGAGAGCAGCCGCCGGCGGCGCCCGCGGCGGAGGCTCAAAGGTCTCCATCGGCGTCGGCGAGCTCCTGTCCTCGCCGGCCGCGACCAGCAGCAGCGCCGCGACGACAACGTCCAGGATATAAAAGGAGCCGATCTGGGCGGCGACGCCCGTGTCCAGCTCGACCCAGCCGCCGCCCGTGCCGTCCCTCGTCAGCTTGGCGAGGTGCCGGGGCGACTCGTCGTGCTCGAGGGTGTACTCGACGCGCGAGTAGGCCGGGCTCCGGTCGACAGCGACGCGGAACGGCCTGGCCAGCGCGTTGTGCACGAGGAAGTGCGTCGCCGTGTCCTCGTCCCAGACCAGCCGGGCGCACTCGTTTTCTGCGGCGGCGACGGACGCGGCGTCGTCGGCCTTGTCGACGGCCATGCGCGCGGCCGCCGCCGGCATGAGGAGCGCCACGAGCCCGTCGTTGGGCGGGTGCTTGCGCGACTCTTCTTCCAGCGTCGAGCTGAGTACTTCGTGGCGGTGCTTTGCGTCGGTCCGGCTGCCGCTGCTGCTCCCCAGGGCGTCGGGGGACGTGCCGGCCTCTGGCTTTGGCGCCTTTGCCGGGTCGTGCCGCGTGAGGCTGATGTAGGCCGCGGCGGAGGTGGGATCTAGTCGGAGGCTCCAGAACGGCTGGGAGGACCGGGACGACAGCGTGTACACGGGCGCGTCTTTTTGCCGCGACAGCTTCAGGCAGAAGACGCTCGACTCGGACACGGACGCCTTCCACCCGTTGGCTACCTTCCACAGGCTCTTGAGGTCCTCGGTCGTGCAGGGCGTGGGGGTCTCCGGCGGCGGCTGCGTCTGTATCCTCAGTGGCCATCGGCCCCTTGCCGCAGGTCGTCGGGGGCTCGACGGCGGGCTGCGGCCCGGAGCGCTCTGTGTCCCCGGGGACTCCGGCTCCTCGTAGACGGATTGCCTGCTGATGATGGCGCGGGGGATGTGAGCGGGACCCATTTGCGTCGGCGCGTACTCCTGCTCGTTGAGCGACACATCCGGGTTATAGGTCGGGAAGATGGACCTCAGCGGCTGCGAGGCAGAGGCCGGCGAAGGGTGGTCACGGAGAGGGTTTTTAGCAATCGAGTTCCTGGACCGTCCGCTATTGCTGCGAACGAGCGTGTTGGCTTCCGAGAAGGCGGTTTCCGCCCGGCCGGGTACGTCGTGTATATTCCGGGGCTGTTGGACGGCAGCCGTGCCGGCGGTGGTCTCGAGGCCGTGGTGCCGCGCAGGGGCTTCAGAGTTCTGCGGTGTCTCGCTACTTAACGGCCAGTTGGAGGGCGTTTCTGCCCGCGCAGGCTCCAACTGCACAGGTGGTGTGTATGATGGCTGCCCACGCGCCTGGGTGTGATCTGGTGTAGCCGCCCTCTGGACCTGGGGTGTTTGCGGCCTCCTCTCCTGGGATTCGGACCGCCGCCCACGGTAAGACTGGAGACTTCGAGATGCCGGCGGTGGTTTGGAGGCGTTGGGGCTGGGAAACAGGGAGAAGCTGCCTGGCTGGGATTGCTGCGGCGAAGGCATGACTGCTATATATATCGCTGGTATCTCGCCCCCAGTGCGGAATTCCTGGATAGCAAGAAACCGGCAGGGACCCGGGGCATCACAAGTATAACAAATAGAGAAAAGGAAAAACTATAAGCCAGCTTCGGCTTACTGCATCGTGTCCCGCCTGATATTATTGCTAATACCAGCTCAAACCTAGACGGGCCAATCGTCAGGCCTCTGATGAATGAAGACGAGGCAGCACAGGAAATGGCAAAACAAAAGAACAGAGAAGCAGAAAAAATGGAGGCAGTGATAAACATATAATGTCGCACGGCATGCCATCTCTATTCCCTATCCCTGTCCAGGGCCCCATGGCTATTTGCGGCAATAGCACCTTGGAAAGGGCTGCAGTATCTGCATTCTGCTAGTCTGGCGCCATATTTGCTCTTTGGCGCCCCGTTGGAGTGGTATCTCCTGCAGGATGCTGGGCGGACGCCAGTCTACGCGCTTCGTTGAAGAATCGTCGTGTCACTGGTTGGGAGGAGTTGGTGGTAAAGATGCCGTGCCATGCGGGAGACTATATTTGGCCATGCAGCCAATGGTGTGGGATATCACACTGCATCAAAGCGGGGCCAAGAGGTGCGTCTAAGCGCCGAGCTGCGCGGGCGGCCAACCTGGGTGCGCCATGGACTGTGATTGGCCGGGTGGCATCTCATCTTGAGTCTGGTGGCACTTGTGGGAGGATGGAACGTGGGAAGACGAGATGGAGGACCTGCGGTGCGGTGATTGGGAGTCGGTACCGTCAACTGGTGTGAAAAATACCAGGTGACACTACCCGAGATAATCTGGTAGCTGAATGGGTCGTGCATGCCAACATTGACATAACATGGAGCCACTCAAGAGTCGCCGAGGGGTAGAATTAAATATTGACCCTAGCCGGTAGTTGCCAACGGGTCGACGGCCATGTGTACCTATATACTTAAGTCTACGGAGTATAACGTCTCGTACTTACATCATTACATAAGTTCGGTATGACCAGACTAATGCACAAAATGGCCACGGCCACGCCCCATGTTTTTGATGTCAATGTTAAGACCAGTGCCTCTATGTACTGCGACACAGACCGCATACACCAACCGCCCTCTAGCTACGTAAGTGCGGAAAAGACAAAAAACGTCTGGTACCTATGTACGTGTATGAATACATCCTAAGCAAGCTACCTAGTACTAATTGTGGCGAGATCGAACAATTCTAAGAGCACACTTCAGCTACGCAGATAGAAGGTAGAGCGTTATCAGTGAATCTATCTACATGCCTTAATTCACAGCTGGCTACATCAGTACTCCAAAGCGTACCGCATGCGACATACGTTAGCCAGGGTACACCAGCTGCCGCTGTGGATAAATGACGATGTGACCGAGGGCAGGATACGTACGCCGGTTGTTGAAGGTCTCCGGAGCCGTCAATTCGGAGATGAGGACATGTGCATGTCGGCATAGTGTGAGAACCAAGGAAGCGAATAGCGAAAACCTGCCGTTGTCCTGTCGTGCACGCTCCAAAGAAGTTGGTCGGCTGCCGTGCCTGACCGCCTTGGTCATATTGATAGGATCATCGAAGGCGTGTACGGCTCCCAGCCAATCTCTTAACCCTTCATCCCTTCCCCTCGTCACATCTTACTTCCGACTACCGAGCAATGACTTCCAGCATAACCCTCAAAGGCATTTATGTAGGCAACAAGCCTGTCGTTGTGAAGAGGTATATATATCGCCAATACAAGGAGTTAACAGATGGTACCCAATGCTAGAGGGACAACTACCTTCTTGAGCGATGGGCGGATTCTCAACAGCCCGTGGTGTACTACGGACAGGATGTGAACGGATACAGGCTATTGAAGAGGTTGGGCGATTGGTGTTGGCTGGCCAGAAATACCAACAATAAGTGTGTGTATCTGTCCCCTTGGGCTGCAGAGAAGGCTAACGACCGGCGCCAGCGAGTTGTTGACCGTCAAGTTCATGGGGCGGAGCGAATCTCAGCAAGTCAAACGCGAATTAGCCATCAACCGATTTCTACGTTCGCGATGCCACCAAAGTCCCCACTTATGCATCATCAAAGACAGCTTCGTCATAAAGCACCACCTGGCAAAATTGCACCCCTCATACAGGAAAGTCAGCTTTGACGCCATCGCCTACCCGCCGATGGGGACAGATCTTCAAGTGATAGATACTTCATCGGCCCGCAGCACCTCACTACTCCCTCTAAGCATTGAAAGGCGGGTGCAATGCATCAAGGACATTGTGCGAGGGGTGGCCGAACTACACAGCCTGGGTATCGTGCATGCAGGTAATTCTACAGAGAGGGGTTCTTGAAGGAAGATTCTAACAAAACACAGATATTCATTCAGGGAATGTTGCACTACCACCGCCTCCAGTTGCAGACATCGAGGCCCTCCTTGAAGAGCCACATATAGAACACTGGTTGGAACGTGAGGATGGAGCTCCAACACCAGACTGCCTCCCCAAATCCGTCATCAAGCCAGTGGACTTGGGCTTCGGCGACGGGACATGCAGAGTCTTGGATTTTGGATACTCTTTCCGGCACAGAAAAGGTGCCGTGTACAAGGCGGACAGCTTCTCATATGGCGCGGTAAAGGCCATTGAGTTTGAGACGAGCGAAACGACAGCCCAGCCCTTCAAGGTGGACAGTTGGTACATGGGGCAATTAGTATGTACCCTCGACATATAACGCCGTCGCACATTGCCTGACACTCACTAGATTTATTTCATCTTGACAAATGGATGCGACTTTCTGGGCAGGCGCCCCTCAAATCTCAAGTCATATTGGGTAGACCGTATGGCTGTACTAGAGAATGGAGTGGACGAAATTTTTAATGAGGAGTTGCCATCACGCAGACATCAGCGCCATTTCCAGCCCATAATTCAAGAGCTTATGCACGGCGACCCTAACCGCCGTCTTTCTGTTCAAGATGCCGTGGCCAGAATCGAGTCGTTTTGACTCGCCTTCCGATGCGGAATTTAGATCATCTCTTTCTTGACCTTCATTTACACATTGTAATGCACTTGTCAGCTATTATAACTAGGGGAACATGGTTCTGAACAATCTCAATCTAATCACAGACACAAGAAAATATTGATATGCTGTACGCATGGCATCTTACGCACCAGTATAAAGTGTGCAGACGCGCTCAACTCCCGTGAGCCATACAGCACAAAGCAGCAAACCATGGCAATATATAACACACATTGACTTTTCAGAACTCCGGCTAAACGTACAGCGGAGCACAACCTAACAAGGAAGAGAAACAATATATGAATGCAGCAATGTACCGTGCTGCCAAGAAACAAAACGTCATTCCAGCGCAATCTACAAGCACATCCAAGTAATAATTGAAAGCAGCAATATCAAGCTGCCACTGGAAAATATAGCGTCATTCGATATTTAAACAATTCTTTTCTAGGCGTCGCCATTGATCCTTTCATGATTGCCCGCCCAAATACAGTCGGTCTCGCGGCCCTTTCGGTCCTATACGAATGACAAGTCAAATCAATAATGAAATTCCGGCCAAGCTGACAAGATGAGTCGAGAACCTACCTCGTCAATACCCCCGCCAAGCCGTCTCGAGGCCTCGTTTGCTCGGCAAACATTGTCGGACCGTACTAGGTGTGTAGCAGCAACATCACAATATCCTTGGGTGCAACGCTCCTGCGTTATAAGATGCTCCGTTTCAGTTTCAGTTTCCGCCTGTGTATCTGGCTTTTTCTTCGTCTTTCTATCCGAGGGGCGTACCTTTTCCCAAATGTTATTCTCGCCGTCTAATCCACCGTGTCGTGTTAGTTGATGCCTTGGTACACGACCGGCTTACAAATGTGATCATACGGTGTGGCCCTTGCCGTCGAGACAAAGAAGATGGAGAGTATGCCTGCGCCTTGGTGGTCTTTTTTATCCGCGCTGGTGCAGTTAGTCGGGCATTCATCTTATGCTCGTGCTATGACAGACCAGGCGAATAGGGGTAGAAAATAAAACCCCACCAAGTGCGTCTGGTTTACGAAGTACAGATGGCCTTGTATTTCGAGCTGCCCTTGCTTACCTGCCTCTAGCTCTTCTTTCTTATTTTTTTTTATACTCTCTAATCTAACAAAAATCTGCAACTTAATTTCATTCATGGCCAGTTTTTTTTTTTTAGGATTTTTTTAGTGCGAATGTTCATCCCGTGCGACCTAATGAGCCGAAGCACGCTCTTCACAGCCCGATCAGGGCACAAACAGAGTTTATCGCGTTTCAAGGACCGGATCGGATTTCAAATGTCTCGGGCAGAGGCGGCCGGAAGTTCTTCTGTCTACAGCGAATGTGGAGCCGCCATTTTGAAACCGGGTGATGGCTCAAATGCAGCCTCTGATGACACCGTAATGCGGCTGCCGGGCCGTGCCGACCGGCACTTTTGGGGCACGACGCCAGCGATGCTGGGCCACTTGCCCTGTTTAGAGTCGATAGCCTCTTCGCCCTGTCTTTATCTCCGCTCCGCTTTGCTTTGCGATCGCCATCCCCTTAAGTGCGCTAAGGTGCTGTTTTTATGGAGAGTAAGGATATATATAAACCAATTAGTAATCTTAAATGAAAAGGTATAAATTCTTACTATATATTAGTATAATAATATAAATCCAAGTTTTTAAGTTTATATAAAGCTACATTACACTTATTATAGCCCTTAACTAACTAAAAAAAGCCTGTCAGGTATTGCATAAAAGGTGGGACAGTTACAAGAGCGGCACCTTCGCACTCAACGGGATAAGATCTGTCGAGTACTACCGAGCACCGTCAAACACATCCTCGACCAAGCGTAATGGAAGGGCTTCATTACAACGAGAGGAACGTGACGATGCGATACCGTCCGCCACTCATGCATACAGCTTCGGCGAAAAGAGGCCCTCAACCATCATGTCGGAGGAGAACAGCCTATCCCCAAGTTTGCTCAAGTAGTGATTTCTATTTTGACACGCGACAGCTTCCGCAACCCAGTCTTGCCGCCAGACTGTCGTGACCCCGCCTCGTCCATCCTATCGTACAAAATTTTGACCTGTCTTTGTCTAGTATACATTGCCCAACCCCGGCATCAAAAGAGCCGGCCGAAAACGCGGTCCAGCGATCCCACATCCAAAGCTCAAAACTAGAAAGAAACAACAACGCCAGAAACCATGCAAGTGTGCCCCGAATGTTGCAACCACCCCGCTCTACTCCTCGCGTCCTTCATCCGCAGCCTGCCATTGCCTTTCGTTCGGACTGGACTAAAAGGAAAATCGTCTTGTCATCTGCCGCCATCAGGGCCATGCGGCCTGTCCTTGGCCGTCATCCCACCCACCCTCTCCGCCTGTCCCAGCTTCTCCAGCTCGCGCTGCCTCGACGCCCTCACCTCCTCCGGGAGCCCCCACCACTCGCGGAGAAACTCCTCCTGGGCCACGGCCATCTTGGCCTTGCGCTCGCGCTGCCGGTGCCGCTCCATCCGCATGGCGAACCACTCCTCGCGCGCGGCGTCGTGCTCCTCGGGCGTCGCGTGCAGCTTCATGCAGTTGTTCATGACGCGGTGTTCGGCCCGGCAGGCAAAGGACACGGTGAGGGTGCGGCCGAGGGCGCACGCGGCAAAGGCTAAAAAAATGTCAACGTTTAGTTGTTGTCTTTCAGCGAGGCCCCTCCACCGCCGAGAAAGACTACATGCACGCACCTTTGATCTCTTCGGCACACTGGCTGCGAACCCGGGCGTAGTAAATGTCTCGTACTTGCGACTCTTGCGAGGCCGATAGCGGCAGGGGGTTTCTCGAGGGCACGCCGGCGCGTTGGTCCGGGACGTCGGGCTTGTCGGTGGCCATGGTCGTCATTTCGCTGCAATGTCTAGAGGAAGCCGGGGCGAGTTTTCGATGGTGGCTCTCTGACGCAGGGCGCAACCCTCGTCCCCGCAGTGAGGAAAGTCGGGTGAGCCCAGGTCCTGGGTGAGAATGGAGCTGCGGCGATTGGCAATGGGAGCCTGCGTGAGCGCAGACAGTCGACGGTCGGGCGATGGTCTGCTGGGTGGTGCAATCGCGCAGTGTTGACTGAGAAGCTTGATGCATCAGGCAATACTTTGATGAGCCGGCTCCACTAGAGGCTGGCAGAATCCGCGCCACCGCCTTCCTATTATGATTGCCGACTTACACCAGTTCGAGGCTGGCTGTCGACAAAGGACGTTGTGAAAGCTTATTTTAACTCGCGGACAGAAGACGTAGCGGTTTTTTGGAAAGATGTAATAATGGAGATGAAAAATTTATTTCCACGGTGCTCAAGTGCGGTGTCGTTAGGAGATGCTACGTATCGTGATTCGTTACATACTGCAATGTGAAATATTGCGGGGGATAACTATGATCATTCATTATAGAAACATGGTATATAAAGCAAGACGCGAAGAATCCAATCCAATAGATGGCTCCAAATCCCACCGCCGCTGCCACTTGCACCAACTAACCAGGCCTCTTGGTCAGAAACGGCGCTACTAGACTCCCTGCCGCAACTCGTGCAAATCACGCCCCCCAAACATGAACCATATTAAGTAAAAAGACAAAAATGCCATGGTAACCTCTATAAACCTCAATCATCTAACCCACTACTGCGGATGCTGTTGCGGTGAGTGGTAATACTGCTGCTCCTGCTGAGGAGGCGGCGAGCTCGTCACCGGAGACGGAGAGTACGGCTGCTGGGGCAGCGGCGTTGCCGACAGCTCGCTCCCATGCTGGACGTGCTGCTGGTACGACGGATACGTCTGGCCATACTGAGCATACTGCTGCGCGTCCTGGGGAGGCTGGTACGGCGGCTGCTGCTGGTACGGGCTCTGGGCAGGCTGGTACGGCGCCGGCGTCGGGTTCTGGCCCAGAGGAGACTGCTCGTGTTGGCCCGTCTGCTGCGGCTGGACGGGCTGCTGGTACGGTTGGTATTGCTGCTGCTGCTGCGTCTGCTGCGGCTGCATCACGGAAGCTCCCTGCTCAGCCTTGGGTTCCATCTGGTAGTTGTTGGAGCCGCCGCCGCCGCCGCCGCCGACAATGGGGAAGCGGCCTTCCTTGCGGCCGCGGAGGAACATGACAATGGTCCACACAAACGTGGCGATAAACATGAGCCTTGAAAGTCAGTATCCTGTGAGGTCCGGGGGGAAAACAGGCGACACAACTCACCACAGGAGGGCGCCCAGCCCGGCAATGGAGCTCATCATCTCCCCGCCGCTCTTGAACAGAATGTCCCTCCGCTCCAGCTGGCGCCTCGTGAAGCAGGTCTTGCTGCCGATGATGCTGCCGTCGTCGACGCACCCGCCGACCTGCACGTTGAATTTGAAGGTGGCGCGGCGGGCGGCCACGGCGGCAAACGTAGCCAGCCACATGACGACGAGGAAGCCGTCGAGCACCGTCACGGCCAGGACGTGGTACGCCGTCCGCCACGCGGGGATCTTTTCCGTAAACACGGCGTAGAAGAGAATACACCAGGTGAGGATGGCCTGCAAGGGACGGCGGTCAGATTGCGCTTCGCTTTTCCCGGCTGCGTGAGGACTCAGGGGGGAACGACGACTTACAGTAGCGACAGACAGCCCAAACTCGTCCAGGTACAGGTCGTGCATCAAGGCGCCCGCCAGGCCGAGGACGATGAGCGAAACGAGGAACTGGAGGCCCCGGACAATCATCATCCAAATCGGCGTCTCGAGCACGTGGCTCGCCGGCTGTTGGTGGACTTGCTCCATGGCGAGCGAGACCGTGAGCAGAGCGACAAGAGTCAAGTACGATTCGGCAAGACGGTGCCTCCCAGACTTTGAATCCCAGAATTGGGAGGAGGAGAAAAAATATCCAGCATACGCAGACTCTCGTCAGCCCGAGTGGCGTCCCTGTCCGCGACTTATATGACCTCCTCGTTGCTGCGCGCCCCAATCTCCCATTGTCAAGATTGATCCCGGAATCCGCCCCCCTGTTCTGTTTTTTGAGCCTCACCAGCATACCGCCTGTTGCTGGCGCCTGAGAGAATCTGCCCCCCTAGGCAGGACGCCCAATGTCGGGAGAAATTTCAATATTGGTCAGCCCCGACATGGCTGCATGACGGCAAAGAGGATGCCAGGAAGCAAGCCCCCATCACTAGTTTGCCTCAGCCGCACCGCGCGCCAGGCTGGCTCGTGCCGAAGCAGGCGTTATTCGGCTATTTATGTGCTCAATGTCATTTTTTTACGAGGCGCCGTTCTTTGCTTGGGCGCGGGGGGCTTTTTCCGCACAAGTCGAGGCGAGGCGCGTTTTGGCTCAACACGCCATCGACACATGGGATGCAGCCAACAGGGCGAGTTTATCGCGCCACGCGGAAGCGGACCACGGAATGGCGTCGGGTCTTTTTGCCTGGCGGGTATTGACATATATACAACATGGCGCTGGGTGATTTTTCTACCTTGCCGGGTTCTCGGCGCGAATTGGGCTGCGAGGCCGAGGTCCTTACGGGATCCTGTCACTTCAGTTTCGGCCAGCACTTGGAGTAGTAAACAAGAACAATGATTGCAAGGAAATGGACGCTGATAATGGCGGATCTCTTTCCGCAGTGCCTGACTCTAGTGCTGACGGGGACCCTGTTTCCAGCTCGGCTGCCGAAACGGAGCAGAGTGCACACGTGCATGTGCTGGCAGATGAGTCTCGCGACCCTGGTCCTGACTGATGACTCCTCACGAAGCTGAGCTCAATGCTGGGTCCGCGATTAGGGTGTGTGCGAGCTGCCGCTTGCTTTCTCGCCGTCACCGCTTACTCCGTACGCCGCATCTGTCTCCGGTAGTACTCTGTACGGAGTACAGAGTGTGCCAAAACATTCTAGACCCCGTCCCCTTCCCCCTATTCTGTCCAGCATCCCGAGCCGGCAAGGCGAACCACGGGTGATGGGCTGACTCGGCAGTGGGCTGAGATGCAGGGCGCCATCAGCCCCAAGCTACCCCTGCTCTGCTCACGTCTCGTCCGCTTCTAAACCTCGTCCATCTTCTCATTGGGGCCAGCAATCAGGATCTTGATGACCTCGCCCTCCTTGACCTTCTTAAACGCCTCTTCCGCCCGGTCAAACGGCACCACCTCGCTGACGAGCTGCTTGACGTCGACCTTGCCGCTGGCAACAAGCTCAACGGCCAGCTCGTAGTCGCCCGGGCCGTAGCGGAAGGACCCCCGCGCCGTAACCTCCTTCAGACACATAGCCATAATGGGGAAGTTGACGTCGGGCTTGCCCATGCCGCCCTGGACATAGGTGCCGCCGACGCGGACGGCATGCAGGCCCGTCTGGATAGAAGGCTCGGCGCCGCTAGCATCGATGACGGCGTCAGCGCCCCGCGGAATGCCCGCCAGCTCCCGGATAGCACGGGCGTTGTCCTCGGGCGCGCCCCCCCGCGAGAGAAAGGTGTGCGTCGAGGCGAAGCGGCGCGCAAAGTCGAGCTTGGACGGGACGATGTCGACGCTGACGACCTTGGAGGCGCCGTAGGCCCGGGCGACAGCGGCGCACAGCAGGCCGACGGGCCCGGCGCCCATGACGACGACGGCCTGGCCCGGCTGGACGGCGGCCTGCCGGACCATGTGGACGGCGACGGCGAGCGGCTCGACGAGGGCGCCCTCCCGCAGGGACACCGACGCCGGCAGCTTGTAGCAGAAGTCGGCGGGCGACGCCCACAGGCCCGTCAGCGTGCCGTGGTGCGGCGGCGTGGCGGCAAAGACCATGGCGTCGCAGAGGTTGTACCTGCCGGCGCGGCAGTCCGGGCACCGCCGGCACGCGTAGCCCGGCTCGATGGCGACGCGGTCCCCGGGCGCGAGGTGCGTCACTTGGCTGCCGGCCTCGACGACGGTGCCGGCCGACTCGTGGCCCAGCACCATGGGGTCCTTGACGACAAAGTGGCCGATGGCGCCGTGGCTCCAGTAGTGCACGTCGGAGCCGCAGATGCCCGTGTAGTTGACGGCGACGATGACATCGTGGGGTGAGGAGAGCGTCGGCTTGGGCCGCTCCGCGTACGAGACTTGGTATGGTTTATCGAGGATGAAGGAGAGGTTCTGCGAAGGTGTCAGTTGGGCTGCATGACGGGGGGCAGGTGTCGTACGCTGATTTCATCTCGGTTCAGTGTCTGCGTGGCCATGTTGACGGGCGTTGGCGCTCCGAATGCCAGCTTGCTTGGGGTGAAGCGTAGGGGTCTGGTGTTGCAGCAGAAAAAGTGAGGGTGCTTGAATCCGAGTTGGCGGGGTAAAAAGAAGGACGGTGAGGAGCGACGAGCAAGAATGGCTAATCGACACGGCGGTCGCACAGACTATCGCCAGAAGTAAGGGCAAAAATCGACAAGAGTGAAACGCAATTTTTAAAAGAAAAACGTCAGGACAAGTTTCTGAATAAATAGCCCCCTCGGGCCACGATGCGATGATGCCCCGACGTGCGCCTCCCCGCAAATCTGGGGCAGGGGAGCTCCAGAGCTGGTCCCTTTAGCCATCTTATCCGGCCCAATGAGGTGTCGCGTCCACTGGAAACGTCCGTCGTTGGCATGAAGCTGTGGTGGATTCCGTCGGGGAATTCGGAGGCGCGGCCGGGGTCACGCGGGCAGCCTTAAGTCAATCGCAGTGCATGTACTACGTACTCCGTATTCTTGGCTATAATAATGGCTACTGGTATTTGAGATGTCTCCATCATGAATCAGTTCATCTGCGATGCAGGTGGTACTTTTTCCTTCTTCTATTTTTTTCCCGTCTAAAGCCACCGGAGATATTCCAGATAAGCTTCAATGTTGGTATTTAACCGGCGGTTAAATGGCACGAGACGTAACCAGAGCCAGCCGCGAGGCATCGGCAGACGAATGCTAAAAAAAAACACCAGACATCAATACGAATCTACGATTGACCCTTTCCACCACTCGGCACGCCTATTCACCGCGTCACCACCAGCAGTGCCCAACGCCCACCGCAGCCCAGACAGCCTTGGCCAGCGTGCCACCAAGAGCGCCACCGCAAGCACAGTCTCGACTCTGGACTCGTCCCCGACTCGCACCCACGATTCCACGAACCATGACTGGTCCGCTACGGTGGCAAAAAGTATACATGACAGGCCAGGTCACGTCACATGCCACACAGTTACACCAGGTATTTCGCCACGGTACAAAAACAAGTGGTTCGTGAGTTTCGTCATTCATCCAAGGTAGCTAGCGTCGTCAAAACACAGTCATATAATACACTGATGGCTCTCACAGCCCCGTCCCCGCGAAAATCCCCCTATCGCAAATAATGCTGCTCCTGCGCACTGATCGAATGCCTCCGCCACTTACTATCCCGCGGATACTTGTGCTCAATGGTCGGCGGGCCGAGGTGCTGGCTCAGCACCGACGGCGGCGAGTGCGCGGCGTCGAGGACGTCGTGCTTGGCGGGGGGGCTGGCGCCCGTCGATGGCGACGTCGATGTCGAGCTGGCAGCCTGGTCAGCGCGAGTCCTCGTCGTCTTCCGTCTTACACGTACCTGGAGCCCTTGAACTGCACGCGCGGCGAGGACTGGATCTCGCGCGGCGCCGAGCCGGACGCGGCCTCGGGGCGGGCGAGCGGGATCGCCGGCCGGGCGTCGTTGCCCAGCGTCTCCTTGAGCTTGCCCATGAGCTTGGAGGTCATGTTGCGTGCGGCGCGGTGAAATGCGAGCTGCTGGCTGGCTTGTGTGGTGAATAACGGCCGTGTTTATAGATGGACGGCGTGAACGTGGTGAGATGATGGGGTGACTTATACGAGGGAGGGCTCCCAACACCCGGCTGCCTGGTCGCGTCTTATATACCCCAGACCCGTGGTTCGGATGGCTCCCGGACTCCGGGGGGGCGCAGTCACCATCAATCGTGGGAGCTATCCCAATCTGGCCAATACCTAGGTGGCGTAGAAGGTGCTGCATGACCACCCGAGGAAAGGGTTTCAAACTTGTGCGTGGCACCAGACTTGCTCGCCCGCTTTTTCTCCCACGGCAACGCCTCGACTCTAGGCCAAGGCTGGCAGTGCAGCTAGACGCCGTGTTGGCTATTCTTCCCTCTTGGTCATTCAATATTCGGTCCTGGTCCTCACCTAGGCCGGAGCGTCGTCGCGTCGTTGCTCCGTCGCTCTCGCCGATGTTGGAGGCCGTCGGAGCGGGTTGTGACACCTCGCGCCTCTGTCGATTCGATGGCATGCGCTTCCTTCGTGGGCTGGATACAGTCCATTGATGCAGGTCTCGTGCGACCCTCCCCCCGGTCCATCGCGGCCTGCCGATGCTCCATGCTGTACGGAGTGCTGACCGTGCCATCCGGCCACTCTAAACATAAGGTTTGCCCGAATCTGGCGACTACGCCTCGCTGCGCGGGGCCCGTACGGTCCTGTCTGAAGCAGACGGCAGGCTTGTTTCTGCCCGGTGCCGTCACATCGCTGGTACGTAATACAATGTGGCATTTTGTTCATTCTGGGTCCCTCGCCGCTTTTGGCGCCAGCCATCGTGGCTCTGCTCTGCTCTGCTCGGGACAGCATGCGCAGGCCACGGCGGGAACTTTTTGTTGCCCATCTGGCTTATCTACGCCCCGACGGCTCCTCTGCCCGTTCGTGTCGTTCGTTGCCTTGGGTCCTTGTTCGGCACTTGCACCAGATGAACATGGGGGGCCTGGGCTCGAGATGCGTCATGGGGGGCGCGCCGGCGAGCTGACGTACCGCCGGTCTTGGCGTGATGAGTCGATTCCGCGATAGACGAGGCCGCGACATGTGGTTTCGGCGTCTTGGCGATGCGTGATGTGTCTCATTCCCTGTTTACGTGTGGGGTGCTCCTGGTGCCGAGGCGAACATCAGGGGTCCAAAATTGTCTCTTATCCTTTGTTCAATGTTTTTTTGAGTTTTGCAAAAGCCTCTGACGAGCGCCTAGGCACCGGGGGCTCGGTGTAAGTGCAGGTGACTTCATTGGCACAGCGTTCTGTTGAAGGTACCGAGGATGCGGTGTTGAACTGCCGCTTACAAATTACACGCCTGCTCTTGTCTAGTGGACTGTGGAATGAATTGAGCCGTCTGGTTTGATAGAAAAGAGCTGGTATAAAACAAAAAAAAGGCACATCACGGGAGCTTCAACCCCCGCACGCATAGTATCCGCCGGAATATGCCGAGCACTCGAGACGCAGATTGAACTTCATTGGTACTTGGCACCACGTCCTTGAATTTAAAAAGAAGGAGGGGCATGCATGCGATGTGGCATACCGAGTACATCCCATGCCAATGGGCATTCTGCTTTGCCCGACTTCTCCCATTTTCCTTTGTCAGCTACATGTAATTGGAACCAGCTCCCGTCCCGTGCCGGCAAGACATCGGCATGGCGTCAACCTGAGGTTCCGGCAGGGCCAAATCTTGACAAAGAATGCCATTCCCCGGTGCGAGTAAAGCATCAGGCGCGCATATATGGACATGGCTGTCTATTCGACGTCCCGTGTTTGTGGCGGGCTTGCATACGGGGTACAGCATTGAACGCAGACTTGACGGATAAGACCGCGACGGCGTTTCCGCTGCAGAGCATACTCTGTGCCGAAATAGCGTAATTGAGTAAATGATTGGCGGCGAATACCTAGAGCCCGCGCCCTGAACTATTCCACGCGCTGCCATTGCCAGCCACGCGGGTGAACGTATGCACCTTGCCCAGTTCACGACAGTCAGTAGACGATTTTAGGCTCGCTGTCAAACCGTATTCATTCGACGCGTGTCAAAGTTAGCCCCCTCGGCTCTAGTCCGTACATGCTCGATGCCGTTTCCGGTGACGCCCAGGGTTAAGCCTCCCCGCCACCACGATACACTCTGGCCTCGTCGAACCCTCCTGTTCCTCACTCAGTCATTGCCCCGAATGCCATCATCACACGACACAGTTCCTGTCCGGGCGGAATCAAAACATGCTCCAGTCCGAGTTAGACCTCCCACAGCCACATTCTGCCCGCAGAGATACTCAGCCCTGCTGCCACCCCGATCTCGGCCACCCGCGGTAGCCGCGGCCGACCGATTATGAGAACTGACGTAGAGTCGCCGTCTCATACCATTCGCTCGCCACCAAAACAACCTGATTTGGCAAGTCGTGGCTATGCAGGACGTAGGACGGGGACTGGCCGCCGACGACGTCACGCCTGGGCCTCTTTCCGGCGCTTCAACCATCCCCACTTGGGAACCTAAAGCCGTCTTTCGGTTGCGAGTTATATCAGGGAAAAAAGAAAAGAAAAAGAAAAACTGCCTATCAAGCACTTTATTTCCTACGCATACTCTTCCGTCTCTCCCCTCGCGGCTTCAATCTTCTCCTCTGGCACGGATGCCGTCAGACCCAGGGTAGCCGCGATACCGAACAGCCTCATCTTTTCTTCGTGGGCGGCCGTGTCTCCAAATGCGATATCCATATCTTCGAGACTCTTGCCCTTTGTTTCCGGGATGACAAAGTACGTAAACGCCAGGGCTATGAGGCAGAAGCACGCAAAGAAGATGTATGTCCCCCACGTGATCTTGTCCAGCATGTCCGGCGTCACGAGGCCGATGATAAAGTTGCACATCCATGTGGCGCTCGTTGTAATCGCCATGGCCTTGGACCGGCTGCCGAGGTTGAAAATCTCAGACGGCAGGACCCAGCCGATGGGCGCAAAGGAATACGAAAAGTTAATGTCGTAGATGTAGATGAATGCGATGCCCGTCCAGGCCGCTGCCTTGTGCGACTGGAGATCGGAGCCGTACGCGCCGACGACTGCGCCGACAATGACGAGGGACACAAATGTTCCAAAGGCTCCGCACATGAGTAGAGGTCGCCTGCCCACCTTGTCGATGAGGAACACGGCCGGCAAAGTGGACAATGTGTTGACGATGCCGTAGACGCCCGTTGCCAGCAGCGAGGTCGTGTTCCCCGACAGTCCTAGTTGCCCGAATATGGTGGGCGCGTAGTAAATCAACGCGTTGCAGCCCATGAATTGTTGAAGAAACATGGTCCCAGAGCCTACGAGCAGTCGCTTCAAGTTTGGCCATGTGGAAACAAGGGATGCGTATTGTGATAGGTAGAGAGAAACACCGTGCTGGCCGGGGAATTTGTCCCGTGCCACAGATTCATCAAAAAGAACTTCTGCCTTGATTGCCAGATATTCCTCACGCAGGGTATCCGAATCCGGGTGGACGCGCCGGAGCTGGCCCAGCGCACCGAGGGCCCTCTCTTCGCTCTTGCGCATGAGGTAGAACCGAGGCGATTCCGGGAAGAAGATCATGCCCACGCCCAGGATGAAAGCAGGCACGATTTGCAGCGCAAACGGAACTCTCCACGCTGCTTCGCTTTGGCCGGTACACCCGTCTGGGCCGACGTCGTGTCTGGGGTCAAATGCGCGGTTCGACTCGGTGCCGCCCGTGTAAGGGATGTCAGGCGCACATCGTGTCCCGCCAATGTACTGCGTGCCGTATTCCAGCCAGTAACTGACAAGAATACCAAGCGTGATGCTCACTGTAAACACTCCATCAGCATTTCGCAACCAAGTTTCTCGAGAAAGCTGTCGTTGGACTTACACTGCTGGAGGACAACCAAGGTGCCTCGAATGCCTGGGGTTGAAACCTCCGACATGTACATGGGCACAATCATGGTCAGCATGCCTACTGAAAATCCTGCAATTGCACGACCTGTCCAAAAGAGTGTTCAGTGTCACATCATCCACATGACGACGAACCAATCATTCTCACCTGCAAACAAAACGCCAATGGATCGGGCACCGGCTTGGAGACCCGACCCCAAGACAAAGACAACCACGGCTGCCAGCATTGATCCCTTGCGGCCAAACCGGTCTGCAATCGGACCGTTGACCAATGACCCCAGCCACGCGGCAAGCAAAAGCGTCGACACAAACCAGCCCTTGAATCCACTGTCAAGATATACTCGCGGGAATTCTGCACCAAAAGATTCCATTTTCAGAACCCCAGAGACTACACCTTGGTCATAGCCGAAGAGGAAACCTCCCAACGAGGCGAACTTAGTCGTTTATCAGTCAAGGGATCGCAAAAATATCTCATAAAAAAAAGAAGCACTTACAGCAGACAAACCAAAAATGTATGGATTGTCGCGCAGTTGGCGCCAGACACCTGCCGAGGTGCTTGTGTCAACGAGCCGAGACATTATGGGCACAAGCAGTAGTCACCATGAACTGCGCCACGTGTTCTGGGGTATATCCCACAAGAGATGAAAAAAGAGAGAGATAATACCACGCGGGGAACTATATATTCAAATGTGTCACTCCAGTAGTCGGCCAAGAAGAACCTGAATGTCACTGCTCCGGACGGGGTAATGCAGCTAGAATGAGCGAGGAACAAACTTTGCGGGGAAGTTCGGACAACTCTACTCCGGCCCGAAGAAGCAGCAAATCGTCATCGGGGATTTGTGCCCCAGATGATCTCCAACGGCCCGGTGGAGAAGGTTTAGTTGAACCCCCACGCATCTTCAACGCACACATGCAGTGTTATAAATATCAGCGAGTGCTGTGTCGGGCGTTTGCAATCCGACAGACGCAAGGGCAATTGTACTAGTCGAAGTAGCAAAGGCGGTTGGGGACGTGCTGCGCTACACGCCCTGGCCAAAATCAGTCCATCCCAACGAATTGAAAACATCCGCGGGGTCCATTGGCCAGGAAGAAAAGTCGATCTCGTCCCGATACAAAAATTCGTCGCTTATGACGGGGCTGGCCGTCTGTTCTGGCTGCGGCGGCACAATCAGGCCTAGGATGTCGGCACACCGAGAAGCCAGGGGGTTGCTCGTCAACATTGTCCGAAAGGTGTGGTTCGCCGTGTCGACGTCTGCTTGCCATGCCGCGGTCTCGGGAGATTCCAAATCTCCCAGAATCGCAAGAGCGCTGATCAATGACGCGTGAAACAAAAAGTATCTGCGCACTTGATTAGCGCACAAGGCACTCCTTTTTTTTTTGTGATTTCCTGAGAGGCCGATACTTACGTGGCATACCAGTTGATTAATCGAGTCATTGGTGTCTGCGTGAGAAACTGACTTATTGACACGATTGTCGAGTTGGCTGCCTGGACAGCCAAGTCCCTGCACCTATTATCGGGGTCGGTTGACGTCGTCACAAGATTGTCTCGCTTCCTTTTCATGGCGCGGCTCAAAACAATCTGTCTGAACAGAATGATTCTCAAATTCCATATGCGCCACCACAACCGAGACCTGGCGAATAGGTAAGACGGCTCCAAGCTGACTGGGTCCTGCGTCATCTTGAAATATGCAGGCAGAGTCTCGCACCACGTCTCAAGAGAGTGGTTCAGCCGCAAGGCCTCCTCCGGGGATATTCCAGAAGTCGCAAGGAGCCTGTTGGAAATGTGATTTGAATAAAGGTGGAAGTCGCTTTGGGACTTCATGCCAGAATACCTCGTTGGTTGGTTGGACTCCTCTGGCAGGTCCACGGTCCGGGGAGTTAATTGCTACGACGTGTCAGCTTCCAGCATAACCTCGTCAACGAGTTCTCCATTACCCACCTCGTCATGAATGTTGAGAACATGTTTCACGTCCATGGCTTCGCCTTCGGGGAGAAGAATCGGCCTGCCAAAGGTTGTTGATGCGCCACTGTCAAAGAGAAACAGCCCCCACCAAACGCGGCGCCTCATTTCTCTCTGAAGAAGGCTAATGTTCCAGTCTGGCAACTCACGATGCAGCCCTAGACTCAGGGCCATGCGAGTCGCCAAGCCGAGAAAGTTTCCTCCTGTATTCGGCTTGTTCCTCTTTTGGCTCAAGTTGGATAACAACAGCAAGGCCTGCACCAGGGTCAGGTTTGCGCTTTCGAACAAGGACTCATCCTCACGGAACGAAAGAGCGCGGTGGTACAGATAGTCATCAACTTCGCTTTCTTCATTGTCGAGACACCACGCTCCCAGGGCCAAAACGGTATGGAGTAGCATTTGCCAAGATTGCCGGTTCGGCCGGGAGATGAGTTGGTGATACTGGGCCATGAAAGTGGCTTCGTGAATAAAGGGGTATGAAACATGGTACACGGAGAAGTAGGCATCAAGAAGCTGGTTCGCCATGTGGCCAGAGTCGAGCGATTGTTGAATATGGGATGACGACGTTGGTGACGGCTTGAAGTGTTGGGGCGAAGATGTTGCAGGCTGGAAAGGGTCCGATACGGCTCGTCTACCAGCAATCCAAGACAGTAAAGCCCGGAGGAAGTACACTCCGGCAGTAGATCCTACGCAGACATGTGAGCTTCCGAGGGCATTTGTTTTTTTTTACCGCAAAATCACCCACCTAAATACCCGGTGCCAGTGGGCTCTACGGCCAACGCCGCCATGCCATCGACCAGGTCATTCGCCTCTTCTTGCCAGTCAAATCCATCCGCTTGCTCAGGGACAGCCTCCGATATCGACTCCTGCGCAGGCTGCTCCTTGCTACTTGAAATGAGTCCCGTAGTGCTGTGCTGGCGGTGATCCGACGGGAACGCGAGCGTCTTAACCTGCGCCGGTGGCGTAGCCGGAGAGCTGGTGGCAATAGCAGCGAGTGCTTCATCAACATCCAAATCGGGTAGTTTCTGTGCCACCAGCTTCTCCAAATAGTTGAGCCGTCTTTCCACAGAAGTAAGATACCTAGGATATTGTCAAAAAAAAACACACCATAGCTTCGGGTGTTGTGTCTGTGAGACCTACTGTCTAGTGAGTGGCGACCGTACCACTTTTCCACTGTAATGGCATTGTCTGCGGTTTTGCACGCAAGCCGTGCACGCCGGGCGATCTTTGGAACACTTTGAGATGATTCAGCTACTCCATTACTCTCCCAATGTAGGCAGAGGCCGCAGAGTCTTATACGTACCTTCAACTTCTTGATCCGACAGACGTCGCACTGTGGAGGGGGTCAGTCGTTTGCGAGAGACATGAGGGCGTCTGGGTCAAACTCACGGCAAGGTTGCTGCCAGAAGCGGAGCTCGATTCCATCTAGAAGACAATTCATGAGTTCCGCAGCGCCTCACGCATTTGATGAGTTGGGCCTCAACGGAATTCGCGGCGAGGTTGTGAGATGGCCACATCAGGATGCGGCGGGGCGGCTTGACGAAAAACCATCACGTGGGACAAATTGCGCAGCGAAAAAACAAGCAAAGCAGCAGCGCATAAGTTTATAGTGTATTTCCGAGCAGACGCATTCCAGGCATTGCTTGAATGAACGGCCATGATACCGTATATCTGCGTAGGTGTATTTATTTCAAATGCCGAGATGAACGCTATGGCTGGATAGGCACATACAAACCACTTGCCGACTCGTCCCACGACCCTGAGCCTCATCACAAAAAGGAACGCAAGAGATTCGTCCTGACGGTAAATCAACCAACCACTTCACTGAGAAAACCCCGGCCCCGATATAAAAAAAATTAACAAAGTGATAACAAGTTTAATAAGCAAAAATTAAAGTTCATGACACCTGAGGGATTCGAACCCTCGCCTATTACTAGACCGCGAATAAGCCCAGTCGAACGAATCGACTCAACCTGAACACGGCGCCTTAGACCACTCGGCCAAAGTGCCTTGGATGCTTTGCTTGTGGGTCGAGAGCCTCGTTAACCACATCAAGAATGCATCCCATCGAGCCATTTGCCATTTTTTGCGTTTGGTGGGTACGGGGAGTTGGAAGTTGCTGGTGGACGGCGACGACGTAGTGCACTAGCCTGGAAGTGGTTGTTGATGTGAGAAAATTCCCCACGGCTCCCCACCAATTTCCTTGTTGGGTACTTACACGGAGTGTCGGTTTGCAGAATACAGGGTAGCAGAACGACGATGGAGTTATTACCGCCCGTCGCCTCGGATAGAAATTCGGTCTTTTATGCTCATGGGCTTTTCTCTGGGGTTTTACCCAAGGCGGTATGGTAACTTGTATAAACTGCTCTTTTCTCGTCTTCTCAAAGCTTTGGCGGAGAGGGGAACGGCAATGAGAGACGGCATGTCAGTACTGGAATAGATACATAACCAGGTGTATAAAAGATGCGGCGACGGCCAGTCTAGACGCCCAGAATAAATCTATTTTTGCACAGACACGTAAATTTGTTCATCTGATACGACCAGTCATTCCCATCCCAGACGCCAGATACACACACACAATGTCCTGCGACGAGCACAACGGCCCCTTCCCAACCGAGGCGGGCAAAACCCTTGCATCCGTCTACGCCAACGACCCGTCCACGACGGGCGCCCTCCTCCAGTCCATTATCGAGCGCGATGGCGCCGTCATAGTCAGGGGCCTCGTGCCGCAAGAGCTCTGCGAACGCATCAGAAGGGACCTCAAGCCCCAGTTCGACTCGGACCGCGTCGACGAGTCCGGTTTCTTCCCGACAACCACGAAGCGAGCCCACGGTATCTTGGCGTACTCGGACGCCACGGCAGAGCTGCTTGTGAACCCGCTGTTCCAGTCCGTCGCCAGCGGCATGCTGACGAGCAGGTACACCTACTGGGAGGGCCAGGGAAAGAAGAGCGTCTCGGCCAAGCCGCAGATTGCCAGCATCGTCGGGTTCCGCGTCCAGCCTGGCGGTACGCAGCAGGCCCTGCATCGAGACGACTCCGACTACCACACTCGGAACTGCGACATGCCCGTCATGCTGGGCTGCGTGACTGTAAGCGAAGACATCAAAACCTCGGGTAATCAGTTTGCTCTGTGTGGCCAGATCTGACTGTTGTTGCGTTGCAGGCCTTGACAAAGACAACCAAGGAAAACGGGGCGACCATCGTCATCCCCAAGAGTCACTTGTGGGGGCCGGACAGGATGCCCCTCAACGAAGAAGCCATCCCTGCGGAGCTTGAGGTAGGTGATGCCACAGTTTTCGTGGGAAATGTGTATCATGCCGGTGGGGCAAATGTGACCAAGTAAGCTTTTTTCTTGTTCTGAGACCCTTCCTTCAGCAAGGTCATCTGCCATGGATTCTGTGGTAGCTGACTCATTGTGTCTTTGAAACAGGGATGATGCGCGCGAAACCATCGGCATGTTTCTGTGCAAGGGTACCCTCCGCCAGGAAGAAAACTCATACCTCGAAGTGCCGCCCGAGTTGGCAAAGAAGAGAGGTCTCTCGCCCCAGGTTTTGCGACTGCTGGGATACGGCATTGCCCCGCCGGCGCTTGGATTGTACAAATATCAGGATCCGATGAGGGTTATTTTCGGCGTGGAAGATGAGGAGACGGTGAGGAAGTAAAGCGTGTCGGTGATCGATGGGCGTTCCCCCCGTTGATAGAAGAAATAAAAAAAATTGTATCCTTCCATGCAGTGTTTTGTGCAATTCACACAGGAAGGATTTGGTACCCGTTTTCTTGGAATTGCTGAGCCAGCGGTCGCCAGTCTGGATTTGCGCCGCCCCAAAACACGCTCAAAAAGTTGAGAATGTCGGCGTGGTTCTTGAAGCCCGTCGTCTTGATGATCTCCGTCAGCAAATTGGTGACGGCTCGCTGCTTCACAACATCGTCGTGGCATTCGGCGCCGGCAATGAAGGCAGGCCAGGGTAGATTCTGGGCGCATAGCGCGGGATCCTCCAAGGTGTCTAGGTGCTCGAATAGCTTTTCCACCGATGCCCTCCAGTCCAGGTTGCCGTCGTGTGCGTATCCCAAGCAGCGGTAAGAATACAAAACAGCCGTATGGTGATAAATGTCGACGAGCCGTACAAAGTCGCGCCGGAGAATGGCTGGTTCGATTCTTAGCTTCGCTGCGGCGAGAAGCGTTGTGCCTCGCGCCTGCTCGAACTGGCACCGAATGCGCGTGGCGTCGGCAAAGTTGCCCGGCGCCAAGGCATTGGCCTCCAGACCGAAGGCGGCGCGACGAGACAAAAGCGTGACAAAGTGCAGCAGAGAGAGGTATTGCGAGAAGAGACCACCCTCGGTGCCGGGCGGGGGGAGCACGGTCTCTTGGATGTCTTGGAGGTTGAAGGACGTGGTAGATGCCAGCACATCGTAGATGGCGAGTTGGGTGCGCAGAAAGCGGAAGAGGCCTCTGTTGCCCGCTTCCTTGGTAGTAAAGACGTTGACCAGAGTCCTCGCGGCGCGTCTGTGTCCTTCGGCCGCGGCAATCTGCGAATTGGTCATTTCGTAGCACGAAATCATCAGAATGGAGGCCAAAATCCACTCGGCCTCGGCAATGTCGGTGCCAGTATTCAGCTCAGAACCGTCGGCCAGCCGCTCCGTCATGTCCTGAACGTGGCGAGTAATCAAGCCGAGACAAGCGTCCCTGGCAGCCTCGGAAAAGCGAGGCATGCCCAGGGAAAAGGACCTCGCACCGTGATGGGCGGCGATGGCAGCAACAGCGTATAGCACGGCCGGCGTGTTCGTGGCCAGGGGCAGCACACGTCGTCGGTAGTCGTTTTCCTCCGAGTCAAACCACACCATCAGCCCAGCCAGATTCTTGTCGTAGTAGTCGATGAATTTGGGCAACGAGCTGCGCAGGGTAAGATCCAGCAGCACGGGCACGCACACGGACGGCGAGCCAACATGGCGCTGAGCCTCGTCAACATCGCCAGCCTCGTCCTTTGACGCCGTCGCAGACACATGGTGCGTCGTCGGCTGCCGTGTATTCGTCGAGCCGCCGGCCTGGGGCAGCGGAATCATCTTGCCCTTCAACTTGCCTCGCACAGCAACGCCGCCTGCCCAACGGAGCCGCTGGCCGTAGCCGGGACACTCGAGTCCACGCTTCACGCATTTCTGGCAAACTGGCCGTGCAAAATCGCATCGGATGCGACGTTTGGTGCAGGTACCGCAGCCCTCTGATTGGTGGTCTCAGTGAGCATGCTGGCCTCGAAATCGACACGCAAAGACAAATGAAGAAGAGGTTGAAAGACTTACTTTCAGGAGCGGCATTGGGGTCCCTCGACACCATTAGGGCGGTGAGACAGACATGTGCACCGATCGATGTGTACACCCGGGCTCAGGCGATGTCTCACCAGGTCACAGGGAAAAAGAAGCGCTTTTCAATCAGCAGCGTCACAGGTGGTTTTAAAGGGCTCCGCAAGGGTTGCCGCATTGTGAAGCCGCCGTCGGCCAACTTTCAGATGCGACATGGATCGACGGCTCAGGCGCGGCCATAAATAATCAAGTGGTGGGTGGCGGCAGAATCCTTGGCATGACCCGATTCTGGGTTTAGCCTTGACATTGCGGTGAGAGAGGCAAGAGAGTCAAAAAAACCGACTTCACATCAAGTTTTGATCACGACTCGTCAACACAATACGGAGTACCTGCAGCCGCCGACCGACGTCGCCCAAAGAACCTCCTCCATGTGCTTCATCTCCGTCCGCTGTGCAACTTGAAAAGATGAGACGTCCCATTTTGTCAAATGTTGCGTTTGCCACGCTTGTTCCCGTATACGCCTGTCACGCAATCAATTACTCGCCTGCCCATCTTCTCTCCTCCCACTCAACACATATTGACCAAGCAGCATCGCCGTGATTCACCAAACAATGTAGCTCAGCCCGTGAATAGACTGCACATCCAACCCCCCCAATGATACACACCATCGTCCGCAATCAACCCGCTCCTGCTGCATCTCTGTCGACCATGCTCTCTCTGCATCTCCGGCAATTCATCCTACGTTTGTACTTGCCTGCTGCTCGCGGTGGTGCACCGTAAATGTCTCCCTCTAGGCCGCTTCCTCACCAAGCCGTCAACACCAAGCGTGCTTCAAGACAACAGAGGAGCAAAAGAAAAAGACAATGTCTACGGAAAAAACTGCAGATCCTTTGTCCATGGAAGAGGATGCAGCCCCTCAGTCTACGGAACAAACTACAGATCCTCTGTCTGTTGAAGAGACTGCAGATCCTCTATCTTTGACTTCACTTCTTTTGCCTATGGAAGATACTGTAGCCCCTCAGTTTACGGAACAAACTGCAGATCCTCTGTCTTTGGCTGCAATTCTTTCGCCTATGGAAGATACTGTAGCTCCTCAGTTTACGGAACAAACTGCAGATCCTCTGTCTTTGACTGGAATTCTTTTGTCTACGGAAGATACTGTAGCGCCTCAGTCTACGGCACAAACTGCGCAACCTCTCTTTTGGCTGCTCCAGCTGGAAGCTCTACTCTGTGAACGCTTCAGAGAGCTCGGGCATCAATTCGCACAGGTCCGGGAGGAGATTGTCACCCATGTGGCAAACGTGATTGCGGATTCGGCCGAGCAGGACTCATGGGACGCCCGCAAGTTTACTTGGCTGATGCTCCGGGAATGGCAGGACAACGGTGAGTCCCCCCCAAGCTGTAGGGGTGTCGCCGAGTTTGCGTCCCATGACAACCGACCCGGGGTGGCTGACGACAACGTCAAACAGCCCTCACCGACAAGGTATTCCCTGAAGAGCCGCCACCGCAGGACCTCTACCGTATAGACGTGTCCAGGATCGAGTCCCTCCGCTACCTGCCCAGAGATAGCTGCCTCCGCCCGTGGGACCACGCCTGTCTGTGCGCCGCGGAGCTCTGCAACACCATCCGCCTGGCCGTCAACACGAACGTCGTGCTGTTCCAAGACGTCCTCGAGGCGAAGCGGATAAGGCGTCCCGTCGGAGATCCGCCCCGGGACGCCGCCGTCGTGGGCCAGTCGAGGGCTGAGGAGCCCCTGATAGACGGCGACTTTCTCTGCTGGTCCGACTATCTGGATCGGCTGGAGAGCGAGCTTCTCAGAGCGCGACAGGCGATTACGGCGGTCAAAAAGCAGAATCTCGAAATGGCTAGTAGATTGTCCGAGACGCAGGCTGAACTCAGCGAGGCCCGAAGATCGTTGGGTTTATGACCGACCTCGTGAGGAGCGAGAATATTTAGCAGCCTAGGCTGGGGCCGCTCGGTGCCTTGCTACTCTTATTTTTGTTGATTTTCTTCTTCTTGTCAGCGTTAGTTCAAACAGGACTCGAAAGCGATAGGCAAAGCCAGTAGACTGTAGGATTAAAGAATAAAAGACTTTTGTATCACCATAAAAAGCTCCTAATCTTGCCACCATGTAATAAGACACAGTCGCCGAGCCCCCGTCTGGTAGCACGTCGCATCTATATCCAACCCGCCATGTGATGGAATTGATTCATAATGGTCTCATTAAAAGTATTATCAGAGCTAAATATCAGGTCATATACACCCCGCATTCTCGTGACATCATAGCAACATGGGAAATATGCAGTACAGCTCATTAGTCGCTTCCCAATCTCTTACAGTTTTCTTCTCTCCTAAAGACAAAAAAAAAAGGAGGGTCATTTAAAGGAGAGAATTTCCAGCAGAATCAAAAGACATCTAATGCAACCGCTCCTTAATGTACACCGTTGCCGCCAGCCCGGCGCAGCACCTCGTGCTCATCTCATGCCTGCACCATGAACACTTGACTGCCGTCGACAAGGCGCCGGCATATCCGTACTTGTCGACGGGACTCAGAACACTCTCTGGGTTAGCCATGGCCTCGTACAAATTACTCGGCATGTCGTGGTAGTACTTGCAGTTGCAGCACTCGACAAACACCTTGGCGACGGGCTCCCTGTCGGACGTGCTCAGCAAGGGGGTGGATTTATGGCGCAGAGAGCGGCCGACAATGTCGGGGACAGAGGGCAGGCTCTTTTCGGTTACGGGCGAGTCGGAGTCAGAGTCTGGGAGGACAAAGGACACTGGTGGTCCGAGGCGTTGCTTGTGCGCGCGCTGCGTGGGGGCCGTTGGTGGCTGCCGGCGCGCTTCCTCGAGGTATGTTGCCGGGGAAGCAGAGTTTTGAGACGACGAACCGGGCTGGTTATACTTTGACCGAAGCCTGAGGGGCTTTTCCTTTAGTGGCAGGGGCATGCTTGCGTCTGTGGTGAGTGTAGATTGGGAGTTTGATCGTCGACGGAGGCCGGGAGGTTGGACGGCGATGTCATTGTATACGTCGAGCACTTTTTCGGCGACTGCTTGAATGTGATCCATTTCGTCTTCTGAATTATCCGTGCTATGGAGAGGATATGTGGTGGTTGGTGGTGCGGGTAGTGATTTTTCTTTGCCGCGTTGCAGCTCCAGGGGTTCGGGTCTGCTAGGCTCCAGAGCCATACTCTTTTCAGACTGCGGTCGTGAAGTAGCCGGCGTGCTGACGATGGAAGTGGAGTGAAAGTCTTCGGAGCCAGAGTCCTCGGACGAACTGCCCGGGAGCTGGAAGCCGGGTGAGGCTATATACGTGGCCGCCTGGCTAATGGACACGGGGGCTTCGATGGCCTTACCCTTAGCCGTGTCCTTGAACTGGAATCCTCCATCTCCGCATAGTGGAAAGGATCGCCGAGTTGGAGCGTCTTGGACAGGAGACGGCTGCGGGCTGCTGCTGTGCCTGGGAGACGGCAAAGGCGGTATCGATCCGTCCAGACTCAACGTCGAGTTTCTCTTGGAACTTCGCCTGGGTGGTTCGGGGGAGGCGAGGACGGAGCCGTATCAAAAGTATCGCCCGTTGAGCAGGACGAAATGGACACATTATTACTGTGGTCCAATTTCGGCTTCTTCTCTAGCATCTTCTCTCGTGGCGGCGGACTAGCAGGAAACACGACATGCATCGGCTTTTGGGGGGATGCGGCGCTCGTTGGCCTCGTTGGGTCAAAAAGAAGTGCATCTCTTGGCTCGGAAATCGTTTGCTTCAAGTCTACAGCCACTGCACCAGGCCCGTTGAGATGAGCATCATTGTCCAAACCCATGTGTGACCCGGGCCGAGAGAGAGTCCTCAGACCAACTTTGGCACGCCACTTGTCGATCGTGTTAAGATCAGGGACGGCAGGTGCTGTCGGTGAAACGAGCGACATGGTCTTATGATGGTATTTGGTTTTGCTTCTGGTGATGGGCGGGTATCGACGCTGGTTTTCGCCATCGACGCCAGCTCTATGTAGTGGTGGTGGCGACTTTAGTGGTGCAGACCATCTGTCAGTCTGTTTTCCTTTGCGAAGAGCAGGGTGAATATTCGATTCATCTTCCACAGCTTGGTGATCGAGAGCCTGTTGCGCCGTGGCATTTCGTTGCATCTCAAGTTTTATGCCGCCGATAAAGCTCGAGTCTACGTCATGATCTACCGATGAACGGCGAAACTCAAAGGGGGCTCTGAGGAGAGATACAAACGACCCCGAGCGGCTCCGAGCCTTTTGAGGAGGTTTACTGGTGTTATTGACCGCCGTGGAGCTATCTGCTCGCTCCCGTCGACGGCCCCGGTTCGCATCGACATCAGACGCAGAGGCATGTTGCATCGAATAGGGCGAGCTCGCAGGCGGCTGCTTGACTAGCTTCTTCGCCTTTCCATTTCTCGACTCCTCCCTCTCCCTTCTCTCCGTCTTCTTCTCTGTCTTTCGTCTCTCATACGCCTCCCAACTCGGCGAGTGGCATGGCGCAGGTGCCGACTCGGTAGGAGGGAACTCAAACGAAACGACCTTGGGATACTTGTCGCTGGGCGTAGGGACAATAGTGGAATCCTCATCCCTGGGCGAGTAGTCTCTACCGTGACCCGCGAATAAATCAGATCCGCTCATGGTGATGGGTGCGCTAGCATTGATGGCAAGAGGGGGTAGTTGTGGAGGCAAAGAAGGATCACGAGGCGGCATATTGCTTTTTGGCCGATTCCTCTGCATGTTTCCTTGTGTTCGACGAGTGAGTATGCCCGGGCGAGTAGGGGTGGCGTTTTTGATAACAGCTGTGGTGGCGGGTTGAGAAGTTGTGTTTGAGGGTGCGGACGGTTGTGAATGTGCGTGAAGGCGACCAAACTGTGAACAGTAAGCCTTGTAAGTCGGGATTCAGAACATGGGCCATACAGAGGCCCGAGTGCGTGATGAAACCTGCACAGGAGTGGAATCGAAAGAGCGAGAGAAGAGAAAAAGAAGAATCTGCACAAGTACAGATACACGGTAGACTCTGAATGTGCGGCAGGTTCTTACCATATATTGCTTTTCGAGGTCCAACATGCGTTGCAGGCTGTTGGAGCGGCCCGACGGATTGTTGGATTCGGACATGGCCGCAACTCACAAACTAAGGACGAAGTGGTTGGGCTGGCAGACCAGTAGACGCTAACAGCTGGCCGACAGCTGCCAGCCGTGGGTGCGGGAGCTTGCCAACTAGAAAGTATGGACTGTGAAGTCCCCAACGGGCTCGGGCGACCACGACTTGAATGATGATGCAATGAATGCGGCGGCTGAAATGGCTGGCCAGCACCGACTTTTGTTATTTCTCCTCCTTTGTTTTGTTCTGGTCCGTTGCGCCCTTTTTCAGATGCAACGTCCGAAACACACCCAAGGGGGCTGGCTTTGTCGTCTCTAAAGAGTGGTGGCGCGATGCGGGCAGTGGGCAAGATTCAAGAATAGAGTCGCTGGTCGAGACGAGCGCGATTTTGTCGATCAGGGGCAGATGTGTCGTTAAGAACGAGTACACAAATTTTTAACCTTGGATATTATTGGCACTGCACGAGTTGCAGAACAGGCAGCGTACCGGAAAGCGTGGAGAATCGAGTTCGTTGATAGTATTAGATAGATGGTATGTGTGTGAGCAGACCACGATAAACGCAGCAAACCCTCAAAAAGTCACAAGGGGCCGATCGGGTCGTGCCAGGAACCATTGACCATATGTATCCGTGGACGGAAAAAAATCACCATCCCAGCTGAACAACTGACAGGACCCGGTCACACCAGACATGCAGAGGTGCAGTAGGGCGCCTGTCTGGTCCTGGAGATCCGGGTCGATCGCGGCCTGAATACGAGGGGCTTGGTCGAGGGTGGTGTGGCCCGCGCTGGTTGGAGCAGACAACACAGTCGGAGGTTGAATGTTGGACATGAGACAATACGCGAGGTGGTACGGAAGTGAGAACAATTGCCTTTGTGTCATGACACAAGAACCAAGATGCACGGACGGCCATACTTGCAGCACCTGTTGTTCCCTCAGGATCGTCAGATTTCTTTACAACGCCGGCTTGAATGGTTCCAACCCCCCGGTTCGCCCTGGTTCCATCTTGATTCACTGATGGATGCTGACCTGATACCAACGCGTCCGACGTAGGGACACGGTGCCGCCGCGTACACAAAGCGACAATCGTAGGATGCGAAGCGACAAAGTCGAGCGCGCCATTCGAATAGGACCGGCCGATGATACAGCAGCATCTCATGCTCCTCTTCCGCAAGCCCGAGCACGTAACATGGAGGTGGAGGTTCCGCCCTCAGCTGCTCCCGCACCACGGCACACCGCCAGCTCGGCTCATGTTCCCGCAGGCGGTGCCGGCCGTGGCGTCTTTACAGCACTGGCGGCCTGTCCAAAGAATTAGTAGTTTGGCGCTTGCTGTTGGCGCTGGACACGAAGTTATCATGCGGGTTTCATCATGGCGGCCAGCGAAATACGAACTGTGGCGCGACTTTGTGTTGCATGGTTGGCAGCTGGCAGTCCTCCAGTGGCCGAGTCTGGCTGGCAACTTTTGCTCGATGCCCCGCCAGCCCGCCCCACTCTTCGACTCCTGCCACCCCTGCCACTTGTTTCCTGCCCCCGGCTACCGCCCCACCTTCCCCCCTCCCCGGGCTCGTCCACCCCGGTTGGCGGGCTCTCTCAATCGAAATCTGCATCTGCATGGCTTCATCTTCCAGGCTCTGTCCCGCATGCCTGCGTCTGTAATTAGAATAGACCTGGGCCTGGTAAACGTCATGCACGGACTATCCTTGCCACGGTTATTCCGCAAGTGGGTGGTGTTTCCGGCGCTCATGTCCAACAGCATCTTTGCATTTTGCGTCGAGAGTTGATGCCAAGCACTTCTCGAATACATACATACTACTTGGTACTAGTATTACCGACACTCCGGCAAGGCTGCTGAAATCATGGCTCGCTCTGGAGAACGAGAGGCTGGACCCTCATCACGTGGCCGCCCTCCACAGTAGCCACCTACTCCTTGGGCGGCCAGATAACCGCCCCGGAATTATCCCTACACTTACGGGCTCTCAAGTCCCACGAAAACCTGCAAGTTCCACAGACAATTCCTCCTCTCTCGGCCTCGGCTGCGATCTGCCTCCTTTGGCACGTCATGTCATTGCCGCCGGGACATTTTTTCGATGGGTGTAGAGGCTTGATGCTGGGCAAGTGCTGCGGCGGCCAGAGCAGCATCCCAGCCTCGTCCCTACATTTGCTGCCCTCCGGATCCCAATACTTCCCGCAAGCTTTGCAGACAGCTTGACCTGTCTCGCGCTGTGCCGTCGTCTGCCCTCCTTCGCACTGGATTCGGCCGGCTCCAGCGCTACACGTTTTGAATGGCCAGAGCAGCACGCCCGCCGCATCTCTGCATTTGCCCTCGTCGGGGTACCAGTTGGAGCCGCAAATACCACAGACAGCCTGTCCTGTCTGGAGCTGCGCCGCCGTTTGCCCGCCTCCACACTTGGTGCTGTCATGATGGACACACGTCGATTCAGCGGGCGGCTCTCGTGGCCAGAGAATTGCTCCCGTCTTGTCCTTACACTGGCCATCTTGAGGGGACCACGCCAGCCCGCAAACGCCACAGGCAGCACGTCCTATTTCAAGCTCTGCTGCCGTGGGCATCTCAAGCTCCATTGCCTTCTTACGGACCTTGGTACAAGCAGCCTTCAGGTTCGTCTTGAGCTGTTGCTCGTCCGGCGGGGTCTCGTCAACTCGTTCGCAGGTGCGGAGAACGTCGTTGACGCTAATCAACCGCATCTTATTTCTCTTCCCGTATGATAGGAGCTGCAGGTCTTGTGGCCGCCGCCTCGGGCCCTCCAGTATCCAAAAGACCTGCTTAAAGAAGTTGATTAGCGCTGCCTGGTTGTCATTACCGCTGATGTCGTTCCGTCGCGGCCCTCCAATATACTCCTGGAAATCGTTAATACTATCATCAAGCTCTTTCACAGCCCACCCAATCGGGTGATCCCACTCGCGCAGCTGGTTCAGCACATTACGCAAATAGGGAGCCAGAACATTGAATCCCACCAATGTGCCCGCTTTTGCGTACACACGGAAACCAGTTGCGAGTGATTTTGGCTTCGCCGGGTCCATTGGCCCACTGGGAGAAGCCTTTGGCTTGGTCGGTTTGCTTTCCGGCTGGCCAAGCTGCTTTATGCAGTTGTCGTTGCCGTTGCCGGTACAAACCGCATCAATCATGTCGTCTAGACTTTTGCTCACAGGCAGTGTCTTGAATTGCTTCCAAGTGTCCTCGTCCCAAGCTGTAGACAATCGAGGGAACCCAGCGAGCTGTGGTGCCTCGCCATTACCTCTTAGCTTGTGGAAGTTTGGGTTGAAGTGTGGGTTCTTGTGAAAGCGCTTCAACTGTCCCCTCCGCAGCTTATCTTGAGTTTTCTTTCCGACTTTGGGGTCAGCAAAATCATGCTTATATGTGACTTCCCACCAGCCTTCAATCTGCTCAAATGGGATAAAGCCAATAGCTGCATGCTCGTTTTGCGCGGGGTATGGTGAGTATTTCCCAAGAGATCGATTTACATCAACCATCCTTTTGTCGGCGTGGATCTTGTAAATGTAGCCCTTCTCGCCTGGATCTTCGTCGTTGACAGCGAATGTAAGGGATGTGGCAGGGTCGGCGCTCGTCGAGACATAACGTGTAAACGGAGCCGTGTCTCCAGCCGCATGACGAAACAGGCTGCTGCCGTCTTCCAATTCTTCCCAGGACAGTTTATCCCCTGAGAGTATCCTCTGCATGCCCCGCGAGTAAAACCCCCCATCATTTTGAACTTGTTTTGGGGTTCTCTGTATCTCGCCGCGGTAGACGTGTCGCGGAAATTCATCATCGAATCCTCCGGATTCAGCGTCTACGCCGCGACGCTCAAGTGTCGGTTCGAAGCTGTGTCCCGGCTTCAAGTGGCCCTGACACAACCAAAACAGCAGCAGCGGCGTGGCTATCGAGACCCAGGGACTTGCCTTCATCGTGAAAGAATTGCTCAAGAAATCCCTATCGCAACAGGGCCGCGGTGGCACTGGCAAGTACCCAAGTTAAAAGGTGGCTGTTTGCTTTTCGCAACGTAAATTGCAAAGGAAGCGTAGCCATCGCAAGCATTATATAGTGTACAAAGTATGCAGTCGCAACACAATATCAGGGCCACGCCCTCATCTTTTCCCCTACCCATCTCGAAGGATGTAAGCGAAGAAGGAACTCGAAAAGTGGGGCATGGTAGGAATACTCCGGAGATGCTTGAATTACTACTAGGGTTGTGATCCGTTACCCAAGTCAAAAACTAATGATTGTATCTATTGATGCTCTCGTGTGTTCTTGTCGAACCGGGGGGGGGGGCTTTCTGGCCCTGCCAGGTTACACCAGCGGATGCAGCTATGGCTGTAGCCCGTAAGTGATCCTGCGCTTAAATGTCTGGTTGACAAGGAGTGGAATATTCAAATTCCATCCATGTGACGTCGTGAGGGCACGAGCAAGTCCGGATGAGACCTGGATGAAGCGATTGCTCACAAGAACAGGAAGGGCTTCCCAAGAAAGCCCCGTGTCGAGCTATCCGAGTCCTAAAGTGGGGCCGTTTACTTGCAATCCAGTTGCGACAAGAAAACGGTGATGTAATGCTATCAGAGTCGTTATAGTTGAATCGCGTGACTCCAAGCCTTCTATGTGCACTTATCCCATCGTCTCTATAACCCTAGAACAACGGCAAAAGAAGTTAATTAAGCTTCCCTTTTTTTTACAGCCATCTTAACCAGCCACCCTTTACTTCCATGCAAATAATGATGTAAGCATCGTGCAAGCACTCTATTAACACAACATGTCGGCTGTACTTGAGCCAGAAAACCGCAACAGACCACGTAGGAAGAATACGTTAGTAATCTTGAAAATCAAATATTACATGGATTGTTGCACATTAGAATAACCCGAGTCTGTCTACCAGCCAAAACTTTGGATATGACAATAGCTCAGTGAGGGCTCAAAGCAATAACTTCCTTTGTCTAATAACAGTCTTTGATATAGGAAGTCCTTTGTTTGTCTCAAGACTTACCTAGGTAGTTAACTAAAAAGCTTTATTTATGCAAGAAGTGGTGCGAACCTTTTGCCCTGGGTCCCGTGATCGTAGCCCTTGTGTAACCGTAGACACTTGACACGCTTAGAATCCCTGGTGCCAATACGAATATACACCATGTTAAACAACAATCCGCTGTGGAGAAAGGTGCTATTACGGAAATTCACGACGAAATAGGTAGTTCTAGACAAAGGATAATAGATGTAATAGGGCTAGTTGTATGGAGCACTATCCTAGAGGATGACTTTTGAAGGATGAAGACCCTATCAAACCGTATCTTGAAAGGATTCCTCCCACACATTTGCTCCCCACTGCGGTGCTGGTCCCACGGGTCACAAGGGACTCGGGAGTGGGACCCGGAACGAGTAGGGTACTGCAAATAAACTTGATACATTGAATCACACAACAACCGATGTCAATGCTAGAAGAGTGTGCGTTACACCAGGACTCACGGATAAGGGAATATTTATATACTTGCATAGTTCTTTTAGGTTTTTCAATTATATTTAAAAGCTATTCATTACTTATAAAAAGTATAAGCTGTTAAGGCTTCAACTGGGACGGAAATAGAAAAGCCAATATACGTGGCGGATAGAGCTTTTAGCTTGGGCAACCCTGCCAAGGAACCTCCGTTCAAGGACGCACGTTGGTTTCACGGTAAAAGAGATTTTGCAGAGTCACAACAGATGGGCAAGAAGAAAGGAATTGAAACCGCGCAACGCGGCAATAAGAGGACGGCCGCCCAGCCTCGGCATCGTAGGGGAGCAAGTAGTAAATTTTTAACGAACCTAAGCAATGCTCAGTTTCTCCCAAGTTGCACAAGGTACTCGTCAATCCACCTTCTTGACATAGAATGAAAAAAGAAGGTCTTCATGGCCTTGCTTAGACATGTCCAACTCGATAGTACCCAACTCAAAAAGGGAATGGACATCGACTCTATTGTCGAACATGCCCGTTACTTCCTTCGGGAAAACCCACAGCTCGCTCATCTTATCGTACCCTGCAGGCATGCGGCGACCCATGACGCATACATAATCTAACGCATGGGTTTTCTTCCCAAACAAGATCCTGTCACTGCCAGCAACCTCACCAAAGTTGAAGGCTTGGAAGCTGAAAAGCGGCTTATCCCCCGGCTTCTCGTCGATGTCTGTCATTGTGGGAATAGGGTTAGCGCTAGGGACAGTTGGCCAGGGACCATGTATCTTGGGGTCACTCTCACAGTGAGTGTAGAGGTTGTCCTTCACGCGAAGACGTCGTCCGAAATATGTCACTTTCTTGAGTGAATCCTTCCCCGACTAGTTAGCGCCAAGCTCGACGGGAAACCGCCATGTTACGTACCAAGACTTTCAAATGGAAATCATGAGGGCTTGGGTATGGCGGTCTTGTTTCCGCGTGACCTGGGTTCGCAATGACTTTGGCAACCTGAAATGGTCGTTAGGAGCGAGCGCAAAGTCACAGCGGGGATGTGCTTTGGATACCCAGTCCTTATACCCTGCCACCACATTACTTGCTTCATCATCCAAAGACTCCTTACTCCTTCTGCCGTGTACATAGTGATTTTCAGCAACTGTGGTATCACAGGTTAGAGACGGAGATGAAACGCTTAGTTCGTAGGATGGGAGTAGCATACTCGCACGGAGAGCAGTCTGAATGGAAAGGTATTCGGTGAAGTCGATGGCAACTGACCAGCTCTGCCATCCTTCAGCTTCACATAGTCGTATGCAACGTTGCCATGGAGTGTTGACTTACCCTGTTTGTCGCAACTGAGTAATCGAAAGGCTTGAAGTGTTTGCGGGGGTCGAAACCGGGGATGTTGGTGTATTCATCGAGAACCGCACTGCAAATGTGTTGGCCTCAATGTTTTCCGGTCGAGGTACGAACTGCTTACTATCGCTTCTCTTTATGCTCCTTGGCTTTAACCAAGAACTTATCGGCGAAAGCCTTGAGCTGGAGGAGGCCGGAAGAAGGATCATCTACTTCTGACACACTTTCTGGAAATTCTCCAACATACAGCATGCGTATTTTCACCTCGGAGTGCTTATGGATCTTCTCCATGCTGGCCTTTATCTCCTGCGTGACCTGGACTTGGGCTCCGTACGCGCTGAATGCAACTTCGGCCCTGTGCAATGGGTTGCATTAGCACGAGAGCCATTGTTTGCCTTGGGGCACGTACGACTGCTCAATCTCTTGTTTCTCGTCTGAGTTGGTGGTGAATATGGACACGCGACCAAAGAGAGCCCCGCCAGTTACAAAGTCTTGAATGTTGTTAGAAAACGGCCATGAAGCGACATCAGCTGCGGCTGACATTACCACTGATGAAGCGATCGCCATAAGTTTCATGGGGGTTTTCCGGGTCTGTCCAGTTGAACTGGTATTTCAGCGCTGCGCTTGGCTGTTTCTTAACATCGACCCTGACCAAATATGTCATGAAACTTGTCTCAAACTGGGCACATCACATGGTAAGAATCATGAAGGAATATTTTGCTCAGGGTTATGCGCGACATACATACCTCGTTTCGGTCAAGAAACCTTGCAGTAGCTCCACCGCCCTGATCAAGTCCCTGAATGGTCGCTCCAGCACTGATTTCTAGTGAGCGGATCAATTTCCTGCAGTATCCTATTAGTAGAGAAGCAGTGACGGCCTCTAAGTGACACAATCTTCTCACTCATAGTCGGTGATTAGTTCCGAGTAGTATTCCATGGCCCCTCTAACAGAAACTTGGCCTTCCACACCGTCTTCGACAGTCACGGCCTTGTGCATACGACCACGCTGAATATAAGTGTTGAAACTAGAAGGGTATTAGCAAATGATACGAGACAATATGGGCGTCACATGTGTTCTTGTCACTTGCCCTTGACCTCGAGTCATCCCCTCGTGGTATGGAATCAGGTCCTGGTTGGCCATGGTCGATTGATACATTCAGATACTGAGGATCAATGGTGAGAGGTGTCCAAGTATGATTGCTGACCGAATTCAACTGCTAGTGAAATACGGTGCTAGTTGAAGTGCAAGAGAGGCTATCGGACCTTTTTATATCTCATGAGGGTATAAGGAGAGCGAGTATCTTATAGACTGGATTGTGCAAAACACTATTCGTTGGGAAATGCAGGTACAACATCACGGTAGTGGAACATGTTGGGCGGCCAGTCAGTAAACCGTCAGAAAGACTGTGGCAATAATATGGAGATAATTGCCGCAATGTATTCTTGTCTGCCCTGTCCCCTTGTCTGACTTGAATAGTTGAGGTCCGTTGTCTGTACCCCCAACGACCGGAATTTATTCAGGTGGTTGGGCAGCTATCATATTTTGTACGGAGTAGTCATTGGGAATCTAGGACAGAATGCTGCTTAGGACGGCCTTACTGAATGACGTGTCCATGATATTTTGATAGAAATACCTACTTAGTAACTATGCAGGCCAGCGTTGCCACGAAGTGAAACCAGGGCGTGTACCTTGACAAACCTGGAGTAGTAGGTCTCATAAATGGACCTAGACCTAGCCCCATATAGAGACATGCCGGGTGAATGTAACTTCACTCGTAAGACTGGCATTCTCACCGCCAGTAACGAGGCAATACCCTCTTTGGATCATTACTGTTCCAGGACGCACTACCCTACCCGGCTCCCACATATAGGACTGGTTTAGAAAGTGCTTCCCATCATTAGGTTCCAGTCGTGACAGGGACACCATGTTGATCCAAAATATTTAGCCAGTGCAAAATTAGAACCGGTTACATCCTCAGAGCAGCCCATGTATTACCAGAAGCATCGATTCTTCCACAGCAAGGACCAGGTCTGACTTCTGAAGATGTAGATTTCGGGCCGGGGATGACCCCAGAAGGGCCAGTTTATCTTGATGGCAACCAGTCCAGAAACTAGAAAACAGGACAAGGGTACTTTGTCTCCTTCGCCATACAAGTACTATAATGATCCGCGTACTAGACATAGAAGATGGCGAGATTGGCTTGGTACAAAGCTCAGCGCCCTAGAGCCTACGTGAACAACCGAAAATACGGAAGAGCAAAAGGCCCTTAGGATACAACAAGTTGAGTCCTTTCTGTACAACAAGTTGGCTCCCGACCACTGTTTCGGAGGATGTCCGAGACTGACTGTTATCACCCCTTACCCTCCATTGAGGTCTTGGAGTTGTCTCTACAATTGTGGATTGCCTCCTGATATGTCTCCCGACTTCTCTCATTTCTGTTGCGACTTGAGCACCAAGAACTGAGACCTCTCCAGTCCCCTCCTACTCAGCAAATAAGCGGCTTAAACGGTGAAACGCCGGTGGAAAGACATGTGTACTAATTCTTACCAGCCCCAGAGAAGTAATGCAAGGCGCCGCCAACAAATGGCATTGACGTTGTAATACGTACAGCAACCTAGAGTTACATCAGACTCTGTCTTGCAGCTGGGACCATCTAGCGTGACAGGAAACCTAAGAAAGCTGAAGCATGGTTCAAAGGACTCGACTAAGGGCGAAGGCGGCAAAGAACAATTCAATATAACTACCCCTAAATGCTAGAATCCCAAGCAATGCGACGGGATATTGACCGGCACAGGTTATTATATTGTGCAGTGGATAGTCGGTTTCTGGTGGCACAAGTCATCTGCCGCCTGCAGCGACCGGCCGTTCATCCCCCAGCGAGGGTTGCTTAGTCGTTCTGCATAAAGCTAGACCTGGCCATGTTTGGATTCTTGTACTCGAAGACTCAATATGTCGGGTTAGATTCAGACATGTCTCTCGTCTGACTGGCGTGTTTCATGGACAGCATGGCCGTTGTGCAGGCAAGTACGTACGCTCTGCCGAGTTTGTATCCACTACCTGATGCAAACTATCTCGTTCCTCTTGCTGAGACGACAGTTCAACTAGCAATTCTTGTTTGGGGCCCGATCTAACCCCAGCAATTCAGCCCACATAGCCACGACTGCAATGCGATAATTTTGGAGGCGCTAGCTAAGAGTTCCAAGAGGAAAGAACGACAAACCACAGAGAGGGTGTGGAGAGACGGATGTATAACCTCGCCGGGGGGAAGAGTAGGACAATGAGTTACTGACAAGGGTGAGTTTCCTATTGACATCTCGGCGGCTCTGGTCAGAGTCCCAGTAGGCGCAAATGCCTCTGCGCTGAAATATAGATGTACTTCTCTGCCACAGGCATAACAGTCGGTGTAGCCGGACTTCAAATGCCGCATGGTATCAGGGTAAATGACTTTCCTGAAGAGCCACTGAGCCACAAATGCCAAAAATGAAATCATGCCTTACTTATGTGTCTCGGGTTGCTCCCGCATCTGCTATGGCCTAATTCTCTCTTTGCGCTTGTCGTGCTTACAAAATGTCGTACCATGCAGTCTTCTCAAGGAACTTAGATGCTCGTATCATAGTGGCTGGCTACTCATAACGTAGGTTTGTCTTTCGTATCGGACGTAGCAATTTCATGCATGTTGGACCATTTTTGAGATTCCATATCTCGATTCCATGTGGAGTGTGCAATCAAGATATGTCTAAAGGTAACATCGTTGGCACGTAGTCCATTCTCTTCACACGGTGCTGCTGGGAATCGCATGATTCTGGTGTCACTCTTTGCTTGTCCTGCTTGTCTAGTACAACTGACCGATAATGCGGACTGGCCCATAGACTGACTAAACATACATACAGGACTGAGACTTGGGACTCGGTATAGAATGACTATGTTTGGGCTAATATTTGTATGCATGTCGTAGCCCACCCAGATGCCATATTACGACTACTATTGCCTCTTGTCGCTCAGGTGGCAAGAGGGCGTTCGTGTTTCAATCAACAGAGGCAGCTTTATGTGTCAGATGTGCGTGAGCTATATTGCTAGGCAAAGCGGCGAAATGATTGACTACAAAATGGATGCTAGAGTCTAGCGATTCCCACCGACGTCCTGCCAAATTGAGGGTCGGTATACTGTGTAAGTGGATAAGCTGTATAGCAAAGGTCTTGCTTTATAAGAGAGCTCAGTCAGTATGCGAAATATCTGGTGCCCGCCACTAGTTATGTACTTGGTTGAGACATGGCGCTGCTATATGCGGCCGGTGAGATGCATACAAAAGTTGTACGAAGGACGACATGTGAAACAGGTATATGCATACTCTCAAGACACCTGCAAGCGTCTTCACAAACATGGCGAATAGCATTCGGGCGGCATTGGAAGGTAGCTGGCTGATCCCAATGTGTAGATCTGTGCATAATATCTGTCCAGTAGACTCGCCACAATCTGTATATGTCATGCGGGCATGAACAAATACCTACTGACGACTGCAAGATTACATAATATCAATTGGAAATTCGCCAAAGTCTACATATTCGCTCCTCCCTTTTACACAATATAAAAGAGATTTCTTAGTATTGATTAAGCAGCGTTTTGACTTTTGGCTCTAGACAATTCTCGAAGCTGCCATTTATTTAGCAAAATTTGATACAGAAAGCTGAAGCTAGCAATGGAGACGGATCAAGGAAAAGCATACGCCCAGTGGGTAGTCCTAGAATTTATCAACCGTATGAGACAGAGTGATCTTAAGATCAAAGGCGCGTGGCTCCGTTGGTAAGTGTTGTCCATTCCTTGTATGGTTTTGATATCTTTCTTACTTTAGAGTAAAGGGGCAAATTTCATAAGGATGGCGATAAGGATACTGAACTTTCGACAACGGATGTGAATACCGTCTCTGCTCCTCCTGGAAAGAGATGTACTGTCTCCTCATGCGGTCGAGAGAGTTCACCATCAGGAACCGAAGGAGATCTTGACCTCTATGACGGCAATACTAAGATCTGCAAGGTCTACTGGGACTGTCCTTGGGGAAAACCCACAAATACAGCGCGGATTCTGGACTATGATCCCTCAACCTCTGATTATGCTGTTGTTCTTGGACCTTACAATACCAGTGGTGGTGCTCTTGGCAGAGTCGATATTACGGTGTCAAAACTGGGTTAACCACATCAAATGGATGCGCGCGAGTGGCCTCGGTGTGGGTTTTGTCCTGAGTGAGTTGGGTTTTCCCACATCTTTTTTGCAAATGCAGGGGTCTGGTTCTGCTATACGGAGAGTCCGCTATAATGAATAACTACCTGATGGGCAATCTATACTTGAGGCGTCTTTTTACCGTCGTGCGCACCTTGCCAGGCATGGTGTTATAAGGAAGCGGTGTAACAGTAGACATTGCCTCTACCAGTGCAAACTTTCATTTCGGAAACCGAATATATTAGACGGCCGAAGCTGGCATCTTGGCGTCGCCTTGAAGCAGCGGCATAAAAATGATATGTTCCGGGCCAGCCACGAATAGCTCACATCATGGGGATACAACAGTAAACCGAGCTGGTCCTGCGAGAAAACAAAAAGAAAAAAAAAATTCAAATATGCCATCTGTTTGGCCTTCACCGGGGCCGAAAAACGGCCGACGACAACGCGCCCCCATTCGATGCCTTGACCTTTTATTGACCGGACTTTGCCCCCGAGACCAAGGTGTTTGGATAATATCCACGAATATCTTGTAGTATACACGAATATACTATAATACAAAGAGTCATGGTTGAGTACTTGATCTACACGGCCCAATACATGAAGCCGAGAATCCGCCAAGCACTTGCTAAACGCTGCCACTATCCTCCTTCCTTGGTCCTGGCTGTCGTCCAGGAGAGCCGTGGCAAGAAGCAACGCGCCGTGAATCAGGAAGGAGGTGCCTCGTGCTCTGTGTAAACATAAACAGAGGCATCCCATGCTTGTGTCGGAACCTTTTTTTCTTTTCTTCTTCTTCTCAAATCGGACCGTCGCCACAATGGAAACCGCTGTCGTCAGCAGTGTCGTCGCTTAGTGCGCGCTTATACTTGCGCTCCTCACCTATCTCGGCTCGGAAAACCTCACACGGCTCACGGACCGTCGCCATAATGGAAACCGCTGTCTCCGGCAATGTTATCGCTTAGTGGGCGATTATACTTGCGTTCCTCACCTATCTCGGCTCGGAAAACCTCACACGGCTCACGGACCGACTCTTACGCTTGTTACACTTTATGACGCCTCGCTTGCCGGCCGTTCGAACCTGGGTCTCCAAGCGGTGCGTGCCCGGCCCCCTCCCCCCCAGCGCTGACTTCAAATTTTGTTTTTAGGGAGCCATTCCAGTAGGGCTCGTCAAATAATTACTGGGGGAGGGCCTGGGACTAGGGCCTGAACCAGCGCTTGTACCTCATCGTGGTGGTTCAGTCCAGTAGCCTGCTGAAGTCAAGTACGTATTGACATATGTAGTCTCAAGGTACCAGACTACAGTGGGTGAAGCCAACACAAGCACTCGCGTTCGACTCTGCAGACCAAAAAGGCATGTTTTTCTCCAGATGCACCAGTGAATACGTCTGATGGCTGACCATTCATTCTTGGACTCGTGCTTTCTTTCAATATGCCGCCGCTTGAAGCATGGTGTCGCTCTCCCGTCGTGGTCTGCTGTACCGAGGCCCACCACATTTGAAGACATTCACAGAGCTACGAGAACTTGTTCTTCATGTTGCTTTCAGTGAATCGCACCAAGGCTACGAGAATTTATTCTTCATGTTGCTTTCAGTGAATCGCACCAAGGCTACGAGAACTTATTCTTCATGTTACTTCCTGTGAATCGCACCAAGGCTACGCGGGTGCAAGTCGGCCTCGTTGTGGCTTTTCCCTACCGCTGTCCCGAGGCAATATAAAAGGACAAGGCTTCTCTTCCCCTGTCCCTCGCCATACAAAGCAAACCAGACCCGCCCGAGATGAAGCTCCTCAAGCGCTTGTTCTGCCGCGATACGACAACCAGGCATAAAAGGCCACGCCAAGATGCTGCGACGCTGCTACATATGCCCATTGAAGTTATCCTTCACATCATTGATCAACTGCCTCGGCAAAGCTTATACACGCTTGCTCAGTCTTGCTACGCTTTACAAACTATTATTCAAGACCATTACCTCAACGCCATCGGTTCCTCGCAACATCGGACCCAATCTCTTGATTTTTTCGGCTGTCTCTCCAATGAACTCCTCAACTACTTGGTCTGCGACAAATGTATCGGGTTCCATGCCGGCAAATATAGCAATTTCCCTCGGGGCCAATGGCGCGAATATCAATTTAATACCATGATGCCGGGTTGTAAGCGTTCAACGCGCTGCACGTGTCGAGGCTGCCACCCTGCTCATCTCTGCTCATGTTATCGGCGCGACATGACTCATGTCCCAAAGCAGCACGTCGAGCTTGTGCTCACGTACATGGATCGGCCGCCCGTCTTGGACAATAGGGTATACGATGGCAGTGTGTTCGTTGAACACCGGCTCGCAAACCCCCTCTCATGCACGCTCCCCCTGATGGTGCGAGTGCCCTCACATCCGTCTACAACGTATCGCTACACTATTATATCCCGAGTGGTGCAAGGCAGGCTTCTGCTTTTCCGCCAAATTCGATGGGCGAATATCCATCCCAACGACCGCCGAGCACTCCTTGTTCTGCACTCTTCTCCATGCGCCGTCTTGACGACGCAAGGCAGGTCCATGTCGGACCTCGTGTCTGTCTCGGCCGCGACGAAATACGGAATAATTGGAAAATGCCACCATTGCATGGCCGAGTACAGCCTCTGGAGTCCTGGCGGGAGTGGCATCGACCGCATTTGGCAAGACCTTGGCAGCGCCGATGACCCGAGGCATGTCTGCTGCACCGACATGGTTTCGGACAGAGAAAGGGCCGATAGGGAAGCAGGGGATATTGTCGAGCTTTTTGGACCGATATAGTCAATCTTTTGGGCAAAAGAAGGGAAAGACGGGCGCAGAGACTGTTACACGGTTGGCACACAACAAAGGGCGTTGGGCCAACAAAGGTTACACAACAACAAAGGCAACGGTCACGAGGCCCGAAGTCGGTCACAAGCAAGGGCTGCCTCAGGCACACAGCCCTCACCGACTTCTTGTATTTTGTCCCTTAAGGCCTCGTGCCAATCCAAGGACCTTTGATAACCCAAAGTCGATTATTATAGATTAAATTGAACCCTCTGTTCCAAGCCTAGTTACCCTGCCCTTGTCACAAAATCAAACCATTCGAGTTCTGCGAGACATTCTGTTTTTATCCGTAATTGCTGTGCCTTGATCGGAAACTGGCTACATTATGCCCCGTCCATGATTTTGACTATTTTCGGTGACTCGTTTCCCAAGCTGCATGTCAGCTCTGGCACATGCCTCCATCTTTCTGATCCTCTTCAAACAAGGCCGCATGCAAATAAACGCCTCGCTGTGGTAATGACTACACAACAGAAATGAAAAATACAGTAATTACCGCTCGGTACGTTGGCAGCATCCATTCTCCATCAGACAAAACTGGTTGGCCCGCTCAGCCAAGGGCACTCCTGTACGAAGCCACATCTGCACATCTCGGGCTAATATGCGTCCACAACTCATCCTGTTCAGTGTAATCGTGGAGTCCATTACCCAGCGCGTCGCCTTCGACAGCGTTACACATCAGTGTCCGCCAAAGCCTTCGACACCACGCCTTGAATCTCTTTGAAAACTCGTTGGGAATCTTGAGCCTCACCGCCACCCACTTGTACTCCGGGGCGTGGTCCTCTATCAGCGCCTCCTCCGGCTCACTCGGTGCCGGCGCCGACAGCAACAGATCCTCGTCGACCCACGTCTTGTGTTTGATGTGTCCAGGCGGCAGGGTGAGGCTGAGAAACTCCAGCGACGTTGCGACGGTAAGAGAACAAGCCCGCAGCGGGTTCACCATTGACTTCATGAAGAACGACATCCAGTGGGGGTACAGCACCGCAAAGTCGGTCATGGCGAGATGCGTGGAGCCCACAATGGTGAGCATCCAGCACAGGGTCTTGGATTCACGCGCCTCCTGGCAAAACCCGACGACGCGTTCGAAATTCTCCTTCCAGTGCATGAACGCCTCTGACGATATGGCAATGATGGGCTTGGCTACAATGTTCCCAGGGCCGTCGCCCCGGGCAGGAGTTCCCTGGCCCCAGGCGTCGAGAATGACGCCCTGTCCCAGCCACGCGAGAGACTGGTCTCGACAGAGTTGGATCGTGGTTGCGCCTCCAAACGAGTGGCCCATGGCGGTGACCTTGTCGAGAAACATGCTCCCCTTCCAGCTGTCCCACGCGATGCCCGTGAGCCCCCTGGAGCTGGAGCCGATGTTGCCCTTCTTGCGCAAGTTGAGGCGCGCGACGTCGTGCCCCCTGCCGCCGTTGATGAGCGAGAGCACATGGTATGCCTCTTTGATTTCTTCCAGCCTGAGCTCGATCTGCGCGTTGCGGAGGTGTCTGTCCACGCCGCGGGGGTTGTGTGGAGACGTGTCTTGGGCATTGTCCTTGGGCAAGATGTAGTCCATGATGTAGTACGGGTTGACGCCGCGCTTCGTCTTACGCTCAACTTTTTTCTTCCTAGCCCCGGCCCCGGCCTCGGACCCGTGCTCCTCGCCGTTGCCGGATACGATTTCCGCCGTTGAAGACTCAATCTCCGTTGCGCTGACATTCTCAGGCAGGTTGACCAGTGTCCTCGCGCCGCTTCCGTCCCTATGCTCGACCGCGACCACGATGAAGCCGAAGCTAGCTAGTTCGCCGCATATCGTGCTGTAGCACAGCCTCGAGCCGCCCAGTCCATGGCTGAATATGATGACGGGAAACGTGGGCTTCTCCGAATCGCAGCCGTCTTTTCCGCCGTCCTCCTTGTCGCAAGCCCCGTCTTCTTTGGGACTATTCTCCGCCCAGGAGTCTGCCAGCTGGGCGTTTCGAAAGGCAGGCAGCTTTGTGAAGAGCGACGTGCAAGCCAGATATCCCGTGACTGGGGCCGCGGGGATATTGAGAAACTTTGCGTATCCCTTGGAAGTAGCTATTCTAGGCGCAGGCATCCAATTGACGCGCCGGAGGTTGTGGGCGCCGCCTGAGGCTTGGATGGTCTTTTCGACGTCGCAGGGGTAGTATATGCCCATGAGGACGGTGTCCAGACGCAGCACTGGCTTGCCTCCGCGCTTCAGGTTCGATATGGGGCGCGGGTTGCAAGCCGGCACCTCGACGTCCATGTAGCCGACGTTGTAGGGGCCGTTGTAGTTGGGCAGACGGTGGAGGAATCTCTCCCGCAGCGTCTTGGGGGGAGTGATGGCCGACGTGCGTGCAGAGGTCTCAGTCGGCGTGGCTGTCAAGTGAACCATGGTGAGGGTTCAGACTATAACACTGGAGAAACTTGGATAGACATTTCATGTATTGACAGAAGGGTTTTTGTCTTGCTTGTAAAGGATCTGGGGTTGAGGCCATTTTGAGGGAGGGCTGTTGGCGGCAGGGATCTGGGAGTTATAAGGCTGATCGATCGTGGGCGCTGGATGGGAAGGAGTGAGAACTTGTGACGTCAACATTTGGCTGCGCGGCTCGGAAGCGAGGGGACCGGAGCTATGCGGGCATTGGCGCGCTTTGGGTCGTCGATGAGATCGGGCCATTGACGACTTGGGACTCGTGGCATTTGCCTTGCTGTTGGGATGGTGCATGTGTAGAAACTGAGCTGAATCACGGATTCTTTATTGCTTGCTCTGGGAGCGAGTGATGTCGAGCCAGCTGATTCATTTTGTCACTGCAAACGTCGAGTTGAAATTAGGGTGCGTGGGTTATTTGGCCACGCAAAGTCAAGTGGGTTTCTGAAGACTCCCTGCCATTGGCTAGCTTGAGTTCCTATTCAAGTCACGCATCTAACTACTCTGTACTCCGTGCTTGTCGCTCTTATTCTACTACGCAGTACTCCGTAGGGATTTTCACATCATAGCACTTCGGGCATAATAATGAAACTTGACTTATTATAATATTTTTTATTTTTGAAATGCAAGTACAAGTACCTGCGTAGTGCAAGCCCAGGTGTGAGTGACCAGCCCAAAAAACAGCTGACTAACACAACAAACCAAGTTGCCAAGTCATGGCGCGCTAATATTTTTCCGGCAGGGCAAATCGCCGTCCCCACTCACGTGAGCCTCGCCTCCCACACACAACCATTTGCCAAATTCCGCAAAAACTCCTTCGCCTCTCTCCGCCGACTGACTCCCTCATCCACAGCATCGCCAAACACAATCCATCACCATGGGTAAAGTTCACGGATCTCTCGCCCGTGCCGGTACGTCCTCGCCATCTCGACTCGATCAATAACATCGCTCAGCGAACTTGGACTAATCATCTCGCAGGCAAGGTCAAGTCTCAGACCCCCAAAGTACGAGAACCCACCGATCCTGCCGCCCGGCGAAACACTCTCCCTTTGACCGCGATCGCGAACGACGAAGACTGACTATTTATTTTCCTGCTGCGTTTAGGTTGAGCCCCAGGAGAAATCCAAGGTCCCCAAGGGCCGCGCTCTCAAGCGCCTCAAGTACACCCGACGATTCGTCAACGTCACCCTCACTGGTGGCAAGAGAAAGGTGAGGATCGAAAACGCCCAGCCACGGCATCTGGAGATGGGGAAAGGATGTGCTGACCACGGTGGCGTAGATGAACCCCAACCCCGGCTCGTAAAGATATCGACAGGAGAGGGGATGAAGTGAATGTCAAAAAATGTACAGGGTGGAACGCCGTTTCCTAATGGTTATTTTGAGAAATAAATCGGCGGGACGGAATACGGGTCGATCAGGAAGCTGAGCACCTCTGCGTGTGACGACTGGGTGCGACGAAGCGCGGCGACTTTTCTCGGGCGTCTTGGTGTCGTTCGTCAATAAAGAACATTCATCCGCAAACATCTCATAACCAGTGACTACGTGATGTGGCTTCCAACGACGCCGATGCAATGTTAGCTACGATGAAAGAATCATCAACCTGCCGGATTAGAATCACCAACTTGTAGACTGTTCTTTTCTACGAGTCCTGTACAACTAATCTAGGATCTCTTTTGACCCAGGCATCCTAGAATACACGCACCCAAAAATACAAGCCATCATGAGCACCCAAATCGTAGAATAACCAGGCCTTGTAATTCCGTTTCCTCCACAAACATGCCGCTCTTCCAGTCCTGCGTCAAAAACCACAATCACGTGACCAATATCAAGCTTCTGCCCCACGTCTCGTCAACCCAAAGCTTCATTGTTGAATAGGCCTCGCATCCCTCTTGGCCGCTCTAAACACAGCATCCTCCCTCACGCCGTGGACCAAAATCGCAAACCAAAGCCATGGCCGACGTAGACATGGACGTCGACCGACCCGCGTCGCCCCCGGCACGCAACGAATCCGAAATGCAAACACACACCAAGGCCACGGCCGTCCGATCCATCGAGGGCTGGATCGTGATTGTCACAAACGTCCACGAAGAGGCCGACGAGGAGGCCATACAAGACAAGTTCGGCGACTTTGGCGAGATCAAGAACCTGCACCTCAACCTGGACCGGAGAAGCGGCTACGTCAAGGTACGTCGTGCCCGCCCACCACCACGCGCGCAGAGGAGAGGAGAGGACGATTGCTAAAACACCGGCCGCAGGGCTACGCACTGATCGAGTACGCCACGCTGGAGGAGGCGCGGGCCGCGATTGACGGCGCCCACGAGACCAAGCTGCTGGACCAGACCGTCTCGGTGGACTTTGCCTTTGTGCGACCGCCGCCGGGCAAGGGCGGCAGGGGCGGCAGGGCGGGCGGTGGCAGCGGCGCCGGCGGGCGAAGACAGCGAAGCCGTAGTAGGAGCCCGGCTGCCAAGGACGAGTGAGGCGGTAGGGGCGTGAGAGAAGGCGCGGGATGGAAATGCCTCCAGGCCGATGTTTTGATCTACGCGGGTCAAGAGACGTCGGCACATGTACTCGATACTAATGAGGTATGATGTCCCTCGAGGCGGTGGGTGAATGATGCCCGGCTAACCTATATTAGAATGGAATATGGGCGCGGCAAACAGACTTGATTGCCACGTTTCTGACAGGAGGGCGAGTCTTATACCCCTGTTTGGGAATGTTTGTTTTTGCATAGTTGGCGACTGGGCATGAGAACAATGTCGTTATATAGAGCTATGCAAATCTGAATTTCTCCCCCAAGTGTCCAACCTTGGTTTCTACGGTCAATTCTTTGGAACCACATGAAAGAAATACTCAAGCATGGCTGCCATGGGAAATAGCTGAATGGTTCAGTTTGTTTCTACATCAGTATAATGTCCACTGAATTCTTCGCGACGTGAAACATCACCTCCCCATTCATTACACCGTGCACATAACACTCGCCCACTAGGCGATAATGCCCTTCTCTTTCAGTGGGACGAATCACAAATGGGACATCGCATCCATGGATGATGACTACGACATCGTTCTCCTGTGTCGACAGTGGCATTAATCCAATCAAGCGATCTTCCGTGAAACATAGCGAATGCTTGTTAGCGACGAGGCCAAGTGAAGACGCGTAAGCGGCACAATCTTCTGGTAGGCCGGTTGTGGATCCAGCAGTGGTGACGCCCATGTGTACGAGGAGGTCCAATGTTGCTACTGGGTACGCATAAGTGCACATGTAGTATGCCAATGCAACAAGTACCGGTACTAATAGCAAGACGTATATCCAGCGGAATACGGGCAGAAGAACCATGAACACTACAGCCGGCTTAACTGCAATGTACTGCATCCATGCCAGACCACTCAAGACGGCCACCTGAGCGATAACCGGCAAATATCGGATTCCAATGATGATCAAAGGTAGTGCCATGAGACAACCCATAAGAAGAAGCACAGAAGCCTTGAAAAACAAAGCTTGGTCATGTTTTTTCATGTTCTCATACTGTGAAGAAAATTCCGGTGGCGCTAGTTCGCCCAGCATGGTTCGATTGGCGACCATTGTTCGCCAGAAAGCTTCAATTATGGGTTCCCCTGTGGCATAGACGTTTCCAAGCCTCATGACCATGGATTCGTACATGTACACAGGTAGTAGTAACCTGCCCGACAGCACAACCTTTACACGGCTGACTGGTGTAGCACGGATATATAGCAGCCCCTGCTTGGCATCGCAGTCAAATATCACACTAGTACCTCCAGCAGCGTTGTACAGTTTTCGACCAAGATTATTTTGGGTTTCTGTATTCGTGTCCTTGCTACTCTCCCGCCTCTCTCCGGTAACATCTGCTTCGGCTATTTCGCCCTGAGTCTCTCTGGGAACAGTGGCTGTCTTCTGCGTATTGCTTGAAGCTAGGGCTGTCAAAGGTGGCGCAAGTTCCTCCTCCTCTTCCTGGCCTCTGTCGTGTGTTGTTTCTTCATTGGATATTAGGGCAAAACGAGTAAATCCAGGGTCTGAATCTTGCGAATGCCGCACCGATGTCCAATCTGGCACCCAAGAGGGCCAGTCCCGTGAAGAAATACTGTTTGATGTAATGCCAGCAGTTGAGAGGATTAGTGGGAGATGCCCATTGTTAATAAATGTAGCCGCGAATTGCGTCGAAACAATCGCGAGGCTTTGTTCCGCTGAGTATATAGGTTTATACCCGGCCGCATCTTCGGCTAGACCGAGAAGAGCATACAGTCGGTCAATAGGCTGGGTTGCCCGGAAATTACTTGTCCGATGTAGGAGATCTAAGAGGCTATGCCTTTGAAAGGGGAAGGGTTGTCCTGCAGCACGGTCGGATAGCCATTTATTTCGTGTGAACTTTTCGAAGCTTTTAATGGAGCTTAGATCTTTCCGAATGGACAATCCGGAAGGATCAGACGGCTCGCCTTTGTCGAGATTGAACACCATATAAGGTCCTGACATGTAACCTTGGGCGCGCATACGCAAATCAGTAACAAGGTGCAGAGACCTAGCGCCTTCGTGGGCTTCCCTGTAGTCATCCAGTCTCCTGGTCGTGAACAAATCTTTCGAGTAACCATGGAACATGAGCTGTCGGTTAGACATATATGCCTTGGATGCCAGCCATAGCCTCTGCCAATCTATTTCCAGGTCACCGCAGATGACGCATACATCTGTGGCATATACAAATTCTTGTATGATCCAGACCCGACGAAACCAAGGTCGTCGGAGGAACGCACGCAACGCAGGCCATCTCTTGTCTTCGACTGGGGGGAGTACAAATCCGCCTTGCTTGGCAAGTTCAACTCCTATCTCGCCGTGGGGATGTATGGAGTCATCTAGATGCTCAGAGTAGTCGGCTATCGAAGACAGGAGCTCCAGAGCCGCGGGAACATTGTCGGCTTCATCGCCTAGGTAGACTTGAACACAAGCTGCAATGCGATATATGTCGGGCATAAGCTGGATTTGTTCTCCCTTCTCTGTGTTCGATTCCGAGGTAATCTGATTGATGCAAATAGCATCTGCCCACAAAACTCGAGCCTTGTCAGGCAATGCCAATCGGCGAAGAATTGTGTGAAGCGTAGACGTGATTTTTATCGCGGTCTCCTCGCCGTTGTCGCCGCGAATGACTACTTGAAATGGGGTTCTGGTGTCACCCCCCAATGATAGGAGATTGCATCATATGGAAGAGAATGCTCCAAGTAACCGTCACCGGTCTCAGAGGGTTGGTATTTTGGGTCTGCTAGGCGGTGATGAATGATGTTTCCGGAGAGAGGCCATTGAGAATTTCGAGTAGCATCAAGCCGCAACAGGCGAATCTCACCGGGGTGAAGTGCCTCGTATTGATAATCTCTCATCTTGGTCGCAGACCGAGTTCGCGAGCTGCAGTACTTGCACCTGACTGAAACAAAGGACGTACGTTTCTGTTCCAGCAAGACAGGTGGTTAGGGACGGCCCTCCCGAGTGTCAGTGTCTGATAATGCAATATTAAGGTTTGACCCTGGTTGACGCCTGAGGATGGGCTCGTGCAGGGTTTGCCTCATGACCGTGAGCCGCATCTAATAATTGCCTAATTAGGAGGCCTCGGCGGGCTAATTCCACCATGACAGAAGTGAGCTGCCTGTTTGATGCGGCTGAGTTGAACAAGGGGGGCCTTGGCACGACGAAATCACAGCCTCATGCTGTGAAACAATAATTCGGCCGTCGGAGAAATCCGTTGCTCGTAGCTGAAAGTCGGGCGTTTGCCCTTGGGAAAGAAAACTCGCTTGATACAGCGCATTGTCGGTGCGTGCTGCCGCGTCGTCAGCTGATCCATAGACTCGGGTTTTATGATCAGCGCGCTGGATAGCAAATGTATTGAATGGCAAGTGGACTGAGTTGTTTTGATGCCGTTCAAGGTGTTGGAGCATATCGAATGACATTGATCGGTTGGAGCCTGATGACGCCGAGAGTTGGGAATCACTGCAGAACGAGACCCAGACTAGACAGACCAAGAGGAAGCCACAAAGCCCCACCCTGGTTGCTTGCTCCTTCCCCACGTAACACCGTAATACCGTCCCATCTCCCTTCAACATTCGTTCTGCAGGTCCGCCTTGACACAGAGTTGCATTGGCATCCTCCCAAACCAACTCAACTACACCCGACGCTGATTCACGGCCATGGGCATTGCGCCGTCGCAGTAAATGATCCCGCACGTCTTCCGCTTCGGCTGCCCCTGATGGCGTCTATGATCTACCGCCACCGCCGCCATCATGTATAATCGCGAGTCCAAGATCATGCGCAAGCTCCTCGGCAAGGCGGCGCCCGACTCTGCGACTGGTGACTTGGCTTCAATCACCGGCACCACCACACCTATCCCGACCTCGTACCGCCCGTCCAAGTCGCAAAATGCTGTATATGTAGCGGGAGCCCCGATATCGTGCTTTGACGTTTCTGCTGATCGCCGCGCAGTCGTGCTGGGAGGCGCGCATGTTCTCAAGACCATCCTTCTGGACGATCTGACAGCCTCTAGCTTCAACTTTAACGACGGCATCGATGTGCGCACCGCAATCACTACACGGCAGTCTACTGTGTCTCGGCAGAATGTCGTGGCCGATCAGCTCAATATACGCGACGTGAAATGGCACGGCAATTCGCACATATACACTGCCTGTGCAAGCGGCAAAGTCTTCTCATACGATCTGACACGACTTGGTGCGGGCGACAATGAACCCCTGGAATACATCTTGACACAAGAGGACTCACGGCAGATGAACACCCTGGACATAAGCCCTCACCTGAAGACCTGGTTATTGACTGGTGGTCAGGATGGAACCGCGCGCGTCTTTGATTGCGGCAACACAACTCCGGCGAGACACGGTCTCAGCTTCAGGCAACGCTTTGCACCACTCAGATGCATCGACCCGATCAGAAAAGTTAGATGGTCTCCTGCCAACGGCCATGAGATGGCTTGCTGCACAGAAAGCGGTGTGGTTATGAAGTGGGACGTGCGACAACCCTCACGCCCCGTTCTTAGAATCAATGCACATGAGAAATCGTGCTCGGACATCGCATGGCACCCCGACGGCATTCACCTGATTAGTGCGGGAATGGACACAAAAATTCACACTTGGGACCTGGGCAACGCGGCGGACAAGAGACAGAAGCCGAAATGGACCATATCAGCACCCGCACCAGTGGCTGCTGTAGCCTGGCGCCCGGGGCTTTGGTCCGCGAGTGCCCACGCCAGGCGAGTTGCGCAGATTGCTGTGACCTATGATGAAACTAGCAGTCGAAGATATGGCACATCAGCAGTACACATTTGGGATTTGGCGCGGCCATCCATGCCATATAAAGAAATCGAGAGATTCGAAACATCTCCATCAGCTCTGGCGTGGCAGGACCAGGACATGCTATGGACTGTTGGCCAGGACGGTACTTTCAACCAATGTGATGTGGCGTTTGCTCCCAAGGTCATCGATCGCCAATCGACTTCGGCCATGGCATTTTCTCCAAGAGGAGATGTGCTCATGTTTCTTGATGAGCGTCCTCTATCACATCGACCACGGCTTCCAGTGGTACACCAATCTGATGCTATGCATCGCGCCACATACAGCTCCAGCCCCAGCAACCAGGGCCTAAGCATAAGTCGGAGCGATTCTGAAGATGATGTAATAGGAACCTTTCTTGGATCACGGCGCAGGATCCCTCGAAAGAGGAGACCCAGCGGAAGAGGGACCATCCCCTTAAGCACCACGCCGCCTTCTGGGGGGGCACCATTTCCAGACGACAACAAGCAGAATATGGGTCTGGAGCAATCTATCAATATTACGGGAATCTTCAGGTCTCAGCAGGCCATGTCTTTTGGACCTATTCCTGCAGCGAAGCCTGTGCAGATGTACCGCTTTTTATCGAATACGTATCTGGAGACGCTCAAACGTGAGCTTCCATATTCTGATGGGGGCAAGCCATTAGTAGAGAGAGTGGGTGTCATCATGGAACAGTATGCGAAAGCTGCTGAAGTAGCCAACCTGTACCGTCTAGCGCAGACATGGCGAATCTTGGCATATGCCACGAATCTTCTCCTGAAACGCAGGGCACAATATCATTTCGAGGTTCGAGTTGGGCAGTTCCAGAAACTTCAAGTTGACGATGTCGTAAAAGGCGCAGATAAGTTGAAAGCCTCGGAAATGTATGCCAATGGGGAAGATACTCCTAGACGACCGTCAGCACAAAGAAGCAGCATCGACGGCCGGTTCCACTCCATTCGGTCATTGCTCGCGGAAGAGATTGAAAGCACGTCGAACGTGCCAACACCTGTGGCAAGGCCAGCCGATAGTGTCACGAGCACCGCCACCTCCGGTCATGACGATGCCGTACATCAGCACGGCAAACGATTGTCACCCATTGTCGAACCAGAGTCGCTCACTATCGGACCTGCTGCTCATGGGTCCTTTGGAGAGTCCCAAAGTCCGCGGAAACGTCACGACTCGGAACCTATATCAGTGGGGAGTGAACAAACCGATGATTCCGCAACTTCATACACCGAGGGCTATGACTTTTATGATGCAGAGGTGTTGGCAAAGGCGATTGATGTTCCGATGCCAAGAAGAAAGAACAGCTCTAGGGGAGTGCCTTACCGTGGTAGGACCGTTAGGCAGGATTCAGACGAAAGTTTTGGCCAGATGTTTTCCATCTCGAATGGAACTAAGAGATCTGGGAGGATGGGATCTAGTGGCGATGCGTTTGCCAAGCCGCTCAATCGGGAACTGTCTGACCTGGAGAGAGAAAGCGGCACCTCGAGTGCAGACTCCCCAGCCATGGCAAACACGCTAACCGGGAGAAACGACCGGTCTCCACGCTCGAATGAATCCCAGGGGGAGGTTTTCATGATTTCACAGACGACAAAGACAGAGGACAGTTATCCATCTCAACCATCCTTCACTTCACAGGACACCGATGGGATTGGTCTCGGGGAATCGCTTCACAATTCAGTGCCGGAGATCAGAACTAGCCGATCAGTCAGCCCCAAGAAGAAGGAGTCCATACAACCTCGGCACGACCCCCGGCCTCACGTCGTCGAAACAGATTATCTCCCATGGAGCAACGATCCGCCCTCCCCTCATCCCGTCAACGCCCACAACTCCAAAGCGAGCCCGGCTTCAATCTCGCCTCTCAACCCCTACAGCCTGTTGCTCAGCGCCTTGGATTTTGAATCCAAAACATCGGCCCTGAATGCCTCTGCAATGATCCTGTTGCTAAGACCGCTCGTGCCCACTTCCGTCATCGACAGCCACAGGGCCAGCGCCATCCTTCGCCAACACCACCAGCGGCTGATGCGAATGAGCCTCTTTGTCGAGGCAGCTCTGCTTCGAAACCTGTGCATACAGGGGTGGCCGGACGGCCTGCCAAACTGGGGAGACAACTACATATCCATCTTTGGCGGTGCCCAACAAGGCGTCAAAGTGGGCTTGTTCTGCTCGTCGTGCCGCAAACCCCGAGAAGTCGACCCATCGGGTGGCCGAGACGCAGTGTGGACATGCGAGCGATGCCGGAGTGTCATGGCACCATGCCCGGTGTGCGGCCACCGCGAAGCAGAGCGCCCATCCTTCATCCCGTCGGAGACGACGCCCTCTGCCTCGGACGTCGAGTCCGAAATGTGGCTGTCCGAATGGTGGTACTGCCTGGGCTGCGCACACGGCGGCCACGCCTCGTGCCTGCAGCTGTGGCACGGCGCGTCGGAGCCCGTCGCCGCCGCAGACCCGTCCGCCAAGTACAGCGACGGGTGCTGCCCCTCGGACGGCTGCGGCCACGCCTGCCTGCCCGGCAAATACCGCGGCGAGACGACGACAGCCCGGTCAGACGAGCTCGGCCGCGCGGCGGTGGACTCGTCCCGCGCAAGAGAGGGCCCCGCGAGCCGCGGCGGCAGCAGGCGATCGAGCCCTGGCGCGCCGTACGAGCGCAGTGTCAAGAGCGACATCAACGACGTGCCGCAGAGCAAGGCCGTCGGCATGGCGAGAGAGGCCCTGAACAAGGGCGGCGGGGGGATCCTGAGTTCAAGCCCGGGCAGGTCAAGCGGTGTGGGGGACAGGGAGCGAAGGAAGAGTGTAAAGTTTGCAAGGACAGATCGTTGATTGTTTTTTTTTTTTTTTGGCGTTTACAATACCCCCCGGGCCTCATAGAGCGGACGCGTGTATTTATCCTGGGTGCTCGACGGCAGGATACTTTATGCTTTGGCGCAGAGCAAGGCTGTAGAAATTACGATGATGATACTCGTGACATTGTGCCTATCTGGTGAATATCGTATAAACGCGTTGACATCTTGTCCCCTGAGCTACTTTGCTGTGTTCCCGTTCCGCCCAAGTTCCCCCATAACACCACATCCCATGACGCACGTTCAAGTATGATGCAAGGATAGCAGTTCCATTTGCAATATACAGCGGGGCACTGGATCAAGAGAATAGTGTTTATTTAGAACATGGTGTAGACTCCACGGCAGCGATACGAGCGAAGACAAGCGGATGGCCAATTGTACAAAGTGCCGCCGAGCCTGCCAACACGCGTCCATCGCCACGAGGTCAAATACACCCGCTGCAGTCCACGCCTCGCGGCATCATACATACACCGCTACGCAACATTCTCCCTCAGCCCCTTGGTGCGCAGGGTAAACCTCGCGTCGTCCCCAAACGGCAACAGCCCGACACCACTGTCCGCCCCCCAGCCGCCGTCCCCATCGCCATTCGCCGGCACGGCCGCGCTGCGCAACGCCTCGCCATGCTGGTTCGCAACCTCGCTGTCTACGCTTCCCCTCCTGCTACCGCCGGCGCTGCTGCCGCTCTCGGCGTCGGCCGCGGCGCCCATGCGGCCTTTCAATCTGCCCGCCCACAGGCCGCGCACGCCGCCCTTTTTGCGCTCGGGAACCTCGTCTGTCCCGGCGCTGCACACGTACAGGAGGTATTTGAGGTTGGGGAGCGAGTGCCGGATGTCGACGACCTTGAGGCCCTGAGACGCGCACAGGGCCTCGATGTTCTTGTTGAGCAGGAACCAGCCGTATTCGAAGCGCCACTGGGCGATTGTCGAGCCGCCCCGCGGCAGGTAGAGGGGGAACTCGCGCCGCTGGGGCTGCCGCTCGGGGATGTGGGAGATGTCGTCTCTGGCGTAGGACCGCGAGCCGCAGGCCGACAGGGGGTATGGCAGCGGGCAGGAGAGGTAAAACTGCAAGTGGCGCGTGAGCGTCGCGACGAGCCCCAGCGCGGCGGAGAGCACGTCCTCGTTGATTGTCCTGGCCGTGGCGGCGTCGTATGTCGAGTTGGGCAGTGGCAGATTGCAGATTTGAAACGACAGCGGAGGCGCGTTCGGGATGGGCGTGATGGGGAAGATGTCGGACAGCTCTGAACATATCCTCCGTCTCTGGCCGCGAATCTGCTGCTCCGTCTTGTGAAGCAGCGCCTCGGAGGCGGCCAGCTTTTCCTTGTTGTTGGCGATGTCTTTTTCGGCTGCCGCCTGGGCTTCCCTGCCTATTGAAATGGCTTCCCTCCTGCTCCGCAGTGACTCCATCATCTCGTCGCGTCGTCTTCGGGCCGTCTTGTTTGCCCGCTGCTGTGTGGCGACGAACTTGTCGGCAAGGGACACTTCTTCATCGGCAGCAGGGGTCGGATCGCTCGGGGACTTTTCGAGGATTTGGTTGATTTGCTGGGTGATTCTTTGCTGGGTGTCGATGGCATCTTGTATGGAGCTTTCGAGGTTAGCGAGCTTCATGAGTGCGTTGTACGAAGAGGTTGCTGCTGCCGGGGGAGCATGTTTCGGGTCGGCCGTCTTGGTGGGGAAGTCGAGCGAGTATACGCCGTCCTCGAGGTGTAGTATTATGGCGTTGGGGGGGAATTGACGGTCTATTAATGTGCCGATGAAGTTGAGCCGTCGTAAATCTATGAATTCTTGGAGCAGAAAGACCCATGATGTTTGCTGGGGCCGCTTTGCCCAGACGCGGATGCTGACGGTGCATGATCTCGAAACAAGAGGTTTGTCGGCCGAGAGGTCAAAGAATTGGAAATTAAAGTTCTACAGAAAGAGTTAGGCGCGTGGCGGACAAGACAGCACGGCGTACTGGAGCATATCATCGTACCGCGGATTGATTGCGGACTTCGCTAATGTAGATGGGCTCCTCGCACTCGGCCACATGCAGCGAGAAGAAGACGTCTCCCACCGAGGCTTGCACCAGACTCTCGAGCCTCTTCTGGCGCGTCGAGGGATTTGCATGCGAAAGACTCAGGCTCGTCCGGCGAGGTTGAGGGGGCGGCCTCCTCTTCTCGGGGCGCAGGCCATCCCGGCGCAGGCTATCGGAGGAGCGAGAGGTGTGCAGGTGTGCGGCCTCGCGCAGCATGCCGAGCTTGCTGGGGCTCCCGGGTATGACTGCATCGTCGGCGGAGTACAAGGTGGCCAGGGCAAAGGTCAGGTTTCGCAAGGAGAGACCTTTGAGATGGCGAAGCTTGCGGTTCTGGGGAAGCAGGCGAGGTCGGCGGGGCTCGGAGAGCGTCGACATGATGCACGCATGCTGGAGCAGTTGCTGCGCTGTCGATGGCTCATGCCTGGCGGGACGGGGGTGAGGCCATGGGCTTGTGATGGATGTCGCGGGTTTGGCTGGAGGTTGGGCGTGCCGTCATGGATTCAAGAGACATGACATGTGGACTGTTGGTGTTGCCATTGGCAGCCGGCGTTACATGTTGAGTTGACCTTGCGCCACACGCACACGCCACTCGTCGCTCGTCACTCGCCACACGGATATGTACTCATGGTCTTGATACGGCCAGCGTCTTCATTTTCTATCTAAAATTTCCCCTCGAACAACTCCAATGACCATGGAATCGACATCATTGATGACTCTGGCCAGGGAGTGAAGAGTTTCGTCGTTGTTCAATGTCGCGCACCACGATCCGATTTCCGTCCCTGCTCAAACTCCTTTCCCTTCCGTTGTAAAAGCCGTCAACGGCCTGAATCTCGTCTGTCTTCTCTGGAGTCGCTTCTTGTTTAGTCTCGCACTGCACGGTTCGGTGCCCAATCCTGCTCAAAATTCCCTTTCCTTCCCTCCATGAAAGCCGTTCACCGCTTGAATCTCCTCTGTCTTCTCTGGAGTCTCTTCCTTGTTCAATCTTGAACTCCACGATTCGACCTCCATCCTTGCTCAAAATCCTTCCCCTTCCCTTCATAAAAGTCCTTAACCGTCTGAACATTGTCTGTCTTCCCTGTCGCCATGATCTCGCACAACGTTGTTTCCATCTTTGGGATAGCCTCTTCAATTGCAGCCACGTGACTCTGCAACTGCTTCCAGTGGTCTTCTGGGAATTGGTTCTTCTGCGCTTTGAGGAGTGCCCTCATCTGATCCAAGACTTCATACATGGTCGCGATATCCGTGTCTAGTTCCTTCTCTACAGAGTCTTCGCCCATTTCCGGGTCCTCGAGACTAGTGGCATGATGCAGCGCGAAGTCCCGAAACATGGCAGGTCGAACTGCAAGAAGATTCCGGATAACAGCAAAGTACGCTCTCTCCGCGTGCTGCATAATGACGCGAACCATTCTTGGGCTCAGCTTCAAATGCCCACAGCTTCTGTTTGGCTCGCAGATCTAAGTTGCATCAGCGATTAGCTTGCATCTCGCGAGCTGTTGGCTATTGGCTTTTACATACCTCTGGCGTTGCATCTGGGCTCACCGGCTCCACGGCCATGACATTGGTGAGGTACTCTCTTCGTCCCTTGATATCGCTTGCGAAGTTGTCGCGAGACGTTCCAAGGGAAGTCCGGCATTTGACTTTCAGGCCCGACTCCTCATCAACTTCTTTCTCGACTGTCGCTAGTGTATCGTCGTCAATCTCCATGTGTCCTCCGTATAGCGAGATTGTCCCTGCAAGCCATCACGTTAGACTAGTTGATCATGTTTGCTAGCAGCTCATGTGGCGGAAGCGCATATAAAGATGATGAGTGGGCGTTTGCAGTGACTCACCAGCTCCGTGGCTTTGCTTGCGCAAATCGAAAAGAAACCATCCAAGGGTGTCCATAATCAAAGTGGACACGCCCGTTCGAACATGTTTGTAGTCCGGGTGCACTGGGTATTTCTTCAGTTCCTCCGAGTCTCGGAGAATAATCTCCCCATTGTCGCGATAAAACAGATGCTTCTGCTTTTGGGTGAGGGCGTACTGTTCCTCATTGTACTGGATCTCGCCAAAAATCGGGCCTTTCTTGCTCTGGATCATGGTGATGCTGGTAGTTGGTGGTGTTGATTGTTGGTTGTTGGTGGTGTCCATGGTTGATGGTGGTGTTGATAGTTGGTGGTGTTGATGGTGGTATCGGTGGCTGGCAAATGCTTCAAAGGATGATGAGCCTGGCATCTCAAAAGTCTAGCGAGGGAATGAAGGCTCTTTATATAGCTGGCTGGAGCGGACACGGCCTCTGCTGTATCACACAAACCCAAGAAAATCGAGCCGTGAACAAAGGCGGCCCCGTGTGTCTGATCCAACACCCCGATGTGCACTGCTGCTTGTGCTCTGACACTGCCCCGAGACAAGTCGACAAACAGGACTGAAGCTCCAACGATCAATGCTCAGAGGAAGGGCCTCCATTCACTGCCGGCGCAAAGCATGCTGTTGTTGGTGAACATCTGACGAGGGTCCCAACTGTCGTACAACGGTTAAGCCATGCTGCGCGTGACAACATTACCAACGAGGTTGCGATTTTGAATGCTTGGATTCTCCCTTATCCAACTTCTGTTCAAGAAATGATTTGATATTCACTGGGCCCGAGTGCTTTCAAGTTTCAATAATCGGTCCCTGCTGACGCCCGGCTTTATGAACGCCCACGTGTGCGCCTTGGACTCAGCCTCATCCAACAAAGAAATGTCACCCACCACTTACATGCAACCTAAGGCCGTCAAAAAAAAAAAAAAACGACAAAAAATACAAGTCCTGGACTTTTCTTGAACAGGCTTTTATATCTTAAAACACCGTTGCGCACAGGCCGTCCCACCGGTTCAGAAGCGGCAAACGACACGTCACTTTATGACATGTCACACGTCTACCATGACTGCTTCTTTTGCATTCTTGGCCACCATGCACATCAGCGGAGCGTCTGAGCGAGCTCTCTCTCACGTCGTACAACTCCATTCCGTTCTCAAACACAAACCAAACAGTAGCTCTTTGATCCGCCTTGTCTACCCTGGTAGCTGGACGTTTCTTGTTTTCGAGTCGAGCCGCAGGTCATAGCCATGTCGGCTGACACGGACCTCGGCAGTGCATATTCCCCTTGCCGGCGAGCAATGTCGCATGACGACGTTGTGGTGCCCATCTTGAGCTGTGAATGCAAGTGACCTAGGATTACTTCGCACATCAACCCGTGATCGTAGCCCTCATGTAACCGTGTGACGCAAACCTTTGGTTGATTCACCTGTTTCTAAGGTGCACACTGAATACACTGAATAATGGCGATATTACGTAACATATGTCACATGAGGAACATGCTTTGATCGAACACCTCTATTCGTCGGCAATAAAATAACGTGTTTTTATAATCTACGTCCGATGGGAGACCTGAAAGAACGATATAGGTCTATTTTAAAGCATCAAACTCGTTTACTCTACAGTGGTTATGGAAAATTCTCAGCAAGATTACGCTACTATATTATTGGTACCGTCGACGTTCTAACAGGTTTGTTCAGTCTAGTCACAGGCTTTATATTCGCGATGTAAGGTAGCTTACTTTCCACGCCTTCGATTTATCTAGCTAAACTTCCTCGTCTGCCTGAATCCTGCCGCTGTCCCTACCCTGGGTCAACGCATTATTGGACTCGGGGTCTTGTAGCTGCCGCAGCTATCCATAGAGAGTTCATCAGATTACATGGTGTCACATAGTGGAACTGTCAGAAAGACGTGCTGTGACAGATGCTGCGATGAATAATGCGGCAGATACATTCAGGCCAGGCACCATGCGGCCTGCTAAGGTATGCTCGGCTCACGGATTCTGCCTGTAGATTCTTTCTTGTTACACGGAAAGGGCCCAGCAGATCGTGAAGCCTGATAAAAGGGCTTCACTAATAAAGGACTTATTAGTTAGATAAATTAAACACGTGCCTATAAAGGAGCTTTACGTATATGTGTTTATATATATATATATAATAATTATTTTTTCCTTTTTTTTTCTCTTAAAAACTAAGCACTTTTAATACTCTTTAATATTATTTTTAAATTTGAACCTTTACGTTCCGAGCCTCGTTGGACCCTCGTCACATTTTTACCGACCAATACATAACTTAAAGCACCACGGATATGACAGTAAGCGCAATAATAGTGCTGCGCATTGTATACATTCAGTCTATTATTGAAACGTGCCTAGCAAGGCCTAGCTCACCATGTCTGACAAATCGTGATTCTTTATCTTGACGTCTTGTAAAACCTATTTGATAGTAAACTCAGTGAGATTTCCAGCATCTCAAACATCCTTCGAACGGATATGACAACGCTTGACATTGTTCCAAGGTGCCTTCAGCCGGAACGACTCCAACACGAGTGAGCTGTTTCTTGATTTCCGCCTGACTTAATAGGTAACGAAGACGATACTCCAGTGACAAGTAATATTTCTTGTTGCTGCACTCAAAAATTGGATCACGAGATGGAACCCGAGTCGAATGTTGTTCAATCGTCTGTTGGAGAAGCTTTGCAGCTTCTTGTTTCTGACCTAGTTTGGCGCACGTCGCACACAAGTGTCTCAATGCCCTTACCGAATCGCGATTCGTACACCCAAATACTTCCACTCGTTTCCTTAATACCTGACGCAGAAGTTTCTCTGCTTCTTGTAGTTCATCCAAGTGGTAGAGAGCAAGGCCTAGGCTTTCCTCTGCTAATAGCGTGAGGTCACATTCGATCCCCTGTGTCTCCTTGCCCATTTCCAAAGCCCGCAGCCCAGCAGCCTTGGCCTCTTCAAAATCATTTAAACGATTATTTGTATCACATAGGGATACCATTGTCCGTATTATAATGGGACAGTACTTATCTATATCATTCTTCTCGTATCGGTCCACGACCCCGAGGAGAAGTCTTTTCGCTTCACGAAGGTAAGGTTCTCTCTCCTGAGGAGTGTCAAAGTTGAGATCGAGGTAATCCATTGTGCCGGCAAAGTAATTGTAACAATGAGAAAGAATGAGTTGACACTGCAATGATAGTTCTAATGACTCTTGTATAGTTATTTTTTGACCATGCACCGGAAATGTAAGCTTGTGTTCCTCGCATTGACGATCAGTGGTTAGAATTTCGTTACTTATTTCCGGCAACGAAATACTTGGTCCCTCCAAATGATGTATCTTGGTACAATACCAATATTTCGTCGTAATTTCCAGCTGTTGCTCCGCCTGTCGCCGAACGGGATGGTTCTCGTCCAGAACATCAATGCATAGCGCCCATGCACATCGTGCCATAGTCTTCGCTTCTTCCATATTATCTGCCGAAATATATGCTTTGGCTATGTCCGTCATAATCTGCAGCGTATCGGGGTCGCGGTACCCTAACTCTGATACCCTACTGTCGAGCAACTTCGGAGTATGTTTGAGGACTGCCTCGGCGTGGCAGCAGGTCCAAAAGGTGACGCTCTCGTCTCCAGGACGCTGGCCTACTCCTGAAACTAACTTGAGAGCTTCGGCGATATATCTGTCAGTCTCTTTGTGGGCATGTAGCCATGCTTTGGTAGATAGCTGTACCAATCGATGCATCTCAAAGCTCTCCTGGGACTTGTCTGCGGTGAGCAACCGAAACGACCTCAGTGACCCTAAATCTTTGATGAAGTCTACCCCTGGCTTTTTACCCCTTGAAAAACATGAGCATGAGATTTTTTGTCTGTCTAGATAACACATCTGTGATAAGAGCTCTGCAGAACGAGGCTCGCGCTTCTTTAGCAGATCAAACGAGAGATTGAAACTTTTAATAACTGAATGTGGGACGTCGCTGTATCGTCGTTCGTCATGTAATTCATCGCTCAATAGCTTGATAGACTCCTCTTCGCCACTTGTTAGGAGTCTGAGGTAGTCTGCCATACTGATTCCGTTCTCCAGAATAAATGCAATAGCCTGGGTAATTGCTAAGGGCAAGTATTCCAGGTTCTTTAACAGCGGAAGCAGTATTTTTTCGTCCATGTATGCTTTGAGTTTTCCCCAAAACAATGCTGTAGCCTCTTCAACAGTCATTTCCCCAACATCGATGGGGTTGTTCCTATTGCAGAGTCTCCATCCGGCACGCCAGTCCTGAGTTGTGACGAGCACGGAGCAATGTTTGGTGTGAGGAATATATTGAGCTAGCACTAATTGATGGGTTGCATGGTCAGCCTATATGCTCTAGTAGATCGGCAACGAAGCCAAAGATACCTTGGTTTTGATGTTACGGTAAGTAGTGGGACTAATGAAACCAAGCCGTACCGTTACGAGAAGACTGCTCTGATGCAACCACCTCTTGCGGCTCGAGAAGAAGTTTGGCGTCGTCAATGCTGTCTATTATCAAAAGCCAGGGAACATTCTTTCCCTTGTCTAGCTCCGTATAAACCAGGTGAAGTATCTCATCAGCCTGGCTATCCCTTTTTGTAAGGATCTTTAAGTTTTCGGCAATATCTCGATAGGATTGTATGAAAGTCGTAACACTGCTAGCAATGACCCAGAATATCCGGGTCTTCGGGTCGTGTTTCTTCACGCGATTGGCAAATTCGACCGCAATCTGCGTTTTTCTACAAGAGAGTCAGAAAGGCTCTGAGCATATTGCGTCGCACAGAAGGGGGATACACCAACCCGACTCCGCTACGGCCAACTAAAGCCAGTCGACTGTGCTTCGCGCGTCGCATCAACTTGCTTGCAAGTGTTTTGAGAATGTCTTCTCTCCCGACAAATTCCGGGTCTTCGGGGAAAGGTACGGTTGAGCATTGAGTATCAGCGGCTTCTTTTGCAGTGTCTTGACGGTGTTAGTCTAGATGAGAAGCTACCTTGACGACATTTGCTTTGTACTAACCACACCTTGCTTTCGCCGCTTTGCTTTTTCCAACCCTCGCCGCAGGAATAACTGACAGCACCTCTTTTGCACATGCCGCTGCTGTTCCCGCGGCGTACGCTTGCCACATCTTGTTCTTGTGCGAGTCTGCGTAATCACAAATACCGCGGATCACAAGACATGGAGCGTTATTCATTAAACCCGCTGCCTCCATTTCAAAGCAAAGGACCCCACCGAGGCCCTCACTTACACAATCTCTTGTCACCGCATCTCTCATGACCTTATTGCCGGATGCTATTGTCCCGTAGTGAACCGCAAACTTCTCAGGACTCTTGCGTGGTTCCCTTTGCACTATTCGCTCTTCGCTGCATGAATGGCACACCTGGCCTTCTTCCCCAACGTGCTTGTATCCCGCTTCATAGAGAACATCAGGCATGTCTCCGTCGCGTTTGAATTCCGGAATACGCTGAAGCTGAGTCATGAAGTCCAGAGAACGGCTTGTTCGTAGAAGACGATTACTTTGTAGCTCGCTGACGGCGTTTAAAAGGACCTTAGGTGGACAACCAAGGCATCCCGTACGCTCAAATCCACCAGGCTTCTCTTTGCCAAAATCATACTGGACTACTCCGCCATACTGTTCAACTGGCTGGCTGATAACGACATCACCTAGCCGAATATCTTTGCCCGCTCTGGGAACCCCTCCTCCAATGCCGACCAACAAAACGAACCGAATTGCTCCAAATGAAGCCCTCATCTGGGTCACAAGAGCAGCTGCTGAGTTGGTCCCAGCCTGCCCAGCCGGCAAACACGCGATTACAACGTTATGCCGGCAGAACGTTCCAAAAGTGTATAAAGTATCGTCATTTCGATTTGGACTATATGCTTTGTGTTCCTCGTCCAATAGTGCCCGCGCTGCGACTTTTTCGATCGGGAGGGCACACACCCATCCTACTGTGTACTTCCAGGGGGGCAGAGGTTGGCGACGACGATCCATCGTGACACGGCACCGCCTTTGCTCAAAAGCTAGGCGGGCAAAGGGGGCAGTCGATGAAAATATCAAACCTCAACGGCGGAAATATCTCCTCGTTTCTCTAGTAGCCTAGGACGGCTCCTGGCTACTAGTTTCACCTAGCTGCTATTCGATCCCCTGATGTTAGCACATCGATGCACTGTGTTTACCGTGCGGGTATTGTAGGCTGGAATACCATTCAGCGCCTGGATTCCGAACTGCGCTGGCCACAGAGATTGTGAGAGCTCGAAAACTTTATATTCCAAAGTAAATATACACGCTCAAGTTTGCTGTAGGATAAATCTGGAGGACATTTTATGTAGAAGGTTGCCCCTTGTAGACGGAAATGATTAAAAGGACCTCTGGCCTCGACGCCCAAGACCAGCCACCCATCGGGCAGCAAAAATGACAAGAAAAAGCCTCATAAGATGTGGGATGGCACAACTGTCTAAAAATACCCCGTCTTTTAGGAACAGGGCTTGGAAAGGTCACGCGGTACGACGTACAGAGGGGCTCGAACTTACACAACAGGCCTAGCCACAGCCTCACTCCTCCCTCCTCCTCCCCCCTCCCTCCTCCCTCCTCCCATCTCAAGTCATAATTTACGAGTTGGAACGCCTTTAGAGCCTGTTGCTATTGATTTCTATGCAGACTTTCCTTGAATAGTTACTATGCTCTTGGCCACATTTTGATCCAACACTACTCCGTACCGATGAAGTGTCATCCTGCGGATGCATTGGTACTAGTCTTTGTCCATGGTCGGACCGGCCCGTAAGACCCACCGGCCGGCCCGAGCCGTATACGTGGACAAATATGGGGTTGGTGCAAGTTGGACAGGTTTTCTTGTGCTCTCGCCACCGAGTCTGTACTATGCAAGCCGGACACGCGCGACATGGTGTGCAGCCTTTATGCCCCTGGCTAGAAGCTGGTGTAATTTTTTTGTGGGGAGGTTATCTCCAAGAAGTCAGCTTCCTAAATACGTTTTCTCCGCATTATTCTCTACATTAATACCAGCATGGTAGAGTAGGGGAAAAAATGTAATCAAGGGAATGAAAGTTTTTGCCTATTTCAGGATTGAGATTCCAACTCTCACCTTGCTGGTGAGGTCTTGGGCTCGTCGTGATGAAGGGGAGGGAGCCAGAAGCCGTGAAACCCCCAATATCACTGACGTGGAGCCTGAACGGCGCGGTGTGACACGAAACGGTCCTATATTTGAAGTTGAAGTGTGACAAGTCATAGAAATCTAACAAAGTTGACTTGGCTCCGTAAAGCAAATGTATGGTGGTGAGTGGCACGATGGTACGACCCAGTGTTGGGCGGAAATTGTACCATGTTTTCCTTCGTTGTTTTGGAACGGTCATGTTGAGGTCCTAATGATTGCCAGAACTAGTAGCTGTTGCGGGGATTTCTTAGCGCCTGTCAACTTCATATTCACTTCTAGCTGTGATTTTGAGAAGCGCCATCGGGGCTTATGCGCCTGTTTCGTTTTCGAGCATTTAATCTGAGTTCCAGCGTTGGGATTGTCGCTCTACATGTGCTAAGTGTCCATTGACCGTGAGGGTAGGACTCGGTCTGCATACACTTACCTTTTTCCCCCTTTGGCGACTTCGTCGCAAGTGTGTTTGTTCATGGCCAATCCTACGGGCAAGGCGGTCAAATGCAATGTCACCGTCTGCGGCCAATGTAGTCTTGAATTCTTACTTGTCCCGTTCTACGACCACGGCGTTTCATTCGGCCCTTCACGGCCAATCGAAGAATGCCAACTCTCAAAGAGGCTCACGTGTCGCAGCCGACATGCATAATGCGAGAGATTCCGTCAGACCGCCTTGGAAAACCCAATAAAAGATAATTTACATGGCAAGCATTGGCAGGGTTCGAGCTTACATTGCATCACCAAGTACGTGCGTAGTTTACTGTGACAAGGGCTCAATAGAGGGCTTGGAGCAATTTACTCAATTCATCTAATAACAGTCTTTGGTATCAAAGGTCCTTGGTTTTCCTTAAGGCCTTAAATGTCAAAGACGTCTTTAAATGCAAGAAGTCGGTGAGGACCTTCTGCCCTAATCCCGTGACCGTAGCCCTTGTGTAACAGGGCGATTTCCGTGTAACATTTACAACCACTTAATTTACTTAAGTCTCGGTTCTATTTGAAGCTATAAAATGGCGGGCAATGGCGATGGCCGAAGCCAGAAAGAGAGCCAAGATGTGCTTACCTTTAAGCTGGTTATCGGGGAAATTCGACCAAGGGCCGCTATTTCTGGGTCGTTTTGCTCCATGACTCAGTGGCTGAGCCTGGTAACCACTCTGGTATTTTATACAAGGGCGTTTTGTTTGCAGTGGCTAAACAATTGATGTTTTGGCAGAGGTGATCCAGCGTCAAACGTCAGGTACCTCTCTTGATATCTAGATGTCACAGCTGTAGCCAGTCAATGTTCGATAAGCTGTCATTTTAACTACAGCTTCACATCTTGTGCGTCTACTTTGCGAATAATCATTCATAAGCGTGCTTTTCCCGATTTCCTGAAAAGCCTCTGTGCAGATATAAAACTATCCGTAATAACATGGCTAAAGACCATTAGAAGTGCGCATTTCTCGTGAACAGATAACAACTTTACGGCTACAATTATCTTTAGTTAAAAAATACGAGAGTAATTCTAAACACCCCGTTCCAAAGACTAATATATCGTTCAGATCCCATCGCCATGCAACTGGCCACAACAGACTGGTAGGTTTTCAAGTAGACTACTTCTGTGTAAAAAGAATATGGGAACATCAGTTTGATTGTACCACTTAGCCATTGATACCTCTCCATCGCATACAGACAGCCAACTAGTTTGGCATGTCGACATCACCTGCTAGCTGCACGCCCCCTTCTCTTCTAAACATGCCGGGCTCGGCATGAGTTTCATCATATAACCAATACAGACGGTCAATAACTCCACCCTGACTAGTCGATCCAAATCTAATCCTGTAAGATTCCACAGGACGCGTCTGAAATCTCCCACGCTTCGCATTCACATCATGAGGTTCATTCCACACAAAAACATCGTGGTGAAGATGTCGAAGACAATAGGTCTCGCTAGGCATGCCTTGAAAACACATTCTCAACGTTTCGTCACTCTCGACGGCGACATCAATGCGGAAGCTCTTGGATCTATGCCAGAATCTTCCTACATACTCCTTCAACGGTCGAGGATTTGTCCCCTTTTCCCGCGAGCGCTGTAGCTTCTCCTCAACCTCATCAGCGAGCTTTGCACCTCTAGCCACCGATACTGTCGCCAGCTGCACAAAATCAATATCGCTGTGTGGCGATCCCGAGAGGATAGTTTGCACCAGCATCTGCGGCACCCAGTCGCAGGCATCACACAGGGCGGATGAATTCTGCAAAGCAAATACAGCCGTCTCGGTCTCGGGAAGCAGGTACACGGCCGACGTGAATCCCTGCATGCTTCCTCCGTGATAAACCACCAGTCGAGACGGGAGCCCACGGCCAATCACAGGCATAGCGGGGACAAGATGCTTGTTATAGTTGAAGGACCCAAGAGGTGACGGGAGTTGTGTGCGAGCCCATGCCAGTGCGTAAGATGTTTCGCGCATTGAGTGCACGGGAAGCTGGTTATGCGGACCCCAGATTGTAGACAGCTGCTTAAAGGGCGAGCCGGGCGTGCTCGTACGCTGGTGGTTGAACTGGTCATTTGCGGCATGCATTAGATTTTTGTAGAAGCGCGAGAGATCATTCGTACAACTGCGCACTCCTCCCGAGGCAGCCATGATGGTCTTGTCGGAGATGGTGGGAACAGGAACCTCGACTGGTGTGCCGTCTTTAAGAGGAAAGTAAGCCTTGGCTGCGTTGGGATCTTTTGAAAATTCGTCATTAAGAGAAGTGCGCGTCATGCCTAGCGGTCCAAAGATTTCTTCTTGGAGATTAGCGCCGAGAGTTTTGCCAGTTGACTTTTCGATAATTCGTCCAACCGTGTCGAATGCAAAATTGGAATAGAGAAAGTCGGCGCGGAAAGCTCGGACTGTTGGCTGAGAGATCCATGCATCGAGCGCCTCGGACTTGGACAGAAGAATGTTGCCGGCACATTGTAACCAGAGGGCATCTGCTCGAGCCATGCCGATTCTATGGGACATTAGATCAATCAGAGTGATTTCACTTCCTCTGCCGTCAAATGCGTGGGCCAGCTCTGGCAAGATATGAGCTACTGGCGCCTTCCAGTCGAGGGTTCCATCTTGTACCAAGATGCCCACCAGAGCCGACACCATCGCTTTCGTCATTGATCCAATAAAGTAAACTGTGTCTCCATCTAGGAGCTTGCCGTCTTTCACGCTGGCATGTCCAACGTGGTGGGAGTAGACTTCATCCCCGCGGTGAAGGACACTGATTGAGAGCCCTGGAGCGCCGGCGATGCGGCATATTTTCGATATGAGGGCTTCTTGGGCTTCTAGATTGCGCCTCAGCTTCATCCCATTGTCGTGCTCCATTGCCGGTTGTGGAATTCGATATGACGGTGTGAATGTTGAAGGGGGGCGGATGAGATGGATTGCAAGATATTAGGTGATCCAATGTTGAGGGGTCAAGAAGAAGAAGAAAAGAAACTACACAGCTGCTCTTTTTCTGCCCACTTTCTTACCACAGATGTTGTGTGAAGCAATGTGCAATCCTGCCCTGGCTGGAGAAAGAGAGCACTGACCGGTTGTCCCGCCCCGAGTCGCCAATGGCATAAATTGATGCCACTCTCTGGACAATGTTCGCTAGTGCCTTGAAAAGATAATGAGTAATCTTGTCAAAGCGTCGTAACTAAGAATCTTGCCATCTAGATATAGCTGTGTACGCAACTAGTTCATCGTGATACAGCTTTGGGAATATGTCCTTTGCGTACTGTTTCCAGTCCGTAGTAGCAGGACGCTGGAAGAACTTGACATAGTCCCAGTATTCAGGGTACCATCCACCGTCCTCCCAGTCTACCAGTCCCGTGATCTTCCCGTCCTGAACCAAGATGTTTCTGGGGGCAAGGTCGCAGTGCGAGAGGACGATGCGGTGGTCGGTTCGCAAGTGCAGGGCAAGCGCCTCTCGGACCGCTTCGGGCGTAATTTTAAACAGACTGGACAGTAGAAAACCATTGAACGTTTCTTCGTCGCAACAAGGAGGGTGATGGTAGGTATTGAGAACTCTGGTATCCCGGATTTCCGTGCCATCACAAGCACCGATAAGCTCACAGGGCGGGGCAATCGATCTCATCTGCTCCAGAATCTCGCGAAGCTCGCGGCACACATCTTTCTTTTCCTCTACCGACATGGTCGGCCACAGCTTGTCAAGGGACTCGCCTTGAACATAATCCATGTGGATCTCGCTTTTGCCGTCGGGAAATGTCTTGGCCTGGTACACAAGGGGAACTGGGATGCCTGCCTTCCTGGCGACTCTCATTGCCTCGGCCTCGCCAACGGCTAGGCGCTTCCCCGACTTTACGACAACGCCGTCAGAGCGGTGGACGACCTTGCGATGGAACAACTGATGCAATGTCACAGCATCTTATGCACATACAAAGTCAGTTGGCCGCAACTATGTACCAGAAGGCCCTGTGGTCGAACCAGCCTGGTTCATGCTCCTCGTCAGACTCAGATTCATCAGAGGATCTTGCTTGACCATTGGCAATTCTTCTCTCTCTAAGTTTGACACGGTAGAGGGACTCGCCCGGCCGTTTGCCGCGTGAACGCGACACGGCATGCGCCGCTATATTTGGGCCGGACGTATTTTGCATCATGACTGTACGGGACACAATTAAGCGGCATGTGAGGCGCCAGGTTAGTATCCCGAGTTGTGAGGAAACATGGCAGAAAATATAAGTGCGGGGCAGTCGCAGAAATCACAGTTGTTCAATAGAGCGCGCTCATTTCAGAAGGCCCGGTGACCCAGAGGATGAAGCAGTCGAAACGAAATAACAAGAGTACAAAATAAGGCTTGGGCAGAAGGTACTTCTATTTCCACTCCCCTGGATTCGATTTCAACTTATCACGTGTTGCACCGTACCTAATTGGTTTAAAAAAGCCGATAGCTTGAAACAGTAAATAGTGGGTTCGCTTTACTAGTAGTACTAGTGGCAACTTCTATGTTTGTCGAGAGAGCTGTTATTGGTAAGATACATATATCCGCGATTTCATTAAAACATAGACATCGACATTTTATAGACCAACTACAGATCTAGGACACAGTAGGCTATCGAATTCAGCGCGATGCCGGGAAGATTCTAAAGGAAGAGCGTCAATATTATCAATAAAAGGGTCTCTTTCAAAGTTGCAGTCTAGTCGGCCAGAAACCTATCAAAATACAAAAATCTTGAACGTGTTCAAACTTACAGTAACGTCAAGTGCATATATCTCTCAGCCAACACGCAATGAAGCCCTCTTGCAGAAAACTGCCACCGGCTCACTCCAACCCATCAATTGGTCACATGTGCAGTTTCTTTTCCGCAACCCCCAAGTCTCGCAAGCAAAACATCTCCCGCAGCCACATTCGACTCCACGCCGCACATACAAACCACAACTCATGCCTCGTCCTCACCTACTCACCATCAGGCATGCTCACAGCCAAAGCACAAGTCGCCCCAGCATCGACCGTCAAAACCGTCCCCGTAATCCACCTCGCCTCACCACCGGCCAAAAACCGCACCGGTCCAGCACAATCCCACGCATTCCCCTCGGTCTGCAACAGACTCCTCCGCCTCCTCGCCTCCCTCACCTCGGCCGACATGCCCCCCTCGGCATCATACACCATGGGCGTATACAACATCCCTACAAAGTCAGTACAAGACCCCAGAAACAGCAGCAAACTAAAATTCAAGTCTCACCGGGACAAACGCAATTCACCCTCACCCCATCCTTAGCATGGTGCGCCGCCATAGCCCTCGTCATATTCACCACGGCGCCCTTACTCGTCGGATACAACAGACTCGGCGTGCCGCCGCGCAGGCCCGCCACCGACCCCAGATTCACAATGCTCCCGCGCACCCCGGCCTCAGGCTCGTTGTCCCGCATCGCCGGCACCGCATACTTGGCCATGAGCATCATGCTCGTGACATTGACCTCGAGGCCCCTCGCCCACCGCGCCGCGTCCACGTCGACCGCCGTGCCCGGGGCCCCAGCACCCCGACCCCGTTCACCAGCACGTCCACCCGCCCAAACACGCGCAGCGCCGCGTCCACGACCCGCGCGCACTCCTCGGCCGACGACACGTCCGCCGCCACCGCCAGCGCCGACGCCCCCTCCTTCTCCGCGAGCACCAGCTCCGCCGTCCGCTGCGCGAGCGCCTCCTCGCGGTCCACGCAGACCACCTTGGCCCCGTCCTCGGCGAGCAGGAGCGCGATGGCGCGTCCGTTGCCGATGGTCTCGCCGCGGCTGCCGGCGCCCGTGACGATGGCCACCTTGCCTTGGAGGCTGCGCGACGGGCGGGGCGGGTTGGCGGCCGACATTTGATCTTCTTTTGTTTTTCTGAGGGACGGGGTTGGGTTGGAAAACGTACCGACTTTCTTTTCTTGTTAGGCGAATATATAGGCGCACGTGTTTGTGTCGTGGTGTGGTGTGGTTTGGGCAAAGTATTCGACTTTGAGGATAATATATTATAATGCTGTGCCCAATCGGTGCCTCGGCAGTGGTCGGCTACCCTGGGGTGCCTGGCCGAATGCTACACTCCCTGTCGTCAGATTCAAATTTACACAACGTGCAGAGTATTACAGATTCAGACAAGAATCCGCGACCAAGTATATAGTGCCTGGCCTCATCGTTGAAACTAACATACGAACCAAGGCATCTTATACAACGGTCGCACACTGCCGGTCCAAGTAAACGGCCAAGTGAATATACTTGCGACAACACGGCAGAAGTTGGACTTCGCTGGGTATAACTCTATTACCTATGTAATTGGGTAGCTGGTACACAGAATGTCCTGATGCGCTGAGCCTTGCTGCCGTCCAACCCTTGCCCGAGTCAAATTGAAGTGTATCAGCCCTTGTCAAGAAACAGCCAGATGCCAATATAGAGATGTCTCTATATAAATATACGCCACGAGCCTAAACATAAAAAAACAAAGGGAAAATACAGAAAAAGAAAAGAGTTAAACAAGTCATGAGACTACCGCGGATGGCATGTCCTTCTTCCGCCGTATGCTGCCAAAGCGCCGCTTGAGCCCGTCGCTCAGCTTGTTGCCGGTAGAGTGAGCTCGGCGCAAGTCCCCATCTGGGTTATTCTTGTACGTAACGCCGCTGGACAAGGCCTCAGCAGAATGCTGACTGACGCTGCGCTGGTGACTTGCCGCCCACCTGGAGAATCTGTTGGTGCCGGGTGCCATCTCGAATGCATCCGCCTCGCTCAAGTGATGTCGATGGCGTCTTCCCTTCTTCATGTCGCGCTCCAGCGTGAAGGATGGTTCACCCTTGCCTTTGAGATCGTCTGGGTGGTATTGCTACCTACAACGTTAGCTTTTTACTCGCTCATCGATGTAGAAATCCGACTGACAATACCATCCCATCGCTTGTACGCGCCGCCCGCGGCATCAGGCTCTCGCATCAAATCGGCACCTTCTTCATAGTACATGATTCGGCCCCTCATGTCTCTCGCGCCGCTGGGAATGGAGGCGGTTCCTTGGAGGGGAACGTGTTTTATCAATGAATCCATGATATTCTCTCGGGTGTGGCACGAATGGCCTCCATGTTGGAGTCTTGAACAGCCGCGACGGGTGAGTACTTTTTGTTAAGGTTACGGCTACGCAGAGTCGCATCGTAGGGACCGCCATGGTGGTAGGCGCCACCAATTGTGTCGAGGGCGTCAATTGTGTCCGTCTCTGAGATGCGCTTGCGATGGCGATGAGGGCGCTCGGCAGCCCTTGCCTCGCGTTTAATCATGTCAAGAGGACGGTGAGACATGTCTCCAGGAAATCGCTCAGCAAGTCGAGCTTCCGAACTGGATTTACGATTGCTGTTATTCTTCTTCTTATTAGAGTCAGTAGAATTGCTGGCGTTCTGACGGATTCGACGGGCTTTGTCAAACTGGTTGCGCGGATACTCCGGATAGGACTGACGGCCCCACGTAGTCGATGAGGTATGGGCAGAAAGGCGGGCGTAGCGCGGTTGACACTGGGGTGGAGAGTGAGTGTTGTTTTTGCAAAGGGCGTTGTTGTTGTCGCCGGCGGAGCTTGTGCTGTTGCGTTGTGACGGAGACGTAGGAGGGGTGACGGCGGAAGAAGTTGTCAAGGCAGCGATAGAAATAGTTTCAGACCACACTCGTGTGAATTGCTGGGAGCCCTTTCGATGGCTGGAGAGGTGGGACGATTCGCTGGATTGGCGTGACTGATATGACGTCGCAAACGGGCTGGACGGAAAGACGTCGAAGCTGCGACGAGTGGGGCTGGCCGAAGATGGAGGGGTGGGATATGGTTGATGAGGCGTAGCGCTGGTCGAGGGCCAGTACGCCGGGATGCCTGGCAAGCCTTTCAAGAGCCAAGGCTTTGGCCTGTTCTCCTTCTTCTTTGCCGCAGGGGAAGGCGGTGGTGATGCAGCAGACGCAGCAGAGGTAGCAGCAGCAGTCTGGGCCTCGAGCCTCTCCTTGGCCGCAGTGATGTATGGGTTGACGTGGGAGCTGCCAAGGCCGGTCTCTTGGTTGGGTTCAGGCGCAGTCAAGGGTTCCAGAAGATATTTATGGGCCTGTCGTCGTCGCTATCGTTAGCATATACGGACAAGGGTGGAGGAGAAAGTTGGCAAAGACGGCAGTGTGATGCACAATGACAGAAAAGAAGACATTAAATGAAAGTGAGGTGATGAAGACCAGGACATGTCAAGTCTGCCGTGCCCAGCCCGCGATTGGTCGTGTACGTAAGCGACCATTGCTTTTGAAAGCAACAATCATGGCAAGTGCGATGACGGACACGTCGAGACACGATTTGCCAAGGGTCCCCACCGAGCAACGCTTCCGTCTTTTCCTCCCGTCAAGACTGTTTCTCGTCTGTCTGTTTCGCTGGTGACGCAACCCGGCGTGCAGGGTCCATCCGTCCATCGGTTCCATGTGGCAGATCCATGATGCATGATGCATCAACCCTTGGGACGTTGACTAATCCCGGTCTCGGCGCCATGGCTGAGCATTGATGACGACCACGGCATGCATCATCATCGCAAGCCCGGGTGGGCCACGGTCAGCGACGCGACGCGCCAACTTGGAGACTGCACAGCAGCCATGTCTGCCAGACAGCATCTCTCGGACTGCCGACGCTCTCTCTGCGGCACTTGCCGCCGTCCCAGAGCCGGCATGTCCCCATATCCCCAGCGGTAGGCCCTCCTGTGAGCAACCGACGACGACGAAATGAACTCGACCTTACCCATTGCTTGTCATAGGACGGCCCGTACTCGTCCGCATCCTTGCGGGCCCTGGAAGCTCCTTCTTTCCTGCCCCCTTTACGGAGCAGGGTCTCGATACCCATGTTGCCGGCGCGATGGTAAAGTGACGAAAGAGAGATCTGACTCTCTTTTCAGATGTTGAGGCGTGCTGCTGGTCTTGGTGGTCGAAACGAAGCGCCCTGTTTGTCTGCAGTTCGACTCAGTCAACAAGTAGAAAGGGGATCGACTGAACCGGCCGTAACACACAGCAAGAGAAAGGGCGACAAATGAGTGACGGAGAGGAATCCAAACATCAGTCTCCTTTTAATATTATCAGATACGCACAATGCCGTGGACTACTAGCCTCTATCCACAAAGCTTACTCGCCAGCCATGTCCAGCCCAAGCGTCCAAAATCCCGAGGTACAGACACATCAAGGGTGCTCGTGCAGCTACCTTTGCTACCACCAGCGCCTCCACCAAACTGAGGTACTTTGGAAGGAGAGCATGAACGGAGGGTTCATGTGCATCGCGGAGGCGGCACTGGCGGTGGCATGGTGGCAGAGCGGCATGGCGCCGAGCGGGACTTTGGTGACATGTTGTGGGGAAACAGCCGCAATCTTCAGTCAGGTCTTGGTGGTCCATGTGGGATGTCCCTTCTTGTTAAGCGGTGGGGATTTGGAACATGACTTTCTCCGATTGTTATGGGAGAATGATCAAAAGCGCTCCTACGGCGCGGCCACAGCAACCGTTCAAAAAGTTTTCCCTCTCCAAAACAGTCTCGCCAAAACTCCCAATGTCCCATCTACAACCTCGCAAACCCCCCGGCATCCACCCCTCGGATGTCCCCACCACAAAGCTACGCAAGCGCGGGGAACTCCAACAAGAAGGTCAGGTGAGACATGACAAGCGCCCATCCAAGGGTTACCAAGGGTGACAGCGGGACGCCGAACCCTTGCCAAGCCCACATGTGCAAGTCTCATGGATATTTTCGCGCTAACTTCACACTCAAGTCATTCAAAGTGTACATGTAGCCAACAAGGCTTGCCGTTGAGTATGGCGGTGACCAGATCTGGCCCAGTGTATGTATTTGGCGTCCAAAGTACGGAGAATCAAGGGAGGAATACAACCCAAGCATGAGACTGTCGGGCAAGCTATTTTCTCCGGCACTGTGTCGCCCGCCGGCGGCCGCGATAGACGCAGGCGCGGCGCATCCATGTCACATGCATCTAGATTTCATTTGTGGACCATGTCTTGCCCGAGGTTAAAAACAGAACAAAATGTGTGACCAGGGCAAAATTTGATATTTATTTCTATTTACACTTTTTTCACGTTGGGCAGCAGATGAAGGGCATATCTCGACGGGCCAGATGGCGTTCAAAATTGGTGTTGGTTTTTGTGCGCACGTGGTAGCCCTAGGTTAGCTAAGCGACATGCCCGTCCTCCCGTGCCTCAACCTACCCTTTTACGACACTCAATGTTGAAGCTTAAGAACAGGATGTTGCCATGGTGCCTGGTGCTACTGTGCCCACTCGGACCATTGTCTAACCACCACTGTCGAGCACAGCAACCTCGCACGCCAAAAGGGTATGGCCAGATTCCCGAAGCCGTCATCACCATTCACGAGAAAGCTTGCTACATGTCACTGTGAACTTAAAACTGTCGCGTGCATGGGATTCTTCTTGGTGGTGTTATTGTTGTTGTTGTTGTTGTTTGGCAGTGAGACTTTTTTCTCCAAGATCTGTACCTTGATGCTGAGGAACTAGTGATATGCCCTATGCAGTAGACTGAGAATTGTCCCCCCAAATCGTCGATAATGCACCGTGTTGGATTACATCGATGGATTTATGCTCTGTGCGGAGTTGCGAGGATGCTTTTTCGATGTCACCACGTAGGGAGGCGCACGCATGATCAGGGCTGCTTTGCAAGAAACTAATTATAATGATAGGAGGCTCTTGGCAGAGCAACTATACAATTTGCTCTTCAGTTACCCTTCAGATCTGTAGAAAGAGTCCTGAATTTCTAGCTAGATAGATTGAATAATATGGACAAGTCTGGTCCGTTCTTAAAACGTTCACAACGGCCACTGCGCGATACGAAAACGACGGGCCCGATGTGAAGTGGTGATGTAGGCACGTGCCTGATCATTATGTGACGCAATTGGTGGTATTCTTATGTTTGTGTATTGATCTCCAATAATGAATCCAATCTCTAGCTGACAACTAATAAAATTCAACATATGATGATCTGGGCTGTGGAAAAATAGGCAGGACACGCGGCTGAGCTCCTAGAGTCGAATCTCGTCCCGCAAATTTGACTGCCATTCGGTTTTCCTCTTCTTTTCTTTGTTTGATAGATCATAGAGCTCGAATTCAATGTGTGTAACCTTCATCACGTCAAGTACCCAGGTACGCAGGATCCCCGTGTCGATCGTCATCTGTTTTAAAGACATGCAAAGAAATATGAATTTATTTCTTCAAGCTTCCATTGAACCAAAGCCTTTCCCTAGGCCAAAGGTACTATATCTGGTTGACTTGTATTTCTTCATCTTGTCATCGACTCCTTGTTTTGGCGGAGGTACCCACCCAGTCACTCACCGCAGGTCAACAGGTCTAGACATGCTCCACCCACATCCGGGAACAAACGACCAACTCTGCTTCGACACGAATGAGGAGTTCATCAACACACTGCCAGCCTTGCCTTGCGCCTTGAGCAGTCTGATTCCAGTCCAGCAATGTATGCACAAGATCATTAGGCGCAACCCTCTACTGGGCCAGGTTCAACGAACAAGCGCGCCGTTGACGGCTGTGGACCTGCAACCAGGGCCACCATTCATCGGTGATGGGTCTGGTCGACTACTCATCGTCCTCCGACGATGAAGCTCCAGCACCGCCAAAGAAGCGCCTAAAAGGGCAAGAGCATGTCTCGGACTCCAAGATGCCCCCGCTCCCTGAAGCTTTCTATGACCTATATGCGTCAACAGTCCGACAAAGTGTAGTAGACGACCCGAGCTTGCATCAGGGGCGGACGAGGCTCAATCCTCATGTGGCCGGCAACTGGCCCACACATCTGTATATCGAATGTGCGCCTTTTCTCAAATGAACCAACTGTGGGTTGCATGTATATTAACTACGCGGGTAGGGCATCCGACTGAAGTGCAGCACGACACGCTCGATGCGCTCATCAAAAAGACCCAGCAAGAGTTGGGAGACGACATCCAGCTTCACACCTTTCTCAACAGTGATCTTGGCACAGACCTGCCTCTGCACATTAGCCTCTCGCGACCGCTCAGCTTACCCACGTCCATCAAGGACGACTATCTCACCAAAGTCAAGCACAGCATTCGCAGTTGTGGGACGGGCGTGTTCTCAGTGAAGCCCGCTGGCTTGGCGTGGTACAAATCCCCAGACTCGGATCGGACATTTTTCGTCGTACGCATTGCTCCTACGGACGCCAATGATGATTCCAAGCACTTGCGGGCGTCGACCAATCCGGAGCTCATGATGCTACTGACGAGGTGCAACACGGTAGCAGCGCATTTTGATCAGCCTCCTCTCTATGAACAGACACAAGGGGAGTCTGCGGATACGGCGTTTCACATCTCCATTGGCTGGACCCTGGGGGCGCCCGATGAAGAAACGCGCCTTAGAGCGCTGGAGTTATTTCGAGACAAGGAATTTGAGGATATTCACGCCTGGAATGTCAAGGTGGATGGGGTAAAGGCCAAGATTGGCAACGTGGTCACACATATACCCTTACTGGGGAATGCGAAGACAAAGGAGGACGACGATTTTGCGGATTCGCTATACGGGTCGTGAACAACGCAGGGATGTAACAGAAGAGTTGGTATAGAATGGTGAAGCTCAACAAAGCATTAGGAAGCGTGTTTTTTTTTCATCAGGTTCCGAGGCCTGGACGACGTATACGATCTGATGATTCGCGACAAAGGCAGTTTCAACTCAAAGACTAGTTCGTACAGTCTGTTTTCAATGGCCGGCTACCACCAGCCTTGAGGAACCCACCGCATCGACCTAGTGTTCATGTACCCCTTGACAACGCCACACGGCATGTGGACGCAAAAGAGAGCAAAAAAGATATGACGCAAAAAACAAAGGCTTCTCGCACAATGAGCATCGTGCAAGGATGGCTTATGCACACTGGTCAACACACAAAAAAGTCGGGTTGAGGCCTGCCCGGATCGAACGGACGACCTCCCGGAATCTCCAAGTACTGGAATCGGGCTCTCTACCGCTGAGATAAGGCCCCCACAAGCTTGTCTGCCGGGTTCTTATTTGTGAATATACATGTCAAGCACGAGTCAGAGTGTAAAATTTGCAGTTGAAAGGACCAGAATTCTGTCATTGGTTTTGTGGCTTTGTTCATTCTTTCTGTGCCGGCTTTTCATTGTCACGTCACACAGAAAAGTGTGCTCCTCCTGGGGCGAGGGCTCCGATCGACAGGTCGTGATCCCAGGATAGTGAGACCTGCAGGCGATTAATGATTCGCTACTACTAGTACTCTGTACTACCCAAGCATACACCAGACACTTCAGCGCTTAGGGCCAAGAGCTTGATACTACAGACAACCAAATATGTGGTCGTCCTGTCCGAAGAAGAATATTTTATCCTGCCTACCTCGAAGGCGAGGTTGTGGTGCATTAATCTTGCACTTGGGCCAACGGCTGAGCGGGCCAATCAACGCTTCCCAGGTGCTCGTAGCTGTTGACGCGCCGAGCACAAGTAACTACCATTGACATGACTGGAAGCTTTAACAACTTTACAAGGTTGGACTGAATGGCCCACGCGCCGTTCTTAGCTGTGCATGTATGCAACATGGAAAAAATGTGGTCTCCGGAAGACGGCATTGCAAGTTTTCACGTCACTGTGCAGTAAGTAGTATTTGGACCTCTGTGCCGCAAGTGTGCAGAGTGCGTGCATGAAACAACATTGAAAGCAACATGCAGGGCGCGCTGTGGTTGTGGTTCTTGCACTTGCACGGCTTCAACCTTCAGAGGCCGCGTCCAACGCCCTCGACGCTTTGTCAGGGCTGGGGCTCTGCGCAAGCTCGGCCCAGCCTGCCATTGACCGGTAGACGTCACTGCACAAGCGTGTTCACAGCAACCACTCGACGTCCTTGCATGTTTTTCCAGTCTTGTTGTCATGTTTTTGAGATCGGCGTGATGCGTGCCCACACTAAACCGTTCCGCCCCGACTTTCGGTTCCTTAATCCTGGCCGCCTGCTGCTGCTGGCCCCTCCACACACCTGACCGTGCCTTTTTCATCCCACCTCTGGGCAACTTTCTTCAACCGTTGAGCGGCTTGTGTTCTGGCCCTTTGTCCTGCGTGCCCAGACGCGCGAAATTGCTATATATTGGCGCCAGGAGCACCCGCAACAGCTCGCCACCATCGACTCAATCCCTCCAGCAGGCACATCGCATCTGGGAAAATCCCAAATCCATCAATCCCACAATCCACTAGAGAGTGGCCATCCGCCCCTCCCTCCGAGTCCCTCCCTCCCTCCCCGCACCACAACTTGGACCAGACGCATTGGCCCTTCACGCGCCAGTCGTGCTCGAGAGCTTTCTTCCCCTCCAAATATTTTCCAATCCCAAAAATCTGGGGAGACAATCGACCTCTCCGCCGGCCCAAGTGGTGAGAGCAACACGCATTTCCATCAAGCCCGTCGCATCAGCTGCGCGGCAAAGGTCAACCAGTCGCTTCACCAGTCGAGTCAACAAACCGCCGTTGCCTACGCCGACGCGCCATAGACGACATGGATATCGACATGAGCCGCCGGAACAAGGTCCCTCGGTCCTTGTCAGATGCCGAACGGGCGCGACTCGACGAGTACATTGACTCAATTCACTATTCCGCGAGGTAAATTTTCCGGCCTTGAACATGGGTGCTTCACCGCCGTTAGCTGGTGTTGCTGGGGGTAACGCAATCCAAATGCTGACCTAGGCGTGTTTTCTTTCTCCTTCTAGATATTCTGACAGCGAATACGAGTACCGACACGTGCAACTACCCAAAGCAATGCTCAAGGCCATTCCCAAGGACTATCACGACACCTCCAAGGGAACTCTGAAGCTTTTGTGGGAGGAGGAATGGCGAGCGATTGGTATTACCCAGGTACGCGGTGTTTCCCCCCTGTCTGGCTTTGAGGCCCTGGCTTCCTTTTCTGGGCGGGAAACGAACGAACAAATGTCTCGGAGGAACCAATCATTGACCACTACCACAGAGTCTCGGCTGGGAACATTACGAGGTCCACGAGCCCGAGCCCCATATTCTGCTGTTCAAGTAAGTCACCTTTGTGTACACATGGACCGGAATCGGCCTGGGCTTGTTCCCCAGAGCTAACAGGTGCCGATGCAGACGTCCTCTCAACTACCAAGCGCCTCAGTGAGCGATTCATCTTTTTTTATTTCAGCTTGAAACCTCATGTACGATAGTCTCAATTCCGCCACTTCCACCGCCGTCGGTGCTTGCTGCATGTGCGGCGCTTGATTCATGCCCTCTCACGATATTACGGTCTGCACTTTACGATATTTGGGTTGATAGAAATATCAATACACCACGGTCGAGAACGCTTTGCCCTCACACTGGCATTCCGCATTTTTTTTCTCTTCATGGCGTGCTTGCCGTCGCTCCTCAATTGATGACGCCTCATTGGATGTTTTGGGGCCGCGGATTAGATGCGTTGGGGCTCCTCGGGGCGTGCCAGATATTTGCTACATGGCAATGGACACGAAGTGAGTTTTATTTGGAGATTGCTTTTTTGTTGGTTTTCTAGAGATTCAGGTGTTGCCGCGCCAGCTTGGGGAAGTTTTTTTGCTCTTACCAGGGTTCATATGCGTTTGCCATTGTACGTTGCGAGGCAGTAGCTTCGCAAGTAGCACGCGGGAGTTGGTGGGTAGTTAGAATGTAGACGGAATTGATTAATAAGTCAACCAGTTTAGGTTTGTTGAGCGTGATTGTGAACGTGCTTCGCTCGCCGCGACTGTAGGTTTGTGTATGCCGTACCTGACGCTTGCTACCCTGGAGCCACTCGTGCTTGGATTTAGCTTGGCATCATCAGACATAGGACGAAGTTGGCAGCATGAGTCAGACTCGTTTTATGCCATTAAAAATGCCCGAAGTAAAGCTGAGTCATTTCGCCTGATATTTGATGACGTGCATTGTGTGTGTAGAACATATATTGACCCTCAACTTGAAACGACAGAATAATTCCGGGATTGTCCAGGAACCGAATGTTGTGGTGGTCCCACTACTGCGTGGCTGTCACGCCACGACCGACTAAAGTACGAAGTATTACTAGTGTCTGGTACTTTCAACTCTATTGTCCGGCTCATTGCCCGCACAGAGGGTAGCCTCGTGACGAGGGGCAATCGCACCAAGCCCGTATATCCTAGGCACAATGCATGGAAATAAGAGCTGCTCCGGCAAAAAGCCAAGCCAGTCGCATGATGTAAAGGACAGATATAATCAGCTCCATTATGCGCGTCGCAATGGTGGATGAAATGTTATGCGCAGCCGCAACAGTTGGACAACAGCCCAGATGGTCCCAGATATCGATTCTACACCCAATCAGGTCGAGTGCCGGCAAGTGACTGGCACCTTGGCCGTGGCATGACATTGGAGACGTTGCAGCACAGCGCTGAGCGGGTACGCGAGGAGGTGAGATGATGATGGGACGAATTGGAAGGAATGCAGGGAGGCGCTTGCCAGAATGAAAACAACGGGACACCTGTCGCGGCGGAGAACAAACAAGAGGCCACATCGTCACTTCCATTTTGGTCCGCATGCCCACCCGTTTCGTGAATGATATGAATCGGACATCTACTAATTTTTTTCTTCCTTTTTCTTTGCGCATCACTCCTTCTTTGATTGAATTTTATCGGATCTTCGCCTTCCCGCCCGATGCTTGCTTGAGCACTGGCGCTCCTCTCCGCAGACGTCGGCCTTGGGAATAAGTGGTTCCATCCCGCTCCGCAGGCTCCGCAGTTCGAAGCCAAGTTTTGATTAGTCTGGCCTTGATTGATCATCATCAGACAGCGTGGCATCTTCATATCATTCCATTGTGCCCTAGGTTTCTGTATCCCTTGGCCCGTATATATTGTTTTCCGTTTGCGAGAAACCGCGTTTCTAGAGTTTGTCCTTTCCTTAAATTTGAGGCGGTTCTAAACTCAATACCTTGTCGGCGAGCCCGGATTTGTGCCTTCGTTCAAGCCACCTAGTCTGGTGGCGCGCTGTCGATAAGATAACTGTCGCTTGGGTGCGCAGGAACTGGTCTTTTCGTCGCCTTCTCGAACCACCGCGTCGCCTAGTTACAACTCTACAAGAGCGAGAAACCACACGCTCTTCTTTCTGGAAGCTTGTTCTCGTCGATTGCTAAGTCATCATGAAGTCTGCAAGCAGGCTATTCTATCTATCCGTCTTTGCGCTCTGGGCATCGCCTGGAACTTGCGCTGCAGGGAGTGAAAGCAATTGTGCCGTACGTCGTTCCTTGGATGAAAGTCGTTGCGCCCGCCGAGGCCTTTTCTAACAGCTTCACTTGACAGATTTCCCCCAAGTCTATTGTTCAGGATGCGTGCGCCTCATATTCAACCCTCGAGAATCTGAATGACCGGGTGAAACCTGCCCTTGACGATCTCACGCGAACCACCGACTTCTTCTCATACTACCGCCTTAATCTCTTCAATAAAAAGTGCCCTTTCTGGGACGACTCGAATGGATTCTGCGGCAACATAGGATGTGCCGTCGAGACGCTCGATAACGAAGAGGATATACCTGAAGTGTGGAGAGCGAAGGAGCTGTCAAAGTTGGAGGGACCCCTTGCGAAGCACCCTGGCAAGCAAGAGCGCAAGCAACATCCGCAAAGACCGTTGCAGGGAGAACTGGGTGAAAACGTGGGTGAAAGCTGTGTAGTTGAGTACGACGACGAGTGCGATGAACGAGATTACTGTGTTATTGAAGACGAGAGCGCTTCATCCAAAGGCGACTATGTCAGCTTGCTACGAAATCCCGAGCGCTTCACCGGATACGGTGGAGAGGGCTCCAAACAGGTGTGGGATGCCGTGTATCGCGAAAATTGCTTTCAGAAGAGTTCGTTTTCGCATTCTGCAAATCTCGGCATGTCCTACAATTACAATCCGGCCGCTCTGGGCTTCAAGCAAGTCATGGATGCTGCAGGACGGCAAGCGCAGCTTGAGGCACAACGTCTGCAGCACCCCAACACTCCCTTTGTTGCCAGCACCGGGTACGAAGTTGATGATGAATGCCTGGAGAAGAGAGTCTTTTACCGAGTCATGTCCGGCATGCACGCGAGTATCAGCGCTCATCTTTGCTGGGACTTTCTCAACCAGACCACTGGAGAATGGCAACCCAATCTGCAGTGCTACAAGGACCGTTTGCACGGATTCTCTGACCGAATCAGCAACCTCTACTTCAACTACGCGCTTGTCACCAGGGCTGTAGCCAAGCTCGGCCCAGAACTGGCCGGACCCGACTACACATTCTGCACGGGCGACCCGACCGAGGACTTGGTCACTCGCGTCAAGGTGTCTGAGGTGGCAAAGCAGGCGGCGAGTATCCCTCAAATCTTCGACGAGAGCCTCATGTTTGTCAATGGCGAGGGCCCATCCCTTAAGGAGGATTTCCGCAATCGATTCCGCAACGTCAGCCGGCTCATGGACTGTGTTGGGTGCGACAAGTGCAGGCTCTGGGGCAAGATACAAACCAACGGATACGGCACAGCGCTCAAGATTCTCTTCGAGTCCGACAACCACAGCAACAAAATCCCCGTCCTCAAGAGAACTGAACTCGTCGCCCTCTTCAACACGTATGCACGACTGAGCTCATCGATGCGAGCCGTTGGGAAATTTAGGCAAATGGTGGATGCGGAAAGCGGCCACAAGCCAGCGGCGGCAACCGAATCTGCCGCAGTTGAAGATGAGAAGGTCCATGAGGAGGGCGCCGAGGAAGAGGACTACGACCCATCCTACCTGTGGCGTGAACTGGAAGACATGAAACGGCGTGGGCCCAAGAGCAGTTCGTTTCGGGACCAGTGGGCACACGAGACTGCGCTCATTCGGCAATCTGTCAAGGTGGTTCTTCACGGGTGGCTGCACGGCTCGATTCTAATGTAGGTTTAAGACATGGCCGTTTTTAATGGACTTGAGGTTTCCACATGCTAACGTGTTCTGTTTCAGATATCGCATTGCAGTAACGGAGGCCCATCGCCTTTGGCTCTACTTTCTCGGTTTGCAGCCAGGACCCGGCTTGGTCGATTATAGATGGGCGCCGAAAGACAAGAAGACGGAGCTGTAAGAATAGGTTGGCATCTTTGGCGTTTTGAATCAGCATTGCATCGATTATTATTTACATGAATGACTATATACACTTTGAGAATGGGCATTCGTAAATGCCGGATCTATCCATATGCAACCGTCGACCCCTGCCAAGAGTCTACCAGGGCCGTGAAAGCACACCCGAGCTGTCTTCTATATCGGGGACGTGCTCCCGAGAGCTGCGCCATCCTCGATGTCCTTCTATGGTGAAATAGCGATGGTTTTGTTCGGGGCAAGTGGCCGTTCATCGAGGGACGGAGTTGAGTCGTGATCAACCTCTGTTTTGGATGCTGTGCAGAAGGGATTGTAGTGGACCCCCGTTCCGGCCTACGTTGTTTGTAATCGTGGTCTGTAAAAAGGTTCGGCCGACTTTTTGTTTCGTGCGTTTGGCGGCAGCGCTTCCTTTGAGTTCGCACGGTCAGCTTTTGCATGTTACCCCAGAGCACCCTTGTCAAAGTATTTCTACCTGTATCTTGGCTGAAGACGCTGCTAATTCCTGTACTGAGAACCGTTAGTAATACTTCTATCATAATAATAGATAGGTGGGCACGCATGCACTTACTTATTCCTTAGTTCCCATTGGATACGAATTCTGGAAAGACTTTGCGCACACACAATGTTGCCGCGCTCAAGAGGCGGGGATGCTTATGAATTGGTATGTCGAGAGCGAGACGAGCCGGCCGGCAGCGGGGTGATCGTGTTGTGGCGCCACAGTGAAGGGAGCATGGTGATAGGCCGCGGAGACGGGAGCGGTGGCGGTGGTGGTCGGGCGTGGGGATACAAACAGGGGTGCATGTGACATTGATCGGTCCATGCCGGCGTCTGCACGTGGAGCTGATGGAACATGAGATAGCGGTATCAAGGGTCCTTCTACAGTGATTAAACAAGACTAATCAGTATAGTTCTACCGTCATGCGTCTTTATATAATAGGCTGGCTATGCTGTGTTTTTTAATTAGTTTCAACAGGTTGAGATTACCATCGGATGTGTCAGTGCCGCTGCGCTGACGCCGACGCCCTCCTCGGCACCGCCTCCAGCCCCACAGTATGACGAGGGCCTGGGGCACGGCGACGAGGAGGGCGATGATGGCGAGAGTTGCCTCGATGCTGATGGCCATGGGGCTGCTCTTTTTTCTTCACTTTTTCGAACTTGGGAGATGTTGCGTGTTTTGTGCTTATATGATGTAAATGGCAGAAGTCAGAAAAGAAGTGTGTTGAGCGTGAATCCTTGGGAATAGAAGCAGAGGGCATGAGTGCATCATATAGAGACCAATATGCAAGCTGTGATTGAACCAGACCCAGTTGGCCCTTGACAAGGGCCTACATGCAGCCGGTCAGCCGGCAGTATTGGGGCCGACAGGGCTGCGGTTATCGACGAGTCAACTGGTCTGGCTGGTCGATTCGGTCGCCAGTTGACGTGCCTATGAGCTACCCATGTAATTGATATTTTTCAGGCCAGCAAAGCACCTCAGACACACGCTACAACCCACTGTGCATTTGATATTCAGCTAGCCAATATGAGCACCAGATCCGAGACACACGCTACATATTCTACCTACTCGCAGGCAACCACACCAAAACCCTAGCGACACTATAAGGACTCCAATCACAAATTGATCTGATATTAAAAGGTACATTATTTCACTAAGAAATACTAGTACAATGATAAAAAGTCTCAGTAATTTTCTGCGTTGCAAAGAGCTACATCGCATGGCCCACCTAAGTAGTTGCAAAAAAGGTGCCCTTTGGGTACTGCAGAAAAGTGAGTCTCCAATGCACCTTAACACAGCCACAGACATATACCTCGGCTATCAGTGAAGAAAGGTGTGGCGATGCTCTTTTGAGTGGGTCGTTGCATGTTGGTCATGCGTACTATCATAGTTCCATGTCCGTCATAAAAGAATATGATCGATCTTGGCATAACTTGACGGCGGAGGCAGTGTGCATGCATTCCGCCCTGACAGGGCTTATATTCTTGCCCTCTCTCTCAACTGTATGCCGCAGGGGTACTGGTAACACAGCACTTGAGGGGGAATATTATTGACGGCTTGTTAACTACCAGACCTTAAGTAGGTAGGTACTTAAGGTAGGTATATGTAGGTACATTGCTAGTTGCTCCCCCCCTTTTTGTTTATGCATTGATGCCATGTTATTACCGACATGTACTCCGTAGAGTTCCGTATTTACCCCAACACGTCTCTTATAAGGCTAGGGGAGTGGGAAATGTTTCTCCTATTTACATATCTCATCCTCGCAATCAATCTTGGCAGTCAATCCAGCGCCTAGTCTAGCAGCAGGTTAGAGTTCTTAGGTAAGATCAGGAGGATGGTCGGCATTCAAGTGCGTGGGAAGGCGACCGTACACAAGGAGATACTACCTTGATAATCTGAGTGGCGCCTGCGGACACGACTGGGTCGTAATCCCTATACATGTCGTGCGAGAGTACATATGTACTCCGTCATCCGAGTGAGAAGTGAGATTAATTCTCGCCTCGCGGTTGCGCCCCATGCAGGCTACCGACCCTGGCGTGGGGCACCGAGGTTTACGGAGGAGTAGACATTTCGGAATGCCATTTTTTTTGTCTGGTGGAGACAAAGTTACCAAATGCCTGGACGGCGGACGCACTCTCAAGATAGCTGATGCAACTTCAGCCGCCGCCTGGGCCCCGGATGGTTGCCGAAAGATGCACCAGACATGCATATGGGGGGATGGAATGGTTCGCCCGTTGCCCAATAGCTTAATGTTCACAAAAGTCTTGCCATTTGAAGGTCGCATACCTTCTCACGTTTCGTATTTGCCTATAAAGCGTAAACGGTCGGTCGTGCGACACTTTGTCGATAGGCTCGACACGTGATGCCTTAAACAAATTGTTCCTTTTAAAATTTACGCAAGATGGACGACTCAATCACGACTTTGCTTGCGCCTCGAGCCCTAAGTCTGCTCGAGGTAAAGACATGGACTAACCACTTCTTGCTAGCTGCTATTCCCTCGACGCACTCTCTCTTCCCCCCCCCCCCCCCCCCCCCCCCCACTACTACTTGCCATTTTTAGTCTGAATTTTTTTTTTTTTTCGTCTGACTTGGCTTTTTGCTCTTACCTTTTATTTTTCTCCTATTTATACCTTGTTTTGTACTTCCTATTTCTCTGCTACCTCTTCTGTCTCTTTTACCTAATGCGCTAAATTGATAGTAAAAGAACCACCCTCTCGATTCTCATTTGTACATGCTTGGGTTCGTTGGCGAGGATTACAGATATGGGTTTAAACATGTGCTTGCTGACCCTTCAAGGTCAATAGCCGTGTGCAATCTATTTACCACTGTCAACAAGCATGTGAAATGTGCAAAAGACAAAAAAAAAAGAAGGAAGAATGGCATCATCTGTCGAATCAATATGTACGAACGGGTTGGGAATGCTAAACATTCTTATTGAGAGTGCCGGTTCCTAGGCTGTGAAAGTCTCATTTCCGGCGTCCAGCTACGTCAATTGGACTCAAGTGCTCAGCGACCTCCACGGCCTGTCCATCTAAGAGGTCACCGTGAAGATGCTGCACGCATCCTCCCAAGTCTAGTCTGGAATTGGAATCGGAATCGGGTGTGTTTCGGCGTCTCCCAACTAGGCTGTTCTCATGGCCCTGTGTTGAGAGCCCGCGCAGCAGCCCAGGAGGAGACATCTTCGCAGAATGAAAACCAACCTTTGGGGCGCTAACGACTGCAAAATAAATCATAACAATTTTATCGGAGCTCTGTTTTCCCGTGATATTTTTATTATGCAGGACACCCGAATCGGCCTAGACAAGGAACGCAGAGATTGCTGGAATGTCTGGCATGCCTCCGGCATGCAGAGGCCTAGCATTTACCACGTGCGATTCACCCATCTGACCCAGATACCACTGTTTTCGTCCAATTAAGACTGTTATTATATCCAATGAACATGGTGTTTTGGGCAACGTCCATAATCGGCATTTGGCCCATCTCGACGAGGCCGAGAGTGTAAACATCATCATCGGCCAAACAGAAACAATTGGATAATAAGACTATGCAGACCTCCGTAGGCTAGGTTTTAGGAGCCGTTGGCAGATATCCCCCCCGTGCTCAATTCGCCGACCGCGAATGAAACCCGACATCTGAACTATTTCCGCCCAAGAGAGCAGGCCGTCCTTGATATCGGCCGGGACGAATCATTCAGACCAGATGCATGGTGCGCCCACTTCTAGAAGTCCACCGAACAATTTGGCAGAGACTCGATGCGCCGTCACAAACATGACGGCCCTGTCCAACCATTGCCTTGAGCCGCCGCTCGCCCCCGGCGCCAAAGATGCACCCTTGTCCACGGATTTGTCCCCTGGCCGTTGCTTACCTGCACCAAAAGTCCTTGCCATCGCTCGCAAGGCAATGCGAGATGCTCTCCTGAGCGAAGGGTTGGCTGGGCAACTTGGCGAGGAAGTCGTTGGCTTGCAGTCCGGCGTCACAATCGACCTGAGCCGCAGTGCCATCCCAGAGCTGCCGGAGGAGCTTGTGGACATATTCAAGGATAAGCTAGAAAGGTTCGTTTGTGAAACGATTAAAATCATGAGCATGGGCAAATGCTAATGCTGACAAAACGCCGGTCCCGACAGATTGGCCTTGTCGCACAATCAGCTGTCGTCTCTGCCGGTGCGGCTTTCAGAATGTACCTCGCTACGGTACCTGAATATCAGGGCAAACAAGATTAGGGAGTTTCCATTGTCCGTAAGGCAAATCTACAGACCAAGACTTCCGTCACTGTGCACCAGGTGCTAACTCCGTAGCAGTTATGTCACTTGAAGCGCCTCGAGATTCTTGATCTGGGTCAGAACCAACTCCGCGTGCTGCCTCCAGAGGTTGAGAATTTATCGTCACTCAAGGTTCTTTCCATCCCGAAGAACCAAATCCGGGAGTTGCCATTGTGTTTAGCCAATATGGCGTCTTTGCAGGTCCTTAAAATTAAAGGCAACCCAATCATCTTTCCGCCACAGGATCTCATCTCTACACTCGCCACCACCTCCCTTGAAGAAGATAGCTCCGTCGGCAGTGACACGACAGAGGTTGCTATGACGGCACGCATCAAATCGATTCTAAAGCAGGAGGCTATTAATAGCCGCGTGGAGCCAGATATCCCGAACGACTCCAGTCACTCCACTGCCCCGGTTGACGAGACTCCGCGCCCACGACGGAAACGAGCTGTAAGTGGGCGGTTTCCGATAAAAGTGTCTGGATCAGAAGTTTCCGGCATGCGGTATCAAAGAATGGGATTGGGGTTCCACCCAATGCCTTCTAAACTGCATTGTCGCGAACAGTCTCATCCTTCTAGAAGCGCTCGAAGGACAGTTGCGCCTTCAGCGACGGGCAATGCTGAAGAACGCCTCCGGAGTAAATCGGAAACCCTATCTTGCTTAGGCCACCAAGATAGATGGAACCGATACGCAGAACTCAAAGAGACCGGAGCATGTAACCTTTACAACCGAGAACCGAGCTACGACTGTACCACGCAGGGAGCTAGAATTGGGCACAAGAGCGCTACTACGTCTTCGGACTCAATTCTCCAGCAATCCATCTACGCCAGACGACTCTCTGTGATACCTAAGCGGCGTCGGATATCGAAATGCTTCAACCCAATCATTGCATTTGCCAGGGGGATGCTATACGCCGTTCTCCAAATCCACCCCATGATCCAGCAGCTGGCCATCTTGGCTCGCGGCGAACTCGATAGCCAGCCCAGCCTGCAAATAGTCATTTATAGTACAAATTGCCACATAGAAGTGTTGGAGCTAGAGATACAAAAGTACGACACAACAGCTCCAGAAACCGAGGACCAGTCAACCCAGACGAACATTGTCCTCCGCGCGTGTCAGACACTCATGGGAGCGTACCGGCACATATGCACCCTGCTTGCGGACAGCGCAGATGCACCCGTCGACAACGGACACGCACGATATATTCGAACACTATTGACATTACTCTACAATTGCATTATGGAGCTCCGCGCCACCACTCTATCCGTCGGAACCGAGTGCCCAGACTGTGCTTCTGAGCACGCCGCCCATCGCCAAGATGGCTCCGGTGCCGGTGCCGGTGCCGTTGCCGACGCCCCGGACAAGCCCGCCGCACCGCGGAGCCAAAACGAAGACATGATGCCAAAATCCAGCCATCCTCCATCCAGCCGGGGGCCAACCCCGACGTCGCCGCGTCCCGAGCCAGGGCACTTGAACCCTCCCGACCTGACCCTCGCCATGTCCGACCCGGACGGGCTATTCGAAAAGATACTCGTGTGCCTACAACACTCGGCCACCATGATGCTGCGCATCCTGCCCGCCTTTGGGGGCCACCTGACGCATGGGCTTCGCAACGCGGTGCGCCGGCGCGCGCCCACGTCGCACATCCAGCACTGGCGGTGCCTCACAAAGGAGTGCGCCAACGCCATCCAGCACACGCAGACGGTCAAGCGCGAGATCTGCCGCGTCAAGCTGGGCGGGCGCGCGGACCGGCCGACCGCCGAGTTCTGGGACCTGGTCATCGGCTTCATCGCGTCGTGGACGGCGCTGGTGGCGGAGATTATGGCGTGCATCAACAAGATCCTCTTGCCGCCGGACACGAGGGCGCGCCTGAGGCCGATCCAGGAGAGCATGAAGGAGACGAGCCATGCGGTCGTGCGGTCGCCCTGGTGTGATGTGCTTGCGGCGGGGGGTTGAAGGCGACTGCTTTGCCGGGTCAGGCTGCGTCGGCGCCTCGAGGTGTATCTGCAGACATGGAGCTGGCTGGACGAGCGGCGGGTGAAGGGGCTTTTGGGGCTGTGGCTGTTCGTGGGAATGGGTTTGATCGTGGAGATGGGCCTGGACATGGTAGTGCTGGTGTATCATTGTCGCGGGGGGATGCGGTGAGACAGTTGAGTTTTGCTTCGCGGCCGTGTGTCTCGGCGGCTTTGGAGACGACTGCTTTCAAGAGTGGCTGAGCGTGGATGAGAAGGGATTGGGCAAAGGAGAGAATCAAGAGGTGCTCATGGTGGCTTGTGGCATCGAGGGAGGTGTTGGGACGTGTAGTTGAAGGGGCAGGCTGAGAAAATGGATCCAAGGATTAGATTATGACCACTATGTATTGGAGGTGATGTAATGAAGATAATGAATGTACTAGACAAGACGGCGCCGTCACACATCACGGTGTGTTGGCTGTCTCCGAGCATAACTCGTGTACGCCTTTGCCGACGCCGCTCTGAACTTCTTGCCCCAAATTAACAAAATGACGGGAATCAGCAAAATGGCAAAACACAGCACAGAAACAAGAATGTGGACATTTCGCAGCCCCATGCCGCTGATCCATGGCGTCAGAGTAAAGAGCACGACGACCGAGAAGGCATTGCGTGTGAATATGACGCCGACAAGGGCATTGCCGATGATCTGGCGAGTAATTAGCCACTGCGGTCATTGCGGAAACAGACGGGACGAACATCGTGATAGCAGTCCATGGCGTAGGAAAGGGCAATGTCGCCCGCGACAACGAGACCGAATCCAAAGATGCCGTATCCGACGGCAACCAGTGGCCAAGGCGAGCCCTATACAACCAAGTCTTCATCAGCGGAGCTACAGACGGATACAATATCGGTAGTACGCACATATGCCAAACCAACGCCGCACATGAGTATGCCGGCGGGCGTTATGACCGCCATGGGCAGAGCCAGCCAGAGACGCATCTCGGGCTCGTAAATGCCGCCGTTGCGCCGCGCCAGCCACACAATAGACTTGTCGTTCATCCACCCGCCGAGGAAAATACCCGGAAAGGTACCAATAAACGGCGCGACATTCATCAGACCTACACCCGCGGCGGTAAAGTTGTACGGCGCACTAAACAAGTACGTCGCCTGGACAGAGGTCAAAATCGCAAACCACGCCAGCAGACTGCCGTACGTGAGGGCCGTGTACGCGATTGCCGGAAAGGTAAACAGCAGCACGACGGGCTGGCAAAAGTCGTGCAGCATGTCCGTCCTGCTGCTTGTGACCCAGGCCATGCGCTGCCTATACCCGGCCAACGGGATCGAGCGGTCGACCCGAACGGCAGACCTGCCGCGCTCGACTTGCGCGACGGAGTGCTTGTCGTCCCCGGCGGACGGAGTCGGAGTCGGCGTCGGTTCCACGCCGTTGATAAACTTGGATTCCTCGAATAAAAAGATAATAAGGACGAGGTTAACGCCAAACAGGATAACGCACCACCACCACATCCACCGCCACCCCTGGCTTTCAACAATATACCCAGAGGCCACTGGACCCAGGTACGCGCCGGTAAAGGTGAAGAAGAGGTACCACCCGTTCATGAGCGCGTGGTGGTGTAGAAAGAACAAGTCGGCAATGGTGATCTGCACAATGGTCTCGCTGATGGCGCCCCCGAGGCCGGATAATAGGTTGCTGCCGATAAAGTCGGCCCTGGTGTGCGTCACGGCAAACCACACGCACGACGCGAGCTGGAGGAGCGTGCTGAGCAGGTATAGCGGTCGGCGGCCGTACCTGTGGACGAGGGGCACGAAGAAGATGCACCCGATGGCGAGGCCGCCGTAGTTGATGGCGGCGCCGGCGTTGAGCAGGTCGATGGAGAAGTTGAGCTCGTCCTGGTACTGCCCCCACGCGGTGAAGCCAATGTCCAGCTGGACAAAGGTCAGGAGCACGTAGAACGAGACGAGGCTGAAGTTGAGGTGTTTGCGCCATGCGGCCCAGTTGAGAGGGTCATTGGGGTTTGTGGTTGGAACCGGGTGCAGGATTACCTCCTCCTTGGACGGTGTACTGCGTGGGAAGGGGGGCGTTAGATTGACGACATGAATGAGGTGGTGCTGAAAATAGGGCTCACAGTCTTTGAGGGCGATGGTTCCGGGAACCCAGAAATCAGCATCGTGTGGAGGAGGCTCGTCCGAGGGCTGGCTCATGGCGAAACGATTCGGATGGGACGAGAGAGGTAGAGATGGTAGCGATTGAGGCTGATACAACTAGACCAAGGCGATGTTGAGGTCGTCCTCTACTACCGTTTTATAAGTTTGGAATCGTCAACGGTGCAGAGAAAGCATGCTCGACTGTTAGAGTCAGCCACGGCAGCGAGGCGCGCCGAGTCCGGTCTTTGGCATCGTACCGGGCTAATGGGAAAAGAAACTTATCTGGCGGGTTGCGCGCGGTGGCCGACGGCCAGGTTGATGTCTTGATATCTTGATTGCGGTTTCGCCAACGCCACACCTCCGCATTCCGGCTGTGGACCTGCCACATGGAGATCCCACACTCGTCTCGTTGCCCTTTTTTGGTTAAGGCATTTGATTGATAACACTTCGATGCACGACAAGCGGAATCCACTGTGGCTGTGGCCGCTCCGGGCTCGGATCGGGGCAAGCACGCGTCGGGGACTACCCCGCGTTATCAAGACATGCAGCGGCCAATCACAATGCGCTTGTTTAATAGGCCGGCTTGGCGTGGTGAAGAATGATCCCGGCCCCTAGATTCCTGGATGCGGTTTAGGGTCTGGTTTAGTTGGTACCCGGCTGTTTAATGTTCTTGTTAGTCCTGGACGGAAACTTGCCGGGTCCGCATTTCTGACATTATCGACGACTCGCCGTCTGACCCGTTGCGAGGTGAAGGAGGCATCGCGGATCCCGAGGCGACCGGCGGTCCGTTTCTCCAAGCTGAACACGACTATAATTGAACACATTTGGTTCCAGTTGATAAATACAGACGATCCCAGAGACGCATCGCTACCAATCATCAGCCACTCCGCAAGCCGCACACCAGCTTGCTATCAACTCCTCACCTCAGCAGCAACCACCACAATGACTCCCAAGGTAGATGCCAGCGTCATAGCCGAGCTCGCTGCCCAGGCACTCCAAGACCCCAGCTGCCTCGGGAGAACCCAACCGTCTCGTTTTGGCAAATGTCTCCGCACCCGTCCCTCTCCGAAGTACAGTCCCCGAGCCTGCCCTCGACGACAGACTACGCCGTCATTGGCTCAGGCGTCACCGGCTGCAGCGTAGCAAAGCATCTGCTGGACAATTCGCCCTCCGACACCTTTTCCGTCACCGTCTTCGAGGCACGCGCCCTCACAAGCGGCGCCACCGGCCGAAACGGCGGCCTCCTCACCTCCTTCGTCCCCGGTGACTACAAGCTGCTCAGCGACCGCTTCGGCCACGAGCAAGCCACCAAGATTGCCCGGTATGCGAACCGGACCCTCGAAAAGATGCACCAGCTCGCCAACTCGTCTCCGGAATTCCAAGCCGCCAGCGACGTCAGAAGAACCCTCGACGTGGTCCTGTTCCGGGACCAAGCATCCCGCGACGCATCCAAGGAGTCGTGGGCCCTCTACGAGGCGCACGTGCCCGAAGACAAGGGCAAGGCCGAGTTCCTGACGCCCGAGCAGGCCGAAGCCGTAAGGTACAATCCCGTCTCGAAAAGGCGAACCTACTAACGTCCGGTTGGTAGAAGTATGGCGTCAGGGCAAAGGCCGGCGCCGCCGTCTTCCCCAACGGGGCATTCTGGCCGTACCGACTCATTACACGGGTCTGGGGCCAGATACTTGACCGGCATAGCCCTCGCATCTCCGTCGAGACCAAGACGCCCGTCACGGAAATTACCCATGACGCGGCCTCGGACCCCGAGCACCCGTACGTCCTCCACACGCCTAGGGGAGAGGTGCGCGCGGCAAAGATAGTCCACGCGACCAACGGGCACGCCGGGCACCTCTTGCCGGGGCTGCGCGGCAAGATTTACCCCCTCCGCGGGACCATGTCGGTGCAAAAGGCGACGGAGGCGTTTGGCAACCGCGGCGGTGAAGTGACCTGGAGTGTGTTGGGGGGAGGCACCTACGACCCCGGGACGGAGATTGTCGACGTGGGCCTCTTGTACTCGAACCAGAACCCGAGGACGGGCGATATTTTCATCGGTGGTGAAAAGGCAAAGATTCGGGAAGTGCTCGTCAGTGACGATTCGCAAATTGGTGCCCCGTGCGTTGAGAACTTGTCTTCTGTTTTGCCGACCATCTTCACGAGGGGCTGGGACGACGGGGAGAAGCCTGAAGTTTGCAAGATTTGGTCGGGCATCATGGGTTTTACGGCGGACAGACTCCCGATCATTGGGGCCTTGCCTCTGGAGTTTACGAACAGGGGCGACGAGGGCGGCGAGTGGATCGCCGCTGGGTTTAATGGGTATGGTATGCCGTTGTGCTGGTCTGCTGGTGAGGCCGTGGCCAAGATGCTGCTCGGTATTGATGTGGGCGACTTTTTGCCCGAGGTGTTTGCTGCTTCGAGGAGCGGTTGGGCGACGACGAGAGGATGAGCCCGCGTGCTGCGTTGGATTTGTTTTTCGGTGGGCACGTTTAGATGATGTGGGATGCGAAGGAGTCTAGATGGGAGTTGAATATGGAATTGCTTAGAATATATAGAATATATGCTGCGTTGTTCTAAGAATCAAAGTTTGCAGCCTATTCCGCGTCTTATATTCTCTGTCAGATGCAGAAATGCTTGGTGACGGGTTTTCAGAAAGCGCTTCCCGTGGCGCAAGAGGCCCGTATCCCTTCCACCTTTCGTCTGTACTTTTATCTTTCCCGGCGTAAGATTCATCCAAGAGCCGACGTGGAGTCCCATGGCCATCTCGAAGGTACCAGTCAATCCAAGTATGATTCGTAAGCCATCTGCGCATATCCGAGAGCCACCCTTCGAGCGTCCAACGATGACCCGCGACCTTGGCGATCTGCAAACATCAATTGATGTCTTCTGACATTCCAGTAGAGCGGCATTGAAAGTAAACTTGTCCCCCTGCGAAAATAACGCATCGCATGGAAAGTAGGCGCTCTTGAATATACCGATATAATAGTAAATACTTGATTATTCAGTGACTGCCTTATTATTGACCGGAGACGTACGGCCTTCAGCTGATTGTACCAGGCCTTGCACTACTGCTCCAAAGTGCAAGGTGCGACGTACATGTAGTATTTCAATAATAATAATCAGGTGCGAGTCCCTAACGTCAATAGGATACGACCTGAACAGGGTGCACTGTGGCGAATGTGGAAGCGGAACAGTATATATCCGGAACTAGCCTTGCCTTGAACTGGCCACATTCGCGCTCCGGCTTTACTCTGCAATCGCCTGCATCCGCCCTCCTTCTTGCGACCTGAATTCACACTCCAAGTTTGAGTTGACTAGAGTATCGCCCAATGAGGCATCGCATGTTCTGTAATTTCTGCACCACTTTCTCGTTTCTACTATGAGTTCCAGCCATCATTCCGAGCAGGGTTCCGACTGCCGGCGAGGCAAACAGCAAATGCCCGTCGTCAGACATCCTCGGAGTTGTACACGGGTACTGAAAGAGTGGTTCGCCCTTCATTCTTCGTGGCCATATCCAACCGAGAATGAGAAAAACGCATTCAGTGAACAAACTGGATTGTCAGTTCGTCAGGTGTCGTATTGGTTCATCAATGCTCGCAGGAGGAAGGGAAACAAGTCATCATCAAGCGCGCCGGTAACTACGACTAGCTCATCGAGCTCTCTGCCTGGCACCCGCATCTCAATGCAAAACCATGACTGGAGTAGCATGAATCCATTTGAGCGATGGCGCAATTCCCCCCCGGAGGAGGAACCTGCTCCTATAGATGCAATTTACAACTCTATTCAAAAAAGCACGACAGATGTTTGCTCTTCCTCACCCAGCTGCAGGGACTTTACTGTATTGCGTGATTCTACTACCTCACACCCCAGCTCTGTCGACTCGTCAGATTTTTCAACCTCGGAAGGCTCGAGCGACTTTTCTGTATCTTCTTATACATCTGATTCTTTTCTGGACATTCCAAACCGACGCAATATACGCAAAACTCGGAAAAGATGGGGCAGGGCAGCATCGCGAGAAACAAGAAGAGGTACTCAGAACATGAAAGAGGCCAGAAGCAGCCAAGGACGCATTTACCAATGTACTTTCTGCACCGACACCTTCAAGACAAGATACGACTGGACCAGACATGAGGAATCGCTTCACCTGGCTCTCGAGAGGTGGACATGTCTTCCTTTTGGACCCATACTCCTCGACTCAGCGGAACAACCGAGATGTGCACTTTGCGACATCTGCGACCCAGACGACGCGCATCTGCAATCACATGACGTATCTAAATGTGCCGGAAAGCCTTTTCATACTCGAACCTTTCGTCGAAAAGACCACTTACGTCAACACCTCCGTCATGTTCATCATGTCCAAGATATGACGCAATCGATAAACAACTGGAAATCCAACATGGTCAAAGTCAAATCACGATGTGGCTTCTGTGGAGAGACTTTTTCGCTATGGTCTGATAGAAATGATCATTTGACCGACCATTTCAGGGCAGGCTTTCTGATGAAAGATTGGAAGGGCTGCCGTGGGCTTGAACCTGCAGTGGCTCTTCTCGTTGAGAATGCGATTCCCCCGTATCTAATCGGTACTGAATCAAACGATGCAGACCCCTTCAGCGCCTCCAGAGGGAATAACAAGACTGGTTATGCTACTGCAGGCACTTGCTTGGCCCCGAATGCATATGAAGCTCTAACTGCAAACCTAGGAGACTACGTTTGTGCCATGAGAACAGCCGGTAAAGACGTTTGCGATGACGCTCTACGCCGACAAGCACGGCTGATTCTTTACGGTGACGACGATCCCTGGAACCACACACCTGCAGACAATAATCAATGGCTCAGTATGTTCAAAGCGGGCTACGGAATTGGCTACAGCCCCTCCCAATATCAGGAAACGCCCGATTGTCTTCTGAATGCTCACGGAACAGCGTTCAACGCACCGTTGTCGCTGCTTTCATCCGATGCTGTGGGCATTAGCCCATTCACTCCTGAAACCATTCAACAAGCAGTTGGATTTGACGCCAGCTGGATGCCATCCGAACTCAGCTTCCTGGTTGAGCCGAATGAGAACTGCAGCGCCGCACTTGGCCCTGATTTCACTGTTCCATGGTCATGGCAGACACCTGAGTGCTTGGCTGAGTTTCGCCAACTGGGGCTACTTCCTCCTCCGCCGGTGTCAAGCGGCCTTTCAATGGACGAAACGAGTAACCCCGTCATTGGCGGGTTAGTTATCAAGCCGACTCAAAGTATTGCCCTATCCATTGATGACAACAATGACTGGACAGAGGCGGGACAGACCGTTCCCATGCCCCAGACTTGCACGCTTCGAGCATCAGTATCATCAAGTGATCTGGGTACGAATGGGGTTTTTCCAAATGAATTGTTCAATGACGCCAGATTTCTCTTTGGCACCGGCTCCGACACCGTGTGATGGGCACGTTGATGAACCTGTCAATTGCCTCTCATCAGTTGGAAAGAACTAATTCTGGTCTGAGATGTCTCATGACTCACGAGATGCAGAGAGCATACACTATTTTACTGGCTAGGATGGGCTTAATGGATAAACTTGGAAAGAAGTGATAGGGTCACCGAGAAGTCGCATCTCTACTCCACAGCCGAGCCACGTTTGGCATCTCATGAATCATCTTCACGAGCATTTCATCCCGCTTCTCCAAACGATTCGCCAATGTCACGCGCCATCTTACAAGTACGGAGTGCTTGGGATTGATATGAATGCCAGATCCTAATTGAACACGCCCCTATATATGTGAAGGTCGGTCAACAATTGCCCGGACGAACTGACGTGTCATGATGGGTCGTGTCCCTCCTCCGCAGTAACCTTGGCCTGATCAGCCGCCTCGACTGCGATGCGGAAGTCCTCGACCAGTGTCTGCGTATCCTCAAGACCGACCGAGATCCTAATCTGTGTTGGCTTCAGACAAAATTGGGCAGCCCATTCCAGTTTCTTTTGGTAGGCACACATTGTGTATGCAAACGCCAGGGTAAAGGGGGCGCCTAGATGCACGCTCTTGTGTACATTAAGGTTGTCATAAAAAGCCCTCGCAGTGTTGAGATCTTGCAGCTCAACACTCAAGACACATCCATACCCAGGAGTGAAATCGGGCGTTTTAGGGCGCATAAAACGTCTATAATTATCTCCCGAGGCATTGACTGAAGGGTAATGGACTCGACTGACGGCGCTACGAGGATCTTGGGCTCGAGAAGCTAGATATTCTGCGACGGCACTGCCGTTGCTATTCAGTCTGGCTGAGCGAGCCAAATAATCACGACTGTTCTTCTCAATAGCCTGCGCGTCGTCAATGTAAACTTCGGGCACGTAGCTGGCATCGAATAGGGATTTGAGCTCCGTGTATTTATGAGAAGCTGGATTGAGAATAGCAGCTCCTCCGATCGCGTCGGCGTACCCATTGAAAGACTTGGTTGTGGATGTCACCAGAATATCAGCCATTGCTAGTACGTCGATGTTCGCCCAGCTGCCAATCGTGTCGTCAATACCGAGAACAACATCGTACTCAGTTGCCAACTTGCGAAGCCGAGCAATGTCTGGACAAACAAGCAAGGGTTTGCCGGAAACTCTACCCAGATAGCTTGCACCTTTCGGCCCAAGACCTGGCTCTCCCGAAGATAGGCCTCGAGTTCGAAGATATTCTCATCCGACCCTAAGCCGAAGAACTTGCTTCCCGTGCCGAACTGCTCCAGTGTTACTAGAGTATCCATAAAGGCCATTCCAAAAAGAACAGATGTGCCTTGGTAATAGTCCATCATGTACGAATGTGGCTTGTAGATGGACGCCATGCCCGATTGATACAGGTAAATATCGCGGGCAGCCACCGATGAGGGTAGATGTGGGTGCAACGGCGCCCGTTTGATCAAGGACAGAATCCTTGTTCGAATTGTGTCGTGCGCCAAGCTGTCGAAATGACCTCTGGCTGCTTCGGCTTCCTGGAGCGATACTTGCCTGAGCTCGCCCAGATGAGCCAAGTTTGCCTCGGCAAACCGAGAGGACACGCCGACGCCAACGGTGCTCCAGAAGCCGGCAACGACGCGGTACAGCTCGGATGGGAAAATAACGGCTAGAAAGGGGTCCCTGGCAACGAAAGCACGGATCATGAGCTCGTCAGCTCTCAGTGGCCGTTTGCCAACACCATCATCCTTGCGCTTGTCCGAGGTGGCATACTCGGCGCACTGCTGGGCGGACTGTAGCGATGGAAACAGGAGACATGCTCTGCCCGTGGCGCCGATGCCTCTCAGCACGGCTTCTGAAAGCTTGATTCATTCAACCCGCATTAGTCGTGTCCTTGAGGGCCGGCCGGCGCCGTCTGCCTTGGCTTACCTGGACAATATCGCGGTGTGGTTTCGTGCGTGGGTAGGCATTCTTGAACTTGGCCACGACCGACAGAGCATCAGCCCCGAACTCTACGGCGTTGGACCATTCCGACCCCATATGCACTGTGACAGCATGGCGAGGGGCTGGTGGAACCGCATGTCCAAACTCGGTCGTGATCTTGGCAGACATGATGATGATGATGGGCAAGGGCAGTGTGTGAAGTTTGAAGATATTGTAAAGGTTTTCCAGGATCCTGGACTAGCAATCTTGAAGCAGATTCTAGAGCTGATGACAAGCACGGTGACAGCAAGACATGAGAGCAGGACGAGAATATATAATGATAACCATGATTTTGCGAGGCGAGAGACGGGCTCGAGCCAATTTCCATTTTCCATCAAATGTCAACCAGACTCGATGCTCGGTGTAAATGTGGGACCCGGGTGTCATTGAACGCCCTACCAGGGAAAGGGAGGTGCGTGCGCAAGATGGCACATGGCATTTGAATCTTCACTCCTGCCGTTGGCCGTTGAAATTTCAATGTTAACCATTTGGAATCAATAGAACGACGTCTGGTTCCACCAATGCCCTCGATTTCGTTGTAATCAGCAGCACTTGAGAGTAGATAGGCCAGTCTCTGGCTTGGACGCCCCATGTGTTGAGCAAACTCCTACATCTTACACTTTGCTTGTAAATCTGTACCAGGCAAGGGCCACGAAATGCAATGGATCCGCCAAGTGACGACAAGCGTACAGTCACGCCTTCACTCGTCTTCCGATACCCCTGCGACATCAGGGACGGAAATTGGACAGATCCAACAGAAGGTCTATCCTTCAGGCTATCTATGCCTCGGGAGATGATGGGTCCACGAAGGTATACAACACTAAGAGTTTTGCTAGCTTCGAGATCCTATGGCGAATTTTTCCGTATGACCCGGCCAAGTCCGTACGCAGTATTAACGACTCTCGTGGCTGTTTTTAGCGGGGAATGAATGGCTTTAGGGCGTTGGATGACACCTCTTTGATCATCGTTCTGTCATTGCGTCTTCGTTCCACTCAACCGGCGCACTTCACGCGTAGGGCGCCGCATGGCAGGTAACAATGACTCGAAAGCTGCTAGAGTTGGACATATAAAGGTTCGTCTTCACCACGTAAAATACAAATGATTGAGGAAGAGAGATGAGACATGGGCTGATACATCATACTACTACTGATAAGGCTGCCAAAACACAGGATCGAGACTCAAAGGCTGAAGCTACCATCGTCAATAAAGAATATACGCCGAATAGTCACCATGGCGGCTTCTGAATCGGATCCGCCAGGCCGTCTCATCTCGCATTTTCGCAGCAGGTTCGGAGGATGCAGCTCTGCCGTAATGAATTGTCCCAGGCTAACACTAGGCAGAGATAGCAAGCAACAATCATCAGGGTGGACGGAACTGTGGGAGACGGACCAGTCTGACTTGTGGGATCGTGGCAAGCCCTCTCCGGCCCTCGTCGACTTTATCGAGTCCGACCCCGAGGTTCTCTCCAACATGGGTAGCAAAAAAAGACCCAAAGCCCTCGTTCCAGTATGTCCTCCCCAGAGCGGCTCGATACCCGGCCGTTGGTGGCATCGGCGCACTAATAGTAGACCCTCTGTTAATAGGGCTGCGGCAAAGGCTACGATGTTGTAGCCTTGGCATTGCATGGATTCGACTCTTATGGACTTGAAATCTCCGACAAGGGAGCTGCGGTGGCCCGGCAATACGCAGAGTCGGAGTTGGCAGAGCCATCCGAGTACAATTTCCATGACGTAAAAACGCTTTCGACCGGCCATGTTGGCGACGTTGCCATCATCGCAGGGGACTTTTTCCAGAAGGGATGGGAGCCGCTCGGGCAGACAGGATTTGATATCATCTACGACTACACGGTGCGTATTAATACACGCTTGAAGAGAGCGTTAAAAGTTAGCTAGCTAGCTGACTGAGGCCGTAAAAGTTTCTCTGTGCGTTACATCCCTCTTTGCGACAGGCATGGGCTCGTCGAATGCACGAGCTCTTGGCCCCGAATGGGGTCTTGATTTGTTTAGAGTTTCCTCTCTATAAAACCTTGACTCTGCCGGGGCCTCCGTGGGGCTTGAAGGGCGTGTACTGGAACCTATTAGCCATGGGAGGAGACGGAATAATTGATGAGCCATCCGAGGAGGAAATGAACAATGACGGTCTATTTGAAAGAGTTGTCTATTTCAAGCCACGTGTATCTTACGAGAATGGCAAGGGAACGGACATGTTCAGCGTTTGGTCCGCCCTGCCATAGCAGTTTCCTAATACTACTGAGGGACGGGGGATAGAGAAAGCTTGTAGTAAAGTCTGGCAATGCGCCAACATGAATCAAAGCTGCCAGCAGAGAATTCTGAATCTGAATCTGCAAGAAACAGGAATAAGCGATAATAAGTCTTTGCTGCCAAGATCCCGCTTTATTTATGTGACAAGGGTTCAATATGAAGGCTTGGAGCAAAAAGGGCTCAATTCAATAATAATCTCGTAGGATGTCAAAGGTCCTGAGTTACTATAAGGAAGGAAGAGAAGGGTGACCGCCTTATATACATGAAAGGAACGCCCGGGCCTAGGGTCCTTACCTGGGCACGTGTTTTAGCTATGTAACTAATAAGTCTTGTATCGGTGAAGCCCCTTTATTGGGCTTCACGATCTGTTGGGCCTTTTCCGTGTAACACCAGTCGATACAGAAATGGAGCAATATTTATGTCAAGCTACAAGACTTGTTTACCCGACTGAATTGCAGCAGGACCTCGACGAAATGAATATTTAGATGGCGGCCCTTCGTAATGCGGTCTATTATCTGCTGGAAAATATTACGTCCTACGGATATTGCGCGAGGCTGGGATCATGAGACCTTACGGCACTAGGTTCACATTGTTTTGTAAATAAATACTATTTAGTGCAGAGAGCCTGAGGAAACCAAGGACATTTGATAGCCAAGACTGTTATTGGGTGAATTAAACTATTAGCTCTAAGGCCTCTATTGAGCCCCTGTCAGAACATGATGTCAGATAAATCTTGTCCAACATCAGATAACGTACGGAATTGAACGTATTTGAGGATTATGCCTCGACCTAAGGATGCAAAAAGACTCAAATCATACCGATTTCAGGCAGATACGACCGGTTTGTCATGGAAATAAAGCAGACTACGTTGCCGAAATGTGCCGTTGCATGGAAGTTGGACGCAAGGGCTTAGGTATGCCATGGAAAAATGTTGTTACACAATTAGCTACCCCATATTTCATGAGATGCTTAATTACTTGTAAGTTGTCAGCAATACAACGTCAGTCAAGGTCGTGCTGCATGTCAGCTGGAATCTTGTCTCAATATTTGCTGCATGTCAGAGTCAAGATATGCTTATAAGCGGCTGAACCCTCGGTTTTTCGAACTCATCTTGTTGTCTAATGCACATTTCGCACTTTTTAGGGGAATGATAACGAGACACCAAAAGTAGTCAGACTCCGTTGAGGCGTCGGTGGCTGGCTGTGATATGCATGACGTGGACAGTCTTGGGTATTGTGCAGATGTCGTGTCGCACCCTCGGCCCAACGGTTGGTAGCTACATCCCTCTTGTTCCTTTTTCGCAACTAATTAGAGTTGATTTTCATGTCGGCAAGTACTCTGTCAGCAACCAACTGAGACCCTCAACTGATGACGGGCGCAACATGTGAGCAATTCATCTCCGCCATTTGTGGCTGGCTTGACATCTTGAAGCAGTCGGGTACGACTATAAAAAGACGGATTCATCGCGCCATAGATCAATGCTTGGGATCTCGCAGGACTCACACATTCAAGCTCAAGCTCCAATAAACGCCAAAATTGCCTATTTTACACTACCGTCTCTTCACTTCCTCAAGATGCGCTACACCTCCGCCGAGGTTATCGCCCTAACACTGGCTATTGCCGGCCTTGGGACTGGGCTAGATGTCAATCGGGCACTCCAGGCTCGTCATGATACTTGCCCAGAAACCAAGACAGTGACGGAAACTCAAACTATCACCGAGAGAAACACTGTCACTGTCACCACCGTCGGAGCTTGCACCACTGCTACCACGCCAACAACCACCACGACCACGAGCAAGTCTACTCCTACGCCCACTGGTTGCCCTGTGCCGCCAGCATGCGACAACCTCGGATTCGACTGGGCATACTACAACAACTCAGCCCACAATGGCGACAAGACATACTCCAACTTCCATCCGGATACCTACAAGCGCGTGAAGCCCCTGTACGTCGGCACCACCCGCTACGTCGGGGGCCTTTACGGCGAAAAGGGCGGAAAGGACCCAGCCGGGCGAATATACGGCTCTACCAAGGCCCTCAAGCTCGACTACTTTGCTCTCAACCACCACGCCTACTTCTACGCCTGCGAGGCGGGCACGTACAGCATCAACATCCCGTACGCAAACGACGCCGTGTTCGTGTGGACAGGGGCAAAGGCCTACAAGGGCTGGACGGACGACAACGCCGATGCCAAGGCCAGATACAACCAGCCCGATCACATCGCGGGCCGGGCTAGCTTCAAGGTCAATGTTCCAGCCGACACCTACGTGCCTATTCGGTTTGTCTACGGGCAAGCGCAGTACGGGGGCGGGTTTTATTTCACCGTCACTACTCCTTCTGGCCAGGTTATTGTCAGTGACAAGGCGCATAATAGTCCATATGTCGTGCGCCACTCTTGCGATGGGGTGAAGGCGCCAAAATACTTGCCATTTGGAAAAGAGCAGTAGTAGCTTGGAGTAGGGCTTTGAATACCAGAGTTTTGGTAGAATGCTTTAATTAAAGTATTTTTTTTTTTTAAAAAGGACTCTTCTTTTATGTTATTATCGCACTTGGGTAGGACGGTTTAGAAGGTCGTGTAGCAGAAGTATTATTTATGAACGAGATCATCCCGAGTTCTAACTGGTTGTCAATGCATTTCTGTGCGTCAGATCGGTACCTCTCGTCGAGCCCTGTTGGTAAATCGAGTCTAGTCTCAAACCAGGGGGATATTTTCTCAGGCGCCACCTTGGTCTGTGAGGACCGAGTGAGCACTGCTGATGCCAACCAATGCCGCAAAAACTATATTGAGGTACTTCATTGTAATGGACGTTTGACTTTGAGATGGCTTTTACAAGATGCGAAGAGAGTGTGACTGGTAAAGGGGAATGTGATTAGAGTCGGATACGGCTTTATATGCAACGATTGATTTCTCGCCACTCATGGCCCCGAGGTAATTAAGACCGCGTGTAGTTGACACTTGTCAGGGGCCGCGGTATAGAACGAAGGAGTCAAGCAGGACCCTGATGTTGAGCCTTTTTTCATAAAAGTTTGGAACTGTAAAACTAGAATTCACCCTGCTTGCTCGCCAAAATAAACATACCAAGTTGCTTGACAAATTGAACCGACATGGCTGAACGGAGCATTAGAACACCTTTATGCTCTTCGTCAGCCGCGAGAGAGCCGATTCTTAAGTAGGCTTGCCTGGACAGTTGTGGTCTCCTCCAGTGGTCTTTATCCACTGGTCGCAAACGGAGCATCTCTTGGCCATGTTGACTTTGATAATATTGATGTTGGCTAATTATTGGAGTAGCTGGTGAAGATGTAGAAGATGAAGTCGTAGATGAAATGCAGAATGGAGATGCAGACCTGTTCTCCTTATATACCCAGGTCCCCACGGCGGCAGGGTAACGTATACCGACCAACCTGCATCTTAGTCGCCGAGAAGCTAATGTGCTGTCTGATATAGTCAAATTTGGCTGATCATCAGGAATTAATGGCCTGGCGCTTCGAGATTCGTAGTCATTGGCGTAGCACCTTGCCGGCAGTGGCCGTGCTCGTCATGTTCCAACTTTCACATTTCGTTGGATCATGGAGGTTGACTCCATGATCCCGTACTGACCAGAGCGGGCTTACACATTTTAACAAATCCACTCGGCGCGTAGTGCGAAGACTCTATTGGTTCATTGGTCGCCGACTTGTCTGAAGCTATGATGCCCGAAACGTTGGACGTGAATCTAGCTCTTTCAACGACTCAGCTTCAACTCCAGTTCTTTCCCATCACTTCCAAATTCTATACCTATGAGCCTTTTCACATACATTTCATAAGGACAGCAACTGAGATGATGAATCCGTATACAACGAACCCGAAACACATTCCTGAATCTGATCTGTATGCGGATATACCGCTCTATGGCAGGTACTCTCCGAGATCGGACGACTTCCGAGTCGATGTCCAGCACATCAACTCTAGCTCTGAAGACTCCATACAATATTGGGCTGCAGTAATTGGACTCTGTACGGAATCAAACATGATTTTCCCCGCAGATGAAGGTCGAGATGTTTTTGCCCTTGGTAGTGTCATTGTGAAATCAAGCCACCGACACCAACATGAGAAAATCGACTACTCATACGCCGATGCCAACGAAGTCCAGGCAATTGCTATCGCTAAAAGCGTCCTAGATGGGATCGAGGTGCCTGATATCTATTTTTCTGGCAAGGTACAGATCTTATAAACCATTTGGGGATAATTCTTTCTTACGCTACTTTAGATCAACGGTCGCGCGGTGTTGATCCAAGAGAGAATTCCCGGTGTATGTCTAAACGTTGCGTTGCCGTACTTGTCAGAGGTCCAAAAAAATTCCTTCAAATTACAAGCACGGGAGATTCTCCGACAGTTACATGCTATCAAAGCGCCGAGTAGCCGTGAGACGCGTGATCATATCGTTCCCGATCCGAACATCCTGACCAGTGGCCGCTTAAACCCTCGAGAGGCACACATTCTCTTCTCAGCAAATATTGACCAAGATATGAGCTTTATGCATAACGACTTCACGCCATCAAACTGCATCGTTCACGACGACAAGATTGTTGGACTTATTGACTGGGAAATGGCTGGTTATCTGGGGTGGGAAACTGCTGGAGAAATCCACCGAAAGATTAGATCTCCCCGGAGAGAACAGTATGTCCATGCCAACTTGGATGAGGGAGAGCTTGAAGATATGATGTGGTGGAATGATCTTTACGACGTGCTACCTTGAGCTTCAGAGCATGTGACGTGTTTTATTTTGCAGGGAATATTCGTATGTAACCCTCTTTATGCTTTCTCCTAGGGAATGTCTGACCTCCGTGGCAGGGACAGTACACCCTCAATGCATCCAAACGCTACCAATTGCGGAAGCAAAGGAAATATCTCGCAAGGGCGGGTGCAGTATCGGGACTAAACAAGGGCAATTGGCGTTGGGCAAGCTACTCAGGACTCAGATTTCCGAACCCATGAATAGAGAGAAAACAAAAAGATGTACAGATCTGCTTAATACTATTGTACAAGTTTCAAATACTGCCAAGTACTTGGACGGCAACTGGGCCAACCGTATAAGGGCAAAAGTTTGATTGCAGCAACGGAAGCACAGCACGGAACGACTGTGCTTGATCATAATGCCAGATGAGGAGACGGAGGCTTATCGACAGAGATGATTCAATAAGCAACGATCTTGATGCCTCTAGCTCATCCGTGGGCTCTGGGTAGTGTTAGGTAGTGAATTTCAACTTGCATGGATCCTGGACACCCTAAAACCCGGCACACATCAGGAGTTGGTAGACAACAGTGCTGCCGTAGTGTCCATGACATCTTAGTTGTGACAAGGGCCCAGGAGCAACGTCCATGTGACCCTTGTGGTGTGACGTTCAGGACCGCGTGGGTGGTACGGGTGGTACGGGCGGTACTATTCACGATCACTTCTACATGTCCCATAGCACATACATAAATCTCGAATGGGCCCAAAGCCATCACATGGATCATGCACTCTAACGGTGTTGTTTGTATGAACTGGTATTGCCTATGGAGGCAGCAGCCATGAGAGACTCTCGCGCCGAGCCCCTTTCGCCACCGCATAGGGAGATATATACTGGCCACCAATTTGTATTCAGCCCACTGTGCAACGACATCTTCATCACCACAAGCGTATCCACAAAAGAAAATACAAATGAAGGTTCTGGCTTTCCCTGCTCCCCTTGTCCATAGGCCAATTCACTGCATGAGACATGGGGGATAGACATTGGCACATCTCGTGACTGCAACTTTTGCGCATCATTTAGAGGACTCTGTTGCAACTACCCAGGTTAAGGTCGAGGATGTGGATGCCGCCGTTCTAAATTCCACAGATGAGCCATGCGATTCGACCAAAGGTAAACAGGGCGGCCTCGATATCTTACCTGTGTAATAGGGGCATTGGCGGCGCAGCAGTACGTTTTCCCGCCGCCGCAACTGTTCACAAGACCGAGGTTACAGACTAAACCTATAACCTTGTCGCAGCAGATCTGTTTCTGGTTGTTGCTGCACTTGTCTCCGCCTGAGCCTGGAGCTGGACCTGGACCTGGATTTGGGGTGTGGTTTGGGTTTGGGGGTGGGGGGTTGTCGTAGGGGGCTGCCATGACGGCGGCGGCAAGGACGAGGATGGCAGCGGTGAACTTCATTTTGAAAGGTGAATGGGGGTGTTGAGAAGCGTAGAGACAAGTGAAAGTGTAAGAGCAGAGGGAAAAATGGTAGCAAACTTGCGTGATGTGGCAAACCGAGTGCTTGGTGAGGAGATTCAGGACCAGGGTAGGGAGGATATCCAGGGCTTTTTATATTCAAAAGCCGGAGGGCATTGGGCCCTTGGAAATTGAACAGTTTTTCCTCTGCCCTTTCTGGGAGGTGGCGTAGTTGCCGCCGACGTATACGCACATGTTACGCCAACCTGGCACATTTTGGTGTTTGTTGGGAGTGATTTTCCGTTGGGCCTGCACAGCATCGAGCCTTGTCGGACCTAGTCCTATCGAAGCATCGACAGTAATAGTTTAGTGCCTATCCAAGCCATGTATTGTCAAATTTTGCAACATGGAGATTGAGGCTGCATTGTCGCAACCGGTGGAGTAGGCGTCTCCTGTCACCTGAAGTTACAAGTCTCTTTCCTATGATACTTAGACGTGCCCGAGGAACTAGAACATAAATGGTGTCAGGAAATGGCTAATTCGGTCTACGTGGTTGAATTACGAGATCGAACAGGGCGATGACAAATGAAGACCTGGACTTGAAGCGCGCGTGCCCCCCTGGGCCTTCGGCCTGTCAAACATCCAGTTTATTTTATCTTGACCGATCGACGGTCCTACATTATAGTACTGTTCTGCAACAGAAATGGGTTTGGTAGACTCTTACAGGCCACATATTTTATATGAGCATCCACGGTTTGGAAAGACAGATCATGTCGGTAGATGTTGTAGATTCGACGGTTGCTAACTGGAAGGGACATGTAGAATCACATTGCAGCATCAATGCCTCATGACAACTCGTGGTAACCAAAAAGACTACTCTCCACTGTTCGCGAGCAGCCGAAAGTGTGACGCGTACGATTTCCACGATGTATCTCCAGCGGTTGACAACTCGGTCCAAAGTGATAGTACTACCTTGTTGCCTTGACAAAATAAGACCATGGCGTTTCAAACCAGCCACCGGGTGTTAAGCAGTTCAAGCTCCCGCCAAGGTCCATCTGCCGATGATGCTTTGCTTCTGCCCCTGAGCGGGGAAACGAAGACCAACTAACCAGAGACACATTCAAGGCTGATCTAGACGTGTCAAAACATGAAATGAAACGTTACTCTGGGGTGGGTCGGTAGATGATCACCGGCTCTAGGCTGCACTTACTGTCTCTTCCTGCCAATGGGACAGTAGGAGTACTAATTTTTGGTTGTAATACTCTGTACTTCAAAGGGGAATTTCGCTCAGCGTCTTTAGACACTAGCTTGCGTCTTGGCTCTCGATCGGATGATCGGCAACTCGCATGTGCTCTTGCCTGTTGCTTGCTACGTTTACCAGCCACGCGTGTAGTAGAAAACACTCGACACTCACCACTCACTTACACGGACGGCGTGTCTCCTGTTTTCCGCCACCCCTTGCTAGCACCTCGGAAGACGCCTGCCATAGGTATACTACTCCGCCTATGCTTTGAATAGTTGCTTCGCCGCTCCCAATATCCCACTGTTAACCGGGTCTTGATCTGCTCGTCCCCGTCCGACTCAATGGGGCGGCACGTCCCTCCCGCAGAAGGCTTCCCGATATTGTATTTGCCCATCCACAAAGTCTAGTATAAGCGGGTCGGAGATTGAGTCCACCGATTATGCCTAGACTTGAACTGTTCAGTGCCTAATAAATCCTGGAGGCTGGGAGCCAGAAATAAACAGAATGTCAGGCTGAAGTAAGATGAAGTCATGAAGCTGCTCAGTACGGAGTAGTGGCGTTCTCTGGAAGGGAACATCTCCCACCGCAGCATGCTACTTGCTTCATTCGATTCTTTTCCATGATTACAGTTAACATCCCCTCATTAGCCAGGTACGACGGTATTGGATCTTGGACGTCTTTGCAGACTCAATGACGTGTGACGTGGGGATGCACCGCGTCTCAGTGCGACCTATTGGGGACTTGCTACATATGTACCCAGTTAGACTGAGAGACTAAGGGGCAGGCCAAAGCTCGATGAGGCGCTGGCAGCTCGGATTACCGCGTTAGCAAGGTCGAGAACCAATCTTGTCTTGAGCCATGATACAATGGACACATGCAGGTTGCGGGCTTGCGATACTGAGACACGCTAACTCGCGCGACAACTAAAGCAAAACAAGACATGTGAAAGTATCAACTAAACAAGTAAAGTCTGAACTAATAAAGCAGACAACTAGGCAGAGCAACAAGAGGCAAAAAGTGAAAAAAAAGGTTAAAAAAAAAAAGACGCATTTCACAGAATAAGTGGTGCAAAATTCAATAAAAAATGTGTGACACCTGAGGGATTCGAACCCTCGCCTATTACTAGACCGCGAATAGGGACAACCGGATGGTACCGGTGGAACACCTGAACACGGCGCCTTAGACCACTCGGCCAAAGTGCCTCGGTTAACTGATTGTGACAATCGTAAGCTTATTCATATATATATGGCCTCGACATATGACGCCCTTTATTGCGAGTAATTCAATCTCTCCATCGATCTCTGAGTTCAATGGAACTTTTCTCCGACAAAACGCAGCAACCCATCAGCCGTCCATCCTCACACCTTTTTACTGTACCCATTGTATCTGCACATGCTTCACAATTCAGATTCTTTTTCTCATTTTGCCACCCCCCCACATGACAATCTGTGCAAGATCGGCTTTTGGCCTTAGCCTTACCCGTGCCGACTGACGAATTCACCATGGTGTTTTACCCTAGGGGCATTAGAAGCACTCTGTCAACAACCCTTGTGGCTTGTTTCTTCGCCATAGGCCTACCTGGATTCTGCCGGTTGTCGTCACACTACGTGATTTCTGACGTGGTGGCATTGCAATCCACAAGTAAAAAAATCGACAGCCGCCGCACAGTTTTCACTTGGGCGGAAACCAAATGGTTGACGACGTTCAAGCACATGGCCACCGATTTCCGTCATATCCTGCATTTCATCCCGTGTTCAAAGTGCTTCACCGGCAACATATCATCTTGGCCATGGTCCCTGTTAGACCCTACCTACATCCTATGGTGAATATATTCTTCATTGCGCCGATGAAAGGGCAGTTCACAACGATTGCTCAAGGCGCTACCAGGTCGCCGAATCAATACAATATGTCAAGGCCTAAAGGCAACAAACACCACCCAGTTAATCAAATACATCCATGCAATAACGCTCCTTACGGATTCTCTCGAAATGCCCAACCGCCTCTTCTTCAGTAACCGGCTCCCCGGCCTTCTCGTACTCCTCCATGACAATCTTGACCAGCACGCCCTTGACTCCCTCCGCCATCTTCCCAGAGCCACAGACGTAGAACCTGGCTCCCTTCTCCCACATATTCTTGATTGACCCCCGTTCATGCCAGATGCGGTCTTGAACATATGGGCACCCGCACGACGCTTCCTTGTCTCCGCTGTATGCTCGGAAGATCTTCACAACCCCAGACTTCTCCCAAGCATCAAATTCGTCCCGGTACAAATCATCTGACAAAGGGTTGCGACATCCGTAGAATAGGACAGCCGGGGCGAGATTTCTGCCGCTTCCCTGAAGAGTAGCACGTTCTTGGATAAACGCCCGGAACGGTGCGAGTCCCGTGCCTGCGCCGATGCACACTATCGGCGTTTCTTCCTGGTTCTCCGGTAGGTGGAAGCCTGACTGGGCTGGCCGCACTGATATCTGTATCTTCTCACCTGGTTCCAGGGAGGAGAGGTACGAAGACGCCACGCCGATGAAGCGTCCCGTGCCGGACACGGCCGACTCATTGACAACGCCGTACGTCAGACTGACCTTTGTGGGGTCGAAGAGCGACGAAGACGAAACCGAACTTGTCGAGAGTTAGCATTTACCCGCTGGGAAACCGGTACAAGATGCACGGAAACTCACTACTGTCGCAGTCGCATGGGGGGCAACATCTGAAGGAACTCGTGGAACGGCACACACAAGGCAGGGAACTTTTCCAGCACATCCAGCACGGAAAGCCGCCCTGCTTTGACTACCGTGTCGAATTCCTCACCGACCAGCCTTTTCAATTGCGGAATCTCATCGCTTTCTTTGTTCATCTCGCACAGGTGGGCGAGGTCCTAGACAAGTCAGGTACTTTTTCCCACAGCATTCTACAGTGGAAATGGGCTACTTACTCGCTTCGTAGCAATCTGGCCAAGTTCGACGTACGAACTCAGAATTTCCGCAACCGGAAGACTCATGCCTGTAGGAAGCGTCGTTGGCGAAGAGGACGAGATGGTAACGTAGGCATCTCGTGGAAAATGAAAGCGCCGCAGGGCTCGCGACACGCTCTCCTTGGGATTGTGCGGCAGAACCGCCAAGTAATCACCCGCGGAATACGGCATATTGGCCGGCAGTCGCAATTCAATGTGACGCTTCTCCTGGCTGCCGCTGCTTTGGTCGACGAGCCGCCGTGCTGCGACAACCGTAGCCTCTTCGACGCTCTGATGCAAGACGGACGCCCTTGGCGTCGAGAAACTGAGCGCCAGCCCGGGGGCGGAGCTGGTGGCGGCATCACTTGGACGAGCGAAGCGTTCCAGGATGGAGGGCCAGAGAACGTCATCCTCCCAAGCTTCAAAGTCGGAAAACATGTCCCTGTCTTTGGCGTCGGTGGAGTGCAAGGGACCGAGTCTCGAAGCGCCGAGCGTTTCTAGAGTCGAGTCGATGAGCTTTGGGACTTTCTGGAACGTATGAACCCAGTCCGAGTGACCTTTTTTGCGGGAGTTAGCATCGGCGTTTTTGGGGCGCTGACATTCGAAGCGGTAGTTACATACCACATCCGTACACTGCGTACGAGACATGCTTCATCGCACCGGGTTCCAGAGTCTGGATCCAGTGGGTGAAATGGGCCGCGTTGTGCGGAGGTTCGCCTTCGTACGACGATGTTATGATGATTACGGGAGTGTTCTTGGGCATGGACCCTCGAATGGTATCCAGGGCATCGACGGATGACTTGTAGCCCTTGGCAGCGGCCGAGCTCGCCAGCCGCTGCGCCATGAACTGGCACGTCCCGGCATTCGACCCATACAATATGACCAGCTTCGGGGCGGACTCTCCGTCGACGTGGCCTGTCGAAGCCGACGCTACAGAGTGTCTTGATTTGTGCCCAGCAGCAACGCCCGGCGACGGCGCTGGAGCTTCGCCGGCAAAAGCGCCGGCCAGTCGTGTCTCGAGCCGCGAGGGCGTCAGTCCGTCCCGAAGGATGGCCCGAACCATGAACTTCTTGGGCTTGATGGTCAACGTTTCCTGTATCTGCAGCCGGTACGAAGGATCGTCCATGACAAAGTTGAAGTTCTGGATGAGCACAGCCAGCGCCAGCGTCGTCTCCTGCCACGCGAACGGCCGGCCGATGCAGCTGCGCAGCCCTGTGCCAAAGGGGCTCCACGCATGCGGATAGTCCTTCATGAGGCGGTCAAACTTGTCGTCTGCCATTCTCTCGGGGTTGAATTCCCTGACGTCGGGGCCGTAGGCGGCGCGGTCGAAGTGGGATTTGGACAGCAGGCATATGATCTGCTCGCCTGCCTTGACGGCGTACTTGCCGCCAATCACCTCGTCCTCGATGGCCTCGCGGGCAAACGCTGGAATGGGCGAACTGTGGCGGAGCGTCTCTCGGAGAACCTAGTAACAGCAAAAGTTAGCAAAATACCTCGTGGGCTGCTTGGCCGAGAGCACCCGCGTACTGCAGAGAGGTACCTGAGCTTGGCGACGTGATCGATCAAGACGGGTCCCTTGCCAACCACGGCGTCGACTTCCTGCTGAAGCTTGTGGTATACATCCGGCCGCGAGAGGATCTGGTACATGGCAAACGACAAGGTGGCGGCGGTCGTCTCATGGCCCGCAATGAGAAAAGTGATGAGGTTGTCGATGATACTCTCGTCCGTCATTTTGCGACCCGTCTTCAGATCTACCCCGTTGAGCATCTTGCTCAAGAGGTCGCTTCTGTCCGTGGATGCAGCATCCGCGCCGTCCTCCCTCCTGGATTCCAGCACCTCGAGCGCGGTCGAGCGCAGGAGCGCAATGTTTTCTCGGTACTTTTCCTCCTTGCGCGGGTAAAACATGGGCGGCAGGATGCGGAGGGATTTCGCGCCGGCCTCCTTGAGAACGGCATACATGGCGGCAATGAATGGGTGCAGGCTGTCCCGGTAATACGAGTTGAACCGGAACCCCATGGAGCAGAGGGCCACCGTGTCGAGAGTCAGCCGGGTAAAGTCCTCGCCGACGTCGATGGGCTGCGACGGGCCCTGGCGAGCCCATTTGAGGGCGAGCTGGGTGGCAATCTCGTGCATCTCATCAAACATGCCTCTGATGGACATGGGGCCGAAGGCGGACATGAGAACTCGGTGGGCGATCCCCCAGTTCTCCTCTTCTACCCCCCGCGACTGGGCATGTCAGCTCCTGTCCCTCGTTGCGTCGTTGGGGAAACGTACGGTAAAGAGCCCATCGTGGACCACCTTTCTCAGTTGCTGTCATACTACTGATAAGTTCACTGGCCTGGGCATGAAACGGTTGGCATGGCGGCATGTACCTCAAGGTCTCCCTCGATAGACTTCTTGAATCTCTTGTCGTCGCAGACTTCGTGTACCAACTCGTAAGACGAGACTACTACGAGTGTGTGTTTTCCGAATTTTAATTTGTAAATCTGGCCTGTCCCTACTCAGTATGCGCACAACGAATCCTCTCAGCGACCAAAACGTACCGTATCTGTCGGAGAGTCTGATGAAGGATTGGAGCGGATGGTCAATGTCCACGTCCGTGACATTTCCTAGTATGGGCAATCCCGATGGCCCGGGTATGGGAACAGTGTCAACCGCCATGTCTGGACTTTTTTGCGTCTTGTCGATATCGACAGTCATGAAGTCTGTGCAAACGGTGCACCTATCGAGGCCGACGCCCTTTTATACGCTGTCAAGCGCGGCAGCGGCGAAATCGCGGGCCCGCGAAACCTCCGCCTTGCGCCTCGCTGCAGCAACCATCTCACCATTCAGCCCTGCCACGGCCTGGCAATGCGAGGTTGTATTTTCACGGCTTACATGCGCATCGTTGGTGCTTATTGGCCGCGCAGGCCGTTGCTGCAGGCCATTTCTGGAGTTCCAATGGATGGATCCCGCGGTGTCCGGCGATCCCGCCCCCGTACCGTGGTACCGCTGCGCGGAGCATGACGTGGCCATGCAGTGAGCGACAATGCCAGGTCTTGATGACCAGCGAAGGAACATGTAGTTGGCGTCAGATGCCACGTTGATATGTCGCGTTTCGTGCGCAAGGAGCCACGAGTTGGTCTACAATCTTCATCTGCACAGTCCGCCATGCGCCTGCCTCTGCAAAGTTTAGCAAAGCTGCGAATTTCCACATGGATTCAGCCGCGTGACATACATTTGCCCATTGCCGGCTTGGTGTTTCCCCTCTTCCAGAGCAGAAAGAAGCTTGCCAATTCCAGCCGTGTCGAGATGCGTGTAAAGATAGAGCCGAAGCAACGTCCGATGCAAATGTGGCAAAAGCCACAAGGCCTGCGCTGTTGCGGGCCGTCCCGGGCGTTTGATGGGCGCAGGGGGATCAATGATTGCTAATGGAGGCTTTGAGGCAAATCACGTGGAGGGAACTCTAATTCCAGGAGACAATTTCTGATCGCCAATTGACCCCCAAGCTGAAACCTCGGTGAGGTATTCACGAGGATGAGCAGCGGGTGATGAATTGGTGGCAGGGGCATCTGCTCGTATATAGACTCTAGATGCCGCCGCCACCAAATGGCCGAGCTACCAGACCCCTATATGTTTCAATTGCTTGGGGGGGGGGTGTTTGTAGGATGCTGAAGGCTAATATGCAGCCTCACTAGGACACCAGGCACATACTAAGATTCCCAGTAATGTGGTAAAGTTGTCAGCCACGAACGCAAAAATAAACTGCCCAGTAAAATGACGCCAACAAATCCAGGGATTTCCAACTATGCAGATGTGGCTTCGTTGGGCCACAACGTCTTGAGCCAGGGAGTTGGTTTGATGCAAACAAATGCGTTCTTGTACGTCCTCTCCTGTCGGCCTAGATGCGGCGCAGAAACGCCTATTGGTGGATAGAAGGTCTTGTTTGAGTACCGAACCGCAATACAAATTGCTGTCCAGCAACGAAAGGCTATCATTGATGGTTGGAAGACACCCTCGCAGTTGGCTGAGACAGGTCGCGCAAATACCTAACAAGGCAGTATAGTATATAAATAGTACCTAGCGTATCGGACTACTACTCGAATCTCAACTCGTCCCACCTGAAGCCTTGGCTTCACCAACGTTGCATTCGATATGGAACCGAATTCAACTAAGATAGCGTGACCGTCAACCCTGGCCACGCTATTACCACTGACTGTTCTCGAACACGGCCAGGCTTCTTGCCGGGCATCATAGCTAGCAAGTCGGATAGTCATCGGTTTGGTGAGCAACATTCTGCTTGGCGTCCAATTTCAGGCAGACAGTTTCGTGCTTTTACAGTTGGGCGAGTGGGAAGAATTTGCGTATCCTTCGCAACGCCTTTCGGCACTACGGCTTCCGACGGGCAACATTGCTGGGGTATCTCTGCCGACTGGGGGGGGTTCAGCATTGCCTAAAATGACCAAGCTCCAAAGAGTTGTCTGCGAACTATGTTCGGGAGGCCGTTGGTCCGGGGCCAACTGATGGCATCAACTGTCCATTTTGCCCATTAAGGTTGTGGATGCCAAGGGTCAAGGCGTCCCTAACATCGAAACCTAACAATGTAGCTGCGGAGCAGGGTTGTGTGCGATATGCTCATCCGATAGAAGGCTCAGACGAGGAGATGCCGCAGTTGCTGATGTAAGACTGGCTGTAGCACCAGTTGCCAGAGAAAACCAGGGCAATATCTGGTTGAGCACGTAAATTTTATCTTTAGAACAAATAGCGAGGTGTCATGGCAGTGAATTGAGGACATTGTTACCAAGACCAGCGCTCTGTACACTTGCGCAAGGTTGGATAAGCATGGCAGATACAACGGACGCGTTGTGGCATCTGGAAATGTATGTCGCAGAGCCCTTTGAAGCGATATGGTTACTAGATTGGCCGAGGCTCTACATACCCATGATGGTGTTGAAGGTATACACCTTGGTGAGCTAGCCTCGGTAATGCGGCTAGGGTTAGGGTTGTGTATAGGCTTTGTCTCGAGCAGCAAATGATGACATTCGGGTCAACTGGTCTCACCAAGCGAGTATCAGAGGGGCTACATATTAATGAGATGATGTTTTTAAAGTGGAGAGGCTTTGGATAGGCTGCCTGACCGTTAGATTCTGTCTTGTCCCACCTGAACCTTGTGCCAACATTTACTGCGACTTAATTTGGGCATCGCGACCGGAGACGACGGGCCTCAACTGCGCCCTGCCGCACTGTACTTGCTACGCATTATTGCCAGATCCCCTACAGTGCAACAAAAAGACTAATCGAGCGCCGTCAACCCACGTGGGCCGCGCCGCTCAATATGGCCCTGCACTTGCATCATCGTGTCCACGTCCGGGCACAAAGCCACCGGCAAAGCTCGCAATCACCATGTACCTGAAACGGACCACTCCCACGTTTTCGGCCGTCATCTGCCTTGGCCTCATCCGTGGACCCGCGCCGCAGTCTTCGGCAGAGCCTGTCGCAACTCTTTGGTTGTGCCAGCGTCTGTGCGCATGACCTTTACTGTCGCATTGGCAACGGGGTGCAAATTACGATAGCCGAGCCCTGCACGGGACGCCTGCGGTGAGCAACTGGAAAGAAACGGATCCGGTGGAATACTATATGATCAATTGATGTGATTAGGCGCCGTTGGTGGCCGTCGGGGTCAGATGGCGCCGTGCGGCAAGAGTTGTACCTGAAGTCCGTGTTGTATGTAACAGTCCTGCGCTTTGATAGGAGCCCGTATATTCTCATGAGAATCTTCTGTATAAATAGAGAAGGGTGGTCTGGAGAGCTACGGTGCTCCTGTGCTCGTCAACCACGTTCTTTACCACACGAAATACCCTTTACGTTGAGCCCATTCATTCGCTCAATTCATTCCTTTCATTCCTACATTCTTTTACTATCCTTGGCGTATATTTCTTAAAAATGAAGTTTCTCCTTCTTTCCCTGTGCCTGTCTGTCTCGGCGGCGCCAATTCCTTCGCCTGTAAGTCCCTACCGCCACTTACACGCTTTGCACTCAATGCCTTGGCGTCCTTGAACCTCGCTGCCCAACTGTCCAAGAGAATAGCATGACTAACATGACTTTATAGGCCTCATTAATTGACATTAATGCCAACAACAATGACTTGAAGTTTCCGATCAACGTTCTTGGTCTTCAGGGGAACGACGTGAATGCCCTCAACGGCAACTTGGCCGGCAACTCGGCATCAAATGGACAGACAAATAACAATGCTGCAAACGGCGGCAAGGAATCCGCCCCCAAGAGTGATAACACCAGAACCAACAACGGCGGCACCACAACCACCAACAACGTCAACACCAACCATGCGTCAAACTCGCTGATTGGTGTCAACACGAATGGCAATAAGCTCGACTTCCCCATCAACGTCCTCGGCGCCCAGGCCAATGGCGTGACGGCGCTGAATGGCAATCTGGCTGATAACAGCGCCTCCAATGGCCAGACCAACAATGGCGCCAAACCTGCCGAGCCCAAGGAGGCCGCGAGCTCTCCTAATACCGTCACGAACAATATCAACACCAATGGGGATGCTGAAAACACAAACACCAACATTAATACCAACGCGAATGGCAACACGGTCAGTACCGGCACAGGCGGTGCCAACACGGCCAACACCAACACCAACACCAACCCTAATGCCAACACCAACACCAACACCAACACCAACCCTAATGCCAACACCAACACTAATACCAATACAAACACTGTTAATGCAAATGCCAACCCTAATGCCATTGTCAACAACACCAAAAACACAAACACCACCAGCCCCAGTGTCACCAACACCAACTACGCGGGCACCAACGCAACCAACATCACCGCCACCAAGACCGACAAACCCACCACCATCAAGACCAGCGACGCCCCCGACGCAGAGACTGACGCCAGCCCCGAAACCGACAGCGACACCCAGACAGAGACCAGCGCGCCAGGCAACACCGTTTCGCAGCCTCCTCCAGTCGCCAGCGTGCCAAACAACCAGGAGAACAACGCTGCCCCAACAAAGGTCGTTACCTACACGGTATCTCCGATCCCCGTCAGCAATGTTGTTTCCGCCGCGCAGCCTGGCTCCGCGCAACCCGCCTCTGTCGATGTTTCAAGCGTGGTCAACGCCGTGAATGGTCTCACGGCCGCAATCACCTTGCTTACCGGTGCTGTCGGGCAGGGATGTGCTAAGCAGTGATGAATGGCTACAAGTCGGCGCAGGGTAGGGTTCTGAAAATTTTATACCTTTCTTGAGTTGGACCGGAGCGGTCTTTTTACTATATTTTTAATGGGCGGGGTAATGCTATAGATAATAATGAACCTTGTTAATGGCTTCAATTCCATACATCTGTTTAAAGAAGAGACGTAGCATTTCGCTGGATGGTTGCTTGTATATGTAGTTTCTGCTTGTTAGACGGCATGCCATCGAGCTGGATGGCACTTGGCTATTGAATAATGAGACAAGCGCAGCTAAGTATATGTACTTGATGGGAACAATGATACTGTTAGCCATGTGTGTTGCCGAGTTGAATGGTAAGGGGATTGATTATTGCGACTCGCGAATATCCGAGACTTGGACTTTTGTCTTGGCCGGTACTCTAGGCCGTTGGTGTCACAGATATATCAACAGTACTGTTACATTCTGCCTTGTCCTGGCGAAGGGGCAAGGATTGCATATTATCGGATATTATTCGTGGTGAAACCTACAGAGAAGTCGGTTTGTGGGCGGGAGCCTGTCAATTTTGGCGCGTGAGATTTGTCAAGGCAGGTGAGGTGAGAACGAGTGTAAAGTGCGGGTAGATGTAAGCTGAGCGCTGTCGGTACCACCCTGCTTACCTTCTCCCCTCTTGGCCGTTTACGCCACACGGACATGGCTATATAGATGAACATGGGCCAGACCCGGCATCGCAGATTGACTGCGCCCTCCCGGGAGCAGAAGCCAGGAGGCGACGGAGATGTAGTCCCTCGTCTCTGCGTTCCCGCTTATAGGATAAGCCGCTCATTACTCCACCAAAATAAATCTGGGATTCTACAGGGGAACTCTCCGTTCGGTGTCTCTTGTTTTCTTGGAGTTCAAGCTGTAAACCACCATCGACCCAATGGAAGGGTGATCCTGCGCCAAGTGTACAGCCCAACTTGGCTGATGCAACAAAGCTTGTTGTTGCGTAATAGAGAATTCTATCTTGGATCTCGACGGGAAGGCAGTTGATTGCACTTGGTTGTGGCTCGGTCGTGTGGATCGCCCAGAGAATCATGTCGATGGCAGTATCGGGTGTATACCCGTCACCGAAGAGCGTCTCGGAGCGCGTCCACGTAAGTTCACTCCCTTGTGCCTTGCAAAGAACAACATGCCGAAGGGTCAGGATGGCATATGTTCTCACAGTTGTTGCAGAATCTTTCAAATGATTGGTCATATGACGTTGTACCATTTCAAGGCCTTCTCGAGTGTCTTGCGCAAGAGCAAACCAACATGATCCGGCTTGAACGAGAGTCTCCTCAGGGGCCTCCCAGCCTGGGAGGTCAACTACATCAACATATGGACCACGAGGTGAAGTTGAGACATGCTCAAATCCCACACGCTCGAATAGAGTAAAATCTAATGTTGATATCCAGATGGTAGCATATGCTAGCTTTTGAAATACTATAGTGTTCATTGGCCTCCGAAGAACATGACGCCACGTGTGAGCAAAATCACGGAGAAGTCTGGCAAGAAATGACTTTATCCGCGGGAGGGGATCCAATTTAGGCTCCCAGTAAGGCTCTGGGAGGTTCGGCTCCCGCTGGAGTGGTTGTATGGGCGAGTTCAGTGCCTGAAAATCGTCCAGAGTGAGCAGTCGTTTCCGAGCAAGTTCAAGAGAGCTGAAGCAGGTTTGGTATCTCTTTTGGAGAGAGACGAGGTCTTTTTCGAGGTCGAATATCCAAACGCTGTCGAATACACAACCTCGACGGTCACCAAAAGGGTCAACAAAATCGGGCACATCCTCCCAAGCTAGGTCAATGCTCTGCTCCAACGACGCGGATAGTTTGCCTTTGGCTGAATGAGATACTAATTCACATCGTATTCAAGGATGAGGTGGTTTGTAGGACATACTAGGGCATTTTTCTTGACCCACGAGGGCCCTGGAAAACACCTCGAGACATGTCGCATCTGACTCGTGCCAATAGCCCCTGCGGAGCGAAGTTCCTGCAGCAAGCTATTAGTGCTATCTGATACCATAGAAAGAAACCACAGCCAAAAGCTTACCTTGGGCGACGTAGACTAAAACTGGCTGAGGCAACATCATAGGAAGAGGGTTGGATGGTAGATGATGAAGAGTCAAGAAATATCAGGGTAGGTGTTGAGGGTCTCACGTGATCACGCGCGGGCCTCGCGTGCAGATGAAGAGCCATCTGCACATTCATCTCCTCTAGCCTTTGACTTAGACTTTACAAGATTATCAATACAGAGCATGATTCAATGACAATCTCCTCTTTGCCCTAGCCTCTCCACAGTAGGTTGTAATCCAACTTGTTACCAGCTGGCATGGCCGAATCGCTCTGAATATTAATCCAGCACATTGACCCAACTTAGCCATTACCGTGTCAACGTGTGGCCTCCACCTCCAAAGTTACTATTGACCGTCAACGAGAAAGAGCTCTCAAATTTGGACCAACTCGGCAAGCGCTCGCCGGGGCAGAAGCGCGGGTTAATATTTGGATAACTGTGCTCGGTATTATCTATTCGACGAACTACCTCCGCGACGACCACTGTACTTGCAGCGGGAGCAAATGCCTCTCTCGGGCGATAGGATATGAGTGCGGCGGAATTAGGAGAATGGCACGTCCTGAGCGCGCTGCCGGAGCCCCGTGACTCTGGCATCTCTTGGTACCGCAGAGCACGACATCTATGCCGGGAGAGCGGTCGCGACCGTGTGTGCAGCAGAGATGTTTGGACCAGAACTCCGACTCTAGAAGGAAGCGCGGAATCTTGAGGAACAATCAGCCGGTCATCCAGACGAGACGCGTATCTACCCGCTCTGTGACATGGACCTCACGGCTGAGCAAGAATGGAACACCCGGGGTTTGGCCAAGCATGCAAAATCTGAGTTTGGTGGCGTCTAGAAATCACCTGCATTCGCTCTTGTGTCTCGGCATTCAGCACGCATTCACGGAAAGCGTAAGCGCACCATGATGCAAGGTCCAGCCGCAACGGTGGCCGTAAGGCTGTAGAATTCGGATCCATTTTACCTATAAATAGTTGCTGTTCAGTCAGCCACAATACGTTTAGCGCCAAGGAAGCTGAACTGTTTTGATAACAGCCACTGGTGCTTTGCCACATTGCTGTCCCGTCGTGCAGTTGGACTGCATCTTCTTGTTCTTGGCCTGTCGATGTGTGCCTCTGTATAGTAGGATGCCATGGATACAGAATCATGAAATGGTTGCCCTCAAAAGATGTGGTCAAGACCAGGGGGCAAGCCACGCTACAGCGGACAGCTCTTGGGCCAAAGAAAATCTGGCAGTTATCAGAATGCCGTAGGCATGGGCCTCCATGCCTTCACCATATCTTGAAGGGTCACAAGAACTGGTATATATCTGGAAGCCATAGTAGCCGTTTCTCCAAGTGACTCCTTGTACTCACTTATGGCGCTGATAAATAATCAGCTCAACAGGTCGGCATGTCCCAAGTCTGCCGTTTATGTCTCTCGCGAAATGCCATGACCTTCATATACTCGGTTCTGCATATGTCGCCACTGGAATAGGCTTTCTTGCCAGGCTGCAGCTGAACAGACCTGGCAGTTTGTGGCACACGCCAGGCTGATCTAGACGTTAGGAGATGCGCATGGAGCGTTTGAGCATTTGTATATGTCAACGGCCAGTCGAGCTCGAGCTAAATTCCCTCGTTGCAACTTGGAAGGCAATCCACATCCTACATTTTTCCGATGCAGCACGAGGTACAAGCAACAATTGTTCTACAAAATGGCAGCCCCAAACACACACATTCGCGGTTCAGTAAAGGATATATTGCTGGCATCTATCTTGTCGTCGGTGCCTCTAGTAGCACTGTCCACCATTTTGCTCGGGCTCGTCTTTAGAAACCGGGTATATCCCAGTAGCCCTCTTTCCGACATTCAAGGAGCTGCAGCCTCCGAGAACGATGACAGTGCCATCTATGTCAACCTGAGTGCTACGACATTGACTGCGCTGGCCTCGTGGTCCAGCACAATCGCTCCCCTCACCTTGACGTACATTCTATCCTTGGCGTCGTTTCCGGCTGCCCGGGAAATGATTCGGGCCGCGGTCAATACCCTCAGGTCTGGGTCCGGAACTCTGACCCCGTACCAGTTGTCATTGATGCTCCGGATGATTTGCAGTTCGTACTTGAACTCTGTGTGGTATTGTATTTCCTACATTACAAATTGGCGAAAGAGAGCACCGATTGCGAGGCCTGTCGTCATCATGATATGGATCTTGATGTTGAGTTCACTGCTCAGGTGAGAATTCTCTAGAAATGAGGTCCCCGAATCATTGACAGTTTGGCTCATCGTAACTTACATCTGGTACAGCGCGCTCGTCTTTGCCACAGATTCATGGCTCCATTTCACAACCAAGAGCGTAACTCTCACTCAGTTCGAGCCAGTGTCATTCGATGATGCTAGCTTTGGACTACATCAGAACTGCACAAATTTAACAGAGAGCTTTACTGCCCAGTGCGACCTGAACCCGGCCGGGTCGACAACATTCCTATGGAATGCTGAGGAGTCGCTAAATCTTCTGGCAAATATCTCGACGAGGGGCATGGTGCAACCCGTATCGGACGATGCTGGTAATCAGTATGCGTACATTGGCCTTCCGGTAAGCCTCTCGAAGAGCAGCGTGGATTACGTGGCCACATCGCTGGCAGTCCAAACTAAATGCGCACCTATTACTACACGCTGTTTCAATGCGACCAGCACCATATCAGGTCCTTCTGCGAAGTACAGTTGCGATTTTGCCATGCAAGGAACTATCAGCACAACTTTCATCAATTCCATGAACATGGGATATTTCACAAACTCGACCTTGTCGGATACCATCCCGGAAAAAACTCCAATGTCCAACCCTTATTACTTTGCTGCCGTGGTGAGCGCAAATCAGAACGTGGGGCGGAATCAAGACCTGATCCACGATCCCGAGATTAAGAGCGGCGAACACGGTTCTGTGCTCTTTGTCGTATTGTGCAATGCTACTGTATTTGATATGGTATACACTTCCGCCAACAGCACGGTCACACAAGTCTCTGTGCTGGAGAGTAACTCGTCCACTACCAGCGTCGTCATGGGAACACAAGCATACACACACGTTGGGGATACGTACATCCTCCAGCGTACCAGTCTCGATGTTTGGCAGAGCCACAGTGCACAGGAGATAGCCAGCAAGTTCGCTCATACGTACAGCGAGATAGCGCGAGCGGCTTCTGGTGCTGCCCTCGAGCCGGGGCCTGCCGTGGAAGCCCAGTTACGGTCTTCAATGATCGTGGCCAAGGTGCCAAAGGCGCCTTTGGGTTGCCTGGTGGCTGCCAACTTGCTGTTAGCAGTTCTCGGTATTCTCCTTACCGTTGTCGCCCTTTTAGTTCTGAATAATGATGTGGGGGACGTGAAAGCAAGGCTGGGTATCCCTGCCTTGGTAGCGACACATTTTGAGACCAACGGGGGAGATAGGCCGGTGAAGAACATTGAAGATATGTTTGAGGAGTTTGATGGTCGAGCTGGGCCGCGAGTTGTGGCGGCAAAAACGGCGCTGGGCTGCTGGAGGTTGGAGAGACGGTGATGACGCTGACAATGCTGCTTGACCCAGGTAGTTATTGATCTCTTTTAAGCCATTTTGAATAAGAAATGTTGAAACCGCGGATCAAAGTTTCCGGCCGCCAGAGGAACTGGGTAAAGTACGAGAGATGCCGCTTCACCCATCATATTTCCTCCTTTCCCTTCTCCATCCTTATTGGCCGTTTCAACGGCAGCTAATGTTTTGTGTTGCAAGGAAAAGCAGAAGACCTACCAAAAATACCTCCTCTAGTAGGAGGCCTCCACTTTTGGCAGTGCCGTTGAAACATTTTACAGGGAACAGCGAGTCCAGACCCGTGTTCATGTTCCACACACAACTGCTCTTGCCCGAAGCTCTTCTTTTGACAAAGAGTGTGGCATCAAGTAGTTATCTACGTACTACTCCGTACTATGTTCATAGACACATGGCCTGTAGTCTGTTCAAGTCGACGCCAACTTGGCAGTGTGGTGCCCAGAATCTCCCTCATTTGGAGATCCTGCCCCTTTTCTTTCAGTGAACACGGGATTGGCCACTGCTGTTACACAAGAGGTCACGCAGCGTTGCGGCACGGACCGACCCTTGAACCTAACGATAGTTACACAAAGGCTCGAGACCTGGTTGGCCCCTTGGCCTTTCATGTTCAGGGGCTGATTGTTGCTCTGCGTAAACAAAGGTCATGTGCTCCAAAACCCTGATAACAACGCAAGTTACTCGCTGAACAGAACTACCGTTCTAAGCGCTCATAGTACACGCCCCCTCATGGCAAATGTCATGGTCACAGGACATGGCCACATGCCCCGAGAGGGCAGCCAGTCCTGCAATGCACGACATGAAACGAGCGGAGAGTGGAGTTTGCTCTCTCCAAGGCTGTCAGCCAAAATACTCGTCACAAAAGGGACGTCTGGTAGCTGCAGCGTCATGTAGGACTTCCCATCGTCCTTGGGCTTGAGCCACCCTGACGGATCATGTATTCGGACGCGTGAGCAATGGAGCGGATCCGCTCGTGTAATCTTGATTCCTACGTTTCTTTACGGAGTCATCCAAGGCCATCTGACTTGCCATGGACCACCTTGGCATTTGAAGATGTACAGGTTACGACGGGGTCACAAGGTCACAGGTGTTGGGCTGGGGGCGCCGCATATGTGCATTTGCAATGGCTTCTGTCAACAAGATGCTTACTACCCAGGCAAAGCCATCAAGAAATAACATACAGAGAGGAAAAAAGAATTAATTAATGAAATTCCGACGAAAATTGTGTCCTTTCGCGGCAGAACGTCCTCTGGCTGGTGCCATCGATCTCGCCGCCGCCCTGCAGCACCACCACCACATCATCAAAACAGAGTATGGGCATCATAACATCGTGATTGTAAATATGTTCTTTCTCCTCTTCTCCGGAATATTTCTATACAGTAGAAAAGCATGACTCCAACCCAAAATGCAAGCCTCCCACTCTTGTAATCATCAAGGTGCCAGACCTGACGATTGCCCGTTGTCGGTATCTCGTTGAAGTTTTTCCATCTCCTCCCATATGATTGCCATTATTTGAGGGATGGAATTCGCAAATGCTTGCTTGACAATCTGTTCGCACAGTTAGTAAAGTCGTCTTTGCTGATGGAGAGTTGGCTGACAGTATGGTTGTCGGACTGCTGTGTATTGTCCCTGCGGAGGCCGCGGTCGGGGCGAATGCAGATGGTACCGTTGTCTGAGCTCCTTGACATGTTGGTGGTTGGAAGTGGCTTGCGCGGTAGTCGAAGTGTCGACGCGAACAAGTATGTGTGATGCCACAGCTTGGATGTTGGCGGAGCTGTCTGTGAAGACTGTCTTGAAGAAGAAGATTGAATGCATGTGGAAAAGGCGTAGCAGACGGGCTTTATAGAGAAAAAATGCACGGTGACGTCGCGAGGCTAGAGTCCACTGACTTTTGGTAGCCTTTGTTGACAACGTACAGCCATGGAAACGAGTCACAAATTGGCAGATCGCCTTGCGCCTTGGGTTGGCAGACTGCCATGACACGGGCCGCGCGTTGGCTGAGCACCTCGCCGCGTCTCGACCTGCATATTCTCTGTAACACTACATGAGCCAACAGCCAACAGCCAACCTAGGACTTGGGCAGAAATCCAGCGACATGGGGGGCTCAGCGCACGTACACAGAGAGGCCGCCCGTCAGCGAGCATGGCAGACTGCCAGATTGCCCGTGAAGGCAGAAAGCTACAAGAAAGCCAGGGCAGAAAGCTGCAAGAAAGCCAAGGCAGAAAGCCCAATGAAGCCGATGCCAAAAGTGCATATTAACCTTGATTCCCCGTTGTTCAGTCCTCTGTTCTCCTTCTGTTCCCCAAGGCTTCTAATCATCGCCACGAACACATACGTGTCAGACAGTGATCAAGGAAGCAAGCAAGATAAAGCAATAGCGGCCCTTGGCCGAATATACGCGAGTATACCCAGATACAAGTATGCACATCTTGGCTCTCCCTCTCTCTTACTATGGTCTCTGACAACACAATAGTAAACTTTTGAGTCGCAAAGACCATGAATATCCCTTCCGGGAACGGAGTCGAGGGTAATCCCTTAACTACCGATGCTCGTCCCGATGGATTCCATCCATCCATCTCGGGGCTTGAGCCCAATTCCTCCCTTGACTACAATGGTCAAGCAGGGGGTTGTCTCGAGGAGCTCGACTTCAACCAGTACAGCTTTGATCTGTTCTGTTCCGACCAGATCGAACAGGCCGAACAGTGGCAGATGACCCCTCTCACGGCGTTCCTGATGTCCGACTTGGATCAGTACAAGTCTACAAACGATACTCCAGAAGCCGTCATAGATGACAGCTTTTTATCGACTCCGGCCTCGCAGCCTCAAGTCGCCTCCTCGGACATCAGCACTCCATATCTCTCTCCATCCCGTCCCGGCCAGTCTACCAAGGGCGCGAAGTGGACCGAGGAGATGAACGCCTTCCTCGTCGAGAGAAAGAATATGGGGGAGAAATACGACGCCATAGCCGAAAGGATGCAGGAAAAGTTTGGCGTCCACATCAACTCCAATATCCTCACCAAGCGTTACAAGAAGATTGCAGAACAGGAGTCAAAAGAGGCAGTGAGCTTAAGCCCGCACTCCAAACTCCTGTGAAGACAAGACAGTGAATACTAACCTCAAAAGATCTTATACAAGGCCATTGTGAATGCGACTCCGCGCATTAAAGGCGTTCTTGAAGACGAACTCGATAAGATGTGCGCTGGAGATGCCTGCAAGTTGGTCAAAGAAAAGCAGGACATGAATCGCCAACTTCCAGACCTCTTACAGAGCCTGAGGGCGGCGCTGTGGAAACAAGCACAAGCACAAGCACGGGGCGCCTAGACAAATCTCTAGTGTGCACAAGACGACATCTCCTATATAAGACGACTCGGCTGTTGGATAGAGCCCGAGGTTGGGGAATTGAACATTCATCGCGTAGAAGTTTTGCCGAGTGATTGCGCAATGCAGCATGGCTGGGGGCTAGGAAGTTACGAGCCTACGAGGAACGGCAAGATGCTTATCTTTTTTTTTTCTGTCTATTCAAGTTTCCTATGTTTTACATGTAAAAGACCTCGTGGACTAACGGAGGCAAGAAGTAGTAACCTAAAGCAGGTGTCTATCTACATAAGTAGGAAATTATAGGGGGGGTGTCGGACCGTACGGGCACGGTACAGGGGGCTGTTGAACGGTGCAGGCAGCTATTAAACGGTACAGGGGGCTATTAAACGGTGCAGAAAGCTATTGAACGGTGCAGAAAGCTGCTGACGGTACAGGAAGCTACTGGATGGTATAGGCACGGTCCAATCAATGTAAAGGACTTAAATATGAAAATTACTTGCTGATTAATATGAATATATGTAATATGCTATAATAATAATTTTATAATTTCTTATAATTTAACCTTTTAATTAACTGTGGCTTATAAGGCTATTTGTTACAACCTAGTCACAAGCTGCAGTGTAGGTCGCAGGTTAGGCCGGCTATATAAGCCACAAGACGGCGCAGGCATAGTAGGTGATGGATTAATAGTTAAAATAGGCCGCTAATAAAGAAGAGTTTACTAGCTATTTAATAAACTCTAGATAAACTTATAGTATATATATAATTATAATTTACTAGGACTTTAATAAATAAAGGGTAAATATTATAATATATAAGGACTTTTAAATTTATTTTATAAATAAATTTTAGCTTTTTAGCTTTTAATAATAATTATTATATTAATTTAAGCTTTATTTATAACTCTTTAATTTTAATTACTTAATTATAATTTATAACCTATTATTAATATAATACTTAATTACTTAAATTAACTGCTTTAATAGCTTTATTAATATAAATTATAACTAGTTTATCCCTTAAAAACCTTAGCTATTATATATTAAAAGCTTTTATTTAAACTACTATTATATTACTTTAAGTAATACTTAATAATTATTAATATAGTATTATATAAGATTATTATTATATTTAAATTAAATAAAATCTAAGAAGAACTAATAACTATTTTTACTTATAAAATACTTATTAAAATTATATATTTTTAGGAATAGGTTTAATAAATATAAGAAGAATAATAAAAATAAGCTATAATTACTATTATAATTAAAAAGAATTTAAGAGAAATTCTTAAATTTAAAGTATTAAAACTATATAATAGATTCCTAAATATACTTTAAGGATTCTTTACTTAACTTAAAGCTTATTATTAATAATTTTTAAATAAAATAAAAAAATCTTTTATTAAAATACTTTATATAAAAGAATATATAATAAAAGTAGCACTTATATAATTTAAACCTATTATAAAGGATTACCTTAATAAAGAAAAAAATAACTATAAAGGAGAAATTAATACTATTTTTAAAAGTTATAATAAATTTAAAAAAGCTATTAAAAAAGCTTTTAGGATAATTAATAAAGTTAAAGCTGTTAAATATTATATTAATAAACTTAAGTAGAAAGAATTAGCCTTTAATTATACTACTTACTTTAAGTAACTTATATTTTAGCTTAATTAGAAGGATAAACCTTTTATATTAGCTTTTTATAAAAGGTTTAAAAAAGAAGTTAAAAATGAACTTTATAAAGAGAATAAACTAAATAACTTATTAAATTATATTATTATAATAGTATAAATTAATAATAGATAGTATTAGTAATATATATAAAAGAAATAAAGTAAAAGAACCTAAACTTTTATTAAAAGAAAAAGTTATTAAGCTAATTAATATAAAAAGTATAATAAATTTATTACCTATAATTATACTTTTAACTTTAAATAAATAAAGCTTAATATTATTAAAAAGAATAATAAAAAGGAAAAGAAGTATTATAATTATAAAAAGCTAGGATACTTTATTAATAAATATAAGAAATTTAAGAAAAAATAAAAGCTAATATTAAAAAAAGGTAAAAAACAGCTTAATACTATTAATTAACAGAAAATTAAAGTTATTAAATTAGGGGTAAAGTATAAAAACCTTAATTAAACCTTTTATTATAATAATAACTATTATATTTATATAAGCAGTAAATAAGAAAAAGAATAGTTTTTAAAAGAACTAAGAAAACTAAGGAAAAAAACTATAAACTTTACAAGAAATAAGCTATAAATAGCTAAATAACTAGTATAAAATAACCTAAATAAATAATTAATAGAGAAGAGAACTCTTATAATAATAGGATAAAAAGAACTTTATAAACTAAAATTACTAGAATATTTAAATAAAAACTTATATTAAGAAATCCTTAATTAAGTATAATAATAAGTAAAAGTAAAAAAAATTTAAAAGGAATAATAATATAAGGAGAAATAAAATATATAAATCTTTACCACTTTTAATAAACCTAAAAATAAAGTAAAGGAAATAAGTATTAATAATAATTATATAATTTTAAACACTTTAAAAGTATTTAAAAATAAATAAAATAAAAAGAAACGCTTATAAGGCTAATAGCTATATAAGAATAAGCTATATAATAATATTTTCTTATATTAATAAGAAAATATTTTATAATTCTTATTATTATAATAAATACTATAATAATATTAAGAAACTTAATAATATAATACTTAAAAAGGGAAAAAAAGGATAACCTTAAACTTTTATTAAAATATAAAAACTATATATAATTAATATAAGTATTATATATATTTATAATATATTAAGTATATTTTATAATTAAAGTATAATTAAATATATTTTTAATTAAAATAAAAGGATATTTAATTAAAGTATTATATTTTAAATAAAAACTCCTAAAATAAAAAGTAAAAATAATTAATAATAATTAAATAATAATTTTAAAACTTAATTTAAATATACCTATTAAATGCTAAGCTTATATAAATTTTATAAATATATATAAATTAAATATATATTAATTATATATATATATAAAGAATAGGTAGTAGTATTAGTATATATATAAGGGAAAAATCCTAATATATAAATAAGAATTATTACTTAAATCACTTTAATATAAAATAAAAAATTATATAATATATTTACTATTAAATTATTTAGAATATATAATAGATAAAGCTAGGGAATAATATAAGTAGTAATATAAAATATTAGTAGTATATAAATAAATATAATAAATATTAAATATATTTAAATAAAAAGACCTTAAAAGAATTATAAAATTTATATATTATAATAAATAATAGTTAAATAAGTGATATAATAAATAAAAGTTTAACCTTAAATATAATAAAAAATATATAATAAATTATAATAACTTAAAATATAAAAAGTATAAAAAAATAAAAAACTAAATTTATAACCACTTATATTAAATATTTAATAATAGGTTTTACTTTAAGTACTTATAAAATAAAATTAAACTTATAAAATAATACTAGGAAATAAAATAATAAATAATAGAAAAATTTATTTTAAAAAACTTAAAAAATAAAGTATACTATTTATAAAAGGGCTATAAATTAATATAAAAAGAAAAACGCTAATAACCCTTAATATAATTAAAAGTAAATAAAGTAATAAAATAGTATTAAATATTAAAGTTATAGAATATTATATTTATATACTTATAAATAATAGTATAATAGGTAATTATATTTTACTTAAAGTTATTAATTATTATTAATTACTATAAAAATATAAAAAGGTATTATATAAGTTAATTAATATTAAAGGAAAACTTTTTACTTATAATAATAGAATTATTAATTAAAAAATTAATTATTTTAAAATATAAATTTAAGGTTATTTAAAAGTGATTTAACTTAATATTATAAATATATTAAAATATAATTTAGTATTAAAGTACTTATAATTATAAGAGAGTAACTTATTAATTAACTAAAGAATAAGCTAATTAAAGTAGAATAAAACTTTAAGCTAATAGAATTAATAAAATTTAAAAGAAAAAATAAAATTTTATTATAACTTAGCTTATAAATAAAGTTCTAAAAAAAAAGAACCTTTAAGTAAGTTATTTAAAGACTAATAATAACTAATAAATAATATAAAAATAATAAGTATAAAAAAAAGAATAATTAAATCCATTATAATAACCTTAATAACGCTATAAACTAGAATATAAATAATAATAAATAATAAGAAAATAAAAGCTAAAATTTAAAAGGTTATTACCACTTTAAGGAAAAACCTTATAAATATAAATAAGAAACTTAAAAAAAAAAAAAGATAAAAATAATAAAAATAATAAAAGCTTAATAATAAAAGAAGAAAAACTTAAAAATATCCTTAAAAAATATTAGAAATATAAAAAGTTATTTATAAAAAAATTAAAAACTAAATTACTAGAATATAATTAATAGGATTATTAAATTAAATTAATAAATAAAAAGTTAATAATATTTTATAAGATTTATAACTTAAATATAAAAGAACTTAAAACGCTATAAAAATATATTAATAAAATATTAGTAAAAAGCTATATTAAAGTATTAATATTAAAAGTAAAATACCTAGTTATATTTATTTTAAAGAAAAATAGGAAATTATAATTAATAATAGATTATTAGTAATTAAATAATATAACTATAAAAGATAAAATACTATTACTATTAATATTAGAATTATAAAACTAATTATATAGTATAAATTAGTTTATTATAATAAACTTAAAAAAAGTATATAACTTAATTTAAATAAAAAAGGGTTATAAATAGATAATAGCCTTTAAAATAAAACTTAAATTATTTAAATACTTAATAATACTAATAAAGCTTATTAATATACTAATAATATTTTAAAGAATAATTAATAGTATATTATAAGAATATTTAAATAACTTTATAATAATATATCTTAATAATATATTAATCTTCTTAAAAACCTTAAAAAACTATAAAAAATATATATATATAATACTAAAAACGCTATAAAATGCTAAGCTATTAATTAAACTAATAAAATATAAGTTTTATATATAAAAAGTAAACTTTTTAGGATATATAATATAACTAAATAAAATATAAATAAAAAAATCTAAAATAAAAGTAATAAAAAACTAATTAATACTAAAAAATATTAAGAATATATAAAGCTTTAAAGGCTTTATAAATTATTATAAAAGATTTATTAAAAGCTATAATAAAATCGTGGTACTTTTAAATAAACTTATTAAGAAGAATAAGTAATAGAATTAAAATAATAAAGTATAATATACTTTTAATAAAATTAAAAAACTTATTATATTTAAATTTATTTTAAGAATCTTTAACTTAAAAAAGGAAATAAAATTAAAAACTAATATATTAAACTTTACTTTAAAAGTATAAGTTAAATAATAAAATAATAATAAAAAATTATACTTTATTATATTTTACTTAAAAAAACTTTATAAAGCAGAATTTAATTACTTTATTTATAATAAAGAATTCCTAGTAATTATTAATACTTTTAAGGAATTTAAATATTATTTTATAAAGAGTAAATATAAAGTTAAAGTATATATTAATTATAAAAATATCTTTTACTTTATAATAATATAATAATTAAATAAATAATAAATTTAATAGGCTAAATATCTTTTAAAATTTAACTATAAAATTATTTATTAAAAAGAATTTAAGAATAAATAAGTAAATGCTTTAAGTTAAAAAAGTAATTATAATATAAAAGTACTTATAATAATAAAATAACTTTTTAAAATTAATAAAAATAGTAATTTCTAGTAAAAGTAATTAAATATTATATTAAAGGTATAGAATAAAAACCTAGTATATAAGAAAATTTAATAATAGGTAAAAAAGAAAATTAAGTTTATAAATATGCTAAAAAAATATTTTATAAAACCTAGAATTATCTTAAAGTATTATAAAAAAACCTAAATATCTTTAAAGTTATAAAAAGAATATATTAAAGAAATATATAAATATTTAATTTATAAATATTAAGAAATCTATAAAACACTAGATAAAATATAATAATAATATAATTTTTTAGGAATTAAGAAAATAATTAAAAAGGTTATTAATAAATATATATAATATAGGAAAAGTAAGGCTTTATAATATAAGCTATATAAAGAATTATAACTATTATTAATACTAATATAACTATAAAAATTAATAGCTTTTAATTATATTATAAAGCTATTAATATTAAAAGAATTAATAATTAATATAGAATATAATAGTATATTTATAATTATAAATAAACTTATAAAGTATAAATACTTTTTATTATATAAAAAAGTAAATAATATAAAAGAACTTATATATATATTTTTATAAATAATAATAAGTAATTATAAGCTATTAAAGAAAATTATATTAAATAAAAAAAGTATATTTACCTTTAAGTTTTAATAAGTACTTATAATATAACTTAAAATAAATTATAAGTTAAGTATTATATATTATTTATAAATAAATAAATAAATAAAAAGATTAAATTAAATGCTTAAATAGTATTTATAATATTATATTAATTATTAATAGGATAATTAAATAAAATAGTTACCTATAATATAATTAGCTTATAATAGCTTAATATTAAAAGTAATAAAGTAAATATTAGCTTATATTAATTATAGATTTAATCCTATAATATTTTAAATATAATATAAAGAATTATAAATAGAATAAGTAATATTATAAGTAAATAAACTAAAAAAATATAATATAAATTAGAATTTATATAAAATAAAATAATATAATATTATAATTATAAAAGATTAAAGGGATTAATTTTTAGGGAGAGAAATATAATTTATTTACTTTAATAAAATATTAAAATAATATAATTAAGTAATAAATTAAATTATAAAAAATTAGGACTATTTACTATTAGAAAATAAATATTAATAAATAATTATAAACTTTTATTATTAAAAACTATAAGGAATTATCCTATAATATATATTTTACTTCTTAAAAAAGTATTAAATAATATACTAGTAAAGGAAAATATTAAAGTTATAAATAAAATAGAATATAAAGTGGAATAGATTTTAAATATAAAAATAAAAAATAAAATATATTAATATTTTATTAAATAGAAAAATTATAGAGATAAGGAAAATATATAGGAATTTATAAAGCACTTAAAGAATTACTAATACTTATTATAATAGTATTACTAGCAGCTTATAACTTAATATTAAGTAAAGCGCTTTAATTTAAAATATTAAAGGCACTTTAATTTTAAGTATTTTAAATAGCCTTAAACTTTTACTATTAAACCTGCTTTAATTTATACTTTTAAGCTTTTTTCTCCTCCTTTTTTTAATTTATATCCTTTATCTCTTTTAAAGAAGCGAAGTTATAATAAGCTATTTTTAAACCCTTCTTATATAAATAATAATATATATACTAAAAATATATTAAATAATTTAAGGCTTTATTTATTTCTAGTTAAGCCTTTTAATACCTTTTAATTAATAGTTTTTTTATTAATTCCTTCTTTTTTTTAAACTAATAAAGTTCCTTAATAATATAGTTTACTAAAATATATTAGCTAAATATATTATAGTAAGAAAACCTTATATATATAATTTACTATAAAAGTATAAAAGCTATTATAAGAATAACCTAAAAAATAATAAAAAGTATAATAATTAATACTTTTAATAACCTAATAAAAACTCTTCTTTTTAAAATAATAATTATAAAGTAATACTTTAAAACCTTATTTATAAATAAAAGTAGTGGTTATAATATAATTAATAGTAGAATAAAATCTTTTAAGTTTCTTTATATAATTAAATATAATAAAGAAAGGATATTATAAGAAAGCAGAATACTTATAATTAATAGAAGAAAAAGTAATAAAACTATTTATAAAATAAGGCTTAAGTTTTAAAGGTAAGATTATAAGGGAGGGGATATTATATTATAACCTAGTTATAAGCTGTAGCGTAAATCGCAGGTTAAGCTAGCTATATAAGCTATAAAATAGCGTAAATATAATAGGTAATAGATTAATAGTTAAAATAAGCCGCTAATAAAAAAGAGTTTACTAGCTATTTAGTAAACTTTAAATAAACTTATAGTATATATATAATTATAATTTACTAAGACTTTAATAAATAAAGGGTAAATATTATAGTATATAAAGACCCTTAAATTTACTTTATAAATAAACTTTAGTTTTTTAGCTTTTAATAATAATTATTATATTAACTTAAGCTTTACTTATAACTTTTTAACTTTAATTACTTAATTATAGTTTATAACCTATTACTAATATAATACTTAACTACTTAAATTAACTGCCTTAATAGCTCTGCTAATATAAATTATAACTAGTTTATCTCTTAGGAACCTTAGCTGTTATATTATTAACTTTTCTTTTCTTTTTTCCCCCTTTTTTTAATTAGTTAATATTATATAAAAACCTACTTTTTCTAGATTATTTAGCATTTTTTAAACTATTTATTAAGCGGCCTAAAATTCCTGTATAATTTAATAAAGCCTGTACAATTTAACACCCCCCTTATAATTTACCATAATATATCCTACTGTATACCATGATATACTATAATATATTATAATATATTATTATTTCCTTTATAATAAGTGAATATAGTCTATTATAGATTATCGGTCAAAGCCCATAGGAACTGAGATGTTGTATAACTTACATTGCAACACCTGGCCGACGGTGGCCCGCTCGGTCGGGTACTACATCACACAACACACCACAGCGGGAATAACAAGGCCAATGGAACGGAGGGAATTTAATGGCCGGAATCGGGATAAAGAGGGCTTTGCGGGTGCTTCTACGAGCCAAGTGCAATGGTACAAGGCCCTGATGTCTGCATCACATGCAGTCGGGTTAGGGTTAGTAAGTGTGCTCAATGCCCGCCAGTCCGAGACCTCTGCCAATCTAGGCATATGCCGTTAACCACAATGCGCCCCAGTCCGAAACAAGACAATCCCGTTATTTCTCTATAGCCACCATCTCTGCTTGAGGCATCACCCATGGGGACTTTCCAGGAACGGTCGAACCAAGACCAGTCAGGCCGTATAGGACGGCGTAGCCAACTGAGACTACAACAACTCAAGCGGGAAGACAAGATGAAGCAACTCCATCAAGCAACGCACCCGCCAAGAGATGGTATAACGTTGGCAACCTCCCTAAACTAATAAACCTAGCGAAACTACCAAACTCTCCCAGCGTCTAGAGTAAAAGCGGCAATGTCCGCGCCGCCGATTCACACCAACTCGACTCTTTCAGCTCCCTCGTAACTGCAAGCCACGCCCCCACGCGCCAACTTAAGCTTCAAGGAATCCTATTCACGCCACCCCGCGCTCGGATGTATACGAGATGCTAATCACCCGATCCCAGCCCTGTCACGACAATATATAAACCCCCTTCGCTCCCTTGTATCCCAAACCACACAGAGCAACTCTGCCCCTCCCAGTGCCAACAATGAAGTCAATCGCCCTCGCCCTCGCCCTCGGGTGCGTGACAGCCTCAACAACCACCGACCGCCCCTACATATAGACTAACAAGCACAAATAGCTGCCTCGCCTCCGCCTCGGCCGTCACGCCCGGCACGAAGCCACGGCCAAGTCACACCGACATCCCGGGCTGCCCGGCACCGACGACAACGCCCACCACCGCCAACCCGCCTCACACCACACCCGGCCCCTCGGAATGCGGCGTCACGACCACGCACACGTGGTACGGGAACAAGACCATGGGGTGCCAGTACGATCCCTTGGGCGGCTGCATTGCCGACGGTACGTTTCGGATCCCGTCTTCCGAAAGCGCTAGTACTGACTGACTGACTGATGTGTTATTAGCGATTCTCACGCTTCCGTGCGGGTGTACAAAGGCCACCAACGTGGTGCAGCAGACGACGACGGTTTGTGCAACGGTGCCAAGCGCCGTCAACTGCGTCACTGGATTCATGTTTACGACTACTGCCACGAATTGCTAGCATCTAGTCAAGTCAGTAGATGGATAGATAGGATGTGAATATCAACAGCTGCTATTCGATTTACACGTGACCGACCCCCTTGCCTTGCCTTGTCGGAACACCCCTAAAAGTACGCCATTGCAGACCACCCAAGCACACCTTCCAGGTCGTCGCGTAAATCGGCGACGCCGTCGTAGCCTCCTCGCAGCGCGACGTCTGTCCGCTTCGCGGCCCCCAACTCGCTCCATCTGGCTAATACCGTTCCGTCGACCAGGGCCCTGCCCGACGAGGCTGCCGTTTCCACGCCCACTGCTACCGAGGACTGGTCTGGGTACCGGTGTGCTTTGCTGTGAAGACCGCCGTGGGGAACAATCGCCGGGTGCAACTGATTCGTGACGGACAATAAGCGCCGGTACGTGGATTCGGCGAGGGGGAGAGCGCGGCAAGCTGGCCCGAGGGACAGGCCAGCAGAAGCATGTGTGACGATGACGAAGAAGAAGCCTGCGGATAGGATGGGGAGTGGGTTCGCGGCAGGAGAAGTGTCGATGTGGGTGTGTTGGGTGTGACGGCAAAGGATGTCCGGTGCAGAAGCAGGTGGCCCTGCAGCGACTTGGGGTGCTCCGGGTTGAACTCCAAGATGTGCAAGTCTCCCTCTGCATCGACCGCCACCATGGACAAGTCCTCGCCGTCGGGTAAGAAGTCGGCCGCCAAAAGGGGCAGCTTGCCGCTGCTCTTGCCCAATATCTTGAACGTGTAGGGCTCTTCGGTATACCCTGCGAACCACAGGCCCTTGAACACATCTGCCATGACGCAGAGGCCTGTCCCGGGGAGTTCCTTGACGCTGGCTACGTGGCAGCTCATGTCCAAAAACGCTACAGGCAACAGAGATCCGTCCTCCTTGAGACCGCGGACCATGCACTTCTGGCCCTGGGCAACGAGCATCAATCCCTGCGCCCCAACTTCCGACAAGGCCGTCACGCCGCCTCGGGGTATTTCCTCCTTGGCGATTAACTTGAGGCGTTTGTTTGTCTCTGGCCGCCCTGGTTCTGGAATCACCGTCACAATGTCAAACACCTGCACTCGTCCTCTGGTTGGCAGATCCTCCCCCTTGGACAGCGCTGTGCCGACAGCGACGAGCATTTTCCTTTCCTTGGTTTCTTCTGACACCTCAAGGTGTAGAGTCTTCATGCTCTCAATTGATTCGCAAGGTTCCAGCTCCAGCTCATGGATTACCGTCCATGTTACTGGGTTAATGAGCTTCAGGATGCCTCGTGCCATGGTTGGCGGAAAGTTGCTAGTCTCCTTTGCCCATTCTTTGTGATAATCGTCGTCTCGAGGAAGTTCAAATTGCTCCAGCTTGGTGCAGCCAACCACATAAGTGCCCGTAGGATGATGATACGAAATCATGCCCACATCACCATCCAATGCTATCTTTTTGACGGAAACTCCTAATTCGGTGAAGTTGGCGTTACTTGGAAGCTGCGTTACTCGGGCAATGCCCTCCATGTCGACGTAAATGAATCCTCGGTCACAACCCTCAGTGTGGAACGTGCTCATTCCTCGAACGCCCAAGCCTTGCAGGCCCATCACCCGCGGCTCACTGTGACTACTCTTCAGCACGAAACTCGGTGATGCATTTGGAAGAAAGACGGCGCCATAGCCATTCACATTTGCACACCGTCGCAGTGGCACGAATCGCGGTGGTTCTGCGTCATCCTCGGATACCTCTGGAGCCGTCTTGGCAAGTGATGTGTTGACACATTTTTTGAAAAGCAAGGAGGCTGACAACTCGATGTCGGCCTCTGCTTGATATCGTACAGGTTCGTAGATGGTCAAGTCATCACTGGCATGTCGTACCTGACATGGTTAGCATTTGAATGTGAATCACTCCAAGTCACTTACAATCAGGTATGGCGTCTGTGAAATGGCATCGCCCAAATCAGCCACAAGAATTTCCGTAATGCTCTCTTTGCTTGCCCCCTTTCTGGCTACAAACGCTGCCGACAAGAAGGGTGGGATCGAAGTAAGAGCCTCTGCAACGAACACAGGCCTGGACACATCAGGCAGTGCGTAAACCTACGTCTGTCAGCGACGCACCCGAATCAGCTTCATGTAGAAACTTACATGCAAGGCACCAACTGAACTAAGCAAAAACATCATGATTCGATCCGTCTCGTCAGCTTGCTGTTCGTTGACATTATTCTGGAAGATCCCCTGTGTATCATTGTACAGGCATCCTGAGGCCCATTTGGTCGACTTGAGGGTTCCGTCCGGCTTTAAAACCTCCTCCAGTTCGTTGTTGCTATGTATTTGGGCGATAAAGATGCTACTATCATCTCGAATCAGAAGCAGATATGGGTCGACTATGCTAGCACTCGTAGCTCGCGGTTCCGCCCCTGTGTCTTCATCCAACATGGGGAGGATTTGGCTCAATCCAAGATCTGGCTCAAATTAGCACACACCACACTTCCCAATGCTCAGCCGTAGGAAGAAAAAAAGAGAAAGAAAAAGAAGAAGCAAGAGGAGTAAAACATACCCCCGTCATAGCATCGAACTTCCGATTTGAGAACCTGAATGATTCGCATCTGCTTGCCCATTGTTCCGGCCTCCACAGTAAATCCAGCAGCTGGTTCGAACTCGGTATCTTTCAACGTCTCGAACCCAGCCGCCGTCAATGCATATACATCCGACGTCTCATAGCCGTCAAGATCAACCTTGGCCACGATCATGTACTTGTCGTATTGTCCAGTTGTGTCGAAGTCGCTTGCTACCGCTGCGCCCTTTGACAAGGGTTTCTTGGCGCACATGGTCCAAAAGCCTCGTGCTTCCGGGAAATCAAATCTACCAATGACCTTGGGTTGGATTTCTCTATTGAGGATTGCCACTGAACCGCTGGACCCTCGCCCAACGGCGCATGCCAACTCCAACTCTGCAGTTACGCCCTTGGACAAGGTTGCTTCCTCGCTGTCGGGCACCAATGCGGGAGCGCCACAAGCAACATCGCGAATGGGTGCAATACTCAAAAGAGAATCTTGGATGCGGAAGCTGACTTCGCCCGGCTTGGAGCCACCGTTGATGGTTTGGCTTGGCTTGGCCAGGCTTGCGTCGTTCCCGTAGAGGTCGTCGTCTTCATCATCATCCAGGTCGAGATCATCGACATCCAAAGCAAGGTCTGGATCCAAGAGTCGCGACTTCTTTCTCTTCTCTTGGCCCTGTTTTCTCGACCAGCCCAGCACAATGGAGTCATTGCTTTCACTGCCCAAAAAAAGAGTATTGCTGCCTAATTTCGAAATACAAGACACTTGGCTTTTTATCAAGCTCCCTCCGCATTCAGCACTAACAAGTCTGATGGAAATTTTAGACACGGTGCGGCCGTCGATGTGGAAGCAAACGATGGCTAGACGCCCATCATTCAGAATCAACAGCAGCTCACCAATATCATTTGCCAATAGTTCAACGGCACAGCCCTCCAGTCTCAGGCCCAACTCAGATTGGTCCACTAGGCTGAATGATGTCATTTGCTTTGCCATGTCGTTGACAGCCACGCCATTAGGTTTGCCAGACTGATCAATGTGGATAAGCTCATTTTCGCCCACGAGCAAGGCGCCTCCCATGGGGGCGGGAAGCGCCATGACTCTGAAGAGGTCTTGTGGAAGTCCCGTGACTGACAGAATAGTTGTTGATGCCCTTTGTTGCAGATCCAGAGTAAAGACCTTGTAGGTGAGGTGGTCCTTGATACCAAGCGCGGCTGATGGTGACTGCATCGAGGACAAAATGCCAAATGTGGGTTCCCTATACTCGTGCAAAAAGGCAAGGTGTACAGGATGCAGTAACGATGGATCTAAAAGGGGTAGTCGCAGGACAAATGACGGAGTGTATCTTGATTTGACCAAGTCGTGGTCTCCCGGGCCGTCTCCGTTGGCCAAAGGCGGCTCCTCCTTGACGGGACGAGGCCCGTCCAGGTCTTCGTCCCAATCATCCATTTCCAAATCCTCTTCGCTCTGGGTAAAGGGCAAAATGGCCAGGTTTCTGCTTCCAAATTTGAAAGCAACACATCTGCTGCCAGGATCAGCCTCGAGGTAGTTGACATAGTCGCCAAAGGGCATCTCCCATGGCGCGCCTTGTAATTCGTCCTTTTCGTAATAATGAATGGATGTGGTTTCGAGTGTGTGCCTCTGAGGATGCCACTCTGTCAGGCACATTTTGGCGGCCTTGTAAGCCAGGAGCAAGGCTTCACCTCCGGATGGTGTATTCTTGACTTTGACTCTGGCCAAGCCAATGACAGTCCCTGCTAATGGAATCTCGGTGATGAGAACAAGCTTGGTAATGTTGGAGGGGTCGGCTCGAACGATGAGTGACTCGCCGCCGAGAAAAGAAGATTCGAGGCCATCGTCGTCGTTGGCGCGGCGGTCGAAATGTACATGGTCCTCTTTGACGGAGGACTGCGCGTCTTGGGCTTGAGGATCAAGTTCGGCAGGAATTGATCTGGTGGAAAAGATCTGTAGGAGGGAGCCTTTGGCGACGACGAGGTTATTGGCAGAGGCAGAAGTCAACGGCAAGCTCAAGGAGTGTGTGACGGCCGAAGGAGGCACGAGCTCGGTGTACACCTGCATGGCGCAAGACCATTATCCCAGCATCCGGGCGAGTTAAATATGAAGCCAGCCGGGTTCCGGGGAGTCGAACGAGGATGTGCGGCTTCGGAGCGGCGGCAATGGACGGTATTTGCGCGGCAATGTCGAGGATCGCAAATAGCCAAGGCTGAATTTGAAGGTGCGCTGCGCACGGTGGTGACTCTGGTGAGCTCCAAGCATGGATGCACCAAGGCTTCGCGATCCACTGAGATTTGGGCGGATCAATTCGCAGCCGCGCCGGCAACAATAAAGTGGTGCCTGCCTGGCGTGCACATGTGCATTAGCAGGGGGGCTGCGTACTTGATACTTAGCACCCACAAACTTGTATCGATTGATGTCAGCGGTGTCTACTTAAAAGTCCACTCATGCAAGTACCTACTACCGACGTACTATCAATTAATGTCTGGCGCACTTAAGTACATAGGGACAGCACACATGCCATACCCAGCTCCAACCGCACATGAATGAATAGCTCCCGTCCTCAATGCTCCAGATTTCATCTTGGCTCAAATACTCAGACCCAACTATAGCCTTGTATCTGCAAATGCTAGTCCCAAACGCCTCTCACCATCGGAATTTTTGACCTCGAAACATGGGATGCCAGTTGCCCAGCAATCAATCACTTGCACCGTCAGCTCACCATGTCTCAGCCCCCAGGGCAGCAAGCTCCACTGAAACAAACACCGAAAGCGCCCAGAACCAGGCATGGTACCAGAATACCTGCGTGAGCTTTAGCCAATCACATGGCGCCAGAACCCCGGCTGCAATGGCTAACCGTCCGTCGCCTGGTTGCACGTTCCCGTTCCTTGCTGCCGTCTCGTATCCATGACGTCTCCATCATCGAGTCTCCACGACAGGCCGAACATTAAAGCCAGCCCACGTTGCGTCACGCCCGTTTTGCCTCCCGCTTTGCTCGGCTTCAACAGCTTCAGCATCTCGCGTCCAGCTTTGCACTCGAGCCTCCATCTGCCATCTATTCATATCAACCGACCACCAATTCAGCGAACCACTTCGCGACGCTGTCTGCCCAGACCAATGCCGACCGTCCACCATGGCTGACGCAGGTCTCGTGCAAACCAGCTTGATCTGGACCACATACGCCATAGTCGTCGTCCTCTGCTTCCTCGCAGCCATCATCACAACCTTTACATGGCAAACCCCGCGCGACCGTTCCGCCGTGGTAAGCATCGTAGCCATCATCACTCTCACCTCCCTGCTCGCCACCGTCCTGCTGCTGCCCGTCGACATCGCCCTCGTCTCCGCCACCAACTCCGTCTCGCAAGGCGCCAAGAAGGATTGGGCCACTCCCGAGAGAGTGAACAGCATCCTACTTACCCTCAAGATCGTCTACTACTGCTTGTATAGCGCCGACGCCTTGCTATGTCTGGTCGTCATTCCCTTTGCCTACTTTTGGTACGAGGAGTATGACGAGATCGAGTTTGAGGAGCAGGGAAGGACATGGCACAGCCGATTCTGGGCTGCGTGCAAGTACACATTGTTCTTTGTTGCTTTGGTCGTCGTACTGTTCCTGCTGGGCTTCTTCATGCCGTCTCCAGGGGACTCGTCCAAGGCACACTGGGACTTGGACTACTTCAAGGATCTAATTGCGCGGAATCATGCAGAAAAGGCCCTTACTTTTGCCCTGGGCCTGCTGATCACATTGGGAACTCTCCTGTACGTCGTCTACACGGGTTCGGGCCTGGCCCTGATGCCCATTGCCTTTATCAAATCCGCGCCCTCCATGTCGGCGCCTCAGCTCTCGGCAACCACAGCTTCTCAGCTGGAGCAAAACCGCGAAAGGCAGCGCCAGCTTGAGATGCGCAATTCCGGCCGCCAAGACGGAATGTCCCGCAAGGACCGTCGTGAGCTTGATGCGCTCATTAGAGAAGAGCAGACGCTGGTGCGTCGCGAACGCCTTGCTGCCGAAGCACAGGGCGAAGGCAAGAGCAGAGTATATCAAGCTTGGCTCAGACTCTGTGCTCTATTGCGGCCACTCAAGATGCTCTGCGGCATCCTTCTCCTGGCCACCTCGCTACTTATATGGGTATCCATGCTCATCACGGGCATCGACAAGGCCAAAAACTCGGTATGCAAGCAACGCTGCGGCTACATCCTTGGCAACATTCACATCTTCCAGCCCCTCAACTGGGTCTTTGTCAAGCTCGCCCGCGTCTTTCCCATCGACTATGTCCTCATGGCGCTGTTGATCCTCTTTCTCTTTAGCAGCACCATCTCGGGCATCGCCACTGTCGGCATCCGCTTCCTCTGGATCCGCATCTTCCAAATCCGCCGCGGCAGAACTGCCCCCCAGGCACTGCTCATCGCCACCGTCATGCTCACGCTCGCCGTCCTCGCCATCAACTATGCCGTCGGCATGTTCATGGCGCCACAGTACTCCATATATGGCACCCAGACATTCTGCTCCAACAAGCCCGAGTACCCGGGCGCACAGCCCTCTTGCAAAGGCCAGCCAGATCTTGTGCGTCCTTGCTCGGAGCAGCTCGACTTCAAGCACGCCAAGGACATTTGCACGCCATCCGTCATGTCTACATTCCTGAACCGCATTACCATGACGTGGCCATTCTTTGGCATCGTCGATTTCTGGGCCCAGTTTGCCTTTTTGGCCGTATTTTTGATCGTGTTCGCAACAGCCATTGTGCGCAGCCCAAGAGTAAATATCGCCGAGCTGGATGAGGACGCCGAGGATGCTGAGGAGGAAGGCCTGTTGGCTGCTACGGGGAGACGCCTCAACGCCACGTGGGAGGATGTGCGTAGGAGTCCAGCATATGGATCGACTCGGAATGGGAGGAGTGGCAACTCGAGAGCGTAAATGAAGTTTTGGGTTGTTGTTTTTCTTTTCAATTTAAGAAGTAGGGTTAGGCAGCATACGTTTTAGGTTTGGGAAAGCACAGATAGGCAAGCTGGAGTTGAATTGATTTATTATTGGCACTGATGGCGGAGACAGGAGTAGTTGTAGGAGACTTTGTGAATTATGGTCATGTAGCAACAAGGCTCGATGAGTCCTTTGAGCCCTAGCTTGTGCCGCGGCCAGTTTTGTCGCTTTGTTTCCTGGAAAGGCAAGAACTTGATGTTCCTGTGTGTGTGTGTGTGTGTGTGTGTGTGTGTATTGTACCCTGGTCTGCTTGATAAACAGTCCTTTGTCGTAGACTACAGGCCTCGGGGGTGTCGCCGACGACGAGCCTATGCCGGTACAACTACCGCGCCGCAACTTCTGGAGCCATGGCGGGAAGCCTGTCATGGAGGAAATGGCTCGCCAGGAGTCCAACGAGTCCAAGACTACATTGCGAATTGCGGGTATGAAATGGTTCCAGGACCATCTGGCGTACAGTGAAAGTAGATACACTAGCAAAATGTACAGACACGGATCCCGCCGTTTCCCTCGCTATTTGGAGCAAACGCCCTGGCGGGCGAGCATATCGCCGGCTTTGTGCAAATCCTTCCAGTCGCATAGATGGATCTGGGTGCTGCCACGCTCCGACCACTCTGGCATCTCGTCCCCTGGCTACACCCACTAATATAATCGCGGCGTATCTTCCCGGACCACGTACAGTCAAGTAGAATAGGGATGCCGGGGGTAATAACGCAACCGGCCGCCTGTTCAAGAAGTACAGAAACATAGAAACCCGGCTGCGGTTATACGACGGACATGGCGGGACAAAAGCCCGGCATGCTCTCCAAGCAGCAGCAGATTGCCCGTTTGAGGGTTCCGTCCAGGCGAGTGCGCCGGCGGCGGGTTTGAGCGACGTCTGGTGGCCGTCTTGTGCTGTCCGGTCCGGTCCGGTAGTTTCCAGCAAATCCTGCTAGGCCCCCAGCGCAATCTTGCCCTCCTTGCCGCCGTCCCTGGTGAACTGCACCGCCTTGTGACTCCGTTCGTCCCACGCGGCCGCCGGCCCGACGTGCATCTCCCTCCAGCACCGGGCGCAGTAGACGTCTCCGTCGCACCCTAGGCACCGAAGCGTGGCGTCCTCCAGGCACACCGTGCACCAGGACTCGGCGTCGTCGTCTGTGTAGCTTGTCCTGCTCGTCAGCCTGTTTGCGCGCTTGGACGGTTTTGACGTGGGCACCGAGGGGAGGTCGTCTTGTGCCGCGGGGGCGAGGAGGGCAGCCATGCGTGCGGTGATGTCGTCTAGTCCTCGGGGCTTGGGCGACGTGTCCTGCGGGAGGTCCGGGTTTGCAGGGACCGACGGCAGTGCAATGTCTGTCTCTCCTTGTGGTGGTTCTTGGCGCTGTTTGCCGTCCTGCGCTTCGACTTGTATTTCGTCTTTGAGCCGGGCAAGTACGTCGTCTACCTCTTGCGCCATTTGCTCCCCGTCAGAGTCATCCGAGTCGGCTGCTTGCTTTGTCTTGTTGTCGTCGGGGTCCTTGGGTATTTGGGCTGATAATTGCTCCAGGAGGGCTTGAACATGTTCGTCCTTGGAGTCGGGTTCGGGGGTGTCAGGGCTGTCAAGGTCCGCGAGCATCTCCTCTAGTGCCCTGTCGTCTGTTTCAAAGAGGGCGTCTACATCGTCCTCGCTGGTTGGGGTCTTTTTTGAACCTGGCGCATCTGGTGTTTGTGTTGTGGTCCGCTCTGTGGTTCGCTCTGTGGTTTTGGCAGACGCTGGCGAGATAGGTCCATCTGCCTGGCTGCGGAGATTCTTGAGCCGGGCGGCGAGCATGTCCCCCTTTGTTGGCGTCTTGGCTCGCTCAATGACGTCGAATTTTATACTATGGCCGTTAGTGATCCGCATTTCGACACTATTGAAATGGGCGAGGGGCGATGTGCCGTACGGATTTGATGCTGGGATTTTGGGCGAACCGCCCTCACCGCGGAGGGCTTGAAGCCTCGAGAGGAGCGAGGTATCGACGTCATCAGACATGTGGACTTGTTAGCACCCTGGATGCGTCTGGGAATAACCCTCCTAGCGTCTGTAGATGAGACTTTGTGCCTTTTGTGAAGGCTCCGGGCTGTCGTTTGAGATGAGGTGAGCAGCAGGTCAGGTGAGTAGGTTCAAGGTTGCGCAGCCACACCAGACGTCTGAGTGAAAATGCGCAACCGGGAGTGGGGATTGACATCTGGAGTCCATCTGCAGCCTTACATTTACATCCATGGCATCACCACTGCATATAGGCACGGCTTGGCAACAATTTCTCTATAAAATAATCTAAAGTCTAATGAATAACACAAACCTGGTCTCATCACTCATCATGGTATCGTTCTCTAACTCCAATCACTGCCCATCAGGCCGCAACCAATCAAAGGTGTGCAGAAGTTCAAAATTAAAAAAGTCATTCATGTCTCCAGAAAACCCGACTCCAAAATCACCAACCCAGTCCATCGGCGCGGTGACCTGCGGCGCGCCCTCATTCAAAGCCTGGTCCAAAACGTGCCGCACCGCCTTCTTCACACTGCTGCAGCTCTCCGTGTTGGGAGCCATGGGACCAACCCAGTCCAGAAATCCAACCAGCAGACTGAGTTGCTGGATCAAGCGCGACCTCGTAATCGGGGGGTTGGTGCCATTACTGCGGCTAGGGGTGGTTGCTACTGAGCCTCGACCACGGAGCAATTCCATGCAAAGAATACCGGCGGCCGGCGCGGCGTAGCACATCAGTAGCCATTCGGAGTCGCCCGACACGCCGAATAACTTTTCCTGGTGCGTCCAGAATATGAGTGTCAGAGAAATCATTTCGAAGCTGATGTCGATGATTTCGGAGCCGAGCATGGAGCTGCCTTTGCTGAGGAGGCGCTCGATGAAGAACATGTTTTGGAGGTGGTCGAGGCGGATCATGACGCGGCAGTACAGGGTAGGCCCGTCCGTGTCTGGATCATTTATATCCGTGTCGCGGTAGATGAGGACTTTGGGGAACCGGTCTAGGGCCTCCAGCTCTCTCCTCCGCAAGTCGTTTCTGGCGCTGGAGTTAGCCAGGAGGACATGCCGATGGGTACACGACCGCCACTTACAAGACTTGGTCTGTATCACCACTCGGCGTGATCTGGAGCGCGATTTCCAAAATCTGCTCCTTGATCAGAGTCAGTATCATCTTGGCTCTCATCATGGTCCCGGAGAAAATCTTGCCCCTGTTGTTCCACCCGTGCTCGTCAACATTGGGACTGTTGGCCAGCGAGTTGCCGTCGCTGTTTAGCAACTCCTCGTCGCTGACATCTAGCGGCAGCGGTGTCGTGGCAAACCTGCTGCCAATGAGCGGAGGCCGGCCGGTAAATGTAGCAACGACTTTGTCGCTCTTGAAGATCATGCTGTAAAGCCGACGCTTCATCTCCGAGCTGATGGAGTGGTCATTGATCATGGAAGGCGGCGTGACGTGTAAACCAAGGAAGCTGGTCAGAGCGGCAAGCTCTCCGTGGATTCTCCAGAACTGAATACCTATTGGCGAGTCAGCTTACATGGTGGTGAAAAGCGTAGAAAGGAAAAAAAAAAACAGACGTACTTGCATCGCCGCTGATGATGGACTGAATAATGCCGTATCTGTACAGTAGGATTGCAAGCAGTGAGTTGGCCGTGGAGCCATTCTTGCATATATCCACGCACATGCCCGCACCGAGCGTATACTTGTTGAGCAGTCTCCGTCGATCAGTATCACGCAGTTGCTGGGTCTCGCGGAGCTCAGCATTCTCGGGGAGCGATTTTGTGCCCAGTGCCCAGTAGCAAAACAGGAGCCCAAGCGACTCCCATCGCATCTTTTGGCCGGAAAATGACCGCAGCCACGCGATTGGATCTGTGTGCTCTTCCCGGAGTGGTATCGAGCTGTTCCGACACAGAATCTTAGCCATGGTTGTCAGGTTGTCCTGCGTCCTCGTACCCTCGAGCACATCGCCAAACGTGATCCATAGGCTCTCGTTCAATATCTGTGCCGCAAGCCGACACCACCCGTCAATTGGGTTTACATAAAGCTTAAACAAGGCACTGCAGGTCGCACGATCTGGGATGGACCGCAGAATGCTCAGTGATCTAGAGGACGGGTGTTCTTCGAACAGGGCAAACTGCAGGTCCTCGGCTTGCTCCGGGGTTCGCGCACTCTGCGGCAAGACAGTCTGGGTGTCCTGGAAGACGGCGGAAAAGCTGGTGGCCCCCAGATATCCCACGTTATTGTCAGGCTGAGGTGAGAAGTCGCGCGGGAGCTCAGTCGGCGGCTGCGTGGCAAGGCGTGGTGAGGGCGAAGCAGGGGGCGTAAACTTGAGCCGCTTTTGCGGCGGCTGGTCGATGACGTATATGCACGAGTCCATGATATTTCCGCGCCGGCACCTCGAACAGACGGGCAACTGATGGTCGCACGCTACCTTGCGCTTGCGACATGGTTCACACGCCTGCTGACGGCCGTTGCGACGACGTGGAGCACTCCCTTGAGCGCCGTCGAGGCGGCTGGGTTCAGGAACAGATGTCATTTGAGGCGGCGGCACAATATGTTGCTGGCATTCTACAGCATCTTTTTGAATGCTGAGGATAAATCGGCACGGCTCGTTCCTTGTTCGATTGGTCAAGTGTGAATCATGGCAGAGCGGCATCGCAGGTGGCTTTGGAAGTCGAATGGTGTAAGTCGGTGCTCGGCGCTCGGCGCTCGGCTCTCGGCTTAACGATACAGGAGTCAGTCCAAGTTGTCTGGCGCGGGTGAGGCTTGTGATGCGACAAGATTTATGTTGCCAGAGTGCTTGTAACTTTTGGCCACATTGGCAAATTGGGGTGCATTTTGTCGCATCTATGCTTTGTTGCCCTTTCTTGTAGCCTGCATGATCACAGTCGCTGTGCAAGAGATTGAAGTTGTGGCACAATCCAAGTAGCGTCTGGTCGAAACCGATCGCGCCTTCGACAGCTACATGAGCTCTCCATAGGTTAGCTCATCTTAATGTCCTAGTGATGGTCATTAAAACGTTGTTTCCCCAGTCAAACGCCCGGTGGCGCCTAGCCGCAGGCGAAGCAGATCACGGGTTTTGCGATGCCCACTAGGCAGCGAGTCCAGACACTTTGGTGATGGCGAATGGCTTGTGATGGTCAGGTCCAATGTCGTCTTCAATGCCGAGTACGGCCACATGCAGGTTTGCTGGGGTGAGGCTCTCTCCAAGGCACTGAGCTTATTAGGCTGCGCCTCACAGCCTTGAGCCATGTGGAGTGCGCGATTCTGCAGAACAAATGGAAGATTCCAAAGCGATCAGGTGCAGCGCCAGGGCGCAGGCGCTGGACTGAACATGGCCGTCTGTTCATTCATTGTTCGAGTACTCCGTATTTTGGTAAACATGTCAAGATGCTAGGTACTTTGTGCGCTTGATTAAGGATTTCCTCCGTCTTGGCAAGACCCTGAATACTTTTAGCTGATTTCCATTGCCCACATTTCATCGAGACGCTGTCAAAATGAAAGGACAGCGACTGGAAATGGCAAAGCAAGCCGAGCGTACTCCAGCTGTAATAGGGAGCGGGGACTACTCACAAAGGACTTCGATCGCCAGTCATTTTGTGGTTGCAACTACGTATGTATATCACAAAAGGCCTGGCGTCACAAAGGATATGGATGTCGCTGTCTAGTGGTAAAGGAACGAACAAAGTCATGATGCAGCCAGTTGTGCCGGAGCCCACCATCCGGATCCTTGCACACGTACTCCGTACTCCAGTCCTTTCAATGTTTGCTCAAATCAACCAGAGTAAGTACAAAATGAAATGCGTACCAGCCACACCATTCAGCGTCCCAGTGTTTAGCGGCACGGATGTTGCACATGCATGCATGTGCCCCAGTCAGCCCCTGTTCAGCCACTGTTGGCGGATCGAGAGCGTCCAAATGGCAATTGATGACGTCCAGAGGACGCCACAGCGAGGGTGCATTCATCGTTCCGGCTTGTCGGAGTAAGGAACATCAAACCAACGCCAAGACAACACGCTCGCTAGTCCCATTACTCCTTCCCCATCTTACCCAGACTAAAATCATTTGATTGCTATTAAAGGCACTGGCCTCCCCTGGCTGCCTCAAGTTCACATTTCTTTATCCACAGTTTACACCCCGTACTCTTTGCAGCAATCAGCATTTTGTCACAATACACTTTTGCATCATCACTGACGACCCGACAACCCGATAAACCCAGTGCGGTGGCTTTTGGTTTCCCTCTAGGCCCTGCATACATACGTCTGCGCGGGCCTCCAAGTCGACCTTCGCTGGCATTTGCCCCCGGCAATCGGTCGCATCTTGTGACCCACCCATATATACACTCAACATGCGGTTCGACTTCACATTCCTTGCAGCGATACTGCTGTCCAGTACTGCCGCAAACGTTATTGAACCTCAACATGCCGTTAGAATAGAAGACGTCACGCAAGGCGACGACTTGTTCAAGCGAAAAGGTGGTGGCGGCGGCGGCGGTCGAGGAGGAAGTAGTGGCGGAAGCAGCGGCGGCTCGCGAGGAGGCAGTAGTGGAAGCAGTGGGAGCAGCGGCAGTGGTAGTCGTGGCTCCGGCTCAGGTGGTGGATCGTAAGTGCTGTACCCCAACGAATCGCTACCACGGTTGAGATACTTACCATTGTTGCTTCAGGCGTGGAAATACCGCCCCTGGCTCCAATGCCGGTGGCACCTCGCGGGGAGGTTCGGGACCTCCTCGTGCATTTGGCGGAGGTTCCTACTACGGCGGAGGTGCGGCAAGGCCCTACAGATCTGGTGGCATTTCACCCCTCGGTGGTGCTGCCATTGGCCTTGCAGCCGGAGCTCTCCTCTTCTGGCCTGGCCGTTGGCTTTACGGGGCGTATCTATACCCTTACCCTAACCACTATGTCTTCCACAACGCCACCACCAACAAGGAAGAGAGTCTTCCTGTTGTTTGCGCCTGTGGCACGTATGAAGTATGCGGCTGTGATGAGAACAACACCACAATGACGGAACTTGTCGGCAACGGCACTTACGATGCTCTCAACAAGTCTCTCATCAACGTCGGGGACTACAAAGGTCAAAAGACGCTCCTCGTCAATGGAACTCTTCCCAACGGCACCACTGCGGATGGTCCAGATGAAGGCGCTGGTGTCGGTGTTGGCATGAAAAGTTTGGTTGAAGCTGCTGGTCTGTGGCCCGCTGTGGTTTGTGTTATCGCTGCCATCTGCCTTGCCTAAGCTGTGGTGCGACGGCTCTGTTTGTTCCGCTTCAACAAGCTCGCCCTTGTTGGTAGCATTTGTACGATTCTTGATGACAGGTTGTGGTAAAATGATACCCAGCGGCATTAGAGATGTCAGCGATTTTTTCTTCTTCCAGATATATAGTATTTTGCGTTGCTGAGTATCAGTACCGCTGGGACAGCGTTTACAGGGATTTCAGATGACAACAGTTTTGGAGTTTGTCATTGAGAACAATAGACATTAGATGTATTGCAATACGAGTAAAGCCCCATGCATCACCCTTGAGATATTTTTTTTTTTGGGTGCAAATATATTATGCCTGCCGTTGTACTTCCCGCCCAAAATATTTCCTATGGAGCACGGTACTTTTATACCATTTAGGCCAAGCGTTCGCAACTTGGGTGTGCGATGTCCTTGTAAAGAATCTTTCTACTCACTCCAGTGGAAAACGCAAACCTCCCCGACAGAATCCTGATATGCAATAGCGATTCTCACAGATCTACCATCAGTTTTCTTAGACGCTTAAACGATAGCCATATGATTTTGTACATGCCTTTGCCGTGATTCACGGATCAAGCCATCACGTGGTGCTTGCTGACTCAGCATGAATGCCGACAACCCCCCAACTCTCTCTCCATCTTCCAACCTCAGCTGTGCAACCGTGAAGGGCGCCAAATTCAAAACCGTCGCATTCCTCGCCATTCCTGTCCCCTCTCATCGAACTTCAGCCTAAACCGTCGCGTTTAAAATTTTCTACTCAACAAAGCATGTTTTAGGCGCTCTGGTACGCGCCACCCCTCCGGAGGAAGCTCCACAAGAGTACGCGCGACCGAAAACATCATGGCCGACGACACAGAGTTCTCGTCCTTTGACGAGAACGCTTGGAAGGCACAGGATGCCGCCGATGATCGCGAAATCGCTCGACTACTAGAGCAGAGTCAAGAAGGCGGCAACAGCTCCTTGAAGCTCGATGATACTCCGTTCGATCAATCCAACAAGGCTGATGATGCCCAAGATTTCGAAGACATCAGTGATGATGATCTGCCAGACGAGGAGCCGAGCGCCAGCACCTCGCTTGAGCTTCCGGCACTGACTGATGACGGAGGTACCAGCAACGATGCTGACGATTTGTTTGGAGAAGGGCCCTCTTCTCCGACAGACCCCATTTTGGGGCCACCATCGCCAGGTCCCCGCGTCCGCGACACAGACACTGCTGATGACTCTCACCCTGTTGACTCGAGCCTTAGTTTCGCAGCCATCAACTTCGACCCTGATCCCCACCTGAACGGAGCTGCGAATCAAGATCCCGATATTCCAGCCGTTGTGGAATCACACGAAGACTTGCTGAAAGCTGCATGGCCTGCATTCAAGAAGGGGCGTGTATTGACGTGGAGTGAACTTCTGCCACCGAAAAAGGCAACATGGAAGGAGAAGAAGCCGCTAAAGAAACCCAAGCATCTGGTTACTAGTAAGCTGAACCTCGACCTCGCTGCGGATCAAGAGAAGATGTTTCGAATTCCGGGAACTGCGACTTCTGGACCGAATCACCGGGCCCTGGAATCGTCGCTTGCCGGTTTTGTTCGATGCGAAAATAATGGGTCGAACCAAGAGGAGGATAGATCACATTTTGACTTGGACCAGGAATCAGATTCCGAAACTGTTATGGGATTCACGTTGCAAGACATTGATCTAGCATGCCAGGATTGGGGCGACCAAATCAACGCAGTCGAGACGGAGTTCAAGAAACGTGTCGCTGCTGAAAAGGAACTCCTTAAACCAAAGAAGCTAGTCGAGGACCACGATGATGAGTGGGATGCCGAGTTTCTGATGGATACAATGGATGAGCAACCCCAACAGCCCAAGAAAAGGAGAGCAGTCAAATTCGGACTTCCAGAAATACCTCGATATGCTGCTTCTACGTTTGATAACTTTGAAGATGTGACTCGACGAGGCGCCAAGCGTGTTCACTTAGACATGAACGACCCGCACCTGCTGCTGGACACTGACATGCATCTCCGTGCAAAACGACCTCGGCTGGATTCAAAGGTTAAACGCATGGCAAATGGCAATATGGGCCGGGATATTTCGCAGCGCTTCAATCTCTCAAACGATGAAGCGTATGAGCTGCTCAAGGAAAACCACCAGAGCAAAGTCCGCGCTACTCTGGGCAATATTTCTGTGGAGCACAGTATGCCAGCCATCAAGCTGTCGTGGCCGTACTACAAGGTCAAGCTCGGTGGCACCACAGACGAGTATCACCGCCCACGCTTCCGTTACAAGAAGTTCTCTGGGCATATCATCAAGTTCGACAAGCCTCAGCATCACAAGCGCAAGATGATGAAGGGTAAGGCTCATGAAGTGTATCGTCTATCCAAGGATCTCAGCCTTAGCGACAACTCAACAGCTGTGCTATTCGAATACTGTGAACCCAGACCTCGAGTCTTGAACAACTTCGGCATGGGTAGCAAACTAATCAATTACTATCGGCGCAAGGACAACAATGAGGATGATCAGCTGCCCAAGCAAGAGTTGGGCGAATATCGTATGCTGCTGCCGGAAGATCGATCACCTTTTTCGCTGTTTGGAACCGTTGATTCAGGTGAAACCGTACCTACACTGCATAATGAAATGTATAGGGCGCCCGTGTTCAAGCACATGCCACGTGGCACCGATTTTCTGGTCGTCCGAAGCACAACAGGCGTGGAGGGTTCGAAATGGCATCTACACAAGATCGACCACCTACACGTTGTTGGCCAGACCTTTCCTTCCGTGGATGTTCCCGGTCCCCATAGTAGACGTGTCACGAATGCGTCCAAGAACAGAATGAAGATGCTGGCTTTCCGGATGATCAGGCATAGCCAGACAGACAACTGCCAGCTATCAGATATTACAAAGCACATAGCAGACTCCACCGATACTCAAAACAGGCAAAAGCTCAAGGAATTCCTACAATATGATCGGGAGAGTGGTGAAAAGGGCATGTGGCGCTTGAAGCCAAACGAGATCTTGCCCGACGAGAATGCGATTCGCGCCATGATCAAGCCTGAGGAGGTAAGTCTTCTGGATGCCATGCAACTAGGTATAAAGGAGCTCGAGGACGCTGGCTACGATCCCCGAAACGCCAACATTGACGATGATGTCATGGACGTCGATGCTGAAGACGAAGACGATGACGAGGGAGGAAGCAAGGCACCAAAGGGTGCCAAGAAGCCTGGCGAGAAGCAGGAAGAGACCCTTGCTGACAAGATGGCGCCTTGGAAAACTACAAAAGCCTTCATTGATGCCTGCGCCCAGAAGGCCATGCTTCAGTTGCATGGTGAAGGTGACCCAACAGGACATGGTCTTGGCTTCAGTTTCATCCGAACTTCCATGAAGGGCGGGTACATAGAGGCCGTTCAAGGTCCACTGGCGACGTCGGCTGACGCCATGGAACGTGAGAAGCGCGCTAATGGCGGCCACGCCTACAATGTCAAGAAACAGCAAGCAATGTATGAGGAGGGTATCAAGGAGATTTGGGAGAAGCAAAAGTCGACACTTTCCGACGCCCAAGAGCACGATGACAAGGATGTGGCGGTCACGGAAGACGAGGATGACAGATTCAACGTTCACGCCGCCGCAACCCCAGCGCAATTCGACGATGGCACCAGTCAAATTAGTGGCTTTACATCGGCTAGTCGTCACGTGAAAAAAGCCATCCGTATTACAAGAGAGGTTCGCCTTCAAGATGGAACCACTCAGACACGAACCGAGGTCGTCCACGATCCCGTTGTCATTTCGCAGTATATGAAGCGGCGAACTGAGGCAGACTTGGAACTTAAGGAGTACGTGTTCAATATTATTAGACGCAGGCGGCGTGGGAGACCCCCTCTAGTTTGGAAGAGGCTGCCGTTAGCTGTCAAGGCACTTCACAAGTGGGCATGCCTAGGTGACATGCATCTCAGCCCCGAGAGACGACAAGCGCCGTCTCCAGGTGCTGTTGCTGATGTAATTGGATTGGAATTCCGAGCACCTGCTTACGTATATCTATCCACAGCATCTACAGCTCCCGGCCTACGGGCAATGCCGATCATGACCGTCTTGCAGGCATTAGGTATGTAGCTGAGTGACTTGCCACCTTGTCAGAGCAAAGATGGTGTACTTACGCGCAACTTGCTACAGAATCAAAAAGGAACTTGAACGACTCGAAAAGAACAAGGCTCGACGACAGGCCCGAGAACAGCAAAAAGAGCTCCACCAAAAAGCCAGCGCTGGCGAAGCCGGATCACCTGGCGCTGTCGACAAGGTGCCCACTGGTACAACTCGCAAGTGTGCCAACTGCGGACAAGTTGGTCATATCAAGACAAACAAGAAGTATGACACCCCCAGTTTCCCCTCCTTTATATCCATCTTTTGATTGGTGGAGCGCTGCATCGCACAAGGAGGGTCAGGCAGTCCCGACCAAGAAGCAAACCAGGAGGAAGAGCGTCTTGCATCGCCTGATGAAGTCATCGAATCGCGAAGCCCGAGAAAGGGAGAAGCGGCGTCAAATTGAGGAGAGGGCGACTGCCCGGAAAGTAAGAAAGGAGGAAAACATGGCGGAGAAGTTGAAAGTTCAACGAGAGCGTGAGCAGAAGAAAATAGAGGACGCCCGACTGCGAGAGGAGGCAAGACGGCAAGAAGACCAAGCCAGGGAAGAAAAGAAGAGACGTCAGGAAGAGCTCCGCGCCGAAAAACAACAACAAGCAAACGAGCAGCGGCGCAAAGCGCAAGAAGAGAGAGAAGAAAGGCGCAGACTCCGTCTCGAACGCGAAGAAGAGAACCAGAGGAAGAAGGAAGAAAAGGCGAAAGCTCGTCCCAAGTTCAACTACGGCAGTTGCCGGCCGTGACAGTGTCGCACACCCGTCACTTTTGTTTTTAGGGCCCATTTTATCGCGTCATCAATATGGCTACCACGCACAACAACTTTTTGTTTGTTTCTTATTCATGAAGAGGTTGCTAACAGCTCTGCAACAAAGGTTATGCCCCTTGCTTAACGGTACGATGAAGGCGGACAACGGCGCAGCGGAACACGGCGGCTTTGGTAATTACAGCGCCCCCACGATGAGTGCTGCCTCACCACCGTGACACGACGAACACGTGGGGGTTGGAAGGGAGGTTGGTTGGTTTTATTTTTGTTTTCTGAAAGTGTTGTTTTATTTTTATCCCGGGCCATTACGAGGTTCACTATACCAGGGTCATGTTGCAGGCGCACGGCGTTTGGTAGATAGCTCGCCTGACGGGCGATAAGCACAGGAATAGGAACTATGGAGTTATTCATGCGTACTATTGGTGCGGCTCGAGACGGGTGATGACGGGCCGTGTTTCCCTTGGCACACGATGCATGTGGTTTTCCTTGCTTGGCTATGTGAGTGATCTGTGCTTGTTGGTTTGGTGTCAGGGCTGTATTTGGAACAGAGCGTCGAGCATTCCGTGCCCAGAGAGCAGCCATTACGCACCGGCTGCCTGGAACATGGGCCACATAGCCGTTTATTCTATTCGACTGCCACTCGGCCATTTCGCAACCACTAGAATGGCAAAGGGGGGGAGAAGGTAGGTCAGAGTGATGCGGTTTCGAGTTTCTACAGGACCTCGTCGAAACGCGTTTTGGGCAGGTGGCGACTCGTTTGTTGTCTTCTCACGACCTCAAAATAGCACGCAGGCCCTACAAGCTGTGACGAATCTCCTACTCTCGAGGTACGTCGGTTGGGCGTCATGCAGGCGCGTGTATCTGCTTGGTTGGTTGGTCTCTTTGTGCCCGGCATCACCTTGGTGTGCCTTTTGTTCTTTTCTTTTCTTTTCTTTCCCGCAGACGCCAGCTACGACTGTATTACATACACTGGTTCGACTCCCACGCCGTCTTTTCCGGCCACGATGTCTGCCACCTGGCTCCCGAACGTGTTCGTTGAAAATACTCACTCGCCATGGCATGCGGCCTCTCTCGCGGCAGCTGGGTTCGCCCGCGGCAAGGCAAAAGCGCCTACCTGGCCTGCCTCCCGCCAGAAATCGTCTGCATGATTGTCCGGCAGCTCCCCTTGGCAGGGGACAAGGCGGCCCTCTACAGGACCTGCGCGGCGCTGCACATCGCCCTGGTGGAGGAGGAGCTCTTCCGGCACCCGGAGCCCAGGGACGTCAACGACATTCTCAACTGGGCTGTGGAGAGGGCGTGTCTGCGGACGGCGCGGAGGGCCGTCGCGTACGGCGCCGACGCCGAGGCGTCGAGGAGGAGCGACCGCGAGACGCCGCTCATGACGGCGTGCCGGGGCGGGAACCTCGACATGGTCAGGCTGCTCGTGGAGGCGGGCGCGGACGCCAATAACCGGTTCAGCCGGGACGGGAGCACGCCGGTCGTGCTGTCGGCCGGGGCGGCGCACGACGAGGCCGTCGTCTTCTTGATGGCTCGCGGGGGGGATCCGGCGCGGCGCAATCGCTACGGGGAGACGGCGCTTCACCTCGCCGCCAGGAAGGACAACCTCGGCCTGGTGCGGATTCTGCTCGCGTCGGGCAGGGTGGACGTGAACGCGGCGTCGGTGACGCGGTCCACGCCGCTTTTCGAGGCGATCCAGGTTGGGAACATGCAGATGGTGGAGGTGCTGCTTGAACACGGGGCGAGCGAAGAGATTTACGAGTTGAACGGTGGTTTCGTGTTTACAAAGGCGCTCAGGAGCCGCGGTACGGGTCTGATGAAGGCCTTGCTGGAGCTGCGCGTCCGTCCGGACGTCGCGGATGCCAGGGGACGAACTGCGTTGTCTTGGGCGGCCGAGTATGGGCATGCGATGCAGGTCGAGATGCTGCTGGAGTCTGGCGCGCGCGTCGACACCCAGGATGTGCAGGGCAAAACACCACTCATGTATGCTGCCGCGGAGGCGAGGATTCAGGTCATGGAGACGCTACTTGATAGGGGGGCGAGCCTGACCATTTCTGACAGATACGGCATGAAGGCGGCTTGTCATGCCGTGCAGTCTGAGAATTGGCAGAGCGTGGGACTCATTCTTGACCACCGTGGAGAAGATGTTCTCTGTGGGGCTGGCAGATGCACTCGGCTGCTCTTGCAGATGGCTGGGCAGAACGACAATATGGGTATTGTATGTTAACGGGGGGTATTGGTTCGCTCTGTAGTCAAGTATAATTACAGGCATGATACGAGTATCGTGTAAGCGTAAAATTTGATAATTGGAAAAATAGACCGTCTGTACACGCATCGTGACGCGTCAGACGTACCAGGGCAATGGGTGCCGCGCCACGGCCCGCTAGCCAAGGCCATCATCTCGCGATAGCCTGAGCCACCGTTATTATGGAAGCAAACCATAAACCTATTAACTTTACGCCTGTGACTCACGCCGGGTTACGCTAAAAACTTAAAATGCCCACACGCGTAGTATATCTACGAGGTCTGCCCTCGTCCGTATTCCAAGTCAACCCTGTTCCGCTCCATCCAAGTCATCTGCCTCTTTTACTATGAAGAGCCAACACAACCAATCGTGAGTCCCTGCTTCCACACATCTCCCACAAGCACTTGCTGACATCGCCCACAGCTATCTATAATCCAACGCTTGTGTTGGGCTTCTTGTCATTTTTGGCCATGTTTGTGGTCTCTTGGTGTATGATGGTTTGATTGTAGATAGCTGTGGGCGATGTCCCCAAGTGAACGGTCGCAGTGCTTATGGGAGATGTGTGGAAGCAGGGACTCATGATTGGTTGTGTTGCTGTGGCAGGGTCTTTAGCAGCTTCCTTGCTGCTGCGTTTAGCTTTGCCTTTATAGAAGCCTTTTTTTCTAGATCCCTGATTATCCGGTTAATCTTCTTATTCTTTTTAAAATTAAGATTTATAGCAGAAGAAATACTCGCCTTAAGGCTAAAAATCCTAATTTCTGCTATAAATCTTAACTTTAAGGAAATTAAAAAGGTTAACTAAATAATCAGGGATCTGGAAAAAAGGCTTCCATGAACACAGAGCCTAAACGTAGCAGTATGGAATATGGGTATATGTAGTCGTACATATACACCTCGGGATGCGGATCCGAAAGCTCGTGAACTTGTGGAAGGTATGGCTCCTGCATGGTAGCCTGCGTCAGTGGCGTCGGTGGCATGGAAAATACTTGATATTTGAAGGCAGCAAATGGCGGAGAGAATTTGTAATAAATTGCAACATAGAATCTAGTTTCAAGGAACCGCGAGGGACATGGTACTTTGGCGTTGATAGATGGCAAGGGGGATTTGTGTTTGTAGATTGTGTTTGAAGCCACCTTGTGCCAAGCCTTCTGGTCGTCTTCTCCCCTAACCCCTTGGTTTTGCAGTCAACTTGGATGTAGGGTAGTTGCCAACCGCTGCGAGGTGTTCCCCGTTGGGAAATAGTCCACAGCTTGACGGTCTGGATGAAAGAGCATCGAATTGGCCCAGAAAATCAGGCTGGAACTCTACCGTAGAATAAAGGTCGCAAACGCTGTCATGAGTCGTCAAGCTGCAGCGTGACTGAGCGGAGGTGGTCGGGGCAGGCAGGCAGGCATTCACTAGAAGCACGTCACATAAAGTTATTTTTAGATGCTCCGTCATCTATGACGGAGCCTCGGGAGGGCGGGGGCCACGCCGTCGACGCATGCACAGGGCTGTGCGATAACTGTAGTAGTATGCATCGACTTTTTCCCACTCGACGCGTTACTACTCGGTACATACGGTCGAGCAGTTTGCTTTTATAGAGCAGCCTGGTTGCCCGCATGGCTAGAGGGGACGTGCCATGTGCACCGTGCGTGCCCTGTGAGCCTGTGAGCGCTTACACAGCCTTGCTTGATAGACGGGGTTGGTGATGATGTATGTTGGCGGCATACTCCAGCTAGGAGCCCAACAAGCATTCTATACTGCTCAAGAACAAGTGTCCGGATCGAGCCCGATTGCAAGTGCCGCCGTGTCGTCGTTGTCGATACCACAGCGATGATGCGAACCGTGTTTTAGCCGCGAGGCTTCTTTGGCGGCGGCTGTCCCCTTACTCCGCCCTAACGCAGGACCTGCACGCTTGTTTGCAAACATAGTTACAGCTGCCACGGACCAGGTCGCGGGAGTCGAGCGACGGCGTGGCGGATCTCGCAAATAGTACGGAGCACACGGGGGGCATTTGCTGTGCCATAAAAATAGCAACCACGTGGATCCGTCCGCGCCAACGCCTGCGAACCCTGCCTGTCTCTTATGAACACGGTCCCAAGAGTCACTGCCCAGCCCCGAGTTTCGATGTCAACTTCAGTTGCTCAGTCTCCCTACAGCCGGAGACGTGACAGATGGCGCGGTTGGTGATGCGTGATGCGTCATGCGTCATGACAAAAGTCCATTCGTCGATGAAGCGCTGGCCTGTCAAGTGTATGCCCAATGGGGGTGACAACAGGCCTTCGCTGTAACCTCCAGTTGGTCCGTCCCGACACTGAGTGTCTCTTGCTGTCGCAGCACGTCGCCATGTAGATCTGAGGCAGAACATGACCGAGTTTGACCCAGCTGTGTAGAGCACAGCAGGACATGCAATGCCATCTGAACACAGTTTCGACCCTGCCTCTGTTGTTTTGGCTGTTGTTCAATGGACTGCACTCTAATCCCGATCGACCGCTGGTGGTGACCGAGTCCTTGCCTCACGTTAAACTTTGAACAAGAAGCGTGAAACTATTGCTACCAAAGCGCGTCTCCTGCGGGACCCTGATGTCAGCACAGTCAAACAAATCTGGCACGAGCATACCCTGTAATTGCCCACATGAATGTGAGAGCATCATTGCTGACTGGGTGCCAGTTTGCTTTCCCCGTGGGCGGCGCAGAGCGGCGGCACAGCCTCGACGTCACGGCGCTTTGTACAGCACGGAGCGGGCTTCATGGAAACAGCCACGTATTGGGCACAATCATGTCTGGACAATCGTGAGCGGTAGTGTTTGCTAAATTGGATCGCGGTTCATTCTTCATGTGCAGGCGATCAAGGCCGACGGTTCATTCAACCAGCCCCATCGGACATGTGCAGCATGCTCCCTGACGACCTGAAGAAGGAGCAGTCGGCAGGGTTAAAGGGATGATGAAAGAGGTTAGACGTCACCACATGCAGCCAAGAGGGAGGAAAGTGCAGGGCGGATCCAGCCCTGCCACTTGCACTGACTAGGCAGGTCCACGAGTCAATTTTCAGAAGGGAGGAAGGAAGGATCGAGAGACACCAAGAGCCTTGCAAATCATATCAAGCGCAAAATAGTGCCGAGACTGAGAGACAGAGACGGACGGAGCAAAGCGGGAGGGATTGGACCCTGACAATAGAAAGAGCCAATGTTGGAACGTCGAAAGAAATGAAGCCAATGGAAAGGGAACAAAAAACAAACAACTCGCACACAATAGCTAGGATGACGCGCATTTGCGGCAAGCACCCGAAGCTAAATCATCAAGTCCATGGTACCGAGTATTTCTATGGAGTACCAACTGCGCAGCTCATTTCCCCCATGTCCTGTGTAACTCTAACGTACCTAGCCTGGGAAGGCACCTTGGTAGGTACCAACTTACTTCTCCGACCGAACCTACCGAGTGCGGAGATGGATACGGAGAATTGAGTGCGCAATCAATATTGACCGTTGATGAGGTTAACGGCCCATAAAAGACTCTATATTATCAATGCATTATAGCATTAAAAAAGTGCACAAAGTGCATTGCCATCGAGATGAAGGCAAGTGGGAAGAGGAAGGAACCACCGGCGTTCGCCGTTGCCCTCCCTCCCTTTGCTCACAGGACGTACGATAATGCCCATTCTTCCTCACAAGATTCCCCCCCCTCGACTACAACCAGTTCATTATTCACACCAACTTCTAATACTAGGACCAGACGTTTTGGTCGCAAAACTGGTCTGGCAACACAGGCGTTTGTCTGGCCATCTCTCGCGTCCTTGCGCTCCGCCACGCTCCACGAACCCATGAACAAGGTGCCGTTGCTCTGGTCGGGTCGTTTGCCCCCATTTAAAGCGTCAAGCCACCAGCCAAGAGATAAGCACGACAAACAACGTTAGTCGGCCTTGGGTCAACCTTGGGCGCATGGCTGCCACGCCTGCAATGAGGGCGAAGGCTGACTAGTCGGGGAGCTAGTCGGGGGACCAGTCGGATGACAAGCCCACCCATTCGCAAACGAGCCTGTCCTTTGTCTATTGTATCACACGATACATGGCAGGTCGCGCCAGTTCGCACCACTTGGCCCCGTTCCTCGGTGTATTGCACGATAGGACAGGAACAAAGACAGCCTCGCGGCACTGGCATCAAGCAAGACGAATACTGCGGCAAACCGTGTGCAAAGAAGAGACACGCGCACACGCGCCCATCGCCAAGGACACAGACGACACAGACCAGCATGGTGCCTCGATCTGACGTTATTGTGCCGAGTACGGAGTATAGAGCACCAAGCACTCCGTTTGAGACTCGGGCCCAAGAACACCCCCGGCTACCGGGTCTCCGTCTCCACGTCCACGGACGATTCGATATTCTGCTGAGATCTGCCGAGTAATAATGTAGGTACGGGACACGAATGCTAGAAGCGATTGGCGCGCGCCCTGTTTGTTTGTCGAGAATGGATTTCGAGGCAAAATTGGCTGCCCACATTTGACCTGGGTACAACAGCAAGGATCACCATCGTCCGCCCCCCATCAGAAAAAAAGCCATCAGCCCGACCCTTGCCGTCCTGTCTCGTCCTCTCGAGCAAGTGACGGGAGAGCTGCCCATTCGCGCGGCCGGAGAGCTGCTGGAGCTGCCACGGCAAGCCGTTGCATGTACTACGACTGCCAGTACTACGATTACAAGTACTCCGTAGTACATGTATGTATGTGCATGTACATACGTCCCTCTCTCCCCACTCTCTTCGTCCTCTGCGACCGAGACGCTGGCACACCTTGCGACGTTGGCACACTCGGGACCCTGCGATTCCCCACTGCCCACTCACCCGCTCTGCTCTCCCGCTTCCTTTCTTCTAGCCCTCTCCGTCTTCTTTTTTCCCTTTCCCCCTTCCAGTCCGAACATGATCACGTCTATTATTAGAAGCCTCCAACGCCAGATCCAGCCCCATCCTGCACCTTCGCCTGCCTTGTTGCTGAAAACCTCCAAGTAGTCGACTGCGCCAGGTACCGGGCTATTTGACCTGTTTGCAGGGTCCCATCCAACCGTCCTTGTTGGACTTGTCTGCGTGTTGGAGCCGTTGCGACCACCTGCATTTTTGACTTTGCGGCTGTTGTCGAGACACCTCACCACCTCGCTAGCCGCTGCGACATATCATCACCGACCTTGCCACTACGAGCTTCTGCTACTTCATTGATACATACGCCTGCCGACTCGAAGCTTCTTCTCTCCGCGTCGTCTTCAAGCTTCGCCCTGTTGCGTCACTCCTAGCCCTGTTTCGCCAGGTTCCCTTCCCTAGGGTTTGTTTAAGCGTAATCAGAACTTGGCGCCCTTCTTCTATCATTTGTCTCATATTCGCCACTTTTTTTTTTCCCTTCACGCCAAACCGCTGGCAGTATTGACTTGTCCCATTGTCGTGACTCGCGAATCGAACCAACAACTCGCAGCATCGCCGTCTACGCCAGCCATCCCTCGAGTCGTGCGCACGCGTCCGTACCCTGTCGACGCCGGGCAGATTGTGCTGTATACCGACCTAGGCGCAGACAGACGGCAAATACCAGACTCTGCCTTGGAAGTGTCCTTGACTTTCTCGTGGCGGTGATCCCCTCGACCGCAGCCTCCTGTAAGCTGCAGCCATTAGGGGCGCGCGGGCGCAAGTCCCTTCACCACCTATCCTTGTTCCGGATTGCGTCCTGAACGCTGCATTTTATTACGGTCGTGCTTCGGTGCGCGTTACGTCACCATGGGTCGCAGAAAGATTGAGATTAAAGCTATCAAAGACGATCGGAACCGATCAGTGTATGTTGGAGCATCTGTCACTCGCGCCGCAAACTCAACAACTAACCATGCCTGTTTCTGTAGGACCTTCTTAAAACGAAAAGGCGGCTTGTTTAAGAAAGCGCACGAGTTATCCGTATTATGCTCCGTTGACGTTGCCGTTTTCATCTTTGGAAACAATAAGAAGTTGTACGAATACTCATCGTCAGATATGCGCCAACTTATTGCCAAATACCAATTTGTAAGTCGCCACATGATCACCGTGGTTGTCTCTCCAAAACGCTGGAGCAACGCGGAACTAACCCATTGCCTCTAGCATGGCGTTCCCAACGAACATAAGGGACCTTCAGATTTTAATGGGGGCGACGACGACGACGACGACGATGGTGATGGCACTCCTCCGCGAGGACACGAAGGCTCTGAGCATCAAATGATGCCTCCTCAGTTCCACGGCCATGGCCACAGCCAACCTCCATTCGCTCATATTCGCCATCATACTCCCTCCGCATCACCGCCCGTGCCGAATGGCGGACCATTTCAAGCACACCCTGGCCACCCGGGGCCTAGAGGTTCCACTCCACAACCGCCGATGGGATCACGACCTGGTTCTAGGAATGATATGCGAAGAATGGCGCCCAACAGTATGGTACCCCAACCTCATGGTGCACATCCTGGAATTACATATATGCCCACGCCTCCAATTTACCAAGGATCAAATCAGCCTGGCATGATGGGACCGCAACCGGCCGGACAATATCCATATGCACCTCAACATCAACACCACCCGCAACACCACCATCAGCAACAACAACAACAGCAGCAGCAGCAGCAGCAGCAGCATCAGTCTTATGTGGACGATAGGCGACCCTCTGCTCCGCCAGCATATGCCCCGCAACCGCCACCCCATGCTATTCCCGTCGCATCCCGACCTGAGCCATCACCGCCTCACACTGGCAGCCAGCAACAGCCGCTGGCTCCTCAACATTCTGTACCGCATATTTCTCCTCCTCCACAGCCTGATCGGCGGCCTCAAGATCCTCCGCCCCCGCCGCGCGTTGAACCCAAGACCGAACCTTTGGACAGACAACCATTAGGGTTAAATACTGATATTGCCATCAAGAAGCTGCCGCAAAGAAAGTCACACAGCATATTTACACCCATCGAGGAGAACCGATCTATTCTATCACAACATCTGGCTTCTTTTGCAAGCGAATCTCAAGGTATTAAAACAGAATCGAATCGTTCTCAATCTGTAGATGCCTCATCCCGCGGCGGTCCATCAGCATCCCCGCAGCTGAAGCGATCAAGTACACAAAACAGCCTCGACAAGGCTCGAGCCGCATCTGTTTCGTCAGGGCCAGAAAGCGCATTCACCCCCCCTTCAAGATCAAATAGTCTCAAGATTGGTGGTCCTGGCGGTGGCTCACGACCCAGAGGCCCTCGTCTAACTGTCCAGATTCCCGACGGTGCATCAGAGCCAGGCAGTGCCGGTGGCGAATCAAACTCTCCTCATAACCCAACTATTACACCAACTCAAGCTCCTCGACATAACTCGGTCGTTCTTCCACCACCGTCTCCTTCCGCATCGGCTCTCCTCTCCGCCGGTGCCACGGGCCCGCCGAATCCTTTTGCTCGACCGCCACCCCAGCAAAACGTCAACGGTGAGACGCCAGTGTCAGCATTGCCCTCACGATTCCTCGGCCATGAGCTTCTACCGAGCCCTGGTAGCTTTTACCAGGATTGGAATTTTCGCGGAAACGATAGCAACACGTTGCCCAGTCCGCTCAACTTTGCAACGCCTGTTGTGGGCACCGGGCCTAGCTTTCTGAGGGATGACCACCATGGCAGCGGGGCCAACAACAATAGCAGCACAAGTAACAACAGCAGTGGTAGTACAGCATCTACCGCAGCTACTACCACAAATACTACAGCGACAAGTGGCACAGTGTCGACTGGTGTCCCACTGAGAATGACGAAACGCAAGAGCCCCGAGTTTGGAGGCGGGGGCCAAGGCGAAAGTCAAGAAGATGCAACTGAAGCCAAGAGGCTCAAAGTCGAGTACACATGAGAGAATTGTTGGGATGAATTTCTTTCTGTTTGGGTTTACTACGAGTAGCCCTTGTGAAACTGATACCCCGTTTTTCTATGTACATGCTGATTATTTTTGTTGCTTACCAACTTGGAATGACAGCTTTGTTTTGTATATCAGGGAAAACAGCCTGGTTTCTTGTCCCTTTTTTTTTTCCTGACAGAACCGATGGTTGGATCTTCATTATTTTTTTGTTTATTTGGTGGTCTTTATATTCCAGGCTGATGTGTAGCCCTTGTTAAGGGGTCCTGTGCAGAATTTGGATTGGCATTTGTTGTTTTGTTATTGGCAACAGTGTGCAACATTTTTGGAAAGTTATACGGACCATTATCGAGGTTGTTTGAATGTGCGGTAAGGCTATGGTATGACCTTGTGGATGTGATGTGGTGTAGGCGTTTGTTTGTAGCATGATTAGACTTGTTGAATGGATTGTTAACGAGTGAGGCGACGAAAACGTGTCGTTGCGACAGTGACATGGTCCGCTCTGCTTGGTGCGTGCTACGATATACCTAGAATTCGGGAGCCAGTCTGCGACGGCAGAGCGAGCATCTGTCTATATTGCATCGTTTGTTGATTCGCGATCCCTTGTATCCTGTACATCCCGTGACGTCATCTAAATCGTCTGTAAAATCACTTCGTCACTTCATTACTTGTATGAAATTCCATGTCAGGACAAGCATAGAAAATGAAAAAAAAAAAAAAAAAAAAAAAAAAAAAATCAAGGCCCTTGTACCATTCATGGCCCTACGCGTAGTTGATAACGCCCCTGATGATCCACTGCGAACCATTACTGTTAGCGTCGAGTCGACGGCGTGGTCACACGAGGCACTTACCAGCTCGCCATTTGAAACCCGACTGGCCACCCGGTCGACGGCGACGCGGTCGGGCATCAGGACCCTCTGGCCGTCGCTCTCCTCCTCCCACCATATCTCCCTCCCGGCGAGGGTCTTTGCCTTTTCGCCTCGCGGCCAGGGGCTCTTGGCGACGAGGTGCGCCTCCACGAAGCGCAGGAGGTTCTTGTTGGCGCGGTCCTGGCCCCCGGTGCCGTCGTAGGCCTGGGACCCGAGGGCGCGGTAGTCGGCGGGCGACTCCCACGGCTTGCGGGGGAGGCTGTCGACGGCCGAGTTGAGGGGGGCGAGGACGGTGGTGCGCGCGGACGGGTCGGCCAGGAGGGACGACGTCGACTCGCAGAGGCGCGTGAAGGACGAGAAGGACGATATGGAGCGCAGGGGGCCGATGGTGTCGCTGAGCGAGACCTGCGGCTGGGCCTGGGGCTCGTACTTGTTCTCGTGGGCGTCTTGGTCTTTGGGGGGAGGCGGAGGCGGGCTGCTGCCGGTTTTGAACTTGATTGCGGGCGGAGGGGGGGTTTCTTGCGCGTAGGACTTGTTGTCCGGCTGGGCGGGGAGGCGGTCGCCGCCGGGCATGATGGGTTGCTGCTGCTGGGCGAGAGGGTTGAAGGCGGCAGAGGCGGCGGCGGCGGAGATGAGGCCGGCGACGAGGGGTTTCATGCCGCTGGTAGCTTACCAAGGGGACGTTTGGTGTAGCGGTTCTGGGATGGGAATTTAACGGTTGTGACTGGGGGAGATTGTTTGTTGCGTTGGTAGGTGATTATACCAGTGTTCTAGCTGTCTGGGGATGTTCGGATGGTGACGTACGTCACGAGAGAGGGTTGTTGAGGAGAAAGTGGAAATGTACGGATTAGGCAATGCCCGCCGGCTCTTGCCCCGCCCACAGAGGACATGCTACCGCTGCCGTGAACGATTTGAACTTGCGGGGACAATGAGTCGAGATGTGTTGATTCAACTGTTTCGTGCTAGCACCAAAGGGTGACCCTTGAAAAATGGATGCAATATTGATGTGGTTTACTGGGGGCGCATGGCGATGGCCGTTTTGCTGACAGGCGCAAGGGAATCTGTGGCGGCTGGTTGGTGGAAATGGAATCAACCGGCGGGTATTGAGGCTCGGTAAATGAGACGATTGAGACAATGTCGATGCCGCAATCGGACCTCGTTGTGTTTGAATTGTTGGTTTGCTTGTTGGGATGCGCGTTGGAAAATGATGTAGAATGATAGTCAATTTCTCAAAAACTAAACTCGAGGTGTGCGGTGAGCAAAGTGCGGCATTGTCGACACACGTCAAGAACTCGGTGTCCATTGCAGGCGACTTCCCCAGACCGCTCCAGACTAAGCTATATTAAGTCGAGTCCCCGGACTCTACTCTCCGCGGGGAAATGTGTTGCTTGCCAACCGTCGACACTTTGTGAATCACGAGAGCCGTCTGGGGTCGTGGCAAATACTACAGACACGGGGCACTGGGCCTTTCAACATGTGAAAGTGGTGGTGGCGTGTCTCGCTGCGGACTGTTGCAGCTCACGAGGGACTCGAGCGCTTCCAGGCTGCGGGTGGCCAATGGGCGAACCGTCATTCTGGTCATTCGCTGACTTGATTGAGAAGCCAATTGGCCAGCGTGGTGGACATGGTTGACTGGTCACTCTGGTAAGACGTGGAGCCCCAGGTACCAAGGCTTCGCATTGGAGTCAGGGTGGAATTCACATGTCAGCCCAGATGCGAAAGCATGGCAGTACTTTCGTCCAAGCATGTGCGCTTATGCGGTATGGACACAATAAGATTATGCTGCAGTGAAATAATATCCGACAGTTAAAACCAATGCAACCCGTGGACGCAACGCTTTTTAAACGGAGGAGGCGGAGAGAATACTGGAAACCGTGACGGGACAAGCGACTTCGTTTGCCTGGGTGGGCAGCTGGGCTCGGTGTACATGGTGTGTGCGGGATGAAGCCTGTCGCCATCATCGACTAACTCTTGGAAGGCATAGACACGCTGACACGGTGCTTAAGCCTGGCTGATACTGAATCGACCGCGAGCAATTGGGTTTGTCAATCGTTCCAACAACCGAGAGAGCTCTGCCGGGTCCTTGTGATTGGGGTCCGACGTTGTTACAGAGCTGATCGGAATGAGTGGTCCAACTGGCGTGTCCGTTCCCGACCAACACTGGGGACCACAGGCCCGACCACTCCACAAGGTGAGCAGGTCGGTGCATGCGATGCGGAGAGGGTTGGAGAAGCTCGGGCACAGAAGCCACTGACAATGAAATTTGTCTTTCCAGTTAAATTATCGTGTTTTAGGGGTAAAAAGTCGCCGTGATTTTGACTTCTAACATGTGTGCACTTGTGTATCCTTGACACAGCATCTTCGGTTGCTCCTGCCCTTTGTCTCCTGACATCAGAGAGAGAAGGAACACCGGTCACGCCAGCCGACTTGTAGTGGGGCCACGCTGCCATTTAGACCACTCACAGAGCTCCCATATGGGTACGATTGCCCACACTTCTGCTCCACGGCAACTGTCGCCGCTCGTCTCCTCTGGGGCGTGGCCGGACCCCCCATTCCCAGCAAGCACGGCCCATGGCTCTTGCCCCAGAAAGCCAGAACAGCCAAACTTCGACCTCGGCTGTCTGGACTTCTGGAGTGGGCGGCTTCCCCGTCCTCGGCGGAAAACCTCCCAGTCCATCACACGCCCCAGAAACCGAGAAACTTCTTAAAACTCCCATCACCGAGATTCCCTTCCTGACCTTTCATTTCTTCCTCCCCATCACCACTGTCCTGCCACCATCTCATTCTCTCCCTATTCCCGCTGTATATCCTTGCCCTCCCATCCTTCGAGCGCAAACAGCAGCGTCGTTTCTCTCCCTTCTCAAATATACCCCCACATACTCATACACCATGGCTCCTCGTGTGATTGTCGTCGGTGGTGGCCGTAAGTTCTGCAGATTGATGTTTCTTGCGCGATTGTAACAGTGGCCCTGTCATTTGTTTGGCCTGGCTTTGCTTTTGCGCGATGAGCCTGACGATGGAAGTTCGGCATGTTTGGCGACATGTGGCGACAACGGCGGGAATATCCGCAAAAGCAAACGCTTGCTAGCGAAGCTGACTGCCAGTGTTGCTCGTAACCCTGTATTGCAGGAAGCTAACCATTTGTTCTCGCATAGTGTCTGGCCTGAGCGCTGCTCACACCATCTACCTGGCAGGTGGCAACGTCGTTGTCCTGGATAAGCAGGGTAAGTAGAATCGCGATTCTTGATATTTCGCCCGGGCCATGTCTTGATTCCGCTGTGACGAGTTTCACGAGTGATATTCCACAACCGGGATGGTGGAAGCATGCGGAATCTGGCATTTTGGCTCCCATGGCGCGTGCTAGCCATTTCCATATACTGACCGACATGTGCCTGCGTACAGGTTTCTTCGGAGGAAACTCCACCAAAGCCACATCCGGTATCAACGGTGCCTTGACAAGAACACAGGTCGAGCACGGTATTCCCGACAGTGTCAAGCAGTTCTACGACGATACCCTCAAGTCAGCCCGTGACAAGGCTCGCCCCGATCTCATCAAGGTCCTTACCTACAAGTCTGCTGCTGCTGTTGAGTGGCTCCAGGACGTATTTGACCTCGACCTCACTCTCGTCTCCCGTCTCGGGTAAGTTTATACATTGTCACGACCCATCTACATAATTTCGGCATTTCAACCGTCTACGGGCGGATTTTTGCGGGAAGCTGAGATGGAATTCCATGGATCATGAAGTTAACGTTGTACAGTGGTCACTCGCAGCCCCGAACCCACCGTGGTCATGATGCCAAGTTCCCTGGTATGGCCATCACCTACGCCCTCATGCAGCGCATCGAAGAGCTTTCCGAGACCGAGCCTCACCGAGTCACGATCATCAAGAAGGCTCGCGTCACCAGTCTGAACAAGGATGGCAACAACATCACTGGTGTCACCTACGAGGCCGACGGCCAGACTGCCTCTCTCGACGGCCCTGTTGTTCTGGCGACTGGCGGTTATGCCGCCGACTTTGGCGAGACTTCTCTGCTCCAGAAGCATCGCCCCGATACCATGGGACTTGCCACCACCAACGGCACCCACGCCACTGGTGACGGCCAGAAGATGGTCATGGCCATTGGCGGCAATGGCATCGACATGGACAAGGTGCAGGTCCACCCCACTGGCCTGGTCGACCCCAAGGACCCTGGATCCAAGTGGAAGTTCCTGGCTGCCGAGGCTCTCCGTGGTGAGGGTGGCATCCTTCTCAACGGCGATGGTGACCGATTCTGCGATGAGCTCGGCCACCGCGACTATGTCTCCGGCATGATCTTCAAGGAGAAGGACAAGGGCAAGTACCCCGTCCGCCTTATCCTCAACTCCAAAGCCTCCAAGACACTCGACTTCCACACTCGCCATTACTCTGGCCGTGGTCTCATGCGAAAGATGACGGGCCAGGAACTGGCCAAGGAGATTGGCTGCACTCCTGACCATCTCCAGAAGACCTTCCAGACGTACAACTCCATTGCCGATGGCAAGCAGAAGGACCCTTGGGGCAAGAAGTTCTTCCACAACATGCCCGTAGATATCAACGACGACTTCCACGTTGCTCTTATGGAGCCCGTCCTCCACTTCACCATGGGTGGTATTGAGATCAACGACAAGGCCCAGGTCCTCAACCAGGAGAAGAAGCCCTTTGACGGTCTCTTCGCCTGTGGCGAGTTGGCTGGTGGTGTTCACGGCGCCAACCGTCTGGGTGGCTCTTCGCTGCTCGGCTGCGTCGTTTACGGCCGTGTTGCTGGTGACTCGGCTAGCAACTACCTCTTCCAGCAGGCCCTTTCCGGCACGGCCGCTGGGGCCGCCGCCCAGCGTCTGGGACAAATCTCCCTTCACCTCGATCCCTCCGCCCCTGGCAAGCTGACCGTCGAGTGGGCCAACGGTGGCTCGGGCTCCGGTGCTGTTGCCGTCCAGCAGCAGGCCGGCGCCGCTCCTGCTGCTGCCGCCCCCGCCGGTGAGTCCGCCGCCAAGGCCAAGCCCGACCCCAAGGCCTTCAAGATCCCCGAGACCGAATACACTATGGAGGAGGTGGCTAAACATAACAAGGAGGGCGACCTGTGGGTGGTAGTTAAGGGCGTCGTCATGGACCTCAGCAACTGGCTCGACGAGCACCCCGGCGGTCCCCAGGCCATCAAGAACTTCATGGGCCGCGACGCCACCGAGGAGTTTGAGATGTTGCACGACGACGAAGTTATCCCCAAGTACGCCCCCGAGCAGGTCATTGGCCGTGTCAAGGGCCAGGAGCCAACCCTCGAGTTCTAAGCGATTTTGGTAAAAGCAGTGACTCGGGTAAGGGATTCGGCCTGGAAGGGCTTGTGTACTAATGATGAACAAAGGGGAGCAGAGTCTCGAGAGGCGTTTTCATTTGTTTTGTCTTTGGCTAAAAGAACGCGGGGTTTATATGCACATATAGAACATGAACAGATGGGAAAGCTGGAACAAGGAGACTGAGGTTTAGGAGGCAAGAGCTGAGGATAGAGCATCTCGGCGTGCCTGGGCATGATTCCCCTCGTGCCGGATGTCATTTCAGACCAGCACTTGTAGGCGCATTTGGATATTTGTTTTTGCTGTCGATGTTTTCTCTCTTCTTTTTTCATTGTACTGATAGTTGGGTCCGCATCAATCGACATGTAAAAGCATAATTTTGAAGAATCTTGCCGGCGTTTTGTGACGTAGAGTGTATAAGGTACTGTAGCATTCTTCGGTGACGCACGCACGCATCGGATTGAACAAGGTGCCAGAGAACATTGAAGTAGAGGTAGCAAATGAGGCAGGCGTCGTACTTGTCGTATAATGAATGGTCTCGTCAAGTGTATGTAGTCTGGAGCGGCTTTCGAACACGTGGCCAATGCTAGTGTTCCGATTGTTCGGCAGAAGCAAAGACTGCCCGCCCGCATTCGAACAAGCGCGTGCCAAAAAGCCGCGGCAATATGTGCACATGTGGCGGCAATAGCCTATCCGGACTAACGCCGCTGCAAGATCAGATGAAACCTTAAATCTTGGCGGACCATTGAATCAATAGCGCCTCGGGTGTGTGTTCAATGTTGTCAAGGTGTCAATGCCTATCTACCCATTCCCAAAGGGCAAGTGCCGAGCGACTTGACCAGTCAATGTGTGCCCGTTGGTGGCGGCGGTTGATAACGAACCGACATCGACCGTTGGGGAAGCATCAGGTGGGCCTGGGCTGGGGCGTGGCGTTCGTATTCTGGCGCGCGGTGCATCACGAGGGGACGGGGACGGTGTAAGGCTGAGATGGGTGCCAAGAGCGGGAATGGGAATTGGCGTATGCTACAGGGCTCGGTGGTATATGTTGCCGTTTGGGGGGAGGAATTACCACCGTGGATTGATGCCGGTAGGGTTTCAGGGGGGTCAAGTCGAGCGTTTAGGCGTCGGTGATGGCTATTGGGCTGGCGTGGCGCCGCGCGTCGTGGCATGCTTGCTCTATCTATTGTTGCGTGCCTGGGTTGTTCACGTGGAAATCTTGGGGTTTGGCTCGGCTGCGCAATCTTGGTGAGTGCTAGTGGGAACAGAGTGTTTGTGTCACGGCACCTGCGCTGCCAATATGGAGGAACCTCTGGCAGGTCGTCATGTTTATGCATCACGATTCACGGCATCTCGCCAGTCTAGCGTCTTGTCTGTATTACTGGGGACAATTTGCCCCCCTCGGTGGCTGGCTACTGCTAGGAAGAAAACCAGACGGTCAATTCTCTCTGTGATGGGGGACTCGTGCTACAGGGGCCCCTTGTCGGACGGATAGTCTGGCATCTGGTGGGCGGGGGCGACGTCGACGTCGTTTTGCAGCGAGCCGTACAAGAGGTGGTCGAAGGGGTGGTCGTGGGCGGAGGCGAGGAGCTGGTCGCGGAGGTAGTCAGGGGAGACGGGGGGCTGGCCGCGGGTCTCGGCGCCGCAGTGGTTCATGGCGGCGGCGGAGCTGAGCTCGGCGGAGCGGGAGGCGAGCTCGTGGTCGAAGCGGTGGGCGGCGGAGCGGAGGTCGTCCGGGCCGGGGACGCGGTAGGGCATCGCCGCCGACGCGGGCCGGTGTGCCTCCCGGGCCCTCCGCAGCAGCCGGTTGAGCAGCCGGTACTCAAAGTCGTGCAGGCTGCCGAGGCGCGAGTGCGCGCTGAACTCGTCGTCGTCACCGCCGCCGTCACCGCCGCTCCGCGTGAGGCCGTCGGCCTTGAGCACGGCGTCGATGGCGCGCCAGGCCCGGTCGACGAGCTCGCCGGGCCCGCGGGCGCACAGCTCCGTCAGGATGTAGGCGATGGCGTACCACTGCACGTGCGAGAGGCAGAACCAGCTCCAGCGCGCGGTGGGCAGGCCCGTGTACAGCAGCACCTGCGACTCGATGATGGTGACGGCGCGCACGAGCAGACCGTCGCGCACGCCGGCCGGCAGCCCGCCGCAGGTGGCGAGGCGCAGCGACGGGAAGTAGGCGACGAGCCACATCTTGCTGAGCAGGGTGCACGAGACGAGCGCCGTGTACCAGTAGAAGGGGTCGGCGGGGTCGTGGCCGACAAAGAGGCGCTGCAGCGCGTCCTGGTACCCGGTGATGACGGCGGCGCGGCGCGCGAGCCCGTCGGCGGTGTGCAGCCGGCCGCAGGGGCCGACGGTGCCCGGCGACAGGCTCTGCAGCGTCTGGAAGGCCGCCGTGGCGCGCGACGTGACCATGCCAAAGGCCATCTCGGTGAAGCCGACGCGCGAGGCGGGCAGGTGCGCGAGCCCGGGGCCCAGGTCGGCGTCGTCGAGGTTGCGCGGCATCTGCGTGTCCCAGCCCGAGGCGTGCATCGACGTCCGGTAGCCCGAGTCCTCGGCGGCGCGGGCGTCGAGCGCGCAGATGGTCCACCACAGCCGGCGCCGCGACTCGACGACAAAGGCCGGCAGGTGGAAGTGCGTGCCGTCGCGGTGCAGGCCCATGTTCTGCGCGAGCCGCGCCGCGATCGACGTCAGCGACCACATGAGCCGCAGGTTGCAGTAGCTGCGCAGGCTGCCGAGGAACACGGCAAAGGCCTGCAGCACCACCACCTCGTCCGTCTCGAGCAGCCGCGCCCGCGCCAGCGCCCGCTCCATCCCGGCCTTGTACCGGTCCACGAGCACGCGCTTGTCGCCGCCCAGCGCCGCCCGGCACTCCTCGTCCGGGAGGCTGGCCACGGCGGCGAAGTAGACGGCGAACAGCAGCGCCTCGACGCCCGCCGGCATGTCGCCGTCCGCCCGGCCCTGGTACCGGAGCACCACGGGCTCCACCGTCGGCATGTGCAGCACGCGGATGATGGGGTAGCAGTTCTCCTTGTACAGCCGCCAGTACACGGCGAACTCGTCCGGCGCCGGGTGCAGCGGGCCCGCGTCCGCGAGGCTGGGGCCGAGTCCCAGTATCGACGTCGGCTGCTCGTCGTCGCCCTGCTCGCGCCGCGCCTCCTCCTCCTCGGCCAGGTCCTCCAGGATGCTGGCGGCGCCGTCCACCTAGAATGAGAGCAGGGGATTTAGTCACTTTATCCGAGCGAGAGGAAGTTTGTCTTCTGGTTACCTTTTCCGTCAGGTTGGCCCAAAAGCTGCTCACAATGTACCGGCTTCGCCCGTCGCCGACGGCAAGCTGGCCAAACTCTGTCTGCAGCTGTGTCACCTCTTCCTCATCCTCGTCCTCATCCTCCTCGTGCAATCCGGGCACTCCGTCGGTTTCATGTGCGGCCTGCGGCTGGGCCGGGGATGCCGTCTGTCCCCGGCTTGAGGCGCCGTCGCCGCCCTCGTGTGACCCCGTCAGCGACTCCAGCTTGGCCCGGAGCTGCTGGACGACGCCCTCGAGATACCGGACGCGCTCTAGTGCTCCCGCGCCGGAGTACTGCCTCGTCGAGGGCCTCCTGGGCACAAAGACGCATTCCGTGCCGGCCCGGCGGCAGTTGGCGCACGGGTCGGTCCTGTCGCACTTCTTCCTCCGCCTGCGGCAGGACAAGCATGAATAGGGCTGCAAGCCGGCGGGTGCGGATTCGGCCGCCGCCGCGCCATCCTCGGGTGCTGCTTCGGGTTTCATTAGGCAAGGGGTGGGGGAGGGGAGACGAAGCTACAGCCGCGGTGCTCGCAGGCTCGTAGTGTCCGTCTTTCAAGATGGAACAAAACCTTGGAGCAAAAGAGAAACAAGATGCATACTCTGGTTGGGCTGACAAGGACATCTGGAGACAGGGTGGGTTTGGGTAAAACCTCGGCAGCTTACACATGTAAGTGGCCGGAATGCCAACGTCGACCGTCTTGCACACGGGGAGCTCGGGTTTGACACTTTAAATTTTTTTAGCTTTTACCTGGTCTGGCACGCTTCTCTGACTTGGGTCCGGTACACCCAGGCACACTATATGTCACTAGGCCCAGCCTGATATAGTGCCTGCACCATCATTTCCATGGGTCTAAAAAAATAAAATCGAATTAATATTAACTTGTTTGTTTCCCTCTCACGTCAAATGATAATTCGAACACGATACAAGCATCGTGCAGGCACAACATCTGCTAACACAGTATTGGGCTGTACCAAGCCGACAACAGTAAGACCAAAAAAATAGACCGTCTCCGCAACATGAGATATCATTAATATATTTTGGCTGAAATGGACAAATTCTACGCTGCGTACTCAAGTCCCCCTTTACCACGGGAAACATAATAACAATCGCCCTCCCTCTCCAGTCTTCACAAAAGGTCGTCGTTGGCACTCTCCAGCTTCTTGAGCTGCCCGACAATCTTGTCCTCGGACAGCATGAGCCGGTAATTATTCCACCACGGCAGGTATCCCGCCCCCTGGGCGTCGTCGGCGCCGAACCGAAACGTCTCCTCCTCCCCTCCCCCGGGCGAGACCTCCCCTTTGACCGCGTCCAGGCGAGGCGGCACCGCGCTGCGCCCGCGGGCGTGGCCGTCGGTGGCCAGCGCCGCCCGCAGCACCTGGTTTTCTATAAACAGGTCTCGTATCCGGTGCCGCCGCCGCTGGTTCTCCAGCATGGTCTCCTTTGTCGTCTTCTCCAGCTCCGCCGCCCGCTCCTCCAGGTCCTTGACCTTGCGTTCTTTTCTTTGCCGAAACGCGCGCTGTCTGCCGGCACAGAAAAATCAAATCATTAGTTGAATTTCGAGCAAGGGAAAAGGGAGGGGAGTGGCAGGCAAGGAACTTACGCTGCTCGGTTCTGTGCCTGTCTCTTCTTGGCCTTGTCCTCGGGGGGCCTTTGTCGCCGTCGGGCGTGCCGGCGGCGGGTTTTGCCGTTTCACACGGGCACAGGTGCAGTATCCGCGCGTCGGCGTCCATGATGACTGTGCTGGGGAGTGCGTCGCAGCTGTGGGAGTGGCCGGCGCCGGCTGGCTTCGACAGGTACCGCTGGACCGGAAGGGGGCGGGATCTGGTGTCGTGGCTGAAGAAGGACATTTCGTATGTGGTGCTCGTAGGGCTATCAGACTTTTTTTTTTTTGATTCTCGGTTAGACAAGACGCATCCCCGACGGCAGGAACCAAAGGCGTGAAAAAGACGTGACACGCAGGAGGTGGACTGTACCCTGGGAGTGAAGCACCCGGTGGCAGGATTGACAAAGTAGTCGCCGCTGATGTAGGACGGCGGGAGGCATAACGAGGCGTCCGAGTCGGCGGGCTGGTGGGCGAGATAGTGGTTGTTGCCGGCGACGTCAATCATTCTGAAGGTGGACGGGAAAAAAGGACAGGTTTCAATGGAGGTTTTTGCGGCCGTGGCATGGCAACAGGGGTGCAAGTATTTATATGCGCAGGGGACGGGCTCGGTTCAACGTCTGGCTGGGACTGCAGCTATTCGGGGGCCGTGTCAGAGCACCGGTCGGTGAGAAGCCGTTTGGACTCGTGGAGTCGCGCCAATTGGCACCCGGGGCTAGGCAGGCATTCTGCGGCACGCCGGCCTTATGCTGGCAAATGGCCTTTATGCGCATCCCATCTCGATTCCTGCCCCATTTGATGGGAGCCATGCCGGGTGGAGACGCCTGGCCGGGGTGGAGTCTTGGCAAACCCCGACAACAGACTACTTCCTGCCATTCGCGGCTTGTTGTTTCCTCGAGAAGCTTTGCACCCTGCGCAGGCGCCGTTTCTGATTGGCAGTTGTCTCTGCGAACGCGACGCCACGATTTCGTGCTCGAGGGCCTTTATAGACGCATGTATAACATGTTGAGAGCTCGCAGGCATGCATGTGATGTTGAGTTTGCAGGCTGCATGTAGCCTTGCTCCTCTGCCTCGCGCACTCTGGTCCCTGGAGTCTGCAGCGTGCCCATGCGCCGGCCAGCCACCGAAGCGGTGGTATCCGGAGACTCGGCACTGGCCAGTCTGTCACGGCAGCCGGCACTATGAAGCTCCGGCGTCACCACGACCCTCGAGCTGCGACGTCCGCCTGGCGCCTGTCCTGAACAGTAGGGGGCTGCAATCCCGTCTACTCGCCTGTCCGTTCCTCTGACGGTCGCCGCGTGCCGTGCTAAGACATCGGGCAACCCAAAGCCAAAACACCACGTTCTGACTGCCCGTGCGAATTCGCCGAGGCAATTCGCCGCTGTCAGCACCAACACACACTGGTGACTGGTCCACCGCAGCCGCGCGCCAGCCCGCCCGCCGTCCAAATACCCGTCGTGGAAAAGGCACTGGCCGTCTCAGCCTGTGGCCGGGTTTCACAGTCGACGGCAGCGGCGCCCGCCCAATCGCGACCGAGCGCTGGCACTGGCACCAGGGGGCTGCGTGCGTCCCAACCGGCCTCCTGCCGAGGGCCTTGAGGGAGCGACCATCTCGGCCGTGGGCAGCCAGCTTGGCGGTGGGGAAGCGGCCCAGAGGTACTATGTGCAAAGTAGTAATATATTTTGACTCGCGAGGGGGTTGGAGATTTTGGGGCCGGAACGCCGCCCCGATTAGGAAATCATCTCGAGCGTCGTCGCGGTTCTGAAGCACGCCTTGCCGCCACGTGGATGGTCGTTGGCTAGGCCAAAACCGTCGTGCGGTAGGGCTTGAGCCTTGTGGGAGGAGCACTGCGCCTCGGGACTTGGGACTCGGTATATTACGTCGCGGCCAGAGAGGCCAGAGAGGCTAGAGAGGCCATGCCCTCTGCTTGCCGTTAGCTTACCGGGGAATACTTGACGCTACCGGACTGTTCCAAGCGGCTTCGGGAAAAGAAGGGCAATGGCCCGCGACGGCCTACCTTCCTCCTTGGGAATAGAGTTTTGGCTTGACGGTTGTTGTTCTACCAAGCGGCTGGGACCCTTGTCATTGGACAGGAAACGAGGGGATCAAGATGGGTTGCAGGAGATGAGGCAAAGGGCAGTTGGTAGTTTCACGTTGGGCCGTCGGGGAACTCTGCTGCACAAACTAGGCCTTGCCCCCGTGGCCGTGGCCCATGGGGATGTTGGGCGAGGTGACATGAATCTCGGAGATGACGCCCGAGCTAACAAGATTTGCTGTTTTTGTTTGGGCCTGCGCACTTGGAGTCGAGAGAGCGGTGAGCGGCGTCCGTGTCAGGGTTTCTTCGTGTCTCTTTGACAACATAGGGGTTTTGCTTGGCCGTTGGCAAACTTGTAAACGGCCGAGGCTTCACCATTGTTGTTCTGGAGTTTGTAGTGTGTGGCGGCTCCAACGCTCACATAACGGAGGAAATCGGAGGAACCATTTGATCGTACTGTTTTGCTAGTATAAGAATGTGGCCTTATGCCCCTTCCCTTAAATTCAACAAGTTTGGCTCTCGTGAGCAGCTTCGCCCTTGAAAGCGATATCAGTGACATTGAAAGGCTTGTACGAGCCTGTGCTATAACTAGCCAAATCGTGTAGTTGAGTTTATTGCCCCCTCTAACCGATATTGCCGTTCTTCCAGAGAGTGGAAGGGTAGCAACCAATATTGCCGTTCTTCCAGAGAGTGGAAGGGCAGCAACAGATATTGCCGTTCTTCCAGAGAAGAAAGGCAATAAGGTAAATTGAACTTGCAGAACCATTTGATTGAGCTTGCGAGCATTTTATTTACGATAGTTACGGCCACCTACGGCATTGTGGCGAGAATTACGAAGTTGTGCGTTGTGGCTTACAAGACACATCGTGGGTATTGATGGTTGGCGTTGTGTGCGCATTTGCACCTAACAAAGTAGCTGCCTCTGTGGACCGTGCCATTGGTCTACTATCGTGGCCGGGAGTGATTTCCTGCACCTTGGTACGAGTTGACGTCGTGTTGGAGCTGAAACTGGACTATGTAGTGATGAGCGTGAGGAGGGAAACGGTGTTTAAAGGTTCTGTACTACCGCTATTTCTGGAACCTGTCCTGGCTGCAGCTTGAATCTCGGTATTTTTCCAGCCGTGAATTTCAAAGGAGTCATGCAGTCGCTCATTTCTTGCCAAGTTTGCGACTAGAACGTGTCCAGGTGGCCATAATAGATCTTTGTCCAATCGTCTCCCACCTTTGGCGTACTAGATGCAAACAGAGGAAGACGGCCAATGGTTCTCATATGCTGGGGTCTGAGAACATGCGGAGACTCTTGTTCTAGAAGCCATCACACACATTCTTTTTCTCAGGGGTATTCTACTGGCATTTGGTCTCTGTGACCAATAGGCTTCACCTTGCCTCCTCCTCTCTAAGTAATGTGCCTTTTAGAAAATACTGAAACTGTAGCGGTGGATTGTTTGTTTTACGAATATATGCAGCTTGAGAGTAGTCCGACAAGGCCATAAAATGCCGTACGAGGAAATCACCGAGTTTCACTCTATCAAGTTCATCTGTCGTTTTTAAAGGTCGTCTACTCAATGATTCGTCAAGGTTGTCAAAGACTAGACACAGAGCCAAGATGTGCACCCTTGGAGCCAGATATCGGGGACATTCGACCGTGGGCCGCTATTGCTGCATTTTTTTGCTCCATGACTCAGTGGTCGAACGTGGCCACTCTTACGCGAATTCGTGCCCTGATGCACCAAGACCACGGTCTGGTGCTCCTCACACGAGGCCCCTTCCGCGTAGGCTAGATGACATGCTGTGTGAATGGGGCTGCATGAAAAGTCATACTCGGCCAGCCACTGCGTCGTATCCAAATAGCACCGCAAAAACGCCGCCTGGGCTCTTCATGAGTCGGTTTTGGCGCTATAGCGTGAAAACAGAAACGTTACCAGTTTCTCTTCTACTGCTTTAGCATGATGAGTCAAACAGACACTGCAGTACACTGCGAATAATCTACTAGGGTATGCATGTCATTGAGACTACGATTCGACAATCTATCTTGTACATCTAATTGCTGAAGGTGTCTACGTACGCTGAGTGACGGCAGCTTGAACTTATTAGGGAGGAATATAAACACGAGTAAAGTAGTACATAGTAAAAACTGCTGCCCATGTGTGTATAGTGGGCCGTAGCAAACTCAAGTGTCTCCTTTTTCACCATCGACATCATGGTGCCATCAAATCTCATATAAAGGGCTGGCCAAGAGGAAGTGACGAAATATTGAGAGTCGAAACGACGATCCCAAGTTTTCAGAGATGACACGATGAATAGCAAGCATCCTTGCTATCCAATAATATGAAGCACATAGATATGCAGTCAAGGCATGAGCCTTTAATCCTCTCTGCCCTGACACTGTATAGTTCGGTGGCGGTGACGGCGAATCAAACAAGAAACTTTGGCCGCCATTGGAAGAAATGCGACTATGCATGAACCACTTGTCCTTCCAAGGCTCCCCGCCGAATGGAAATCGAATCATTTCTCGCCGTGACGTATAAATATCATCTGCCACCATGACACGCAAGGCAGTTGGCCCCATCTCACCGTGGCTTTGCTAAACTAGGTAATTAGGTCACTTCTACTCGATCATCTCATTTCATCACCGCTATCAGCCCTCCCCATCTTGCGTTATCCAACTCCTACCCCTCTAGTTCCTCCCCCGCATCCCAACGATACCATGGGAGCCTTATCCCTACGCGAGTCACGCCCGAGGCCACGCAACTCACGACTGGCCAAGAGCCTTCCCCATCCCACACGAAGCGTCAGTCCACGCCGCCCCTGTCGGTGGAATGCGCAGACGTCAAGTGCTTACGCCTGAAGCAACTGCCGCCGCCTATCGCGCCGCGTCCCAGGTGGCTGCGGGCCAGTCGAGCCGACCAACCGGGTTCGACCGGCTCGATCCGAATTACCCGAGTCAGGCAGGTGCGGCTCTCCGGCATTTCGGCATTCCGGAACCACGACCCGCCCCACCCGTTCGTTGCGTCGCCGGCATTCCTTTGGAATCATTCATTTGCCGCTAGCTCTTGCTGCGGTGTCGGGTGTCGATAGCTGGTTCAGGTGGCTTTTATAGCGCCAACGTCAGATGCGGCGTGCGTTTTTTGCTGCTTGGCAGCTCTTGGGCCCTGCGCCCTACGGGAGGGAGTTGCAGTTGAGCCGCTGCCGTGTTTGACGCCTCGTGGGTCATGTCGTATTGCGCCAGACGGCGTGGATGGAGTCGGGGCGGTTGATAGTTTGCAATAGTGTAGTCGCAGGCCGTCGTGACCCCACGCACAGTCGGGCTTTCTGATACGGGAGTCGTCGTTTTTGGTGACGTAGCTGATCGATTGCAGAGCTTGTAGATGGACTGGGCGCTGTACATGTGACATGTCGAGTGCGTGTGAGACCAGAATTAGATGACGAGATGAACTGCTTTCGTAATACTTGGAGCTTGACCTAAGCTGGCACTCTGTAGTTGCTACTCTTGCTCCCGGACAGAGTGTCTGATGTGTAGTGTATGTGTATCTAAAGCGGCAATTATTGCAGGCAATATGAATGGAATCCTAATAACTTACTTCTGTTCTTTTAGTCGGCTTTTAATTTGGTTCGCTGGGAAATCATTTTGTACAGCGCTGATGCATAACATAATCGCCATCGTGGCGTTCCGACGACTGGACTCGCCAACAAACTCGGTATTCGTTCCTCTAGGCATCTAAAAAATAAAAAATAAAAATAAAAAAATCCACGAGCCTCATGTAGCCAAATCTCGCCGGCAAATTTGCGCTTCCCTTATTCGAAATGATGGTGCTTAGAATACTAAGCTTGGTTCCCGGATTCCAAAGTTACGTGACGGCAGGACGACAATGGCTTTGGCTTTTCATGCCAGCTCACGCTGCAGTATATCTAGTCATGTCTTTCGGCCACAACAGGTCTGGCGAATATTCAAAACACGTCTTCTTTCTCTTTGCCCTGTTCATTATTAGTGCTAGGACAGGGCTTGCAGCTAGTCTTGTGTCTGCCAAGAATGCACCAGAATTGCAGCAGATTTAATGCGGTTGTCAGTCCACAGTAGCCTTGGCGATACTCTGCGCCGGAAGGATAAAGTCACTGGTTAAGATTCATAACGCTTTAAAAGCGGAGAGGAAAAGAGCACGTCTGCCACAATAACCTGTTTCTGCTACCGATTCGCACAGTCAACTGCACGACGATGATGGACGTGTTTGGAACATTGCAGCGGAAGCGACGTTGTATTTGAGCTGGAGCGAACAACAAACCATACAAGCTCGCCAAACCCCTGTGCCGTGGCGCAAACTTTTATTTAGATCGTTGCAGGTGGGACGAGGTCTGCTAGTCTGCTTATAAAAGAAAGCCAGCACTATAGTATTATTCACCATTTCAATCGTCATATATATTTTTGAGTAGGCCTACGTCCCTCCTACAGAACAGTGATCATATCTTGATTGACTGTGGAGCTCGACAGTATTCGAAAACGATTACCTGGGTGTGAGGTAGGTTATTTCTCGGATCTTATGCACCGCCGTTAGCTTGGTACGCTCATCTCTGCCAGCGTCTTCTTTATTCTCTTCGTATTGCGCAAATACGTGAAAACGGGTCCAGCTCTAGGATCCTCGACAGGCCATACACTTGCCGCTACACCGCCAACAATTACCAACAGCAAGGCCCTATGATATATTACCAGCTAGCCCAGTTTTTGGCTAACATACCCATTCAGACCAGCGCCCTGTTTCAGGACTTACTGCAAGGCAAGTGGCACGCAAGCGTGCCAGAGATCGTGACGCTCGGCGCACATGGCGCAATTGGATCAAGCAGCAGTCACAGCATCTAGAATCTCTCACAAGAGATAATGAAAACCCACAAGACAGGGTTCAACTCCTAGTGGAAGAAATTAACAATCTACAGGGCTACTCTACCCATCTCCTAAGAAAGAACGAAAAGAGTTGCGTTTCTTGCCATACTTTGGAGATGCATATGGATTATTCTGACCCGACGTCGGGCGCGTTGAGTCCGGACTTTCTCGGTGCTGGGCATAGTTCCCATACACTTGATGATTTCTCCATGGACAGCCTAGGTCAGGTCGTCGGAAGCGATGGACGTTCGACTGCTCTGACAAGGGCTCAATTCAACAATAATCTCAAAGGGCCTCTAAGGTCTTGAGTTGCTACGAGAGAAGAAGAGAAAGGTGACCGCCTTATATACATAAAAGGAACGCCCGGGCCTAGGGCTCTTACCCGGGCACGTGTTTAAGCCGTGTAACTAATAAATCCCGTATCGGTGAAGCCCCTTTGTTGGGCTTCACGATCTGTTGGGCCTTTTCCGTGTAACAACCTTGATGGGGCAATATAGCGCAGGATCCTTCATTTGCTTGGCCCGCCGTCTATTGGAATGGGTTCAGGGAAGCGTCTAGACCGCAGATGCTAGATGGAAACAGGGATCCTGGACTGCTTGGTATACATGTCATTCCCTGTGGCGTGGATGGGTCAATGCCCTCAGTGCTCTTCCACTCGAGAGTGTGCTGGTAGCTCTCCATCGACGGCCTCGTCCGCTAAAGATTCATTACTACTTTCTGTACACTCAAGGCATCTGTATGTGAAATCCTCCTCTCAAATTAACTACTCCACCCTCAACAAAATTAAACCCTCTATCGAATATACCCTAAAAGACAACAAACAAGATGTGTGGTGCTTTTCCAGGGTACGCCCCTTAGCACACAAGATGCAGCCCGCTAAAACATTTAAATCACTCGTGGCCCACGGCGTACAGGATAAATCCTTGAATATTAGCCAAGTACCAAAAGTCCAGCAACGTCACATCACATTCTATAGCCTGACAAAAGGAAGGGCAGAACGAAGTATCCGTGATCCGCTCACGACGCAATTTGCCAAGGTATACGGCACCTAGCAGCGCCTGGCTTGCTCCATCGACTCAAAGATGTAGATGCATACATACAATCTCCTAATGCATATAGGGCGCCTTTTCTAGCCTAATTATCCAACAAAACTATCAAAATGACGACAGATTCTAAAAGAGCTCTGAAGCGAAGATACGTGTAAAGAAAAAGTTGCCAAGTTGGAACCACGTACACTATAGGAGGGCAAAACTGCTCTCTCCTTACTATAAGAAGCCCTACATGCTACTAAGCTGCCTCTCTTGACATTTGGTTCTAGTGATAGCAAAGCCCGCACACCCCATACCAGACCTATTGTGCCAAAACAGCTTTATGCTACGTAACACCGCGTTGGGTGTTCACATGGCCAAATTGCCAATCTGTTTAGACAATGTGCTCTCGTGGGATCAAAAACTTTAGCTGTTCCCGATGTGGGATGTGGGAAGGTGCGTCGACCAGCACGGTATAATACGGTGTAGGTGCGGGATAAGATGACAAAGATGCCGACGAGGATCAGATGGCGGTCCAGACTCCAGTCCCTGACTAGCTCAAAGGGGCGCCGGGAACATGATGCCAAGAGATTCTGGAAGGTATTGACAGGTCTCGCCAAGCAATTAGCGTGGAGCCCTTGTTACTATCTCTTTAGATGCGGACTGGCTCGTGGAGACTCGCTTACCGAAGAACATCGTATGGCAGCGGAGCCGCGAGCCACTTCGCATCTAAACAGATAAAGCGCTCTCGATATTACCAGTTCCCAGACCAGAATACACTACAGAATGCCGAGATCAAAACGGCCAAGTAGGATACCGAGGACTTGCAGACGCCTGCTTGACCATGGGCCAACTCCTCACAGCTATCGTACTAAATAGTAGTGGCAGGGTTAGTAGCTTGTTAAGTAAAGCAGCGCTTTGCTTGAGTTTTTACGTCATTATATGAAGTTGAATAAGCTAAGAAATATAGCTGTTTACTTTATTTTTTAATTCAATTTCAACCTTTAATTCCGACCTTAATTTTGCCCCTCCCGGGCTTGCCGCTGTGCTTACACTTATAGCAAGGGTTTACGTTGTTATCAGACCTAGTAGGTTGTAGCACTGCTCGTGGATACTGCATGATAAGCATAATTATAACCTTCGATTCCCAAGTCCTATATCCTGACCCCCTGTTCATCGCTCCCACCTTACCCGCCGGTTGCAGCATACTACCGCGCTTACATTACTCAGTCTGTCCTGAACTGGCGGGTAAATACGACTCATGAGCCCCATGGCATCCCGCCGGTTCATCAGTTATTGAACGGGATCAAGTAAATAGTTGCCAAGTGCCTCGCTGTATCAAATGTCTATATAAGTAGGTGATGTCGTCCTTGACAGAGAGTTTGAATTCTGCAGGATTCCTCTTCACATCAATCCAATCACTCTCTCTTCTGGCACACACGGCCTTATTCTTTCATTATCTATTTCAACCATCAAGTCTCGCAACAACCACCATGAAGTTCACTCCAGTCATCGCCGCCGGCCTTGTGGCCTTCGCCACCGCCCAGCCAGCTCGGGATGCTCGAGTCGCGCGTACTCCAGACACGGGTTTTACCGTATTTGCGGACGAAGGTTGCGCGGGCTTTCGGGGAAACCCCAAGTGCCAGGAGTATGCTGAGAAATGCTACAAGGACTCAAAGAATCTTGCGACCAAGCAGCAGGTTATCGACTGCACCCAGGCAAAACTAAAAGCGGATGCTCTAGGCCCGGGTGGTGCACCAAGCAAGGAGCAGCTTTGCGCGGGCTATCTGGACCACCCGAAGTGCCGGGAATATGCTCAGGAATGCGACGGCCAGTCCAAGGGTCGTTTGACCGGGCAAGAGATTGTTTACTGCACCCAGGCGAAACTAGTCGGGCCAAGTCTACTAGACAAACTTTGCGTGCGCTTTGGATGGGAAAACCGACAGGGCTGCATTGCCAAGATCACCGATTGCAACACCAAGGGCGAGGTTTTGGCCGATTGCATGTTGCCCCACGACGAGTACGGTATCGATTTCCCTGACCAAGACTAAACATGTGTTGGAAGCCGTTGCCGCATCCGCAAACAAAAAAGACCGGCTTCACTACCGTCGAGCTTCTCGACAAGTGGAGGAACCATATGTGAATTTCGAAAGCTCGGGGCCGTCGTGGTCCAAGTCAGTGTCGCCGCACGTCTCATCAGGTCGTGGCGGGTAGCAGCGCCGCTTTGCGCAATGGAAGCAGCGAGCACTGTGGTCTCTGAGTCGCTTTGTCAACTAACCCCATAAAAGAAGACCTATTTTGTATTCTATTTTGCTCCATCTATAAATACAACTGTTAAAGTCTCATCTTACTGCCCTGCATCTGCATGGTGAAGCGTTATCAACCCAACCTGCCACCAGCCGTACTCGGATAGAGCTGATACGCGACTGACCAATATCACCAGCGGAAAAGTAAGCAGTGTCATGTATGAATTCAAGACTTTACTTACAAGACGGTGATGCCAACGAACGAGTTGTCCTAAGGGTGGGTAAAGCGGCGGTGGTCAGGGCAGGATATTATTCCGGCCTTTAAAGCTGCTGCTGAATTTAGGCTTATTGAAGCTGCTGCTGAGATCGGGATCGTTGAAGCTGCTGCTGAGATCAGGATCGTTGAAGCTGTTGAATTTCGTCACACGTACAAGGGCTACGGTCACGGGATTAGGGCAGAAGGTCCTCACCAACTTCTTGTATAAATAGACATCTTCGGTCCCTCAAGGCCTTGAGGAAAACCAAGGACCTTTGATACCAAAGACTGTTATTAGGAATTGCTCCAAGCCTAGCCCTTGTCACACCACCGTCCTTGGACCCCCTGACTATTTGCAAGGATAGAGCTGGTTATTTCAGCCCGTTGCCCATTGCCATCCTCGTCAACTGTGCCGGAACGGAACAATTGCTACCCACCATGTGTTTGCAAATTGCATATTCTTCAGAAGCCCACCTCGTTTGTATGTCGGATAATAGCGAAAGTCAAGCACGGCACGAACGCAATGCGCCTGCCGCTGAGGTCACGTGTCGACACAATTTGCCTCATATCACAAGTATAGCCCCTCACATGTCTTAACCTCATGCGTATAACGGCCCTTGTCGTATTGCTTCCATCTAGCTGCTAGTTATATTCAAAAGCCTAAGGCTTGGTTGGTGTTGGCTGTATGCAGTCGAATGACCTGTATACTCGCCGAGCAGAATGGCTTCTATTGTACTAGCTGGGCCCGAGGAGAACGACAACGAGACTATGAACAGCCATAGATTATGTTCAACCTGCGAAAAGTTGCTGATTCGACCACACGATGACTGGAATACTGATAAAGGTACTCAAATCGGCTATTCGAGGCGCCCGTACGACGATATCGTGTCTTCTGCAAAAATTAGCTGCCCAATTTGTAAAAATTTACATGGTAGCATTCTAGCCTCGCCTTGGCATCAGTCGGATCTTATAGATCGGGGATTATCCTGTACTCTCTATTGGAATAGAGAAGCAGGCAAGTTCGATCGCATCGGGTTCTCTACACCCCTGGTTCATTTTAAGTTATTTTTAGAACAAGGTTCAGTTCTCATTATCAAATTTGACTTCTTTACATGTCACTAACAGTAATGTCTGATGCATAGATGTATCTTTTCTCATTCGAGGGAAAGGGTGTGAGTTAGCCAGTACATCTTCAAAGGCTTGTGTCAATTTAGTCACTGATTGGATCACGACTTGCACCAACCACCATCCACAGTGCAATCGAGAAGCGAAAGAGCCGGCTTGGCTCCCAACACGGCTCATTGATATTGGACACGTGGAAGGCACATGCCATCCTCGACTCGTCAACACCAGTGAAATGCAGAAAGACACAGAGCAAACGAAATATGTTGCACTTACACATAGATGGGCTTCTCAGCCGACAGCTACACTTACCTCGAGGAATGTCGACCATCTCCAGCGAAAGATTACGCTGGAAGAACTCCCTAGAGCTTTTCAAGATGCAGTACAAGTTACAAGAAGCTTAGGAATGAGATATCTGTGGATCGACTCGCTGTGCATACAGCAAGATTGCGAAGATGATTGGCGAAAAGAGTCCGCAGTTATGGGCAAGGTGTACGGGCACTCGTTCTGCAATATTGCCGCAACAGCTGCAGTCAACGGTGAGGAAGGGCTCTTTGTTGACAGAGACATTCTATCACATGCTCCCTTTAAAATAGACTTGAGATGGAGGGGACATCAAAGAACATACTACTGCCTCTATAGCGATTTGTGGCATTTGGGAGTAACTTCAACGCCACTGAATCACCGTGGATGGGTTCTTCAAGAGCGCCTTCTCAGTCCCCGCACTCTATCGTTTACTAATACCCAGTTGTTCTGGGAATGTCGGCAGCTGCAGGCCAGCGAATCATTTCCCAAAGGCTTGGGACCAAACGCCGACTTTGCCCATGAGGATATAGACGAGGACTCGGAGCTATGCTCAAAAGCCTGGGCAACCGAGGTCACTAAACCTGGCGCTCAGTACGCTCCATGGAGGAAAGTCATTGAACAATTCATGGTTTGCAGCATAACCAAGGCTACTGATAAACTGATTGCGGTGTCTGGCATCGCTCAAGAAATGCAGTCTCTTCTAGGTGATACTTACGTGGCTGGCCTATGGGAGCGAAACTTGACCTTGGACCTCCTGTGGTATGTGGAAAGATGGCCATACTCGTTTAGGGGAACATCTTATCGCGGTTAGTGTGGTCAGTGGTTGTTCCTCACCCATATGACGCGCTGCTGAATAAAGACTTTTAGCACCATCATGGTCTTGGGCCTCTGTTGAGGGTCGGGTCCGTCTTGCCTGCGGCCACCGAGATTATAGTTGGGGCCCCCCTCTCGTCAGGATACTAACTGTCAATGTAGAATCTATAACTGAAGACTCTACTGGTCAACTAAAGAATGGGTATATTCTCTCTTCGGGTCTCTTGTTGATGTTGCCACCAATGCACCAAGTGGCGGAACATGAGCGGCATTTGATGCCTGGCTGTGGTACAGCTTACTGTCTTGATGATGAGCAAGACATGGTCCTTGAGACGGTATACTTCTTTCCAGTTAGATCGATGGAAAGTGCTAATGGAGTGGAACTCGTGGGTTTGATTCTAACATGTATGTTTGGTGAATTTCGCCGAGTGGGGCTCATTTCGATCAGGCGCGATGAAATTGATGATTTTGGGTGGAAAGATGTGTTTATATGGAGTGATAAGCACTGTACTGGGTGGTCAAGTGAATTGGGCTGTGAGGAGCTTGTGATCAAGATTGTCTAGATGGTCTCGAACTCACTCATCTTCCTCTTGAGGTTGGGGGGGTTGGTGATGCACTAGTGAAGCTCAAATAAACTCTCTTGTTTTTGTGCCTTGGAACCGGAATCGCTTCAAGATGAAAATGTGAAGTGAATTGAGATCCTCGCGCTTAGCACTTCCGCTGGTCGAGGTCAAGGCCAACTCGTCAGGACTCAAGAGGACTGCAATATTGATGGGTAAACCCACAGAGAAATAGGCAAAGCAGAACTATACTGGTCCCCTCATATCTAGGATTAGGCGACCGGGAAAGAACATCTGCCAAGTTTTGCATCTTTTGTCATCTTGGGCTATAATGAGCATCACCAGAATAGTATGTCTAGACTCTAGAGTAATTTCAGACCCTCGGCGCGTTACAAGGCGCCATATTCTATAACTAATAGACTTGATTGAAAATCTAAAACCCCAGGCCTTATTAGCGCGGTGGCTTATGTATATAGCTAGCCAATTGGCTTTTCCCTTCTTCCGCCCTTAGCTCCAGAGAGCGGTTCTACCTATACCACCTTTAATCGTCTATATATAAACTAAAATAATTTGTCTTATCAATACATACGACCATAGCCACTAGCAGACCTCGCAAACCCGTCCGATCTTGTACGATAACCTAGTGAGCGCTGGATTAGTAGTTGGGTCGGTGACGACCAGCGAATACCCAGTGTTGTATGTTTTTTGCTTCTTTTCTTTTTGCTGTATTTCGTGCTAGATGCCTATTATTGTAAGAATTGTCAGGTAGAATAAGCCCATGATGGGACTGAAGAATGCTTTGTCGTGGGGTTTATTCCACAGCGTGTTCACAATTATTAGCAGTATGTCCTTAGCATTCCAGACTCTCTCTATCATCCTTTTGGAGCAGACACATAACTAAAGAGCCGAGTGGTCGATATGAGGACGATCTGCCCGAAGGCCTACCTGTCTCGGTGCCGACGGATTCACGGACACTGCCTCCACGCACAACCGTTCGCAAACCGTAAATATATATAACAGGGCCATTCGCAGTTTGAAGCTTTTGCTCCGTATAATGCGTCTAGAAGATCAGTCTTCTTCTCATCCAAGCGAAGCTTCATTTTCCCCGTGAACGGAATGCACACAGTTCTCGGAAGCCTATTCGACTAGAATTCGTCACAAAAGCCCCAGGACGAAAAGAGAAGCCTATTTTCTAAGCCTCAGTACTCGCCTCGCCCGATCGACAGCATCCGAGGCCTATTCTCTCGCCGCCGCCGTTCAATCGTTCGAACCGGAGAACGCCATATCCAGTGATTCCACTCAGCATATAGGATTGCATCCCAGTAAAGGCCAAGCCGATTCAAGATTGGAACTAATTGAAATTGAAAATCCCTCAGACATGTAACTGTTGTGATCAGGAAATTGCGCCATTGGCTCTGCCACTTACAGCCACGGCTGAGCTTCCATTATTGCTTTTCCTGTGGCAGCCTCCGGCACTTGTTCGACAGCACGGTATTTACGCAGCAATGTCGTAACTCTCCCCAATATGCATGGGGGCCAATGCGGACGCCATAACAATGGCTGGACGGCTTGTGCTCAAAAATGGGCTAGTGCGCGGGCCGGCTTGTTCAATAGTCTGCTTGAACACCTGGTGATGTACATGAGCGCCTCGCAAACTAAAGTAAATGATAACGCCGTGGCAGTTTCGCAATTGAGTAGTCCGAGCTTTAGTCAAGATACAACATGAGTTTACATGCAGTTTCAAACACAATTGAGATTTGAGTCACTGCCAGGGTTTTCAAAGCCTTACGAAATGGGCATACCTTAAGCTGCTTACTCTGAAGGGCAGCAACAGACTAAACGTGTTGATCCTTGGAGAATGAGGTGGCGCCAATCCCCGCATCATGGTTGGCGTTTCCCAGTTGGCTGGCTGCTTGGGTGCTGACTGGGTTCTGAATAAACGGTCACTCCGTGGCAGAAGGGATGTCTGATGTGTTGCCCTAGATCAAGCTCTTGAAGCTTTCTGCGGCTGGCTTCCCTCCATTCCGAGAGCGGCGGCGAGAAAGGTGGGCGGGTGCCAGATTCGATGCTGGGTGGCACATTTTCGTCGACCTCTTCAAAACGTTGGCTTCAAAATAGCGTTCAACCCTAGTTAGTTAGTAGCTGCTCGTTTTGTTGGTGCTAAAGCCTTGTGCAATACGGCGCTGGTACCTACATACAGCCTGTTGTCTAGGATCATGACTTGAAGACTTGGACACGAGGTGGCGAGCTCGACAATGGAACATGTCAGGATGGCTCCGACTCCATAGACTCCCGCCATGCCGGGTTTCCTGGTCTTGACGAGCGCTGGCAGATGCCGAAGACTCCAAGCACCTACGACATCGGGTAGGTACCAGGTAAGTCGGCCCTCGCGCGCGTGCGGCTTTCGCGGCAGGCGGGTCACAAGGGCCGTAGCGGTACTCAGAGTTTAAATGGTTTCCAACGACTCGGACCAACCGCTGCACCTCTTGCTGCTCCAGATTTGTAGCCTCGAAGTAACATCGGGGACTTGGGGAGGAAATTCAGGATGCCATTGCAGCTCTCAGAGTAATTGTGGTGGGGCTGGGCATGACAGCTGCAAGGATTGCGGAGCATGGCAACCCTGAAAGACAGTGCCGCGCGCACTGTTTGCACACAAACGCAAGGAAGAGTACTCCTCCGTACTCGTACATAAGCATGTCACTGCTCGTCCGCAAAACGCCATGTAAGAAAGAGACTTGATCAAGACGAAAACCTGCCGTGACAAAGTCTCGATTCTGTTCCTGAATGGCGCCGCACTACGACGGCAGAAAAGGCCCTTCCACGACACTTCGGGCTTATTTTTTTTTTTTTGTTGGCTGGCTGCCGGGCTTGCTTGGCGATGCTGCTGAATGTGCAGAATTACAGTTTATCGAGAATGATGCCAATGCCGAGGCCTGATGAGACGGGGTTAGTACTCTCCCTGGAACTTGACATGACAACCTTCCGGGTCGTGGCTTATAAACTTTCTTTGTGTTATTTAGTGGTGGACGGCAGACGACGAAGTGAGCTCGGATCAGGCCATGAGCTGAGAGCCATGGATTCCATCAGCCAACCACCCGGCAGGAGTATCGGTTCTGACGGACAGGTGGTGCTCCGTACTAGTGCCTGATGCCGACAAGAGCCGTGAACAGAGAGCTGGACAGATCAGAGACGTTCGGCTCCAGGGGCAGCACGGCAAGGGAGCCGCATGGCGAGACATGGGGCGTGAGGAGGCACCGTTGGTTGGACGTTGGAAATGTATCACGACCCGGATGACTGTTGCGAGCTGAAGAGCAAAGTCAACCCATGACACCGTGGACTTGGGGACGAGTCTCACGCCTTTCGATATGGCCGTCCATATCGACCAATGGCCACAAGCTGCTCGTACTCGGTTTAGCCCAACACAGTACTCCGTACGACATGTCTGCCACGCACCAATCCTCGGTCATGCCATGCAAACCATGGCGCCGACAGTCGTGGGCGACTCATCATTCGATGAGGCGTTTGGCGTGAGCGGGCTGAGCATTCAAGCACTGTCCCCCAGGACGAAAAGGCGAGAAATCCTGCTCAGACAGTCAGACAGTCCAGTCAGACAGTCAGTCAAACAGTCCGGCTATGCCATCTTTGGACTAGCGTTAAATTACGGGGGGAGATCCACCAACGGCTGACATCCAGCCAACCAGCATCAGTCATGTCCCTCCCACTCCCCTCGGAGAATACTGTACTCCGTACGCAGTCTGGAGAGGCAGGAGCAACAAGGGCAACCAGGCAGCGCCAGCACAACACCAGTGGACGCCACCAGAGGGCTGTCGGTGCTGTCCGGCGCCGTCGGCGCCCGAGCAGAAGCCTTCATGTTGGCTGGCCCAACATCCAACACTGCGGTGAAGCACGACAGGACAAGCACTTGCAGGGCTGATATTAGCAGCGAGATCCTTCGCCAGGCTGCCCGTACGTACCAACATTGAAGGTACCTCAAGGTACTCCGTACTGGGTTCAATTACCCGGGCGCCCAGGGTGCTGGGGCGCCGGGCGCTGGGCAGGCGACCCAATCAGCGGTCATTCTCGGCTCGCCGCTCGTGCTGGATTGGCGCCTTCCCGGCATGGGTGAACTCTCATCGCTTTTGGCACGCGCCCTCTGTGCTGCCTTCTCTCTCGTGCTCCGGCTGCCAGTACCTGTCTGCAGGCCACGCAGGCCACGCAGCGACATCTGGGTGACGGGCACAACCGCTTGGGCACTCGCAGTCACGCGCTGGCAGTCCTCGCTCGCCCACCCGCCCCCAGCCCAGCCAAGGAGCCAGGTCCGTCTGGCCAAGTCCAGCCAAGTCTGGCCCAGTCATCATTCTTCTCCTCTCTCTCGCTCCTCGTCGTTCCCCCAGATTTTACTACTCTGCTCCCACCCTCCCACAGTATTAGTTCGTACCGTCTCCTGCCCTGGCTCTCCTTCACGACTCTCCTTCGCTTGCAACTCAAATTTCCTCTCACGACCCAAGAATCCTGAGTCTTCGCCCTTGACCTCGCTCTCGATATCCGACACCTGCTCGACGGCTTGCAGCGACTTCTTATTACCGTTGCACCCGCATCGCTGTCAAGTCCATTTATCCCCCGTTCACCGACGAAATCATCCCGTTCCACCAGACGAATCCGCCCAAACAATATCCAGCATTTGCCCCGACCCAGGCCGAGCAATCAACACGCCACCGAGATATACGGGCTGGTTTTGCCCAAAGCAGTAGTTATCGCGACGTAATACCCCCCGTGTCTCCATCATCTATTCGTTCTCAAGTCCGCAAGTCCGACAGCGCGAGCCTTAATCCTGGATTGACGTCCTCACAACCGCAACCATGGCCATTGCCATGGGCTGGCAGAAGCCCGACAATGTCGCTGGCTCGTCAGCGCCGGCCATCATGGTCGGGCTTTTTGTCGCTTCTGGTGGATTGCTCTTTGGTTATGATACTGGGTAAGTAGGCGTCAACCAAAGTTCTTTCCTCCTGCGTTGGCCCTTAGAAGCCGTTTAGTGCAGTCTGGGACCGCGACCCTAGGATGCGTTGAACTCGCTTTTGTGGTGCAAATACAGTTTAAACCATGTGCTTGTTAGTCTAGGGGCGCGCTGGGAGCGGTCAAGGAACAATACGTCCCAACTGGAGCGCCGCGTGCAATCTCTTGGAATGCTGCTGCGTTTTTGTGGAAAGCAATCTGTTGTGCTAATACCTTTTTCTCACTTGTTAGAGCCATAAATGGCATCCTAGCCATGAGTGCTTTCAAGACGCAGTTTGGTGCCAATTGCCATTCCACAACAACAAGCGACTCTTCGTTATCGATTTGTCCCAAAGATGCGTCTCTCATCGTTGCCATCCTTAGCGCCGGCACAGCTATCGGAGCACTCCTTGCCGCCCCGGCAGGAGACTCACTAGGTCGACGAATCAGCCTCCTCATCTCGGTAGGCATTTTTTGTATCGGTGCCATCTGTCAAGTCTGCGCCAACGAGATTGCCCTTTTGCTTGTCGGCAGGTGTGTCATATCCAAGTCTTGCGTGTTTCTCTTTAATGAACGCACTGCTTGTACGAATCAATCTTGCTGACTGCGATGCAGGGCATTGGCTGGCGTTGGTGTTGGCGCCGTCTCAGTTTTGGTCCCATTATATCAGTCCGAAATGGCCCCGAAATGGATTCGCGGAACATTAGTGTGTGCATACCAACTTTCAATCACCGTTGGTCTACTGTCCGCCTCCGTTATCAATATCATAACATCAAAACTCGACGACTCCTCTGCATACCGAATTCCCCTGGGTCTGCAAATTATCCCTGCCCTCATTCTCACCGCCGGTCTGCTTGTGCTCCCTGAAACCCCGCGTTTCCTCGTCAAGCAAGGCAAAAATGAGGCTGCCGGCCTTTCCTTAAGTCGTCTTCGACGGTTGGACATTACACATCCCGCACTGATCGAAGAGCTGCAGGAAATCATCGCAAACCACCAGTACGAACTGAGTCTGGGTCCTTCAACCTACAGGGACGCCTTCTTTGGGACTCCTCACCTTGGTCGCCGGACATTCACGGGCTGTGGTCTGCAGATGCTTCAGCAATTAACCGGCATCAACTTCATCATGTATTACAGTACGACATTCTTTAACGGCGCTGGGGTCAACAGTCCGTACACGAAATCTACAATTATCAATGTCATCAACGTTGTATCCACCATCCCTGGTTTGCTGATTATTGAATCCTGGGGCCGGCGGAGCCTGCTCATGACTGGCGCTTTGGGAATGGCGACATGCCAACTGTTCATGGCGTCATTTACTACAGCTGCCGGCGAGGATTTCAAGAATATCAAGGAAACGATCCTTGTTGTTTTCTGCTGCTTCAATATTTTCTTTTTTGCCGCTTCTTGGGGTCCAGTTGTCTGGGTCGTCACATCAGAGATCTACCCCCTGAAAGTACGAGCTAAATCTATGTCGCTCTCTACAGCTTCCAACTGGATTTTGAATTTTGGAATCGCCTATGCCACCCCATTCATGGTTGAATCAGGTCCCGGATCGGCCAGTTTTGGGCCGAAAATATTTTTTATTTGGGGTGCATTCTGTATCGTCGCTTTCATCTTTGTTTGGTGCATGGTCTACGAAACCAGCAAGATCAGCCTGGAGCAGATAGACGAAATGTACGAACGCGTCAATCACGCATGGAACAGCAAAACCTTTCAGCCGAGCTGGAGTTTTCAGCAGATTCTCGATCAGGGCTGGTCGCCAAGTGGCATCCCAGAACACGAGTTGCAAACTACAGCATCACAAAGCAGCGCGGATACGACGCTTGGCGACTCAGGGTCATCAACTATTACTATACACCATAGCGAGGAAGGCCACCATGCAAGGCAATCCAATGAAAATAAGGCGATACCGATGGCGACGGTTGATTTCAGTTATTAAGCGATATACCCGCGCCAGGCGAGCGCAGCACATGTAGAAAACACCTACATATTGGGATTTTTTTAAACGGAACTGGGAACTGGGATTCTGATGTGGTACTACGAAATCCACTTATTATCAGCGATGGAGTTTTGACTGTCAAATGGAGTTTTGGTTTGGGAAGGACGGAATGCATATATCTTTTAGCCAGCAACTTTGGAAAGGAAGTTCCAAAGAATCAAAGTGGGTTTTTTTGTCGCCCTGATCATTTGGGCTTTTTGTCCTAATGTCGCCGGGGCATATTTTCGGTTCTTGGATATGGGACCGCTTGGGGAAATTAAGAAAAAAACAACTTACGTTATGATTCAAGCCTAATATCAGAGGGGCACGTGGCGGCGTCCGTCATTACCAACTCATTATGGAGATACTGCCCAAGCTGTGAAGAAAATCCCAGTGCGAATGTATATCGTGATGTGCAGTAAGTTGTAGGCAGGCCACAGGCAAGCAAATTGTCGTTGGCCGCTCTTGGAAATATGATTGAATGTCCAGTGTACTCCGTACAGCGGCATTGTTTCGAGTAACGCGTACTCTCTGCGAAACATCGAGCGTAGCAAGGACGCGCCGGTTTCAGTAGACACCCTGAAGATGCTGCTATACAAACCTCATCATCTGAAAAATATTAATTAATTACAGACATAAGTCGGCAATTCGAACATTGTGCATGTCACTTGGTTTTTCGGACGAACCCAGTGCTACTACCCTATACTATCAATCAGGACAGGGTTTATAAAGTAAATTAAGCCCGTGCCCGTCAACAACCAGCAAATCAATTGGTCCGGCGGGGCAACACCCCTCCTCTCTCCGGGTAGTCTAGTTGGTTTATGGCGTCTGACTGTAAGATTTATAGTTTATCAGAATGTCGCGTGTTCGAATCACGCCCTGGAGACTGTTTTTTTTTTTGCATTAGACAACGTCGTACGATTTTTCACGTCTGTTGGGATGACCGCTTGTGTTTTGATCCGTCCGTGCGTGATGGTTTTTTTTTTGTGCCGAGGTATGCTGTCGCTGGCTTTTACCTTTGTGCTCGGGTTTTAAGACGTTGCTTGTTTTGTTGGCCCTTGATGCCAACCATGTCCGCGGGGCACGGTGAGTCGGTGCCACGTAGCCGTGCCAGTCAGTCTGGTTCTCTGCTACTATCGTCATACTGCTGGCCACACGGTCTGCTCTCAAGCTGCGAGTCGTGCATGAAGCGCTGGTATATATGGCCGTCGTGGGAGGCTGATGGAATTTGGTGGTGTTTTGATCTGGGGGCGAAGAGCACGTTTGACTGCCAGCCATTCATTCATTGTATTCATTAGTCATAAATTCTCATAATGACTTGTTTCTGCTACATCAATAGTCTTTCTGCTACTCTCTCTTGCTCTCAGATGTTCTGTGTTTCTGTGGCTTAAGAAAGGCCAACAGTCATCACCCCTAAACAACCCAGGACACTGCGTTGCCGTTGGATTTAATTGTATCCAGCTGTCATGTCTGTCTTGCACCATTGCCCCATTTTCATTCTCCTGGATATGTGGTTGGATAATGAAAAAAAAAAAAGCGACAGCATTTGTGTCCAACACCGTCACCGCATCTTCTTGCAAGAATTCCTAACCGCTTCATGCAGAACAAACGTGCTTCCAGAGCTGAATTGTAAAAAAAAACCGAGAAACGGGTCAATATGAAAGACATTGTCAAGGTGATTTGCAAATTTCTGTCATCAAATACGACGCTGATGTGCTTCAAGCCCGAGGGTGTCGCCCGAGGGGGTCCTGTGGAAAGGCGACTACGGATGCTCCCGCATCCTCTTCAATTGTTGTCCAATAATACTGAGTTCGGCATCCATGGTGTTGTAACCGGAATAATCAGGAACAAAGCTCGCTGCTCGTTGCCGCATTTCCTCCTTCTCTTCTTCCGTCATCTGCTCCCTGTGCTTTGACCGCCCAGCTCGAGAGCTCTTGTCACTGTGATCCTTACTTTTGCGCGACCGCCCATTCTGTTTCGCAGATGATGATTTCTGGGCAGACCGAGAAGATGGTGCCCGCCTGTTAGACTTTCCTTCCGACGTGCTGCTGCTGCTACCGGTTCGTTCGGATGACGAAGCCGATTCCCCAGTTTGCCAGTTGGCAAGTTCGCTTTGCTGGGCAGCCCATTCTTCAAGTCCAGCACTGTGCAAGATGGAGAGAAATGACGACTCCATCTGGCATCTGACAGGTGCATCATCCATCCCAACAAAGGGCCTGTGGTCGCGAGGATCCTGGGGAGACGCCATGTTGGAGGATATTAATGTGTTCGGCCGTGGTTTCTAGTTGACAAACAATCCACTTGAACGGCCCAAGACACAGCACCAGATCGACACTGGTGTATCGTGGTTGTTGAGGCCCAATACTCCTAGTCCGTCCGCATACGCCAATATTCCAGGTTGAGTCAAACAAGGCAAGGCAGCTAGCTTGCCAATGGCCGCCAATTCACTCTAGGGCAGTTCGTAGTTGTCAAGGACGCTGAACATGCGGGATTATCCCAACCTCAAACGCTGTGAGAGCTTGCGAAAACAGTACCGAGTAGATGGCTAATCTCCAACGTCCCACTCCACAGCAAATAATTCAGTAGTCCCAAGACCAATGGGTATAACAAAACGGGGGGTTGCCGGTGGAGGAAGCGCTCAAGGTTGGCGGAGAGGCAAATTTCTTGACTGCTTGCAAAGAGATGACCAAGTTTTCAATGGCAACGACGGAAAGGAGACAGAAATGACACTCCTCAGAGGAGGGGATACGGATGATATAAAGATTGCGTTGCGCCCACAGACCCGGATGAAATGTCTAGTACGCCGTACGGTAGCATCGAATTGGGCCGCTTCGGGAGTGCCACAAAGAGTCAACATGTTCTTCACTTCACCGTGTCTCCAGTGGCACGGGGAGGTGGTTCCGGGGATCCTGGGGAGCACAGTCGGCAAACCGGTGCGGGAATGGGCTAACGCCGTCTGTGGATGGTACTGTGGAGGCATCGTTGTTTAACCCTTTGGGATCCCCATGTGGTTCCCCAATGTGGTTGAATAGTATTGGCGGAGGTGCAAGTCGGCGATATGGAGCGGATCGGACATAGCCTTACGGGCGAGGCACAATCGTAGAGGCACAACCAAAACAACTTGTCGGGACCCGGGAGTCTGGTAAGTTGGGCGAGCCAACAACAAAAGATGCCTTCTCGAGGTAGTGAGATCCCCGAATAGGTAGAACTGCATGCCGAGATGGAACGGGGTGTCAGACTAGTCCTCGACTCATGGTGGAGCAGGCGAGAGATGATGAAGCTTTTGCAACCAGGCCCGAGCCGCATTCATTTCGCGCCGAATCAGAAACGCAGCTGGCCGGAGGGATAATCACGGGCGACAGGGGATGCGGACTCGAAACCGCATATGCATCGACGATAGAGCCTTCCGCACCTGGACTTTGGCACTGCATCTTTGCTTGAATGGTGGATCTGCGGCGGGGACAGTTCGAGACGGGACTGACAGCAAAGTTCAAACCGCCGCCCCTCTCGATGCTTTTGCCAAAGGCGCCTCTGACCAATGAACTGCCAATTATGCCCGAGCAAGACTCCTGCATGCGCGTCAAATGCTCAAGCGTGTCGTATCAAATCAAACTTGATGTTTCACGCATTCTGTTTGATGAACTGCAAAACGGCAAATGAAACTTGCGGAGAAGAGGCTGCCTGCCGGCATTGTCCCCGTTGTTAATTTGTTCGCTCAGGGTGACGGCAGTGTCCCGCCTGCCGCCCGCCTCGTGAAGTCAATCGATGGAGGATGCAACTTCAGGTGAACTTGAGGTGATATTGCAGAATAGAGAACCGCAAGAGGCTGTTCCGAGGTAAAAACTTGGTGGCAGTGCGTAGATGCGAATCTCCATGGCGGAGAGGTGTGATGGGCCGTGATATTTACTGTGCTTCACCACAAGCACTAAATAGGGCACGAGACCTCCAGCTTGGGAGCCAAACCAGGCAAATACGTCAGCAAAAGCCACGATTCCGGGCCCGACTCTTCAGGGCACTGCGCCCTGATGAGCGTCGCAAGACCCTTGCGGCCGAAAACGAGCGAGCAACGGCCGAGAGGTGTCTCGCAATCGCCGCCAGCGGACGACTAGCCATGCAAGCTGTGGCCTTTGCGGCATTAGCAGCTCCACCTGCTCACTGATCCAACCTGCCAGTCATTGCTGCACCAGAGATCCCGCTTGAACCCTCAGAGGGAGCACGGAATTGCTCGAGAGCTGATTCTTGTTGGGTTTGACGACAATGACGCATGGTGAGTTGCCTTGGAAGGGTTGCGCGCACCAGGTATGCCACGTATCTTACGTGGTAAGAACAACAGCCGCTCCTGTCCTCTACGTTTCATCAGCGCCGAAATTCCTCGCTGGAGGGCGGCAGGAGGACAGCAGGACTACGACGCCGCAAGCATGATTGGCCACTGGCCATACACTGCATATTGATATTAGATTGTTGCAAGATGGTAGGTAGGCTTTACGAGACATGCATTTGAACGTTGTCTACCTTTCTCCTCCGTTGGGAATGGCGATTTGTTTCAACGTGGTGAAACTTCTATTTTGAGTTGGAGACTTTGGTCTGCAGTGCGGCGTGGTTGGAGATGGTGGAGATGATGGGACGTGATACGCCATGGATGAAGGGACCGTCGCCGTCTCTTGACGGGCCGTCCGTCGTCGTTTTATCGTCATCGGATTTGTGGTTTCGCGACATATTGCGGTGTGGCTTGATGTGCCTTAACGCTTGTGATGAATGGTCAAAGATCGGCAGTTCGAGTCAGAGTGTGATGGAGTAGAAGACGACGAAAAAGCAAGAGGGGACGGACATATGCAATTTGGAATACGGAACATGGAAGAGCATGCACAAGCATTGGAGCGGAGGAAGAGGCGAGGCTGCTTTGAGAGAGCCTCCTCAGTTCACTGTTGGGCCAATCAAGTGGCTGCCACTAGATCAGTCGGCGGCAAGAGCTCAAAATGCCAGGTCGATGTTACGGTGTGCCGGCCGACCGCTCCTTCCAAATCTGTCCGTCCTGCGTGCGTGGCATCGCCTTCTCGCCTCTATGGCCTCCATCATCGTCATCGTCATCACCACCACCACCACCACCACCACAACCACAACCAGCTGCGTGTGATTACATGTTACTTGGACAGCCTCTGGCGTCGTGTCGAATGCAATCCAACGGCCGTGCGGATATCTGCACACGTCGGCCTCGGGGCTACGTCGCCAATGTCTCGCGGCTCCTGCAGGACATATGTAGGCGGCATTCACTCCATTACATGGCCTCATAATTGCAGATCAATGGACCGTTGACAAGTCACTCATGTCCATGCCAGCTAGACCAGAGCCGAGACTTGCAACTCTCCTGTGTGCTTATATCTTGGCATTGCTCTCACTCTCAGCCGAAAACTCTCAGCCGAAAACTTTAAGTCACCGTTGCTTTGCAGCCACCTGCATGGACAAAAAGGGGCTGAATGTGACGAAAGATCTGACCATGGCACTCGAGTTGATGTCGATACCAGCCAGTCTCTTCGGAGAGCCAGGAAGAGAGGCGCATGTCACACGACCGGTCTTCGTAGGCCCCGGCCATTGACCTATTGACAAACTTCGAACCGCCCCGCCCGCGTGCTGCTTGCCAAATGGTTTTGATTATCAAGGTGTAGGGAACAAATACTAGAAACTTTTGTTGCGCATGATACCTCGACAAGGACTCGAGTGAGGGCGTAACGTGCGAGGCCATGGTGCGTGTAAGACACCCATCTACCCAGAGAGCCGCGAATGCTCTAAAGTATCTGGTGTCGTCTGAATCTCAAGATGTTCTTGTTGTCATTCCGACACTCGGCTTTCACGTCAGACGTGTTGGGATCTCTGAATCTCATTCTGTGGAGTTTCATGCAGAACAGTTGTCCCCGTTTAAACTTGGTACAGTTGCCTCGGTTGCAAACATGGATTAACAGCGGTGCAAACATGACACCTCAGCGCCAGTCCCAATACCGCTCTCTTAACATGCGAGAACGAAGGCGATAACGCCGATATATAGGTTTCGGACCCAGCCATTCCTTGCTATTTGCTGCCCCATGCCAAGGGAGTCGGTGACTCCGGCCATGTATCGCGGAGATGCGAACGACTAAAGAGGGTACTCTGTAGACAAAGTCGACTTGCAGCCTGGCTATCCAACTCTTGACTGGCCCAGCTGACCGGCCCAGGGGCCGCTTTCTACTGCAGGGATGTCGAAATGCTGCTTAATCCATCAGCCTCTCAAACTGTCTCCAACATGACCTGATTCCGGTTCGGATTATTTACGAAACCGAGTCACTGAAAAGGCGACATGGCCTTGGAATTTGACACTTGACCCGTTAGAATATAACTTGACATGTAATTAGTGCGGTATGTTATGCCCCGGAACGGGTCAGCCGGACCATTTGTGCAAGGCATTCGTAGATGGTAGCCTTAGGCAGATAGCCGACTAGATTTGGCCCCTTTATATAGAGCCTCCTAGCTATAATAGCTGCCAATAATAACAAGCATCTCTCATTTCTTTGAATCTTTGCCAGAGTGGCTATTGAGTCGCACCACTAGGCCATGGAACAAAGGGATGCAGCAATGGTGACCTGTCACATGGAAAAGGCCAGAACAAAGACATCAGCCGGAACAAAGGTATCGGCCACAAAGGTTACACAACAACAAAGGAAGCTATCACGAGAGTCCGGAGTCGGACCTTAGTGAGGGCTGCCTAGTCCTGTAAGGCTCACCGACTTCTTGTACTTTTAGAAACCTGTGGTGTCGCACGGTCAAGACCTGGACAAAGGTATCAGACTACAAAGGTTAGACAACAACAAAGAACGGTATCAGGAGAGCCCGGAGTCAGATCATAAGCGAGGACTGCCTCGGGCACTAGCCCTCGCCGACTTTTTGTATTTATAGAGACCTCTGACCCTTCAAGGCCTCTTAGAAAACCAAGGACCTTTAATACCTCAAAGTCGACTATTGAATTGATATTTGAACACGCGTTTCAGGACTAGTCACCCTACCATTGTCACACGGCCCTTTGCCAAGTATCCCCGATATCGAGCTTACAAGTACATATGTATGCACGTCCTCCGGGACATGGTAAAGCTACCAGATGGTGCTTATTTTCGGCAGCTAGCTTTTTGGTATGTTTGAATCACCCACCCTGCTAGCTTTTAACGCATCGAGGTGCGTGCATCCATGATGTATTGCGTGGGTGTATTACGGTTCTCTTTTTTAGGTGCGGCCAGACAGCGGACAAATGGTGCCAACTGGTTATTTTACTCGGTCTTTGCCACAGAAAGAACGCGCTCTACTTCAACAGCATTTATACCCCGTTATAATTTCGCTGAAAATGCCGCTTCATATAGCGCTTGTGTGAATATTTGGATAGGTAAAGTGACAAATATGCACATCTTGGCTTTTTCTCCATGGCCGCTGACAATCTTGTTTCCAGTCGAAATGTTACAGCTTAGCCGAGGGAATATATTGAAAACAATGGTATATGGAGGGCTCAGCAATCTGTATACATCATCACTTTCTTAGATCTATTGGATCTCTAATCCGTCTCTCAGTCTAGTTGCGATAATTTACACATGGAGAGATGAGTACACATAAAAGGAACATCTTGCTACACCATTCAACATTGTTTAAAAGTTGTTAAGAACTTTCCAAATACTAATTTGCTTCAAGTTTGTTGAAAACTTGCCAGCACCCTTATCCAACGGTTTTTGAGACGGTGCTCATCATGATTTCGATCAACCCTGCTTCGGCATGCCAGCGTCCATCACCGCTGTAGTCACCAGATGACATTTATCACGGACAGTCCCTTTCCTTCAATGGCCCCACGTCAGCCCAATCATCACCGGCTCGATCTTCCAGCGGGCCATCTCCGCTGCGGTAACGACCAACGATCCGGGTTGGGTTTTGGAGCATCTTTCATTTGAATTGTATGTCAGAAGGTTATATCTCGTTGGGTTGGGGTGGGGATGAGGATGAGGATGACTCGTGATCTGGCGATGGCCCTCTATGCCTGTGAGAAAATGGCCAGAGGCCAAAACCCCGGTGCCATTCGCAGCAGACGTCCCATCATCCTTTGCAGCGAGTCTCGAAGCACGTTGAACCGCGTTTGCAACTAATCTGTGGATGTACATACCCAAACATAGCCGCTGATTTTGACTCCCACGCAACCAGCCAATTGCGAACATGTAAGCTCGGCAGCGGGCGGGAGATCTGTCCACGTTGGTCCCCTATAATTGGCGAGTGTCCACTTGACAGGTTCGCAATAACGGACCATGTAACTGGTAATCTTCTCAGTTGTAATGCAAATTGCCAGATCATAGACGCACATGGTGATGAATGCTGCAGAGGGGTCTTCACGTGGATGTCTTGATCTTGGCTGTTGTTATTGTTGTTAATATTGGTGTTGTTGTCGTTGTCGTCGTTGTCGTCGTCGTCGTCGTCGTCGTTGTTGTTTTTTCTTGGTCGAAAATGGACCAGATGTGCTGTATTTATACATTCTTCTCGTCCCGTACTTGGTTTTCTCCCTTTTTGTGCTCTGCCCGTTCATAGGGTGTGAAAGGAAATCTGCAATGAAGTAGGTATTCATTGCTTCTTGGTGATTTTTATATATCGTTTCCTTGTTCAGAGTACATCTGGCTGCTATGTTTAACTACATGGGTAGCTACGTGGCGCAGTCTTTTTTTACAAATCCGTGTGCACTAGATTGGTCTTTGTGAAGCATGGATGTACTTTTAAACTTCACTGCACTAAGACATTCTGCCATGGCCACGGGGCTAAATGTGCCGAGTGTTATGCAAGGAATAAGTGAACAATGTGTGTGAGCGAGTGTCATTGATTCTGAAACCATGTCCAAGATTCTCGCGCTTATACTCAATGTTCAGTTGCCATTTTTTTTTAAACGCGTGGGTATGATGCTCAATGTACTTCAAGTTGGAGCTGTGATTGCTTTGCTGCGCACGGGAAAAGCTCTGACAACCACCAAAAAGTGTCTGGTCGGACGGCGCCCTCTTGCACACGCCAGGCGGCACCGGAATGAACATTGAACTAACCATGGCCGAAAGGTATCAAATTCGCTGCATTCTGTGATTCCGTGCACACCTGATGCTGATCATTTCCGTTGGACGCACGTGAATCTGCGGCAAGGAATGGAACCTGGATAAAGCTGTTCATAATCCAAGAGTAGGTCGGCCAGGCACCCCATCTGTTGAAAGGATTCTACTCTGCAGTATTCTGAAAAGATATTCACGAGGTCCAGGTGCGTAAATTAAAGTCAAATTCATCCAGACCTCGACCTCGCCGCCAGACACGTGGGAGCCCATAGGTTCGCGGTACCCACGAATTTAAAATTCCACAGGTACCATAAAAATAACTAAGTATAAAGTATCCTATTAAATATTTTAATGTTATATTAACTAAATAAATATTTATAAAATTATTAGCTACCCTTTTACTATAATATAATCTTTAATATTAATATTAATTAAGTATAAAGCGTTTTATTACCTATTATTAGTTTTTATACTCTTTTAAATCTCTATTATACCTTTTTTTTTAATTAATAAATTAATTTTTATTTCTATTATAATTTAAGCTTTAATCTGCTTATTTTTAGCTTTATTTTAGTTTAAGTATACTATTATTTCCTTTTTTATTTATTCTTTTAACCTTAATAATATAATAAAGCGTCTAGATATTTACTTATAATTTAAGCACTACTTATAGCTTTTCTTATTATATTTTAGTAAAAGCTTTATTACCTTATAATATTATTAATTAATCTTAATACTTTTAATAGTTTATACTATATACTATATACTTTTTATAGCTATATATTTTTTATAAATAGCTTATAAGTTATTATACTTAAGTAATATTAATAATTATAAATTAAGTAAATAAGGCGCTTTATTAATAGGACTTTTTAATAGCTAAAGGTTACTAGTAAAAGAGTTTAGCTTAATTATTTAATAATAAAAGTTATTAATTATAAGTAACTTTATTATAATAGGTAAAAATTAAGTAAAAGAGAAGTATAAAATAATAAAAGATATTACTAAAACTTTAAGGGTTATAGCTAGTAATAAATCTCTTTACTTTAGTTTTAATTATTCTTTTATTATATTAGCTAATAATAGAATTAATTATAGCTTTAAATTTATACTTTATACTAAAATAAAATATAATTATAACTTTAAGGCTAAAGCTTTTTTTTAAAGTAATTCTTAAAACCTTATTAAATAGGATTTTATTACTTTAATATACTTAATTATATAATATTTATTATATATAAGTGGCGCTTTAAGTATTATTTTAATGCTTTTAAAAGTGCTAGGCTTTTTTTAAGTACTTTATTTAGAAATATTAAAGTTTTTAAGTATTAGCTTAACTTATTAATAAGGTTTTAATAATAATTATAAAGCTTTATTATATTATAAATACTAGTATAAGTAAAAATATTTAAGGGTTAAAGCTTTACTTTACTCTTATAAAAACTTTAAAGTATATAAGTATAATAGTTTATAGAATTTAATAAAAGACTTAATATAAATAAGTAATAAAAAAAAGTCCTTTTTACTTAGTAACTTTTATTACTCTTTTATTTTTTTTAAGGCTTTATAAAATACCTAATTATATATTAAATTATAAAATGGTTTTAATAATTCTATTAAAGTTTAAATTTATTACCAGGCTTAATTAGATTTTAGCTTTAATAACTAGTTAAGTAATATATATTTAATAGCTTTTTAAGCTTTAAAAAGGTTTAATATAAATTTTTTAAGGTGAGATTTTATTAATATATATATACTCTTAACTCTTAAAGTAGTAATATTATTAAAATAAGTATATTAATTTACTTATACTTTTATAAGCTTTTCTTTATACTATTTAAGCTAAAAAGTTTTAATATACTTAACCTATTTAAGATATTCTAATAAATATCTTTTCTTAAATTATATTACTTAATCCTTAAATACTTTTTTATTTAATATACTTATAATTAAGTGCTAGAATTAATAAAACTTAACCTATTTATTTACCTTTAAAGTATTATTTATTATTAGGTTAATAGAGTTTAATTAATCTTAGTATATAAAAGCTAGCTAATAATAATAAAAAACTATTTTATTAGTATATTAAAGGCAAAGAAGTAAGTAAAATATAAGGAAAAAAATTATAATAACGTTTATATAGGCTATATAATAATTTATAAGAATAATAAAAGGGAGTTTATAGTAATAGTATTTATAAAATAACTTTAACTAATTTAACACTTATAAAAAGTCACTTTTAATTTTATTACTAAGAAATATAAAAGCTATATAAAAAGATTATTAGTAGGTATTAACTTTAATTATATTAAAAAGCAGTATATTATATTTATTTATTTTATAAGTATAGTTTAGTAAAAGTATATTTAAGTAGATATAAAAATATATTAAAGAGTTTAAATAAGTAAATAAAATAGTAGTAATCTAGCTATTTTAACTAAATTATATTTAACTTTAAAAGCCTTTTTAATTAAGTTAGCTTATAAGTATATAAATAAAGCTTTACCTTTTATAAACTTCCTTTTAAGTTATTATAATTCTATTATAAATATCTTATTAGGTAGTAAGTAAATTATAATTTTACCTTATAAAAGTATAAATATCTTTTAAAGCTATACTAGTATTAAATAAGCGTAATAAATTTTTAGTGTTATTTATAATTAACTTATAATATACTAGGTAAGTAAAAGGGTATTAATTAGGTATATAATTATACTAAGAGAATTATAGGTTTAGGTAATATTTTATAGCCTAAAAGGCCTTATTTAATAACTTTTTAATTAATATAAAAAACTTATAATTTATCCTTTAAGTTATTATCTTTTATTAGTATTTTATTAATATACTTAAAAGGTAATAAAATTAATTATATATATATATAACTGTTTATTTACTGCTTTTAACTTTTATAAATTTACTTATTATAAAGGTATAGCCTTATAGCGCTACTTAAGTATTAATTACTTAGAAAAGGTTATTATAAAATATATAATTAAGCCTTAAAGGTAGGTAATTATAAGTAAATAATTCTATTAAACTAAATAAAAATAGCTTTTTTATTTTATATAATTTTTTTTTTATAAAGCGTTTATAAGTAAATACTTATATATAAACGTGAACTTAATTTATAATATAATTTAAGAATACTTAGTTATTCTTATAGTACCCGTGGAATTTTAAATTCGCGGGTACCGCGAACCTATAGGCTCCCCAGACACGTTTACCGCTGACTAAGCAATGGGAAGCCACATGCAGTCTCAACTTGTGAGGTCTCAGGGGCTAAACGGTTTAATGCGGGTTCAACCAGACTCCACAAGCCCTGTGAATCCCACAATACTACCATGTGCCGCCAGGGACGAGTCGAGTTGACATCAATTGATCTCCGGCGTCCTTGAGTGGCTGTAGATCCCGAGGCCCCACGTTTGCGCTCGCGGCGAGGCGTCGAATGCCACGTCCTCCATCCACCATCCACCATCCTTATCCCCCTCTGCATGTTTGCCATCTATTCTTACTGACAAGGCACGTCGCACGTCGTCTCAGCCTGAACGTCATCATTACCGCTCCCTTTGACCAGTCACTCGTTTCACTCACCTGACCCCTCAACGCTGCACGTCGACGGCGCCCCTTTGAACCATTAATTTGAACTCTTGCGCCGACACTGTTTGTCGAAAATGAGCTGACCCTGCCGCCGTCCCTTTCATCCTTGAGCCACGCCTACAGAACAAAAGGCGCAGACGTCGGCCCACCATGGGCGTCTTCTCTTTCTTCCGCAAGGTCTATGACATCGACACCCTCGACACTCGGTTCATGAGCTCGTCGTCCGTTCCCTACCAGACTGTTATCGAGGCGCGCAGCGATCCCGATGCCGTGAAGGAGGCCGCTGATAAAGCTCGTGCACCTCCACCGAAATGGCAAACACCAGAGTTTTACCTGTACTATTTTGTGTTTTTGTGGGCGGTGCCGTACATGTTTTGGGTTGCGTATAGCGTTTCACGGCGTATGTGACTTGTTTGTTGCTCTTTTTTTCCTTCTTTGAGTCGACACCAGCCGCTAACCGGGTGTTGGAATAGCCTCCGATCCGCGATATCACAAGTACGAGCGATTTCTTTCCGATGGCTGGATTCCCGGCCGCAAAGTCGACATTTCCGATGCGCAGTATCACACGTTTCGAGGCAACTTGCCCTACCTGGCCGCGCTGCTGATATTCCATCCTCTGCTCCGAAAGGTCTGGGAATCAGTATACACCGGCGCCAACGGCAATAGGAGCCCCAAAGGCGCCTCGCGGCTGGAGCAGCGGGCCTTGTTCGACTTTACATTTGCGATTTTGTTCTTGGTCATCTTGCATGGCATCTCGGCATTCAAGGTCCTCACTATTCTGTACATAAACTTTCAGATTGGGCGGAAGCTTCCGCGCAAATATGTGCCCATTGCCACCTGGGTGTTTAACATCTCAACGCTGTTTGCGAATGAGCTCTGTGAGGGCTACCACCTACGAAACGTAGCGAGTCACATCTCGCCCCCGGTCAAATCTGCTTCTACTGGGCAACTGGCGGATTCTCCCTTGATGCAGACGGGTGCGTGGTTGGATGGGTTTGGAGGCATCATGCCGCGGTGGGAGGTTTTGTTCAACATTACGATTCTGCGATTGATTAGCTACAATATGGATTACTATTGGAGCATCGATAAGAAGGCTTCCAGTTCCTTGGAGGTAAGTGCGCGTCAACCCCGTCTTGTCGGCTATTCCTCCTCCGCAATGCCGCTAATGCACACAAGAAGAAACAATTGGACCCGGCCAACCTGTCTGAGCGACATCGAATCACGATATCCGCCGAGCCGGTCGACTACTCGTTCCGCAATTACATCGCATACGCCATATACGCACCCCTGTATCTGGCGGGACCTATTCTCACCTTCAACGATTACATCTCCCAGCTCAAATTCAAGGCAGCCAGCATCGAGAAACCGCGCACTATCCGCTATGGCGTTCGGTTCTTGCTGGTTCTGCTTGCCATGGAGCTCATCCTGCACTTTGACTACGTCGGCGCAATTAGCCTGGCCAACCCCGTTTGGGGGGACTATTCCGCCGCTCAACTCAGCTTGCTCTCATTCTTCAACCTCCACATAATCTGGTTGAAGCTCCTCCTGCCGTGGCGACTGTTCCGCCTGTGGGCGTTGGTGGATGGCATCGACCCGCCAGAGAACATGGTTCGGTGCGTGAGCAACAACTACAGCACGCAACTGTTTTGGCGCGCATGGCACCGATCGTACAACCGATGGCTCATTCGATACTTGTACGTTCCTCTGGGGGGCGCATCCTTTCGCAACTGGGCCGCTGCGGCTCAGTCGACAGTTACGTACTTGTGTGTGTTCACCTTTGTGGCACTGTGGCATGACATTCAGCTCCGCCTCCTTATCTGGGGCTGGCTGATTGTCCTGTTCATGGTGCCCGAGTGGACGGCGGCATTTCTGTTTCCCAAGAGGAAGTGGGAGAGCCGTCCTACCGAGTACCGCATGCTGTGTTGTGTTGGTGCGGTTGCGAACGTGCTCATGATGATGGCGGCCAATCTGGTTGGTTTCGCGGTAGGCTTGGATGGGTTGCAGAGCATTGTTGCGGGCATATTGCATGAATGGTCAGGTGAGTTGCCTCGTCTTCTTTCGCGACATTTTGTTTCAAATCAAATTGCTTACTGACAATATAATAGGCGTCATCTTTCTGACTGTGGCGTGTGCCTGCTTATTCGTGGGTATCCAGGTCATGTTTGAGATTCGCGAATCAGAGAAGCGCAAGGGAGCAACGTTGAAGTGCTGAGAGATGGGAACGATGTGACTGTACCATACAAGAATACAAGTACTTATAATGACACTGTCAACAAGTCTGCAAACGGCCCCTAAGAAATTCCCGGCCCGTATGCTCGTCGATATATATACCGGCAGCCTCTCAAGCAGGCATTCATTATTTTTCTGCATCACCACACACGACGCGGACCTCGCGATTGTATCGATGGTGTATAAAATCTTGTACAACTTGGGCCACTACTCGCCCTCTTTGACTTGACTCATCTCCACATCCACCCTCCTCTCGACAACAAACCTACCCATCCTACCCATCTTAGCCTCCGTCACCCACTTCCTCAGCCAAACGACAGCCCACACGACGGCAAAAATAACGACGATGCCCACGGCTATGCCAAACACATACGCAGCCACGTAGCCCCTCCCGCCGACCTTGTCGTGGTCCAAAAAGCTATACGTGTACCAGCCCTGGGTGGCGAGTGTGATGAAGGCAACCCCCAGATAGCCCAGCAATATAGCAATCAGCCACACCAGATGCACCCACGGCATGGCCTCGGTCCTCGCGGCAAGCACCTCGAACAGCGCAAACAGCGAGTTGAGCGCGTGCTGCGAGACATTGTGCCACCCGTCAAAGGGCAGCTCGAACCAGGGCGCCTTGTACAGCACGGCCCAGTAGACGGCCGTCACGAGAAACGGCAGCGTGACAATGGACGTGTACAGGAGCGAGTGGAGGGCCTGCAGGGGCCGCGGGAACGAGGCGAGCAGCGGCCGCCCGCCGCGCACCAGGTACGTGAGCGTGTGGACGGACGCGGCGGCAAAGTAGAAGCCCAGGCCCCAGAAGGTGATGACGGTGAAGTAGGAGAAGGAGCGGCGCACGGTGAGGCAGCCGCCCAGCGAGGCGTGGGCGCACGTGTAGCCCATGATGAAGAAGAGCGTCGTGAAGATGTAGATGCTCTGTACACGAGGGTTAGTCTTGCGCGAGAGGGCGCGGAGGGGAAGGAGCGTACAATCAGGGCCCGGCAGGCGAGGAGCATCCAGGGCGGGAGCAGCCATGATGTTGCGAAGCGGTTCGTGGGGTCGAAGGGCTGGGTGCCGAACGAGAAGACGGTTTTGAGGGCCATGGCTCGCCGGCCTGGCACTGCAGCGGTGCCGCGCGACGTGGTGATGGTGCGCAACGCGACGCGAGGTCGGTTGTTTGTGGTTTGGTCGTTTGAAGCAATTCCCGGGAATGTAGATGCACAGACTGACAGGTGTTGGGGGATTTTTTTTTTCTGGGCGCCCAATGTGAAGATATGGGGTCGTGACGTGGACCGGCACTTGTCATGGCGTCTTGGCGTGGACGTGAGGCTGAGCCGAGACACGGGTGGATCGTTCAATGTTGGGAATTTTCGTGGTTGTCTGCCCGGCATTCAGGGTCTTTGCTATGCGTGGCGTCGTGATATTATTCCAAGGATTGGTGCTAGTGGTGAGCGAGGATGAAAACAGCACCGTGCTGCGCCCGGAACTGAAGCCACAGAACGCCTCGCATGCTGCGCAAATGAGCGGGTTCCCTCTGGTGGTTGAGTATTCTCATGCCTGCACTCGGACGCTGGAGTTGCTCGTTGTACTAGTGTTGGCTGCCGAGGGACGCGAGACTCGGCTCCAAGTCGACGTGATTTCGTTGTTTTCAATGTTGGTCGCCACGATCGATGCTGATGCAGATGTTTTGGATTTGCAGCAGAGCTCCGAGTACCGGGTAGCCATTCGGGTATTTGCCCGCGCGCCCAATTTCCCCCTTTTTAGAAACGGATCCTTCAGCACATGGTCAAAGGTACCGAAATTACCAACTCTTTAGCGAAATACGCTTGCCGTCCGCAAAAACGGTCGAGTTTACGCGGGACAAAATGCAGTCGCATTCAAAACCCATTTCCTCCACGGTCAGCGACGCGTGGCAGCCGTTTTCAACGTCGGTCCGCAAAAGGCGTGAGCTCAGAAAAGTTGCCCGTTTGTCTGCGTCCTTCCTTGTCATGCTCCGCTAGGCGCTGGATTATTCATTTCATGAGCCTCGCCTTTCTTTGACGAGCAGGAATCGCCGTTGCTGCGACTATGAATAAGGATGTGTGCGTCTCGCCCCTCCCGTCCGGTCTGCTCTGTTCCCAACTGATGATGCGTTTGCGAAGCTATATCTGCCTGATCCTGGCGACCTTTTCGGCTGCTGCCATTGGTACATGCCATCACGGACACTGCCCATGAGAAATCTCACTGATGAGTTACTTGTAGGAACAAGCTTCGTCATCACAAGAAAGGTTTTGTTTGCATCCCATGACCCAAGCAGAGTCCCTCCCAAGAACCTCGGCTGACCTTGGCAATCCTCAGGGCTTGATGGATGCGCGCAAAAACCAGGGATTCAATGGCGACGGCTTTGAGTACCTGAGAAACCCGCTGTGGTGGCTGGGCATCTGCTCCTGTTCGTATCCCACCCGCAGAACCCTAGGTTTGACCTACTCTCACCGCGTGTGTATTTGTATAGTGGTCCTCGGCGAGATCTGCAACTTTGCCGCATATGCCTTTGCGCCTGCTATTCTTGTAACGCCGCTGGGAGCCCTGAGTGTCATCTTTGGCGCTGTCATGGGCTCGTTCCTGCTGAATGAACAGCTTGGACCGGTTGGTCGATCCGGCATTGCCATCTGCCTCCTTGGCGCCGTGCTGGTCATCATTCACGCTCCCCCTGAACAGCCGGTTGAGACTATAGATCAGATCCTCGACTATGCTTTGCAGCCTGGTATGTTGCGGCTCGAACTGGCTTGTTTGCTTGACTAATGCGGCCCCTTTCCCCTCCTAGGCTTCTTGCTATATGCCTTGGCTGTACTTGGAACCGTCGTCTTTTTAATATACAAGGTTGCGCCGGTGTATGGCAAGAAGCACGCTTTGGTCTACCTCTCCGTATGCTCGCTCGTGGGCTCAATCTCCATCATGGGCATCAAGGCGCTGGGCATGGCTTTGAAGCTCACCTTTTCCGGCAACAACCAGTTCACCCACCCGTCTACGTACGCCTTCCTGCTTCTATCGGCGGGGTGCATTATCGTCCAGATGAACTACTTCAACAAGGCGCTGGCATCCTTCCCGGCCAACATGTACGTACCGCCCATCGCCCTCTTCTCTGCCAAGACACTGACGCGAGAAAAAACAACTTTGCTTCAGAGTCAACCCTCTGTACTATGTGACGTTTACGACGGCCACGCTATCGGCTTCCCTTATCCTCTACGGTGGTTTGAGCATCAAAAATGTCGTTACAAACCTGTCGCTACTGCTTGGCTTGCTAGTCACTTTTATAGGCGTCATTATACTTAACTTGTCTCAGAGAGATGCTGGCATTCGCAACTCGGTGACGCGCGGGAGCTTCGAGAGGATCCCCTTTCAGAGTCTTTCCAACGCAAGTAGCGCTTCGCTGGCCAACAACTACTATTATTCGCGGTACGATGACGAGTCGCGCTTGTAAACCGGCACTGCTTGCTTGTCTTTGCTTATCGCACGGCCTGGTAGATGACTAGAACTGCATATACTACATATCATTTTTGAGAGTAAAATACAGCCCGACTTGTAACTTCCCGCAAAACATTGATCACACCGCAACCCACGCAACCAAGGCAACAACGTAGCTCAGCCGTGTTGCCGCCTTCAGGGCCAGCCGCCGTTCACCTCGACCACTTGCCCCGTGATGGCCGACGAGCCCTTGCCCAAGAGAAACATGACGGTGTCGGCAATCTCCTCCGGCTCAATCAGCGACCTCAGAGCTCCCCTGTACGCCGGCGCGACATCCTCAAGCACCATGCCCTGAATCATGGGGGTGTTGACGGCGCCCGGCGCAACGCAATTGACCCTGAGCCCGACCGACGCCCACGACTGCGCAAAGGAGCGAGTGAGCCCAAGGACCGCGTGCTTCGTAGCCACGTACCCCGGCGTGTCGGGAATGCCCCTGACCGACGCCATGGAGCCCATGTTGACGATGCTGGCAAGAGCGTCGGCGCGCGCGCCGGCACTCGACTCGCGCGATGCCCTGACGAGCCGGTACAGCTCGGTATTGACGTTCCACGTCCCCAGCACGTTGACGTCCCAGAGCTGGCGCAGGTACTCGTCGCCCGCCTCCGAGGCCTCGGTCGGGCGCAGGATGCCGGCGCAGTGCACCAGCCCGCCGAGCTGAACGCCCTCTTGCGCCCGTGCGGCGATCTTGTCAAACACGGCGCGGACGTGCTTCCGCGAGGCGACGTCGACGTTTGCGTGGTTCGTCTGCCGGCCGGCGAGCCCTGCGTGTGCCGGGATGTCGCTGGCCACGTCGACGACGTGCACCTGCGCCGAGAGCTCGAGGAGCTTCCTGACTGTGCTTTTGCCGATCCCGGAAGCGCCCCCTGTGACGATGAATGCTTTCCCGAGGAGACTCATGATGAGTTGGGTTGACTTGTCTGGTGCAGAAGGTGGTGTAGGCGAGACGATGCGGGGGAGGCGTCAATATTACCACCTCGTTGACGCCCGCTTACCTATTCTCTTGCCAGGGAGGGCAGAGGGCAGAGGAAGCAGGCTGGGGCTATTTGTAATTCCGTGTCGTCAATTGTTCTCGGCGCTTGGTACGGCCGAGTTTGTGCGGATCATGTGCCGAGATATGCATGCCGTTTGTCGACTCGACGAGTTGGAAGTTTGAAGCTTGAGATTTCTGGCTGACCCTAACCCTGGCTTCCGTTTCTGTGTGCCACGTCACCCGTGCATTCTGCGGGAAATCTTTTCGTCACGGTCTTGATTGGGATGCATTGCGTTGCGACTTTTAGGTACGCCTGCTTAATTGAATGTTGTCAATTTATTACTTGTTCAATTTTTTTATTATATTGTACTAGATATATTTGTGACCAGTCCGACCATACTCGGACAAGTTGAACACCTGCCTTCAAGATAAAGAGCCTTTTGTGCATTGCACTAATAGCTTTGACTTTTTGCTGGGAAGAGCTGGGGACTCACTTGACCTCATATTGCGCAGTACATCCTTATGTAGGATTTGTTGGCTTTGAGTCCGGGGTTATATCGCATTCCATGCCTTGAAGAGCAGCTTCCTGAGTCGCGCTCACTCCAACCCGTGAACTGCGAGCCAACCGTGAGAAAGCCTCAGGTGATACACCCAACAGAAGATGAGGGACTAGGAGAATACCATTTCGGTCTTGAATGTTACACGATTGTCGCTCGTCTCGGGCGAGAGAGGAGGCAAGTCCCTTGTTGTCGCACAAAAACATGATGTAGTCAGAGGTAACGTTACAGAGTACGGTGCAGTTATCAACTCTATTTATCTGGCTTTACGAATATCTGGGCTCTATCACCCCTGACAGGGTTTGCCACGTCGTCATGCCGTCTACTACACACGGACTTACCACCTATGGCCGGTAAGTGAAAACACGTGGTCCAGTGTATTGTCACGACTGAAGCATTACATTCAGCTTGCTACGAGTCGGACCGCTCGGTGTTGAGAACCGAAGGGTTACGTCCGGCACAGCCTTGTCATTAGCTTCCCGCGGGAGTCTCACATTTGGACCAGCGATAGCCACCACGAAGTAACCAGCCGGTGGCCAATTTATGGGCGTAGCCTTATTCCAGACCAAGACATAAAAGTATATCCAGATAACGGCGACGACTACACACCAAGATTTGATGGAGTTTGTAGTTATCCAGTTCCGTAGCTGTCTCAACGCAGCCACAAGACAGCCGCCTTGGTACGTTTGCTCCGCGCCCAGCCAGATTTCGGGAGCGCCAACCCTGAAAAGAGAGAGCGGTTCCGATCATTCCCAGCTCTGACATGAGGACAGTCTTTAGTAGCCGTTGGCTGTATGTGAGCGCTCCGGTTCCCGTGCCATCTTTGGACAATCGACGAGACCTCAGGGTTATAGCGATTGTTCAATCGTCTCAACCGGGCACTTGCCGTCACTGCACTGTCTCAAAAGAGGACAACGCAATCGAGTCGGTGCCTTTCAGCTCAGCCACAGGGTCTCAACAGCCCGTGTCAAGTGTGATGGAACTGCATGATGCGCGGGCCAATAGAAGATTTGCTGTCATCTCCCGAGCGATCCCATCAAAACTAGTGGACGGCATTCAAAGGTCAAAGCTGGGGCTGTCTTTTAGATTGAGGAGACAACAATGAAGCAAGAATGTCAAAAGTAGATTTGCCAAATGATGTACTTGGACGATGAGCTTTTCCCAACTGCAACGGAAACAGGAGATAAAACCAACCTCCGTTGTAAGACCGAGACATCAGTTTTTTCAATGGCGCCGCTATGTGTTTTTGCTTATGAGACTCCGTAGGTACTCTGCACTGTTATTCGTCAAAGAATTAACAGTAACTTGTGGCGTCTGATATATGACATCCAGCAGCACCACCCCTCAGGATGACCGTCGTTACCTTCCTAGAATAGACTGACGTGTCTGCCGGGTTGCCGCTGAAGAAAAGTTATTACTATCATACTAACGCTTTTTGGGAACACGAGAAACAGAGTTACGCCTTGTCCCTTTTCATCTCAGCCTAGTCGATTGATCATCTCTCAACCCATGAGTCATGACAAACGCGTGCAATCCAACCTTTGCGGTGGCACTATCGCATCCTAAAAACAGAATGACGCTTCACGGGGGGAACACTAAATCTTAGGTCAGGTGCGACACTCTCATCACTCAAAGTAAGCGGTAACTGGTCAGCATACATATGACACTTGAAACTTGACAGTATTCATTTGAAAGTTGACATTTGAGAGTTGACATTTGAAAGTTGACAGTATAATAGAATCTTAGCAGCTTCTATGCCAACAGCGGCTTCAGCATATATCTGGCACATGCCACTAATTCACTCCATGAGCTTTCGCCTATAGTAGCCAGAAATGTATACACTTTCCAAATACCATGCTGATTCCGCCAGTCGTTGCCCACCTGGACCTGGGGTCTGCTTACGCTGGACCTGAGATTTACCCCGGGATGGTGCACATCAAGTACGTCGCACGGCCACGCCCCTCGTTTGGGAGACAAGGGTACTTTCGGGAGAAAGGGACCGTCGGATTCTGTAGCGTCGTTGGATTGCCTACTGTATTCCATTACGAACCATTTTCCTCGGAAGTGCACTCGTCCTGGCCACGAATTCATCTCCTACCTATGTAGCTGGCCCAGGTTTGCAATCATCAAGCGAACAAGGCCTCTTCCTCCTGGCGACACTTGCCAATCCGCCACGAGGTAACATAATGCCTTGTCCAGACGGGACGATTGAGAAAAGAGACTACTATTGACACATTGTTTCAGACTACTGGCAATCAACCCAGAGTAAATGAGTAAGCCCGCGGAAGCTAGCGCCGATCATGCCTTACATGGGAGACGGGTCGCTGGCTGATGAATCTAAACACCAAAATCCGACCAAGCTAGACTTGAGAAAATGTATAAAGAGCGAGGTCCTGAACCCCGTTGGTCCTGATATTCCGATTCAATCAGCAACTAACACAACCCCATCCAACAATCTTCACGAACCAACCCTCACCAAGAAGCAACAATGAAGTACTCCTTGGCCACACTGGCAGTCCTCGCCCCCCAGCTTGGCCTAGCTCTCGTCGGCAACGGCTGGTCCTTCTCCGGAAAGCCTGCAGGGGGCCTCAAAGACGTCACGTTTCCGTTCAACATGGCCGGCGCTGCTCACACCTCCGGCTACTACTTTGCCCAACAGTTCAAGTTTAACGGCATCCCAGACGTAGGATACTGCGGCATCCAAAATCGCCCCAACAAGAACGGCAAGAGCATCGTCCACGGCGTCTTCTCCTCGTTCCAAAAAGGCACAACGACCTCGGACCCCAACTGCCACACCGGCGCCGATGGCGGGCCCGGCGTCAGCTGTGCTGTAGACTTTGAAGGCGACTACAGCGCGACATACAATATTGTCGTGGAGAATGAGAGCGGAACGAAGTGGAAGGGAACGGCCGTCAACGCCGCCACGGGCAAGTCCGTCCACATTGGAAGCTGGACACTGCCTTCTGGCGCGAGAGGCATCGAGAGCAGCCAGGTTGGCTTCGTCGAGTACTACCCGTGGAACTCGGGCACCCACAAGTGCTCTGACCTTCCTAAGACGTCCGTCACCATGTATAACCCTACTTCCAAGACGGCTGGCGCGGGGAAAGGAACCATTGGAAAGCCATACGAGTACGGTGACTGTGTGGGCAAGGTCAAATTTTCGACTGTCAGTGTCCCTGATGGATGGAAAATTACTGTCGGTTTTTAGTTTGGACGAAATTCGGAATTCGGTCCACAGTGTTAGGGCCATCATTCATACTTGATGCTATTGACAAGTCTATAACACTTTCGTAATGAATAGACCTACCGTACCGATCCCTGGATCGAATCCCCCTGCGGAAAAAGGAGTGAAGACGGTGAATGTTTTAGTTTCCACTCTATACTTTCTAGGGGGCTTTGGCCAGGACCAAGTGTCCAAAGCTCGGGTTGCAGTAGCATATGCCTCCATAGTATCTACACCGCATCAGACCACGGCATAAACATGTCCAACTGTTGCCAATCAATATAATCAGCATCAAGCCACTGGCCAGACGCAAAGTTGCCAAGCAAATTGTTCAAATCAACTCCGTCCATGCTGAGCCGCCCTCCGCCGTGCCTCTCAGGCTGTTGGCGAACCTGCGCGCCTGAGGAGCTCGCATCATCCACGGGCACAAGCCCTGCGCTTGACGTCTGCACTCCAGCCTCGACATTAGCACCCTGCGACTGCGATGGCGAAGCCGAGTTTGTAACCTTTGTTCTGCACCGAGTAAGTAAGCCGAATGCCCTTCGAATTCGAGCACCATCATCACAAGGGCGCAACTTACAGCAGGTGGCCTAGAATACTTGCGGACCGGGCACAGATTTGGCTCTGCGTCCCAAACGACTCCAAACACTGTAAACAATTCCCAAGTGCCTGCATCACCTCTGCGCTCGGCGAGCCGCGCCGGTCCGCAGACACCAGCAGGACCAGCACGACAGCCGCGTGGAAGGCGTGGAATGCGCCCCTGCCGCGGATATACCACCTGTGAGGCTTGAAGGCAGGCAAACGCGCAAAGTCGGCATGCAGGGCAAGGACCTGCCGTGCGCTGTGCCAGCAACACTCCTTTGACCAGGCGTCGTCGTCGGCACTCGGGCAGGGCGCCTAAACACCCTGCAGTGGAGGAGGACGATCAAGTGGTGCGAGAAGCTGAGCAGCAGATTTCTGAAGACGGCCGATGCGTCAGACGCATTGTCGCGGATTTGCGTCAGCCGCTCTTGCTCGAGGCGGAGGGCGGCGTCGAGCCTCCGCAGCAGCGTAGGGTCCGCCTGCTGCTTCGCCGGGGACAGACTGCAGATCTCGGAAGATAGTTGGAACAGGCGGTATTTGCGGATGAAGTAGCCGACGGGGGTGAGGCCGACTTGCCCAGGGGGCGGCGGGTGTGCTCCGTCGGGCAAGTCTTGGTCCAGGGCTTCCGCCGGCAACCGGATAGAGAAGGACTTGGCCGTGTGGAGGATGTCGAAGCCCGCCATGGACATGTTTTGGTTGCAAAGGAGCATCATGAGAGCGAGCCAGGAGCGCCGGCGCTCCTCGCAGGACACGGTGTCGAGGGAAAAGGCGGCCGGGTCGACGTGGCAGCCAACAGAGAGCGCGAGGTGGTATGCGAGCCCGAGCAGTGTCCAGGTCTGCCCGCGGCTGTGGTGGATTCCGTAAATGATCAGGAGGAGAGTTTGGAGAGTGGTCAAGTTGTGGCGCCATAGGTAGTGGTCCATGTCTAGGCACTTTATTGCAGCCGAGTAGTATCTTTCCGAGAGCTGCGTCACGCGGCCCAGGACGGTGTCCTTGCGGCTCAGCGAAGGCAGCAGCGGGCTGTCCATGTCGACGGCCAAGACGGCCGTTCCGAGCACCGCAAAGAGAAGGGCTAGCCATTCCATCGGAGCACCTTCGGCATCGGAGGTGAATCGATGGTACCTCTTGGAGAACCTGGGCGCGTGGATGATGGGAAATATCTGATTCGGGGTCACGTTAGCACTGGGCAGGTCTGCGTCAGGTTGCAAGTGTACCGTACGGGGCCGACGGCCTGGAAGTAGACGTCTTTAAGACGGTGGCAGAATTCCGGCGGGGGAAGCATGGCCAAGATGGCAGACTGGCTCTCGGCATTGCGGCGGGAGAAGGGATACGGCGCGCCCGGCGTGTCAGTGACGGTATTTCCCTGATCCGGCAGCGAGACATCGGGCGACGCGCCTTGGATTATATTCCAAGTAGACGCCACGGGAAGAAAGCGAACGTGGCCCGAGCTCGACGTAATCAGGGTGCCGGTTTGGTCCGAGTTGCAAGGGCCGGGGCAAGGCTCTTTGAAGCCGGAGGTCACAGGTGTCTTGTCCGCACCCCCCGTCGAGAGGGACGCCGTGCCGGCCGCCGACCCGGGCGTCGGTTGAAGGCGGACAATCCTTTCCAGAGCCTCAACCCTCGATGCTAGAGAATTGTCGTCCACGACTTGACTGCTTTCCGGTGGCCGCGCAGCGTGTGCTGGTGCAGATTGAAGTGGTGAATGTCCTGACCCGACGCCATAAACACAATGCGCCCGAGGAACACGCCTGTGGATGCATGTCGCGCAGGGCGGTCCGTCTCGTGTGCAGCGAATCTTTCGCTCCCTGCACGCCTCGCAGGAGACAGGAGTGCGCTTCTTTCTTTGCTGCCTCGGCATTGCGGCGATGCAAGGCTGGCAGTAGGTGCTGGGAGTGATGTACTGTGTGTGGTTGTGACGGACGAAGCGTCCCTCGGATGCGCGGAGAAAGCGGCGTTGTGCGACCCGTGAACACCGCCCCATTGCCCCACACCACTCCGTCTCCGCCTTTCCCGACGGCACCGGGCGCGGCAAAACACCAAACGGCCGAGTGGGACATGCACGAGCCGGGTGTATAAGATTGATATAATACCCGGCATCTTGTTTTCATTTTGGACGCCTTTTTTTTGAAGCGTCATGAGTTGAAACACAATATTCTATTGCCAAGATGCAGTCTTTTCTACAATATCGACGTCTTAGGAAGGCTGCTCACGCACAAGTTGGTGACGCCAATGCTGCCGGCGCGCCTGGCATACCTACGCCGTCTCATACATGTACTCTGCCGACCGAATCTCTAGGCGACAGAACCAACTTCCAAGGGTCAATTCCTGGCATCAACGTACAGACCTCGGGCGACAGAGATGCCGAATCCTCTCTTCTCTTTATTGCCACATGGGCCGGAGACCAAGACGCTGAGAATCCGCGAAACTTTTCCATGGCTAGACGTCTGACTGCGACCCTTCTCGTATCGATATTGGGCTGTGTTGTCGGCGTCGCCTCCTCCGTCTACTCTGGAGTTGCGCCCCAAAATGCCGAAGCCTTCGGTGTCTCTGAAGTCGCCGCATCGCTCGTAACCGGTACGCTGTCCACTTATAGGCAACCACGTTTTCAATACACCCTCCAAAGGGCAGTGCTCTAACATTCAAAGGCATCTATCTTCTCGGCTTCGCCGCCAGCTCCCTCGTCAGCGGCCCTCTCTCGGAAGTTCTTGGCCGCAATTTGGTCTACGTGAGCTCGTTGACGCTCTTCATCATCTTCGTCATGGCCTCGGCTTTGGCACCAAACTTTGGCGCCCAGCTCGCTTTCCGCTTCCTGTCTGGCGTGTTTGGCTGCCCGCCCCTGACTTGTGCGGGCGGCACCATAGCAGACCTGTGGAACCCGTTGGAAAAGACGACTTACTTCCCCATGTATGCCATTATATCTTTTTGCGGTCCTGCCATGGGTCCTTTGATCGCATCCTATATGGGCCAGACGGATGTACTTTCTTGGCGGTGGGCGGGCTGGATTGTCGCAATCATGTCCGGGGTCGTCTTGGTATTGATTGTATTCTTTCAGCCCGAGACCTATTCGCCACTGCTGTTGAGTTGGAGAGCCAAGCACCTCAGAGCTGCTACTGGAGATGGGCGATTTCGTTGCGAGATGGATGTCGACCACATCTCTCTTGGTCGCCGCATTGGCAGGGCCATGAGGAACCAATTTCTCATCACGATACATGAGCCGATTGTCTTGCTGATTTCCTTATACATGACTGTGGTGTATATCGTGCTCTTCACATTCTTGGATGGCTACGCCTACATTTACACCGACGTTCATGGCCTGTCCCAGGGTTTGACCAACATCATCTGGGTCGCCATGGTTATTGGTATCGTTTCCGCCGCGTTCCTCGTGCCCCCGGCTTATATCTGGACAAGGAAGCTGCTACGCGAGAACGCCGAGGGACGGTCTTCCGACGGGTTCCATATCCAGCCCGAACAGCGTTTGTGGTACGCCATGCTGGGAGCTCCTTTGATACCCATCAGCCTGTTTTGGATGGCCTGGACTGACTTTGTAAGTTCTGCTACTGCGGTCCAGACGAAGGGTATTCTCAGTGTTAACATGCAGCTGTAATAGGCCCGAATTTCTGTCTGGTCCCCGATTATCGCTTCGGCCGTCTTTGGGCTTGGTACCATTTGCATCTTTATTAGCTCCTACATGTACGTCATAGACTGCTATCATATCTATGCCGCCTCAGCATTGGCATTCATGACCGTCTCTCGTTACGCAGCGGCCGGTGTAATGACCGTCGTTGGCATTCCATTCTATCGGAACATGGGCGTCCAGTGGACGCTCACAATCCTCGGCTGCATCAGCGCCGCTTTGGTTCCGGTCCCATTCGTCTTCTATTGCTCCGGGCCAACAATCCGGAAATGGAGCAAGTTTGCCGAGAGCCAAGACTCCAAGGTTTAAGTCTGTAGGTAGATACGAGTAGGCAAGGGAACGGGGCCACAGCTGTATCCTAATACACAGTATACAGTTATGATGCATGGGGGAAATACCAGAAACATTATGTATAGTTATTAGACCTTGTATAACGAATAGCTTGACACTTTTTGCGCACTATAAAGCTTAAACATGACTTTCGCGCAACTGGAAATTGTAAGGGAGAAATCTAGAGCGCACCATTTGTTAATTTTAGTGTGTCTGGTAACCAAGTTAAGTAGAATATACGCGTTTTTACTTGATTTGACAAAATAAAATTACTACTATTCTCAAAGAAATTCAACTGCACTACTAGTGACGTACATCACTGACCCAAAGTCCTGGCGACAAGACTCATCAGCCTCTCGGCAATATCAACCGCGAAACCGCCATCGTTAATCTCGCGAGCATCCTCCACCACCCGAATACCACTCTCTTTCAACCCAAATTTCAACGTCTCAAACAGAGCCCCATCGGCACGGGAGTCCGCAAACGGCCCCGACGGAGTCGAAAGGCTGCTCACGCCTCCCATCGGAAGCCAAACTTCCACCATGGAGGCGTCCTTGGCGAATCGACGGAGCTTGTCCACCATAAACACGGCCACGTCAGCACACTCAGTGTCAGAGGTCCGCATGAGAGTAACGTTGGGGTTATGCCTATACAATCTACGATGTTTGTAACACGGCGGAACCGTCTCCAGCGGCCCAAAGTTGACCATGTCCGCCGCGCCAACGGATACAACATTAGGTATGCCCCTTTTCAACGCGGCCTCGAAGCGCTCAGGGCCGGCACGCATGTTCCCGCCAGCGAGAAAATCGCACACCTCGGTCGTGGTGAGGTCCAGGACAGCATCGAGCCCGCCTTGTTCGACGAGCCGTTCCATCGACTTGCCCCCATGACCAGTGGCGTGGAAAACATACACCTCTGCGTCGTGGTGGCTCTCTAGATGGCGCCTGACGGTGTCCACGCATGCGGTCGTGACTCCAAACATTGTGATGCCGACTCTGGTTTTCTGCGTTCCGGCCGTCATGGTGCGTGGGTTGTCGCGCGCCAGTCTCTGTTCGTAGGAGAAGGCCATGCCGGCAATGGCGCCTGCTGCGTTGGAGAGAATCTCGCATAGGAGCCGATTTGTGCCGGCGATGTCGACGACAGAGTACATGAGCGACATGTCTGTTTCTCCGACGACGGGGCCCGTGTCCCCGGATGCGACGGTGCTGACGATGAGCTTGGGAAGGCCGAGAGGGACTGCGTCTCTCATGACGGCGGAGACGATGCTCGTGCCTCCGCTGCCGCCGGCTCCGATGATTCCGTGTATTTTGTGTCTATGTTCTAGGTCGCGGATGTATTTGGACGCGCAGGGAATCACCTCGTCAATTGCTTCGGCGCGGGACCTGGGCGGGACATGGCGGCCGGGTTGGGAATATTGTTCCAGCAGTTGGGAACGAGATATGCTGATGGCACTGTTTGTCATATGCTCTCTACCGCAGTCGATGAGGGTAATATGCGTTGGAAGAGGGAGACATTGAGATATGCTGGCGATGCGCTCGCGAAGATACATGAACTCGTCCTCCTTAGTATCGAGTGTTCCGATAATGACAATGTGAGGCATCTTGAAATGAAATTGAGAAAGAGGTGGATGCGGGGAATGCGGGAGGTGATTTATCTTCTCATCACAGCGAGTGAAATGAATACGGCAACGCCAATGCGGCAATTGCCCACTATGCTGGTGACTGAGATATTTGCGCTTGGTAAATAAAGGCTTATACTAAACGTCACCCAGAGGCAGCGCCGCCATGTCCGCCATGTCCGCGTCCACGATGTCCGCCATCTCCGCCATCGCCGCCATCTCCATTGCCAGCCCAGGTTGTTGGCGCCGCGAGGTCCTTGGGTAAAGAAGCTCAATGTCTACATCATCGACTACGAAGCAAGTACTTAAACCAGCCTGTTTCCACAGATGGAATCATCATGTCCCCCAATCAAACGGCAATAGTTATACGACTTGGCTGTCCTTCTGCATCTCTCCCGTCTCGCATCTAAATTCCGCCCCCCCAACATAACCACCGTCATGAATCGGCACGAAATCATCCAGCGCCTTCGCGGCCAGATAGAGAAGAAGAGGCCGATTGTCGGGGCCGGCGCCGGTATGACAACAGACCACCCCGTCCGATGTATAGAATGCCCTTGACAGCACACTAACTCTTCTCCGCCAAGGAATCGGTCTTTCGGCCAAGGGCATCGAGGCCGGCGGCGGCGACCTGATTGTCATTTACAACAGCGGCCGGTTCCGCATGGCCGGCCGCGGCAGCCTGGCAGGGCTCATGCCCTACAGCAACGCAAACAAGACTGTCGTCGACATGGCGGCCGAGGTTCTCTCCGCCGTCCAGCACACGCCCGTCCTTGCCGGCGTCTGCGGAACCGATCCGTTCGTCAACATGCGCCGCTTCCTCGGCCAACTCCAAGACATGGGCTTTGCAGGCGTGCAAAACTTTCCCACTGTCGGGCTTATAGACGGCAATTTCCGGCTCGGCTTGGAAGAGACGGGCATGGGATACGACAGGGAAGTAGCCATGATTGCGGAAGCCGCACAAATGGGCCTGCTTACCACGCCGTATGTGTTTGATGCCGACGACGCCGTTGCCATGACCCGGGCGGGAGCGGATATCCTCGTCGCGCACATGGGGTTGACTACCTCGGGAAAGATTGGGGCGAGAACAGCAAAGAGTCTCGAGGCGTGCGTTGCCGAGATCCAAGAGATACGGGACGCGGCGGTCGCTATTAGAGAGGATGTTATTGTCTTGTGTCATGGTGGTCCGATCGCAAGGCCAGAGGATGCGCAGTATATTCTCGAAAGGGTCGAGGGCCTTCATGGATTCTATGGTGCTAGTTCTATTGAGAGGCTGCCGGTAGAGGTCGCTATCCAGCAGGTTACTCGGGAATTCAAGGATGTCAACTTGGAATTGGCCAAATAGTAGACGAGCCGACCAGGTACGCAGAGCCACGAAGAGGTAATTTGAATAAATGTCATAATCTGGGGGCCGCTTGCTGAGCATTCGACTATTTTCTTTGTAGTACTCATGTCTATTCTGGACAGATGCAACTTTGGACAACTCATGAAGCAGATGGATCCAGCAGCGCGTCAATTCCACGCCTGGGTTGTTTACACGAAAGTTTCATATTTATATCGAGTATAGGTCTTGTATTGAATTCTGCCTCGTGGCGGTCTAGCTCTGCAAGATATTTCTCCGTAATCCTGGTATTCTGCCGAAATTATCAACTCATCCTTGTCTTATTGTCCTTGTTCAACCACGCATTTTCGTCCGGACATGGCCAATACAGGCCGCCCGAAACATGCCAAGACTCTGGGCGGTCAAGAAAAAAAAAGACGTGGAGCTCTCGTACGCTGGGAAACAGTTGTACCATTCTGTGTTTTCCCGGTAAAAAACATACTTTATAGCCCTCGTGTAAACGTGGGACACCGAGTATTTATAATGTGACTCTAAAAGGCCGTACAACGTGAGCGCGAATAATAAGCTCCGAATCCTCCTCATCGTCCTCACTAACAAACAGCAAGGTTCTCCAGCTCACTAGCCACAGCATCGAGATCACCCCGGTCTCCTGACAGCTGATATTTGCTGCAAGTATTGCCGAGGTTGCTGGGAGGATCGACTTGGGCGCTCGCATCTTGTTGTGGCTGATCTCTTGCTGGAAGATGAATCGTTTCCTTGGCAAATTTGATTCCTTTCTGCAGATCTTCCGTAATCACCGTCTCGGCAGTGGAGAGGAATTCAACTCGGTCGACTCCGATGCTGATATCGTCACCCTGGGTTTTTCCGTTGCCCATTACATCATACTTGATATTTAAGTAGAAACGCAAAAATATAAAAACCCAAATCTATCAAGATTCAAGGTGTATTATATATCTATTTTTTTCTAGTCTCTTATTATTCTTGGCCTGGTACAGCTGCCCAGTGGCTTGTGGAGACTCGCTTACCCAAGAAAATTGTACAGCAGAGGAGTCTGCACAAGCCACTGGGCAGCCAAAGAGAGAGTTGTAATTTTACTTGACTACTCCGTGACAAGCGATATAATAATCCCCCTTGATATTATATAATTTCAAGCATTGAAAAGTTGTACTTGAAACCTGTTTCTATTAGATACTACCCCCTGCTAGGTTACGCATAAAGAATAATTTGAGAGGTAAAGCATAGGCAACAGATACTTGGACGCTTTTGATTTGTAGAGTGGGCCGAATTAAGGTTTGGGTGATGGGCAAAAGTCAAATTACACGGGAGCGCGGCTCCACCCGCGGCCATGCGCATCAAAAGGCCTCACTCATGTCATGCACGTCGGCCCGCCGATGCAGATTCCACAGCCCGGCGGCCGTGACATAAATACCAGGAAGGAACCCGTACGACCAGCATTGTCCTTTGCTATGCCATCATCCAACTTGAACCATTCATTCCTTTAGTCCAACGCCCCGGTGGCCATGAAAATGCCGTCTCTCTTCGCTTCTTCACTGGCGCTGCTCGCCGCTTCTGCTACTGGCGCTGCCGCTGCATGTACTGGTAAAAAAAATTCCACAGGCTACGTCAACGCCGTCTACTTTACCAACTGGTGCGCTTTCCGTGTTCCTTCTATAAGCTTCTTGTGGCAAACGCCCAGACTAACGGCCGCAACAGGGGCACTCACAATGGCACCAACTTCCAGCCCGCCGCGCTGCCCGCGCCGCAAATCTCCCACCTCAACTACGCCTTTCTGAACCTGACCATCAACGGGACCGTGTAAGTCACGTCCAGTCTGCCATCAATGGGTACCCCGGCGACCCGACCAGCTAACCGGCCGCCCACAGCTACTCTGCGGATCCCGTCGCCGACACAGAGAGGCGCTACCCGGGAGACTGTAAGTGCGATCCCACCACTTGTACATAAGTCTGGTACACAAGTATGCATAGTCCAAGTCCAGCTCACGCGGCGCGCAGCCCAGAATAAATCCGACACGGCCAACGTCTACGGCGCCGTCAAGCAGCTGTTCCTGCTCAAAAAGGCCAACCGGCACATGAAGCTGCTCATCTCCATCGGCGGCTGGACGTGGTCGCAGAACCCGGCCTTCGCCACCGTGGCCGCCTCCAACGCCACGCGCCTCACCTTTGCGCGGTCGGCCGTCGAGCTCGTCCGCGACTGGGGCTTCGACGGCATCGACCTCGACTGGGAGTACCCGCAGGACGCCAAGCAGGCCGCCGACATGGTGCTCCTCCTGCAGGCCCTGCGCGACGAGCTCGACGCCTACGCCGCCCGCTCGGCGCCCGGCTACCGCTTCCAGCTGACCATTGCCTCGCCCGCCGGCGCCGCCGCCTACAACAAGCTGCAGCTGGCCAAGCTCGGCGCCATCCTCGACTACGTCCACCTCATGGCCTACGACTTTGCCGGCTCCTGGTCCAAGGCCAGCGGCCACCTCGCCCACCTGTACACCAACCCGCAGCTGGTGAACCGCTCCGCCGACTCGGCCGTCCGCGACTACATCAAGGGCGGCGTCCCGCCCCACAAGCTCGTCCTCGGCATGCCCGTCTACGGCCGCGCCTTTCCCAACACCACCGGCCTCGGCGCGCCCTTCACCCCCACGCCCCCCACCGCCGACAACGAGGCCCCGGATACCTACAACTACAACAAGCTGCCCAAGGCCGGGGCCGTCGAGCTGTACGACGACGTCGCCAAGGCCGTCTACAGCTACGACAACCGCACGCGCGAGCTCATCTCGTACGACACCCCCGCCGTCACGCGCGACAAGGTGGCCTACGTGAAGCGCCTCGGCCTCGGCGGCAGCATGTTCTGGGAGGCGTCGGGCGATCGCAACGGCTCGCAATCCCTCATCGGCACGAGCCGGCACGCCCTGGGCTCGCTCGACTCCTCCAAGAACTTGCTCGACTATCCGGACTCGCGCTATGCCAATATCAGGAACAAGATGGCCTATTCGTAGCTGCTGCTGCTGCTTCCGGTGCGCCTAGTTATACATTCGTTCCATGGCCGAGTCCACATGTGGGAGCGCGGCATTCTTTTCTCTTTCCTGTATACTATTAGTTTGGTGCGGCTATAGACTCTCTTTCAACGCGCACGTCTTGCCATGTTCCCATGCTTCATTCTTGTGACTGTCTAAATAGTTATACAGGACTAAAATAAGTCTTAGTCTCAGCTGTCCATTCGACTGTTGTAGTAAAAGTGCCGACCAGTAAGTACAATAGGGCTTGAATTAAACAAAGAATTCGTTGCTACACCAACACCACTCATGTCAACTCTTGAACTCTTGCCAACGGGCCCTGTGCACGATATCTGGGCGAGGCGAGAGATTCTTGCAAGCTTCGTGGGCAAGACGGGCGTGCCCCCGGGCGTGTTCCAAACCACCCGCCATGTAAAAAACGCCAAACGGCTACTTGCTGCCAATCTGACACTTGTCGGCCAAGAAAACGGAACAAAGATCGGCAAAGGAACCCGCAGTCCTACATATGCACGGCGGGGGATTCATATCACTCAGCCCAGCAGTCATGGTCACATGGCTGTCAGAAAATGTCTTGAAGACCAGTGTGCAGTTTTTCTGCGTCGACTACCGGCTGGCTTCCAAATACCCCTACCCAATACCTCTGGACGATTGCCGGGTTGCCTTGACCTTGGTGTCATGGGCGGGGGTGTAGGGGGTGGCTTGGCTGGAGGACTGACTCTTCTCGCTCGACGTCGTCAGCTACAACCGCAAATTGCGCCCCAGGTTCTTCGCTGTCCATGCTTGACGATCGGAATAAAGAATCTATCCCTGAAGGCGCTGCAACGCTGTGGAATGCTGAGGATCATGTGGCAAGATAGGAGGAAACCATGTTCCTGTACACGCTGCATCGGCACGAGTTGAAGATGCAGCAGGGCTTCCTCCTCTTTATATGGATATTAGCCAGCTCCATCTACTTGCGAAGGAAAAAGTATATTTTGAAAAGTTTCTCGCCGCAAATATGGAGACAGAGTTCCATATCTACTCGGGGTTGCCTCATGCTTTCGAGGGTCTAGCACCGGGCCATTCAGTTGCGAGGGAGATGAAGGAGAAGCGTATCTGACGACTAGGAAAGTTTTTGCAGAGTGTTAAAACAGGTGGACTGTCCAAATCGGTAGCATCATGGAGCTGGGCTGTATTCTGAAACGTCCTAGCTGGAGGAGTTGCATTGATCTACTCATCAATTCTTGGCACCTCGCACGTGGCGTAATCGCTGATCCTTGGCTAGCTTATAGAAGATCCATGCCCCCAGAGCTGGGCCGCCGAAAATAAAAAGTGCAGAAGGGGCGTCACAACCTTGAGCGATAAGCTCCATTTGTCCCAAAGGCTTCCAAACAGCCACATGACAACAACGGTTTCCACCGTGGTACCAACAAGCTCCAGAGCCATGGTAGTATAAAATAATCGAGAGAGCAGTACGTGATTCGAGTTGTGAGTGCGGTAGATGATCATGGCGATGTGAGGCCAGAGTTCGGCCAAAACATCGAAAGTACCTGTGCTCGCGTTAATGGGCTGTGCCGGCAGCGAAACTGAGGGAGAGCGTGGCGGAAGAATCATACCCCAGATGAAGCAAAGAATAAACTCGTACACAGCATCGCTTTGGTGATCAAAGTCGATGCTCATGGCAATGGCTGACTGTGCAATAATGATTGCGCCAACATGGTGAGCGAAACTGATGGGCGAGATATTATCGCGGTAAAAGAGCTCAAAGATGTACATGACGGTAAAGATTTGCGACGAGACAATCAACACGTCTCCAAGAGTCGTCGATGATCCTGGAGAGAAGGGCGTGTGCGGTGTTCCGTAGCCGACAAGAATAGCGAGCAGTGGGTAAGCCGTCACGATGATGAGCAAAATCTTGGTTCCGGCCGCTACGTGATGGTTCACGAAGCTCCGTAATTGAGCATCAGTGAGGTCTTTCAGGACTCGAGGCGAGTAGAACTTGGGAATGACGACGAGGTCGAGGAGGTAGATGCGGATGGCGGCGAGGATGCAGGCAGCAATGGTAAGAATGAGGCCCGAGAAGGGCGCAATTTGCGAAACGAGCTGGTTGACCAGCTGTGCAAGATGCGGACCATGACTGCCGGCGTGCTGATGCATTTTAGGGAGGAGATTGTTGGCAAACGCAGCCGATAGCGAGAGGGTGACGATATGAGGGGGAAAATGGCAGACATTGGGATATTGGGAATGGAGAGAGGCCCCTGGCTCGTGTGCCTCGTGTCCCAAGCTGCGCTGCGTGACGATATTCGGATGTGAGATGCCGAAGCCCCATATTTTGTGCCTGTACCCCTTTTTCTCGAGACTAGGGTCGTCAAGTGGGATGTGAGCTATTGGAGGCAGAAGAAATTTGGTATGCGGAGTAGATGGTGATGAAAGGGTCTAGGTGGCTTGTGATGGCTTCAATGTCAGGAAACAATTGTCCCATGTCTCTGTGAGGGAGGTTCGCTTCCTTTCCACGAGGCGTGCCAAGACAGCCAAGCTTTTTGTTCCTGGATCAGCGGCCAAGACCACCAGTACGGCCCCACATAAAGATGGAGCGAGTCATCCCCTGACAGTTGCTCAAACCGGCTGAGTGTGGCGCAAGTGGCTGGTAACTTCTCTGTCGCACAAAAAATGGGCGTGGCCACGCCACAAGTAGTAATTGTCTGTTAATACCCCCTATATCCTGCGACATTCTCGGGTGGTCAATTTACCGTACACCAGAGCTTGAAAGTTATCACATGATAGCAGGCACCGTACGGAGTAGCTAGATGATAAAAATCCTGTACAAAGATACAAAATAGGGAGATTGGCGGGACGTCAAGCGGTTATATGATTTCAGATGCGACGGGTACGTGCGATTCCTACCGACGAGAATTCACCGATAGCTATACTTGACTGGCGGGCGGCACAGACTGTTCACCGTAGGTCATGCATATAAAAACAAAGAGGGAGTTTTGCTTCTTCAAGCTCGCGTAGTCCATATTAGTCTCCATGTTAAGGCATTGCCAATTTCGATTTAGTCGTATTATAGCCCTTGACGCGATGACAATTCTGACTGCAATACCTGTGCGGCATTGACTGCTTGACCTAACTGCTTAGTTCCCGTTGTAAAATAATGGTATCGCTTATTATTTATTTTTATCCTGGTTTGACAGCCACGACTCACGGCAGTTGTCGGGTTTGAGTGTTAGGCCGTGGCCAAAAGATCCACCAATAGCGGCCCTTCTTGTTCTTGTGAAAGCAACTTGGTCCCTTGCGTGTTTTCCATAGTCCATTCATAATTTTCATAATTTACCGATCCCGTTTACTCGAGCTACTACGCTTCTCAACCATCCAAACATAGTTCTGGAACCACTCGACTATCTCTGCCGGCTTTACAGCAAAAATAATTGTAGCCGTCGAGCCGCCTAGTCGTGCCCTCGATCTAGGCCACCTTCTTTTCCTTAATACCAAGAGCATCAAAACTCTATTAAAGAGTCCTTGCGGACTTGCGCAAAGAGAGTCGAGACGGTAATATTCTTGGCCAGCGAGATTGGTGTCAGCCCTTTCAAGCGGAAGCCAGTCAACTCGCGGATCCGCTTATCAAAAGCCCGCACGATTGCGGAAACATCGAGGCTGGCATGAACGGCGCCTTTTTCCACGAAGGCGTGTCCAGAGAAGGCCTGCAGCAGTATGGGGGTCTTCATGTCCTTCCTAAGCACTGGAAATAAGTATTATTTCTAGAAGATTTTTAATTTATTCAGTCTGTCTTTTCCTTTCATGTCACATTTGACTTTTTCCTAGGGCGTATTGTCACGATGTTTACTTGTCTTGACTTTATTATAACACGTTAGTACCAACGTTCTATTCCAGGAGTCTCTATGCCTCGAATTCATGGATTATTCATTCTGACTTGAAGGATCAACCCTTTCTGTCTAAAAGAGTCGGCGCGGCAGGGAGCCAGATTTGGCATCCTTCGTGTTGTTATTTCTTTTTAAAAGAGAGCATGTGGCTGTCGTTCAAGCTTCTATACTACTATTCTTTAAATGCGATTTTACCATCACCGGTAGGATAATCCCCAGCACTAGGGTATAATGGAGACGAGCGTCGCCGACTAGGAATAGGCGGCTTATTTCCCGTCTCGGTTCCATTACCACTCGGGATATTGGGAGGAGGCTGCCCATTTCCAGTCTCGGTGCCACCGCCCTTTTCTAACTGTTCAGCGTATTGCTCCAATTGCTTCGCGTAGTCTCGTAACATCTGGGCTTGTTGCTTGGCGGCAGTATCCTCTCCAGCGGGGGTTCTCCTGGCAAGCTCGACCCTGGGGCCACCTCTAATTCTAATATGGGATGACGCAAAGGCAGAGGTGGCGACTTGAAAGAGTTTGCGTCAGTAGTTGGTTTCAGTCATGCGACACGATATGGCGGCGCATCCAACGCACACAAAGAGACGGAGAGGACTCAGAAACAAGAGGATATACGTACAGGCCACAAGTGTCACCGTAGCGATGCGAACCATTTTTCATGTCCTTTTAGGGTCCCTTTGAATTCTATAAAATGGAAAGGAAATGATATTGCAAAGGTCCGAACAGAGACTATAATACAGACTAGGGAATCAATAAGTGTAGAGGCCTAGCTGTTATAGCATGGAGAGGTGTAGCGTCCATTTCTATTAGATATGGCCGCCCTTTTATACTCAACCTACTAGCTTTCCACTCTACAGCCGCGAGCATTGTGCAGGGCTAGCCCATCGTTATTCCGTGCATAAATTCAATGCTGCGTGATACAAACGATGGCGATGAGTCAGTATCATGTACCGTGGCAGTGCCATGCATACCATTGATACGATTCAAGTTGAGACACAGCCCGCTAGTGGCTGGTTCGTCATTGCCACGGCTGTCAATGCAGATAAAAGATTACCAAGTAACTGGAGAGCCTCACGAGTCGTGAAGGTCCCAGCTCTTGTAAAGTCTGAAACAGGACGGCCCACTCGCTTGCCTTCCAGCCATCGGCATGTCCCAAGCCCTCGGTATGATGAGGAGGAAGGGGTGATGGTAGTATAGCAAGCTGTATACTTGTCTACAGTAAGCATGTAATCCATCCTTTTAGAAAAGAAGGTTTTGAGCTAGTAAACATGTTCTATAACCTACTCTTTCGGAAGGGACTCGCATAAAGGTATTTCAGGGTGTCCCGTTGTCGACTGGGACATGTGGCATTACATGAAACACGATTCCATTATAAGCTTATAACTGTGACTCGCAGCCAGGTGGAGCTTAAAGTACTTGTGGCATGATGCATTGCCGTCACACAGCCTCAATTCCAAGCGAATCCATTATACGCATTTCCACGAACTAGTCGACATGACTTGTGCATCTATGCCTTATGCTAAGCATGTGTTGGTTACTTTAAAGGTTCATGCTGCCATCGTGCAACAATAGACAGCACACCAAAAAGATGAAACGTTTACTCTATCAAGCTGAACCAGCTGTACCCTACTCTTCTCGCCATAGGTACACAATGACCTCGGATTACGCCTTTTGGTGTTGCGCTACTTGATTTGACAAGGCCACTTCCTCGCTAACACCCAGCATTAGTATATCTACATCCTCCATTTGAGAGCTCTTGGACTCTCGTCAATTCTGAAACCACACACTCATCTTCGAGATCAAATAATCTCTTTCATTCGTAGCTACGATTTTAGTATAACTAGCTGCCGGATATAAGTCGCGCTTGATCTTGTCTAAAAGATACTATAATCAACGTGCTCAGTAAACCCCATGAATTAAAGTAGATACCTAAGCCATCATTCCTTACTATCCCTGTTCAAGCCGCAGGAAAGTCTAATAGTTATAACATTGCCTGACTCGCATCCGATCACAATGGTAGATCCTGACACCGCCCAGCAGCAAGGACGAAATTCCACTGGTATCCGAAGTGTATTTTCTCCATTGAACGTGATCCAGGATCCATCCTTGCTAATGCTATAGGCGGCGTAAAGTTCAGGTGGAGAAATATTTCGAGCATCTATACAACATGACACAGAAGGCGTATCACGTATAGTAAAAATGCCGTGAGTAGTCAGTAAACGCGTAATGTCTGCTGCAAATGACAAAGCATCGGTTGTAATGCCAATTCTGATTTCCTCCGTGCATTCGCCGGTCTCCACGCTCCATATACGTATCATCTTACCGTTACTGAGGCCATGAGTATTGGATCGCATGAGAGGCAGCCGAGGTTATCCAGCTACTATAGCCCGTGACAGATTGCTTACACTTTCCCATATCCACACACCGAATTTGTACTATCCCGTTAGTAGAGCCCGAGGCCACGAGAGTTGAGTCGTGTGAGAAGGCTATTGTGTTCACTGCACCGCTCGGGCCTTGGGGGCATTCAAGGATCTGCGTGTACTCGCCCTTATTCACATGCCAGATGACTATTATGCCATCTATTGAGGCATCCACGAGCGCTAAATCTTGTGAAAAGGCGATTGTCTTCACCGCACCGCTGTTGCCCCTAGGGTATTTCAGGGTTTGTGTGCACTCGCCCGTATTCACACGCCAGATTAACATCTTGTCGTTCGAAGCAGAGGCCACAAGCTTTGAATCGTGTGAGAAGGCCACCGAGTTAACCAAACTTCTATGGCCTTTTAGAGCCTGTATACACTCGCCTGTAGCCGTACACCAAATTCCAATAATCTTATCATCAGAGACTGAGGCTATGAGTGCGGAGTCATGCGAGAAGGCTATCGAGCTCACCCAGCCACCATGATCTTTTAGAGTCTGCATACAGTCGCTCGTGCTTATACGCCAGATTCGTATCATCTTATCGTTGGAGCCAGAAGCTACATGTGTTGAATCGTGAGAGGAGGTTGTAGAGTTCACCACGTTTCTGTGGCCTTTTGGAGTCTGTATGCACTCGCCTGTGTCTACGTGACAGATGCACACCATGTCGCCAGATGCTGAGGCAATAAGGGTTAAATCATGTGAGAAGGCGACCAAGTTCACCCAGTTATCATGGCACTTGAGAGTCTGTACACATTGGCTCATGTCCGCGCGCCAGATTCGTACCGGTGTCGTCATTGGACGCCGAGGCAATGAGCTTTGAGTCGTGGGAGAAAGCCACCGAATTCACCGCGGCACCATGATCTTCCAGAGTATGCAGGTATTGGGCCCAAACACTCTCTGTTTTAGGCTCAAGCAGTATCCAGCTGGGAATTTGGGTTTCAAATATCAACCGCACCGTACTCTTGTTTGGCGCGAATGCGAGTAGCGAGGGATACATTTGAAGAGGAGCCGCGTCAATAGCTCAGATGCCCGCAAGAATAAATCGAAAAGCGTCATCAACTAAGTCTAGAAACTGGGTATGTTCTTGAAGCTACTTGAAAGTTGACTAAATTATATATTACTAATCGTATACCTTCTTAATCTACCTTAGAAAATGCTTATAACGCCGTGATTAGTCGAACGCTCTCCGAAGCTCTCCCTAGGATACGTAATGCTTCAATCCAATGGAGAATATGGTGGGTAAGAAAGTCATAGACTTGTTCGCTAAATAGACAGTGGTTTCAGCCTCTTGGAGATGATATGCCCAGTATAGACAGGCATATTGTGCCTCTGGCGCAAGGCAGACGTTTACTTTCTGGGCACAAATTGTAGATCGGGGTGTGCCGGGAGCTTGAACGCCACAGATATCTCGTCGAAGATGGCACATCACACGCATACAGCCAATAGTCATCTCTTTGTGGGCTTTTCTTTTTTCAATCCAGAAGAGGTTCTTTCCGCGCTTATCAGGGTCTAATGAGAAATCGCGAAAGAATAGATGAAGCTACCTTACTGCTGACTGTGCTGATGGCGGAATGCTTAACACTGAATGCAGCATGTCTAATCTGTCATAAATGTTTTCGCGTCGAATGTCAATAATCTGTGCCAATGCAGATGTCGATAATGGATCTGCGAGTACGATGATGGCGCCGACGATGCGTCGAAATTCCTGAAGAACCCTGTCCCGACGCATGTTGGACAGTCCCATGATGATTTTATTCAGGACAGGTAGATACGTCGCATCTAGTTGTGATATGTCACTACCTATGTGTAGAACCTCCTACAGCTGGCGGTCGGGGTTGGCGTCGTTGCGATCAGCGATAAAGCAGCATACGGTAGCTGCGAAAATAAACAGCGGGCTCGCCATCCGAACCAGTAACTCAATAGTCGATTGGCCAGGCCAGGATTCTGGTAACTTTCTATCCTCCTGAACCGAAGCATTGTATTCGTCTCGGATATTTGCAAGCTCGTGCTCTAAAAATGCTGATATATCGTGCTCAACCATGGTTTCATGTATTTGATGGAGTACTAGGTCCTGATATGTTCCCTCAATCCTACTAAACTCAAGTCTTATTAGCAGTTCTAGCCGGCTGGTTAAGAAAATTCGTAGCCCCGCGGCCTCCAACATATCAGGACGAGAGAAAAGATGAATTAAAAGCCGAATATCATCCTGTCCTTTGCATTCATCTTGTGCGTCGACAACGACAACGGTGGGATCATTCCTGATCTCTGGCGCAATCCTGGATAAAGGTTTCAAGATAAGCCTATCGAATTGTTCTCGCATTGCCTTTCTCAGGATGGCTGAGTCGGCATCAATAGCATTCTTCATGTGGAGAGAGATGGCTGGCTTTCTCGCAATGAGATCCGCCGCAATTATTGAGAAGAACTTATTCAGGTCCCCTCTATCAGCTTCCCCCCTTTAAAAGAAAAAGCTGGCTCCAATGCGATACCCTTTAGTGAAGTTTTGGGCAACCGTACGGGCTATGCTTGACTTCCCAGTCCCTGCCATGTCGTTCAGCCAGAAGATTATTGGGGTCCGCAGGCCATGCTGAAATTTGTTGGAGGAGATCTACTCGGGTATTTTACAGGCAAATTCGGTCATGTTCTTCCTCGCGGGAGTCAAAAGAGGCTCCTTTGGCAATTGGGAGGCGGTCGAGAACAGTCTTTCGATCAATTTCGACAAGATTATTACTGTTACCAGTCAATTAGTGCTTTTCCCTGGCAGTATTACTATGGAGAGGTTTCGTAGTACGTCTGGTCAACTCGCAAAGCCAAATGCATGGTTCGCGTACATCTTTCAAGATCTTGGACGATATCCTCGACGCCTTTGCTTTGGAAGGGCCATTTCAAGGTTTGAGATCCAAGCCATGTGATTGCCTGACGGACTGTTTTCGGTCGAAGTTTGTCATGTAACTGGTGCAGTCTTAATTGGCAGTCCTGGATGGCAATGGATAGCTGTTGAAAAGCCTCGAGCTTTGCACGATGTGGCCCATTGATGAGCTGTTGAATGCGCTTCGAGGCATGCTCGAGGTTCGCAACTTCTCTGCGTAGTCTAGAGGTGTCATCCCTCACTTTTTTGACGTCATTGAACTACTGGAAGCACAGCAAGGCAACCTTGTGTGGACAAATCAGCGATGGCGAGGACACTCGAAGCCCCCGAGAGACCTTCCATTATTGATAAAGTGTCTGGTGGTATTGACGGTACGCAGAGTAAAGGGCTTCAACCCCACGATCTTTGGGTATTTGGATAATATGTCAAAGCCTGATGAGGCTGTCGATTTGGTCGGATACATAATATTCAGCCACGTAGCACCGCATTAGGCCGGGTTGTGCTGCGACGGTACTTCTTTGGTTCCAAGTGCCGAGAGGAAACTTGCTGTAGCTTTGTCTTATTTGTTGTCAACCACTTCCGCCAGACTGTCTGCTTATCCAAGCCATCGTTGAAGCCCGCCAATGCTATTCATTCCATTTTCGTCATGTGCAGCATTATGATCACTCTACACTATAGGATCACGTAATATATTTTTAGCTTTTGGGTGTGTTGTAATGCATGTACCCTGTGGGCATGTGGTCAGTCTAGGGTACTACCATGGCATACCTGCAAGACGGAATACCAAACATTTATAAATCAATCAAAGTCGTCATGTGATCACAGCAACACGAGCTACGATGGTTAAAAGCCATTTCATCTTCCGTAGTATAGTGGTCAGTATGCAAGCTTGTCACGCTTGAGACCCGGGTTCAATTCCCGGCGGGAGAGAGACCCTTTCAAGCTGTTCTTTTTTTGCAATTTTACAAATTGTGCACATCCTTTAAAGAGTTCTTGAACGAACCGCTTTTTTCTTTTGTCCAGCTAAAAAAGGGGTGCAGCTGGTAGTCATGGCGATAATTAAATCAGGCACTGGATGGGGCGGTCGCCACGAAAGTCGTTGTCAGCATGCAAGCTTGACGGCCTCACTCTGCTCCGTACGCTTCATGTAGCTCCTAGGTTTGAATCGCGAGTTGGCTCCACCGCATTAGGATTGTAACGGCTGTACTACCATTGGTTGGTTATTTGTTTTCCCGCGGTCTGTCTGTCCCTACGCTTCCCTGGCAGTCAGCCACAGATGCTGGTGTTCGCTTACCCTAGGGACCAACGTGAATTCACTGTGTGCGAGGCAATTGATATAAAATAACATTTGAAAGCTTTTCCGTTTTGCGACAGCTCGCCTTGTCCTGGCAGAGATGGGGGCCACTCTTATCCTATCTTGGGAGGTTGGTATCGGGAGCAACCCGATGGATTCGTTTGAGATTCGAGACATTGAACACCGTCCAGACATGGTTTGAAATCAACCCGAGGATCGACGCCTCACGATCAAACTACACCGAGACACACACAGCTCAAGAAACTGTTTTAGCGCAGAAGAAACCTCCGCACCAATTAACATCAACAGTCGGCGGCGCCAATCATACCACACGATAATGGCGGTTGGGCTTAGGGGAAGCAGTGAATGAAGCGGCAGACGCTGTGACGGATGGGTGAAGAGACCCTTGAGTCTCTCCCTCATTTGAAGTCCTACATGAACATTTGAATCGACCGATTGACCAGGTCATCATAAGCCGGAAGAGTACCTTGTGGTGTAAAATGCCGTCATCTTGAGCTGCTGAATAAGTTGGTCCAGAAATTATCACGATAGTTAGGAAATGAGTATACGTCCGTCGGCAAGGGATAGCCGGCGTTTTGAGGACGTCCTTCTTGTGCCGAGCTATGCTATCTGAGGTATGAGAAGAGGCGTGTTTTGTAATGGCTACAATCTCTTGAGGCCAGATGGCCAGATTAGGTTTTGACCAGCCCGTGATAGCAAACCCGTTATCCGTGCGCGATGGGTAGCTCATAGCGCAAGGCTCCCTGTTAGACTTTTTCTGAAACAAAAAAACTTTGCATTTCAGAATTACTGGTATTTGAAACTGGCCATGGTGAAAATATCGACCTTTTCTCACTCCGCGTGTTGATGCGGTCGGCCTGGCCCGCTCGCAAAGGGTCGTTCCGATGGATGCGGTCAAATCAAGGCGAATGAATGACGGCCTCGAGAGCCCAAAAAGGGCCAAGCCGAGAGCCGCCTGTTCCAGCGGAATCATAATAGTAGTACTAATAAAAAACAAGCCGCAGCATCACACCACATCGGACTCCGTTTCGCCCTGCAAGGCGATAATAAATATGGCTTCACGACATGTTGTGCGGTGTTTGTGCCAAGTAGGTGAGGTGGCTGCCGCCAAGCGATGGCCCTCATCACAATACGACAACTGTACTCCGCACACACAAAGTATGGCCGACGATTGGACTGTAAGGGCATGGGACAAGAAATAGCATTCGGACGCCCTCCACCAATAGCTTGTTCCGTCCCACGGCGTACCTGCAGCTATGGCGGTGTTAATTACGCGTCCCCGTCCGTTATCAACGAAAGGCTGCACATTCAACGTCGCGCTTTGCTCTCAAAGGCCAAAAAGTGCGGTTGGTCGTGTGCTCTTGATCATGGCAAAAGGCGGAGGCCGGGTTCATGGGCGTTTGATTGACGGAAACGATGAAACAATGGAATCCGTTGGATGCTCATCAACTGACAGATCCAACAAATACTACCAGACTCCGACGTACTTGGCCAAGTATTTCCCGTGAGGCCCGCTGGGTGGTCAGAGCTAATCATGGTGGACGCGCCAACAGGGGTTGGTTCTCGGCAGGTGACAGTCGTGACATGTACGTACATACGTAACTTACATAGTACAATTGCCTTCGCCTGTTGAGCCAGAAATGGCACAAAAGAGCCGGGGATTGGAGATGCATTTTTGATGGCTGGAGCATGATTGCCCTCGCGAGCCGTGACATCGGGAGTTGGTGTGCATGTGGGCTGTGGAAGACGGAAAGAGCGACCGAGGAACCTCCTATCCGAATCTCCGCATCGCTCACCAAGACATGGCACCACATTCCTGAGCTCGACGTCGCCTCTGCTTCCGACGAACCGCCCCTCGCCCAGATCCTGTCTGGTGTTCCTGTCTGGTGTTCCTGGCCGCAGCCCTTGACCATGAGAACCTCCCGCTACCCCCGTCAGTCCTGTCCGTGTTTGGCCTTCTCGCAGAGTCCTCTCCTGCCTCTCCTGCCTCTCCTGCGCCGCTGCCCACCATCTTTATTGCGTGAAGCCAGTGCCACCACTCGATCAAGGTCTGGAAGCCAGGAGCCGCCCCTTGTCCTCCGCAAGGTTTAGAAGCTGCGCCAATTCTGCACTCCACAAGAGGGCCTAATTTAGCAATCTATATTGGCTTCAAAGTTGCAATACTACCGGACTAGTAGCAACGGCGCTTCCACCTAGCGCCAGGGGTCTCGCCAGCCGTGCTCTCACTGCCCTTCTTCCCGGTTGGTGGCTTGATGGCCCTGGAGCGTCGAGCGGCGGGGGGCCGGAAAGCCTCGACAGAAATCGATGCCACACGACGGGAATGCTCATATGTTGTATCGAGTACGGAGGACACCCACTCCATGCTCGTGGACAAGTGCCTAGGCCGAGCGAGTACGTCGACGGGTACCCTGTTGATATGTCTCCCTCGCCCATGCGCCCATCGTCGCCCACCTCGCCCCGTGCTTCGACCAGGTATCCCGTTCTTTGTCCGCGTTTGCCTTCCGTCATTGTTCTGCTACTAATAGTTTAGAACCTCCACAGGCTGAGAAGGTTCTCGTCCTTCTCTCGTACAGTGTCGCCCTCACCCTGGTAGTTTCTCTCATCAACATCGCATGGGGGTGGAGGCTGAATCAGCACCGCTTTCTTGGGCCCTGCCGCGCTTATCCCACCCGCTGTTGTCTCACTCCTTTCACAATCTTTCAATCGCAAGAGTGGCATATTACCGTAGCTCTCTCCCACATTCGAAGCTCGAGCGCCTTTTCGCTGTCGACGGATAAGGACGCATCTGCCCAAGTGGCTCGACAAAGGAGGATGGCATTTCGCCCCCCTGTCCTTTGAGACTGGCCCTCTGCATGTAGCTGTTGCGTCACCCACGGCTGCGCGAGTGTAGCTTGCGAATTCAATCCTGGACCCGGATAGAACAGACCGCCCTCTACATACCCCGAGGAAAACGGCTGGTCCCGTCCAATATTTTCTTGATGAGCTCCTTATCTAGCATTACCATGACGAGTACGCAGCTACCGCCGCTCAATTTCGGAGCAGGCGGTCTTCGCATTTCCCTATTCTCACCTACACTTCCCGAGCCTTTTGTCGAAACCGAAGCGCCTCATCCGGACCAGGACAAGTCGGAAAAAGGAGAAGAATTAGAACAAACCGAATTGACACAACCACCCCTGACTCCTCATAATATACCTATTCATCCGATCCCAGCTCTCCAAGAGGCATTCTCCGAGTCGCTAGATGAAGCAACAAACGGGGTCCCAGGAGACAAGCCAAAGCTCAGAGAGTTGGATGCCCGAGGACGTCGAGAGGCCCTAATCGCCCAGGATCGAGGCGACGATCCATTCGACGCGAAATGGCGCCTTCGACCCGGCCAAAATCAACACGAACTCATCAAGCTGATTGGGCAAATATCCTTTGGCGTGTATCTCCTGCTCAATGGCATGGCCAACAGCAATGCTCAAGTCGTCAATATTCTGCAAGGTCATATTGACGAAGTCGATGAGTTTTTAGAAGTTGCACTCGAGGACCTCGGGCAGGCAATCGATGATTTGAATGAGCGCATAGAACACTTGAAACTCCCACTGGCCAATGTTCAGGTGTTTGAAGAGCTCCTCGAAGATCGAAACTTCCGTCTTGAGATTATCGACGGCAATGAAAAAATTGACCACGTGCTTTCCAGAACGAATGCGGCCCTGAAGCAGTGGGATGAGGATATCGAGGCTGGATTGCAATCAACCGCCGCATTTACTAGCTGGCTTCACGACGAAGAAGATGCAACCTGGAGAATGGAGCGTCCTGACGTGGCCGATATATTCGACGCCATGAAGGGCAATACGGAGGGTTGGTTAAGTGCCTTTGACGATATGAGTGATCGTGTACAAGAAGCTAGTAATGTCATTGTGCGACTCTCAACCATTATCAGCGAGATGGAGAAGAAGGCCGGAGAAGTCAGTCGTAGGACTTGGGTAAGTTTGCCGCAAAAAGAACTCGCAGAAACGAGGCGCTACTGCTAACGGTGGTCTCTAGGCAAATATCCAGCCCTTTTCCGCTCCCTCTTCCAGTTCTCAAGCACCAAACGACACAACCAAGTCTGTATCTTCATCGAGGCAGTCCCGCAACCTACCACTGCGGCAACACCAGCATCAGTCCAGTGTTCAGAGTGTTGCGACCTCGACGAGAAGCGCGAGCACCATTGGTCTTGACTTGGGGGAAGAATTCCCTCTTCCCGGTGGACTCCCCCTACTTCCTCCTCATCGCTCCCCTCTCCGCCGTACTCCTGGCGATCATTCTCGTACGCAGACACCTACACAATCTGCTCCTCAGTCAAAGGCGGCGAGCAAACGAGCGGATGCACCCAGCCCAAGCCCATCGGCGAGCGAGGAACCACTGTATGTACTCCAGCCTCGCACATATACCCCCCAACCCCAGGAACCTTCACCATCCCCTGCATTAAAGCCAGCCGGGACCTCTTCACCGAAACCTCAAGACCCAACACAATCCCGAGACAATGCGCTTGGTATCGATGGCCAGGGGGCTCCACAGGCCAGGTCCTCCATTGTCCCCCAAGTATCCCAAAAGACGAACTCCCCAGACACGATGCAGATTCCGCCGAGGCCTGTCCGGCCGCCATCGCCTGGCCTTGGAACACCTCGAACCACCCATTCGAACCCCTTGGATTCAGCGTACGGCTCGGACTCAGAATCCATCACCCAACGGGCGGCATCGCGGGCTGGCTCAGACGTTGGAAGATCTCCTGCTCGGCCACACATTACGCACTCGCCTCGATCAGACCACCAGCAGTACTATCGTCCCGTGCGTGCATCACCACACTCAGCACTGCAGCAGCGGCCTCACACTTCTGTCGGGTCTCGTGGGTCTTACATGCATCTGCGCAGTCAGCCATCCGCTATCGGTGGCATGAGCACTCTGAGCAACGTAACAAATGCAGTATATGATGATGATGACAGAACCCAGTCCTCGGGCTCAAACACGACAGGACCAACGCTCCGGAAGAAGAAGAGTGCTTTTGGCTGGTTTAAGAAGGCATTCAGCTTAGATGAAGAGGAGAGGGCGGCATTTGAAGCACGCAAGGCAACGGAATATCGGGATCGCTATTATGATCCCAACAGTCCCAAATTTATTGATGGGCGAAGGATAAGGTAGCTCGACTGTCTTATCTAGATACGCCTACACAAATCTACCTCACGGGCGAGGTCTCGACTGCTTTCCATTCATTTTTTAACTCGCAAACCACTACATATTTATTGGATACATTTAGCGAACTCGCAGAAAGCGACTTGACGATACCATCTAGCAGCTCATACTACGGACATGATGTTGATAAGCTTCGAAATGGAGCTATTGGCCGGTCATGTCTCTCTTTTACAGTTTTTTTTTCTTGGCTTGGTTTCCTAACAAGACGGCATTTTTGGGATATCATTTACATATATATACGACAGGTGGGATTGGGCGGTAAAAATGCGCTTGCGTCCTGCGGTTTGGAATATATAATTAGGAATTTCAATTCAGTGTATAAACTTATGCCAAGACAATACCAGGCCTTGCCTCTCCTTTTTATTTAAAATTTCTTACAGTCCGGCATATAATATTTCATCACTAAATGGCAACTAAATATAACATGGCTCAACTGTACTCACATCTTGGCTCGTCCATGGCCCTTGATCCGTCCGCCTCCCCCGGCCGGTGGCACGTCACTCGCCCACGCCGTAACTGCGCACTCGGCTAAAGAAGAATGCTTTATCGTGCTTGAGCGTAAACTCGGCCCAGTCGTCCGTCAGTCTATTGTAGCTAAAGAAGCTCCTCCACACGAGCTTATTATTCCGCGCGGCCTTGCCGGCCGTGCGAAGCGACAGGTCCATCCTGAACATGTACTTGGGGTCGACGCCCTCGGTCTCGACCGTCACGTCGCCCTCGCGCAGCTGCTCGTCGTCCTCCTCGCCGCGGGGGGGACCGGCCTGCTCGGCGTCCATGTCGCCCCCCGCGCCGGGGGACAGCCGCCACCGGCCCTTGTAGGCGCGCTGCATGGCCGCCGACGGCAGGTGCGCGTGGGCGTTGTCGCCGTCCCGGTGCAGGCGCAGCAGGTCCCCGGTCAGGTGGTGCACGACGTGGGTGGGCTCCAGCGTCGTCAGGAGGCTGATGGCGGTGCCGTCGCGGAAGAAGCGCAGGTACCGGTAGTACGTGACGATGTGAATCGGCGCGCCGCCCCAGGTGGCCTGGTTGGTGGACGCCTGCCCCGAGCGCACATAGTTGACGGTGCTGATGTAGCACCCGTTGAAGCGGATCCGGGGCCGGCCGCGGAACATGGCCCTCCAGGAGGCGTAGGGGACGGGCACGAGGGACGCCGTGGCGGCTGCGTCCTCGGTCGTCGTGCCGGCGGGCCCGTCGTCCTCGTCGAGGGCTTCCCATTCCACCGTCTTGCTCCAGCGGCGGTGCATCGCTGCGAAGCCGAACCGCGCGCCGAGGCAGACGTGGCGCCATGTGCGCTCCTCGGTGGCGACTAGGTACGCGAGGGGTTTGCAGACGAGCGAGAGGCGCGCAAAGTCGCCTACGTCGAGGGCCGCCACGTCCTGCATGATGTGGACGAGGAGCTCGCTGGGGAGGCAGGAGAGGGGGCACGGCGCGGGGGGTGTGCCGTCTGTTTCGGGGGGCGCTGCTTCGATTTGGAGGCCGGCAAAGCTGGCGATGAGGTCTTTGATGGGGAGTACGACGGGTGCGTCGCCTCCTGCGGGCGTGGCGTCTGTTGATGTGATTTGCGTTGATGACGCTGTGGGTGCGCTTTGAGGTTGTTTATGCTGTGGGAAGTGCTTCTCGCGATAGCGGCGATGCACGCCGTGGTCCATCTATATTCGTCAGAGCCATGTACTGTGATGCGCAATGATTTTCTCTTCCTTGGACTTACTCTGTAAGCTTTCCGGTATAGTTTCAGACTATCGCCCATGTTGCCCAGGGCTTCCTTCTCCATGGCCTCCTCGTAGTGATCCAGCGCCGAAACGAGCTCCCTCTGAGGCGGCATACGGACCGACCCATCAATGGTGTTACCCGAGGGTTCAGGGCTATCGTCGAAGGATCGGCCATGGAGGTACTCGTCTTCCTCTTCAGCTGCCGGAGGTGCCTTTCTACTCTTTGCAGGCGAGGGCCGGCGCGCCATGGACTTCCTTGGAGGAGGGGGAGCAGTTGAGGCTGATGGGACAGAGTTGCGCGGTTGGGGTTGAGTGCTTTGCTCGCCCCTCTTGGTGCGCACTTCGGACAGCCATTGCTGTCTAAAGGACTCGAGCTCTGGGCCCAGCCCGTTTGATTCTTCCATGTTGTCTGTGAGATGGTGTGGCAGGTGTCGACTTGGACGTTTGGCTCCAAAGCCCGGTAGGGCCGAGTGAGGGAGACTTGAGTTATCGCAGTGTGAATGTGATACGGAGGAGAAAAATTGGGAGGGGTGAGGGATCAATGGTCTTGGGGACTAGGAGTATCGGATTACTTTTCTGAGGCGGGCCATGATGTAGGCTAGTGTCCCTAGATTATTTGATGTTTTGATGAGGTTGAGTTGCGGTGATGCAATGTATTAGTTCTGCTCCGTGATGACTACACTCGGTCATGGCCGCTTCCTGATTGGGTGAGCGCTTGTGCTTACCACAGCGGGCTGGTGGCCGAATTGCCAACGGTTGACTATACACTCACTGGGTGCTAGCAATACAGGGCAGACGGATGAGGCGCGGATAGTTGGTGGCTGGATGGCCATTTTGGTTGCCCGAAACAAGGACAAAATGTTTAATGTAGATTGCATTGTTGGCTGGTACTGGGTTTGCACTCAGAGATTTGATGACTAAACTCAGCTGTTCATGGGCATCGGCCCGAAATATCCCTCTTTACAATTCTGTTAGATAACTACGCAGGTAGTTATAAAACCCTCGTCATGCCTTTGTTAGTTTTCACCTTGGGCACAGCATGTGCACTGATAAAAAGGTATTCGGGTGCTGTGCGGGTTTTGCGTAGCGCTGGGTAGTCAAGTGGATGTACGGAGTACCAAATGTCATAACATCTATTTTGATTACCGATCCCAAAACGCCAAGTAGAAAGTATGCTCCGCGGCAGGCCACGACAAGTCAGACGAGGCGCGGTAGATGCCCTAAACACGCCAGATCCCGTGGTTCGTACAGATGCCCAAATACCACACACCTGAGCCGAGCCGAGCAGCGACAACGCAAATTTCGCCAACCGTCACACTGCCCCCCTAGTATTTAATCCATATCCATCTCATTGTCCCCGTCACCCTCAATACCGCCGTCAACCCGTACCCTGAGCCTCTTCTTCTCACCGCCAAACAACTTTTTGTCGTGCTTGGCGCTTTGCAAGTGCTCGGCAGCCAACTCCTCCACATCGAGACCCTGCTCGGCAGCCAGTTCCTCGAGACGGCGTTTCTCGCTGCCACGCATCCGGGGCAGCAGGTGTTCGTTCTTGGCGACCAGCTCCCGGGCGGCGGTGAGTTCGCGCTCGCGCTTGCCAGCCATGCGCTTCCTGTAGAAGACACGTTCGCGACGGGCACGAATCTCGCTGATGCGCTGCATGGCTCCCAATGTCTTCTGGACGAGGTCGCGGTTGTAGCGGACGGGTTCGTTGCGGCGGGCGCCGAAGAGGAGGGTGCTGTCGACAACCATTTCCTTGCCGGCGTTCTTGCGGTAGGCCTTTGTCCACTTGAGCTTGCGGGGGTTACGCTTCATCTTGAAGTTTTTGTGGCATTTTGACCTTGGGTTTTGTTAAAAAGGAAAAAAAAAAAAGCCGTGGCTCTGCGCACTGGGGTAAGGGTACTCACCTGCAGAAGCGAAATGCTTTGGCTAAAGGGGATTCGGGCGTTAGCGAAGACGGGCGTATTTTGCCCTCGTGCAAAAGAGGGCTGGAAGGCAACACGTACAGTCACTTCTTATAAATGTTATCCCCTTGCTGGGATAGCTAGGTCTGCCGCAGAAATAACAAGGCTCAATACTGTGCGTGGGTTAGAATCGAGTCCAATTCATCTGCGTTTCATGAGAGCAGAAGCGAGCCTTACCGCATCGTGAAGGATTTTGGATAGAATGCAGGCCTGTATGTTGGTGTTGACCACTGGCAATCTTTCTTTTGCCTGGCAGCCTTCCAGTTGAAGACCACACTTGCTGGATTGTTTGCGACGAAGACCTTTACCCCGAGATGGCCGAGGCTCGCTACAACGATCGCAATGAGGCACGTATCGGTCAAACTCGAGTTATCAAATAACTTTTTTTATTTTTGGCTTAGTCAGGATCTAGGGCCCCGCCTCCGATTTTTTGCTGAGATAATCTTATCGATACGTCCAGGTCCTCAATGTTGCCTTGTGGAGAATGGAGTCATCGATTTCATACACCGGCCAATCATGACTAGCCGTCACACACGGCAACCTGCGGCATGTGCCATGGACTGCCCTGTGAACGTCAGCCAAACGAGCTCGACCCGATTTTTTGCTCCGGCTACGGGGGGCAAATCCCCCAAATTCTGGTCTCCTGTGGAAGCCGTCTCGGAGTTGTTGGCTGTTACGTACTTGACTTCAATCGTCTATGATCTCCATTCCCCCTCACCCAACTTCTGACCCCATTTTCATATTTTCACTCTTCTTCTGACAGAGAGGGCCATCTTTTTTATTATTGCTGTTTGCAAGGAACTGGCTCTGCTCTAATTGCCGAGCCTGTGACCTCTGCAGCAGCGCTCGATTTTCTCCGAGATTACCGGGCGATAGCCCGAGAGCCCACCATGACTTCAATCACGACCTTCAATTCTGGCAGCCAAAATTACGACAGACTGCTGGAGGCGGACAGTATGAACACGCAGACCCGAGGCTCCGGTGTAGGCTCGCCGAACGGCGGCGATGGCCTGGGTCCTGTCCCAGACATCACCGCGCCGCAGAAGATGATCTCAGCCATGTCCGGGAGCTTACTCACGTCACTGCTTGGTGAGCCCGAGAGTTACGCCAGCACAGTCTGTTGATTCCCGCATGCTAACTATCAAACAGTTACCCCACTAGATGTTGTTCGAGTTCGCCTGCAATCACAACGGACGCCAACTTCAGCAGTCGATTTTTCAAAACTCGCGCTACGGACGACCACCCTCACGCCTGCACAGACCGCGGAGCTCGGAGTTACGGCATGCTGTCGCGAAGTCTTTTTTCAAGGCAATTCTGCAGAGCTTTGCATCGCTGTTCCGAGAGGCGAAGGGATTGTGGAATCAGCTGCATCGTCAGTAGCTTCTGGTGCCGACTGCGCTGTTCACGAGGTGCAAAAGAAGACGTACAACTCCACCTTCGATGGCCTGCGGAAGATTGCCCGTAACGAAGGCTTCACGACGCTTTGGAGGGGGCTATCACCGACGTTGCTCATGACCATTCCCGCCAACATAATTTACTTTACCGGCTATGACTGGCTTCGATACAATCCAGTCAGCCCACTTTCTCGGCTTTCCAGCGACAACGCACCTCTGGTTGCAGGATCAACAGCCCGTATTCTTGCTGCCACAGCTGTTGGGCCCATCGAGCTATTTCGAACGCGAATGCAAGCTGCCCATGGAACATCAACGACGAATCACTTGGTGGAAACGTTCCAGGGTGTGCGGGACATGGTGGCTACGCACGGCTATGTGTCTCTGTGGAGAGGACTGACCTTGACACTTTGGCGAGATGTCCCCTTCTCCGCCCTTTACTGGTGGGGCTATGAAACTATTCGCTCTCGGTTGACAGATATGCGGGAGGACAGCCAGGGGCGACCATTTAACCGAGCAGAATCCCTTCAGAGCGCTCGACGGCGCTGCCAGAGCCAGGAGAATCACATGGAGACGTTTGTTGACTCTTTCACAGCTGGGGCTCTGTCCGGGACCTTGGCTTCGATTGTAACAACACCGTTTGATGTCGGAAAGACACGAACTCAAGTTTTTAGAGACGGCCCTAGCGGACTTGCCGGCAAAGCTCACGCAGCCGAGGAAAAGAACATGATGCGTCTGTTGTGGCATATATTCAAGACAGAAGGCGCTCCGGGACTATGGAAAGGGTGGATCCCCCGCGTTCTTAAAGTCGCACCGGCATGTGCCATCATGATTAGCAGCTACGAGGTTGGGAAGAGGGTATTTCGGGGCGTCAACGAGCGATCCATGAGCGAGCGGCAGGAAGACAACTGAGGCGGTCATCTCATATATACGGTGCAGGGGTGGCCATTTTCAGAGACACCGGAATATTTGCATTTTGTAGGCGTTGACTGGCAAAAAGCGGGTGGTTTGCGGCCAATCTCTCTTCTACGGCTTCTTTAGATTACTTCCGTCGTGAGTTTCTCAGTGAGAGTACGAACGACAATCAGTGTACAATATCAGTAGCGTGGACAATATATAGACATAATGGGGGTCGGACATGACTTTAAACAGCATTTCATTTTTTTTTCTCCCCCAAAAGAATGCGGTGCCTGTTTGGTGTTGTGACGTAGATGCTTTGATCAGTGACAAGGCGAGTGAGGTCTCCGTGGGTCTGCAAATCTTTACCCACCAACGACGCTGCAATGGCTACTGACGACCATACACTTGAAACCACACATGGCAAGGCCATCCGTGAAGCACATAACGGCGTATCGGATGTGCTTCTGATTCTAAACCAGGCATCTGTGCCTGGCTTACACTTACGAATACCCACGCATATACTGTTCCTCGGTCTCCCGAACCCAGGTGCGCGAACCCCCCGCCTGCTCAACCCTCATGTCGCAAAATTTCACAACCCACCCACCATGTACACGCTCACCAACATCGCGACGCACCGCTTCTCCGGCCCCGAGGAAACATACGTCCTCGACGTGGACCGCACAGAAGCCGGCCTCGTCACAATCTCCTCGGACCAGCACCTCTCCCTGCTGCGCCCGGCACGCCTCCCCGACGGCCCCGTGGCCTCGTGGCAGACGCAGCACGGCAACCTGACCAGCCTGCGCGTATTCGACGGCAGCAGCTCGCTGGTATGCACGGCAGGCGAGGACGGGACGGTGGCCGTGTGGGATCTCAGACTGCGCGGGGAGCAAGCCCGCGCGGCGCAGTTCAACGGTAAGGCACCAGAAGTTTGAGTTTGAGCAGAGTAGCTACTTAGCTGACCACGTTCGACGAAAAAAAGCCGCGCCGTCGCCCATCCTGTCCGTGGCCTGCTCGCCGTCGACGCAGACCATCGCCGTGGGCACCGAGCTGCGCGACCACACGGCGAGCATCTTCGCCTGGGACGTGAGGGCCGGCGCCCGCCCGCGCGCGCACTACCAGGAGGTGCACAGCGACGACGTGACGCAGCTGGCGTTCCGGCCGGGCCAGCCGGCCTTCCTGCTGAGCGGCTCGACGGACGGCCTGGTCAACGTGTACGACACGCGCGTCGCGGACGAGGACGACGTCACGCTGCAGACGTTCAACCACGGCGCGTCCATCCACCGCGCTGGGTTCCTCACGGGGACCGAGGTCGTGGCGCTCTCGCACGACGAGCAGTTCGCGCTGTATGACGTGGACGAGGGGGCCGAGGGGGGCGACGCCGCGCAGAACTGGGGCGACTTGAGGAGCGTGCTGGGGTGCCAGTACGTCGCGGACGTGATGGGCAAGACGGACGGTAGCGGTGCGATTATCGGCGCCGGCGCTCAGGGGTAAGTCTTTTTTTTTTTTGGTTTGGGGGGTGGTGGAAGCCGTGTGCTGACTTTTGGATTAGGAGGCAGGGCTTCGAACTTGTGTTCCTGGCGAGGAATCAGGGCCACGGGCCGAAGTGGGTGTTTGACAGGGAGAACAGCGTGGGACTGCCCGGGGCGCATGGGGAGGATATCGTGCGCGCGTTTTGCTTCTTTGACGATGCGCAGGTTGTGTTTACGGCGGGCGAGGATGGCAACGTCAAGGCTTGGAGGGGCAGTTAGGGACCGGACCGGCTGGGGTGGGTGATGTTGGTGTGCTCATGATATCCCTGGCGTTGAGTCTTTGGTGGCCCTTGATTTGCAATGTTTCTCTCTTGGGTGTGTGTGAACGCTACGTGCTGGCAAGTACGTGGTTTGTGCGCCGCGGCATGTTGATGTATATACAGGTACCGATGGCATGGAGCTCCGTCTAGGGGAGCCAACGACATGCCCGCAGCCAAGACAATTTGAACTCGCCATGATTCCATGCGAGGCTCGGAACTGCTTTTATGCACCATCTTGCGCCGGCTAGCTGAAGCATACGTGGACGACTTGTCGAGGTGGTCGACGTAGCCTCCTCATCCAAACTTGTCATGTCGATTCTTCACCTTCAAATCCAACAGACGCTCATGATAATCACCTTCCCTCCTTGCTCTCTTCAGCACCTTCACCTCGTTCTCATCCAGCCTCCTGCCCACGGCCTCCTCCAACTCCCGCCTACTAATCTTCGACAGGGCCTTTTCCTCCTTGGACGCCTTGAGCTTAGGCTTAAACCGGGCCTGCATACGTATGCGCATGGTGGTATTGAACGTGATTTTGTCCTCGTCGCCGCGTATTTCTGCAGGAGAAGTCGACTTGGACGACGTGCTGGGCTTGATGGTGACGAACGTCTCGCGGAGGGTTTGCAGCTGAAAAGTGCTGGGGGTGTCGGCCGTGGCAATGACGTTGAAGCACTCGAGGGGGGAAATGGCTTCCGACGTGGCGGATAGGAAGCCTATTTTGTCACAGGCCAGGTATCTGATGTTTTCCCATGTCAGCAGCAGCGTCAGGCGAGTTGCGTAGTTCGAGGTTGCAGGTAGCGTACCGTCCGTGATGGCCCTTGAAGCGAAAGTTATCCGTGCCGGATACCTTGTTCGCAACCCACACCATGCGCACGTCATGCGGCTCCGCGCTCGTGGGGTTTCCGTCGACGATATTCTCAATCGGCATCGCAAACACCTTGCCGTTGGGGTCGCACGCCAGCGCAGACGGCTTCTCGGTGGGCAACACAATCATGACGGGCCCAACCACGTCCGTCGCAACATCCGCAGAAACCCAGCTGTCATCGTCGGCGGCGTCGTCGTCGTCGTCGTTGAGCTTTTGCACCCGCGAAGGGCCGGCCTCGCCATCGTCTCGGTCGGCATCAGCAGTGCGCTTCCGCTTCTTGGGCTTCTTGTCGCCCTTGAAGCTCAATGGCTTGACCATTCTGCGGGATGGGCAGTCTGGGATGGCTCGGTTGGCGTCGGTGAGCAATGAGCGTCTGACGCGCGAGCGGGAGGCGGCGAGCTCCATCCCACGGTAGGCTACCGGACCTCAAAAGGGCATTTGATTATGTAAGCGGGCTTTCTCTGCCCCTCCCCCGCAGTTGACCATTGACGGGACCCTGTTAGGTCAGCGGCCATCTTCAGCTGTAAAGGCCGAGTTGAGAGCTGGGGTTGCAAGTTTAAATGTACTTTGCGTCCGCGGATCCCTTTGATGCTGGCAGATCCGAATTCTGCGTCATTTCCTTTGATAGTTTGGAATATCACTTGATGCACAGGGCAGAATGGTAGCGCAAGCGCAGCCCGTAACAGTGTCCCTGAAGGACCTAACTGACGGTACGGCTCTCGCGTAGTGAAGCCGCATGACGGCACAGGTCACGGCAAACTTACACGCAACAGGCAACGTCTCTTTCGAAACCCTACAGCAAGCCTTTGGACCTGATTCCCTAGGAATCTTAGTCGTCAAGGATGTGCCCCAAGAATTTCCGCAGTTGCGCCGCATGGCGCTCTCTTATGCCTCGTACCTGGGAAATCTCCCTGCCGAAGAACTAGGTACGGCCAAACTACCACAGCCGCTTACACTTTGTTCCTCCGCTCTACATATGTACTTATAAAAATACCAGCGCTGACGCGGCTGTAGAAAAACTGGAAAACGTCAAGGCCAAATACCTGACAGGCTGGTCGCTGGGCAAAGAAACCCTCAAAAACGGACAGGCAGACACCTTCAAGGGCTCATACTACGCCAACTGCGCATTCTACGTCGACCCAGCCCTCGAGTGCGCCAGGCCCACGCCCGAGTTCTCGCCCGACACGTTCCCCGAGTACCTGTCTCCCAACATGTGGCCGCCGGAGAATGTGCTACCCGGTTTTAAACCCGCCGTCACAGAGCTGTGCAGGCTCATCATCGACGTTGCCGTGCTGGTGGCACGAGCGTGTGACCGCTTCGCGGAGAGGGAGATCCAGGGATACCCAAAGGGCTACCTGGAGCACGTGGTGAGCACGTCCAACACCACCAAGGCGAGATTGCTGCACTACTTCCCGCAGGATGTGCACAGCAACGATGGGACGAGCGAAGACGACTGGTGCGCTACGCACCTCGACCACGGGTGTCTTACGGGCTTGACGTCGGCCATGTTTATCGACGAGCATAAAGTTAGTCCCGCCGTGCCGGGGGACGTTGGGTTGACGGGTGCGTCTTTGCCGCCGCTGGAGGAACTTCCGGCGTCGCCTGATTCTTCGGCGGGGCTGTACATCTTGTCTCGCGCGGGGGAGACGTGCCAGGTGAAGATTCCGAGGGATTGTATAGCTTTCCAGACGGGCGAGACGCTGGAGCGCATTACGGCGGGCAGGTTCAAGGCTGTGCCGCATTATGTCAGGGGCGTGAGGGCGGCGGTGAGTGGTGGTGCTATTGCGAGGAATACGCTGGCTGTGTTTACGCAGCCCAACTTGGGTGATGAGGTGGATCTCGAGTCCCATTTGACGTTTGGCGAGTTTGCGAGAGGCGTGGTGGCCAAAAATACCGTATCATAAGGCGCAATACATACCTGGATCTATAATGCATATACCAATGTCTTTCTGTCATTCACGGAGCTGACCTGTTAAAATTACCAGAACAGATTCGTTGTAAAGGAGTGTATATTGTCCAAAGACGGTTCTAGCTATCCCCAAGCTATTTGTAAAATGCCATCGGCAAGATCGTCAAAATTTAGCATGGCCATGATGGCCACGAAGAAAGTAAGTCAACCGACCCCTTGGTTTTCAAGTGGCATTCTCACCAATGCGCACTTGTTGTGGCGTTATTCAACGCTCTCTCAACGCTCTCTTAGTAACTCCTATTCGTGGACACTTAAGCCCAGGCGCCAACCAGACTCATGCCAAAGGCACCAAAGAAGACCAGCAGGCAGGCGATTATGCGATTCTTCCCTCGGAGGTGACGCCAGCTCTCGTCGCTCAGAAAATCTTCAGAAAGGAGCTCGACAAGGGATGCAAACGTAAGCAGACCGGCAGAAATGGCATTCATGACTCCAACGAGGATGAGACCGACTTCGGAATCGGGGCTGTAGAGCATATGCGTAGCAAGGCCAATGGCCTGACCGATCGGTGTCCTATCATTTGTTAAATATATTACGAAGGAGTAACGTGGCGGTGTACGTACGTGAAACCATATGCTAATGCCATGAGCCATGGCTGCCATGTCTTGTCACCCCATTCAATGACGGAGATTCTTGAGCCAAGTGCCAGACCTTCAAAGGTTTCTAATACAGCATTAGTATATTTTCACAGGGCATGCGCTGGTGTTCAACTTACGATGAAACACAATGGCAATCAACAAGACGATGAAGTCGTTCCCGATACTGACACTCAAAGCCATGCCAATAAAAACACTGTGGAATAGAATGCCCATTTCGAGTAGGATACACTGCAATCGGTCTTTCCTACGCTTCTGCTCCGGTGTCAAGACGGTCTGTTCACCTTCGCCCTGTTCCGTGGCATCGCGACAATCGCTGGACACTGATTTGGCAATTGCAGAATCCGCAGCAGGCCCCTTGGCCGAAATCTCTTCGGACATGGCAGCTTGATTCAGCTGAGAGAGACCCTGCGCCACGCTGCTAGATCGGCCATGAAGAGGTCCCATATCGCGAATTGGGTGGCCATCCGAATCAGTAGTCTCGAGTTCTTCCTGCTCTTTGGCCCGCGATTTGGCAACAATATCGGCAGGCTGGACGTGCCTGGACGGATGAAACACCATTTCAATAATGGTGACGAGGAAAATTGCAGCAAGAGCAATAGCCCCGGGCATTGCATTATAGTCTTCGGTCCAAAAGGTCCCAAGGCAAGGATTCCCGAGGGACACAAAGGCCGTGGGAAGCAAATGCACAAAGGCGGTTGCAATCAAAACTCCCGTTCCGAAGTGGCGCACAGCAAAGAAGAAACGTCGTGGAATTCGCAAACCGGGAAACTTGGCAGCCATAATGGGAAATGCGCACCCCAATGTCGAGACGAACCAGATGATGAAGAGTGCCGCGACATGAAGCCCGGTATTATACTGGTCCTTGTCAACGCCACCTGATGCGCAAGAAGATCGCTTCTTGAGGCCATGAAGTTCCTGGCGGAATGAATGCTCCGGCATTTCAAAAGCATCGGCAAGGGAAGACGAATTGGTTGCAGTCGATTCGATATTGGACAGAAGCTTCTCATTTCCGGTCCAGTAGGTCGACATGCGCAAACTAGAAATCATATAAGAGAAGAAGAGAACGGATAGAATCCAGGTCAACCAGCTCCAAAGGCGCTCCAGGCACCACGCGGAGTGTACCCAGACGAGGCGATTCTGGCCATTGAAGCCAGCGACCGCCTTAAAACGCAAGAACGAACCTAAGTAGGCAAGTCGAATCAGTACTGGGAGAGGAGCACCAAGCGGCGGTTCGATACATACCACCAACCCATCGTCTTGCGTCCGGCACTCGAGCCAGAAGATGTGGCTCCCCTTCGCGGCGCAACTTGTCGGTCAATGGTGTTTCGCCTAACATTCCACCGGTCCCTCCCCCAGACGCATCGTCTTGGCTGGCTGCAACATACTCGCGCAGATTCGATATGCCATTCAGATCCTGGCGAGTCGTTTGGTTCGCTGCAAGAGCAGGCGGGCTCTGATTGTAGGTGAGGTGGCGAAGGCTGCCCTCGTCAGCTCTGTTGAGACAGATCATATTGGACAAGCACCTGGACGTTCGTTTCACAGTTGTCTTGGGGGTCGAGATTGATCTTGTGGGATATAAAAAAGAGGAGGATCAAGGGAAAAGTCAAAGGCAATGGCAATGGCCGAACCTCAATGGCCATGCCAAGACTCGTTTTGGACCCCACAGCGTCCGTGAAGACCCGAATTGCGAATCGCAGGCGACATGGCGGCTTGGAGGCGGAGTGGGGGGCCGATGGCAAAGGCGCAGCGCCTCAAGTGCTTGAACATAAGCTTGTTGCCATGCTAATTGGCCTGCGATCCATTGAGGATGGGGAATACGACCATCTATGGCAGCTGCAAGGGGTGGTATGTATGGAGAATTGATTCAACGAGGCATAGCGCCAGCCGCACGCCTTTGGCTTGTGTCAAATCGCCCAAGTTGAAGACGGGAAGCTGGAGACGGGAGATGGTCGAGATCTGGTGGTTGTGGTAAGCTTATTTACGGTAGGTACAGTAAGGTCAAGTGCTAAAAATCTGCGCCCCCCTTTGAATGGCTGCATGTGGTAAAAGTACCAAGTAGCTAGCTTATGTAATCGGCGCCGCTGAAGCTTCAAGCTGAAGCCCGTGGGCAGGCCACAGACCAGGTAATAGTCAGGGGTTATATCGCGCACCTAACAGCACTTGAGAGGGAACAGAGACGGCGTGACATCTGACGACTTCCTACTCCATAGGTACGAGACGAACTGACTAGCAAGTGCCGTACGCTATTCGGTATCTAGGTACTCGGTACAAAATAGCAAGCGCTCATGATCGCGGCCCGCCACGATTTCATCTGTACAAGGCGGCGGGGAGACGGTCCGAGTCCAACCAGACCACATTGCACCACCTCACAGCATAAACAGGGGCGGCCGGGGGCGGTGGTCCAGCAGCAACCAGGGGCGTCACAGGGGCAGCCGTGGGGGTCTGGTTTCAAGCAAGGCAGAGTAGAGAGATAAGTGGCCTCTCGGCGTCTCAAGATTAATACGATGAGGTAGGTAAAGTATAACAAGAACTCCTAATAAATTTATGGCCCGTGCTACCTTGTTTCGTATCTGGACACAGTTTCTGGTCCCAATTTTTATACATCAATGACCCACGTCGCAAGCCGTCACTACTTGCTACCCGAGCCGAGTATACTCTTGACCCGACCCGATCGTAAGTTTGTAGGGAGGATCCACATGATGGGGCGAAATCCCTACGAGATGCGCGTTATAGTCGGCAAACATATCTGTCGTCCGTGGTGGCGAGAGAGTTATTAATCCTACATTGAATATTTCTATCCAAGATATTGCTGCTATTCTTTCTTATGTTAATAACAAGTGTCTCGAGAGTTTCAACACTTATAAAGCATAGCGACAAGTATCAGCATCAGAGTCTACGCAACCTGCAGCGCCATCAACGCAGAGTGCAAACATGAAGGGCAAGGTATCATTTCGTTAAAATTGGGGGGGTTATCGACTTGACTCTTTCTGAGAGCAGCAGAGAACCTGACCAGACTCATAATAATCCAAATGCCGCATTGATGTTGTTGTTGGAGGATTGTCTCAGGATCCAGGTTCAAGCTTCGGTGAACGCCGTGACTCGGCAAGGAGTGGCAGAGCAATATCGGGAGGTTGGCTAGAGCTCTGCTTTCGGAAGCTATTAATGCCTTACGAGCTATACCTACAAGACTAGCCGTATTCACGGCGAGTTTTCAAGGCATAATTATAATTGCCCGTGGCTCCCGTGTGGGATGTGGCTGTTCAGCTCCCAATGTACAGCTCCCTGGCTTCCCTTGGATAAGTCCGTACACAACCTTTTGAGTTTGTTCTTCCTCAGAAATTGATGCGAATACGCGGTTTGCGCGTGGAAAATATTCATAGCAAACGCCTGATAAGCTACCAAGCTCCGTGACTGCGCGCAGAGTGTGTGTAAGACGGTACCAAGCAACTGCTCCAACGTTTTAAGGTGCTAAAAAGGGAATTTCAGTAGGCATTTGCATTGCTTTGCTTCGGCAATTTCGCGGCAATTGTCATGCATGTACCCTTGAGATGACAGGTACGTAATGTGGCAGAATGCTCAAACCCTAAACCATGCCCGTTATTGAATCTTGCGCTTGCTTTTGAGTGGCATGGAAGTTTTTTTGTAACAGAGTGCGATATTGGTATGCTTGTCTACCACCATCTACTGGAATCGTGAATAGATGACGTGTATTATAGTAGGTGTTTAAAAGTCTGCGAGCACCTTTTTTTGGGGTTATATAAAGAAATAATAAGGAATTTTACATTTTTAAATACTTGGCTTTTAAAAGCATATGATTTTTTATATTATACAAATAATACCACAGCAGTAATACTCTGTACTATTCGCACTGGAGGGGGCTGCTCGCAGACTTTTGAACACCTACTGTACCGTGACGAGTATTACCACATTAGGGAGGTGATATCCGGAGCCTGGCGTCCGTAACAACTCTATTTAGTGCTCCTAGTCATCGTCGAACGCCACTTTATGCACGCAGCTTCATTTAGTCGATTATCGACTGTGCAGTGTAAATTTAGCAGCCTTTATGGTGTGATGTGATTGACGCGTCTATCATCATGTAAGGTGATATGAGGTGACTGAGGTCCGTGATCGTGTAACCTACTCCCACCCAGACCGACCAGCTCCCACGGGGCTTAATACATATGCTCATCCTGAGCTGTTTGAAGATGGGATATCCATGTTGGCGATTTGAAACCCGGGTTTTCTTGACTCAGGAGGACATCCTTTGGCAAAAAAAAAAAAAAACGTGGACCACGGACCAAGACGAGGAATTAGCCGCTACGGTGTCAGTCGGGAAAGCTATAAGAAGCTCGTAGAAGCTCACTCAAAAAACTTGCTCCTCACCAATCTATTCTACTTCAAACTAGCAGACTTCCTTCCTATTATACCATGGCTGTTTATAAACACCTCATCGCTCTAGTAGCGTTATTCTCAATGATAACAACTGCTCTTGCAGCGAACAACGACATTCCAACTGACCTAGAAAATCAATACTCTGTTTTCTTCAAGGACGGTATTACCTCTAGTGAGATTGATACCCATCTGGCATGGGTTGAAGATCTTCACAAGAATAGCCCAGGATTCAAACAGGGCTTGACTGGAGTGACAGGCAGATTTGAAATTGGCGATACTCATGGATACGATGGAGAATTCGACGAGTCTACTGCTAAACAAATTAACGATCGTCCAGAGGTATGTCTATGAAGGAGTATATGCTTAGCAAAATTATCGTTATATCAAAGCTAACCCTTGTTGATGTTCACGTAGGTTTCCTATGTTCTACAGGACACCCCTGCAGAACCTCTTGCAAGTATTGAACAGAAATCTGCTGATTGGGGTCTGGCTTCTCTCTCTAGCCGAGAACCAGGCGCATCTTCTTATTTTTATGATGACAAAGCGGGCGAGGGCTTCTTCGCGTATGTCGTGGATGTTGGTTTCGAACCTGACCACGAAGACTTTGGTGGGCGTCTTTCGCTCGGCATGAACTTCTATCCTGAGCCTATTAGTAAAGATGGTCGTGAGCACGGTACGGCTGTTGCTGGTCTCATTGGCTCTACTACTTATGGCGCGGCCAAGAAGGCGCAAATGATCGGCGTAAGGGTTAGTCCATCGTCTGGAATTGATGTTTTCAAAGGCGTACTGTGGAGTGTTAAGGATATCGTATCCAAAAACCGGGCCGGCCGTGCTGTTATCAATGTTTCATTGGGTAAGTACGGTACCAAGCCCTAACCGTGTAGCGTCTTGGGAAAACTAAAACAGCAGAAACAGGCTTTTGGGACCGTACGAAAAGAGACCCACGTAAGCATTCAATCTTATCTATTGACAAAAGTAAACAAACAGCTAATCAGAACAGAGGATGGACTTCGCGTGTCAGAACGTTTAAAGCTACTCATGGACGATGCGTGGAATCAGGGTATCCTTATATTCAACGCAGCAGCAAATGATGGAATGGAAGTATCTAAGAGCAATCATCCCCATCCAAGCGTCTATGCTGGTCCTCACATAACCGTCGGTGCGTTGTCACCGGATTGGAACAAACCGAGCTTCTCCAATTATGGTCCTCTCGTCGATATATATGCTCCTGGTGAAAACATTACAACTCTCGATGGCAACTCGAAGAGCGGCGTTCTAGTCTTGAGTGGCACTTCTTTTGCATGTCCTCTCGTTGCCGGCATGGCTCTAAACATGCTATCAAAGATGAATCCCTTACCCAAGCCTGAAGATACAGCTAGGATTCTGGCTAGGGAAATCCTTGATACTGCTACCCGATATAAGATTGGGGGTATCCCTGACGCTGGACCTGATGAACTCCAGCTTGTTGCCTTCAATGATGGAAGGGGGGATCCCCGATAAAACGACATTTGAAACCGAGCCATGACGCACCTATACCACGCTGATTCTTGAACCCATCACGCGGGATAGATGACCAAATAGGACCAGCAAGACACTCAGGACAAGCAAATGACGGGACAAGTGCACGGATGAGTTCTAGTATCATTTTGGTAAAATATTTTGTCTATGAGGAGGACATTTATTCGGGAAAAGCCCAGGGTATCGAGTATGGAGTGTGCTGCTATTAGGCTAGGGACGGGCTGATTTCGAGTTTTGGTCAGTGAATTCAGAAGCTTGGGTGTTGATACGATGCACATGGCAAAGGTCGAGTTGAGATAGCTTAGGATAGCGCGTGTGATATGCTCAATGATATTACCACTAAGTATTCTCGAGAAATCTACAGTCACTCAGGGTTTATAATTGCGGGTACAGTATAATTGTGCTTGTTAAGTTACTGTTGGAAGCGCAAGGCTTCTATTCGAGTGATGATTATCACGGGATTTGGGGTACTTGTAACTGGTTGGTTGATGCTTGTTTTTTCTTCATCTAGCTATGGATAACGCGCGCCTGAATTGGTGTTGAGGCCTCCTCACGTGAGGTCTGTTTCAGCCACTATTTGAGGCTATTCGCAGGCTGCTGGCTCCGCCGCCCAAGACGGCGGGGGAAGCAACAGTCACGATCGACAAGGGAATCAATGACTCGCTGCATAAAGTGAGATCGTCGGCGTTATCGAGCACGAGCAATCAGTTCGATAGACTCTCGATCGTATCTCACACAGCTAACAGTCTATCTGCACTGCGAAGATCTACGTTGATGTCAAGTTTTCGGGCGATTGTATAATAGTAATGCGTAAAGCTTCATTTATTATCGGCGTGTACCCAAAAGACGACCCTAGGTTTGGGAATCGTAGCGCAAGCCCAGCCGTCCCGAGACAGCAGCGCAATCAAGGTACATTGTTGTCATTGCTCCAGATTAGCGACTGGGATGCAGATTTGGTATATGTTGAACCTCCCACCTACTATATGTAGTGTAAAGTAGTATCTCCCAAAACCCCTTTGGACGGTGACCGACATCAATCCTAGCCCCGGCGCCATGTAGTTTAGGAGTGTGAAGAAGGCAGTCGCGCGTTAATATAATGAAATTAACCGATGCCAAACTTCCCAGCAGTCTATAATACGAGTTCTCTGACAACATACCGGCACCCCTATAGCATTCGCACGGAAAAAGTTCAACCAGTCTCAGTCAGTTGATCCCTTTACTCGTGCTGAATCCACATGTCGCCGCGGCACTACTTCGTAGACAGTTGAGACAAATGCTACTATATTTTTATAGCTTCCACACGTTTTGCAGACTCTAGGCTGGGGGTTGGCGTTTCCTCGGCCGTTGCACCTCACAAGAAGCGAGAGAGAAGATGGCCTATATCGTGCCAAAACACAATCCGGCCTTGTCGCCGCGCAGTCCAAACTTGCATAACCATACTCTTGATGCGGTCGCAAAAGACTGCAGAATGTCGTCCGATGGCCGACAGACTTCGGAGCCGTTGTTCCCTTGCAGAATCATCTTCGATCTCCAAACAGGCCACTATCAGTGGCAAGTCGACGCATAACGGAGACTTTCCCGTGACATGAACCGTCAAATCAATCTGACTCAATATCGTACAAGCCAGGGCGGAGGCTGTGCCGTCCTCCTTTCCAAACCGGTGTTGGAGACGGTGGATAATAAGCAGGGCAGCCGTCTGCATGATTTGATGTTGGCAAAGCATATGTGCCACCTCCAAGGCAGTGAACTTGGTAAAGATTTTTGTCTGAAGTTGCGGTTTCCAGTCCCTTATCTTCAGCCGCACGTCTTCCAGTCTAGTCCGCAAATCCGGTAGCCCTTTTGCCTTGCATTGTCCCTGTCTGCTCCTGTTTTGCATATCGACATTTATCGCGGCGAGATCATATAAATAGAGCAAAAAGCCAGTACATAGACCCACACAGCCATCAATTTGACTCGATGCTTCGGCGTGATGGAGCTTTAGAGTCGGCAATTTCGTCATCATGAGACATTCTGCAGTCTCGGTGAGAACAATGCTCGTTAAAAATGACAGGTGTGACGTTTCAAAGTGCTTTCCAGCAGCGTAATGCGGTTTCAGAAGACTCAGGGTTTGGCTGCACACTTGAAGAATTTCTCTGCCCCCGAGCTGGAAAACAAAGTGTAGTAATTGCCAGCCCAGCATGAGACACGATGTGATGTCGAGGTGGTCCTTGATTTGGATCGAGCGAAGGGTGAAGAGTGCCGAGGCAGCCTTCTTGTAGCTTGTATTGATTTGGGCCTGGTCGCCGCAGGACAGGGCGAATGCCAGGTACGCGTCCAGGACAATTCGTCGCGAAGATAACAGGTGGAATACAAGCTTCTGGCGATGCCCGTGGTAGAAACTCGGGCCGATTACAAATTGCTCGGTGAAGTCGTCTTGGTGAATCGTCCGATTCAGAAGATCGAGCTCCGGCTGACCAAGACCCTCGATCGTCGATAACAAGGTCTGCCCAATTGAACCTTCCACCATTGCGGAGGCGAGCGTCGTCGTCGTCGTCGTCGTCACCGATGTTGCCGTATTTTTATTTCTTTTGGCTGACATGTCGCTCTTCTGTGTACCAAGCTTGGTTCGCTTCATTGATGAGGAGAGATAGCCTCCTGGCGGGCGACCGACTCTCTTGATGGGCCTTTTCGACCGGCAGGCATGGCCGACGCGAGCGCATCGTTCGCATGTGAGGGAGCCGGGAGCCCAGATGCAGCGCTCCTTGCTGGTGTAGCATCGATCGCAAGATCGCGGCACGAGCGACACGTGGATCATTATAAGCACGCGGAAGTTTCGCAGAGGGTTTTGTGATGGAAAGGCATGGACAAGGAATAATGTCACGATCCTAGATGTAAAAGTAAAAAAAAAGGGTTGCCACAACGGCGTCACCGGCGAAGATTCGCCATGCATCCACCTTGGACCTATGTAATACGCATATGAAACCTGAATAGCTTATACAAAGCCCCTGCTAGGATGGTTAGACCGGACACTTCAATTTCGGGATTTTCCTTGACCCACTGGTACCAGGCTTCTTTTCAAGGTTGACGACTAACAGCTCTCAATCCCCACAACCTCCACATGTTTCCAGGGCTTGGGGTAGTAACCCAATTCAGAGTCTTTGGTAGTAGAGGCCCTTGGTTTCCCTCAAGGCCTCAGGGACCAAAGACGTCTATTCATTATTTATACAAGTCGTCGTTGATGAGACTTATGAGAGTCTCTGCCCCAGGTCACGTGATCTCAGCCCTCGAGTATGTGTGACACATTGACCGGTCGGAGAAATGTCGCAGTATGGCCCACTAGCGGCCGGAGGGTTACTGGCGGCCGGAGGGTTCTTGGCGGCCGGAAGGTTCTTGGCCTCCCAGCAGCCGGAGGTTACTAGCCGAGATGACTGCTTTCCCGGAAGCCCAACTGAACCAACCCCGGACAACACAGGCCGGTGGACTTGTTAGTTTTTGAGTATAAGAAGACGGGAGGAGCAGGTTATAAATAAAGTCTCATGATTTGAGTACATTCAGGGAGTGACTGACATCTAGCCGGCTCGTTATATTCTCTTTACAACATTCTCTACAAACACCCATCAAGCGTTTACCACGATAATGAGGATTTGCAACTGGGTTTTACATGCTGCCATCATTGGCCAAGCTACTTGTTTACAAGGCTCCAACTTCAATATTACGCCCGAATTCGCCGTGCAAAATGGCTGCGACGAGAAATGCCAAGCAACGCTGGCTAAAGTCAATGCGATAGATCTGGGAATCTTCGGCCAGAACTTTGACTTTGACTGGTTCGCAACGGCAAGCAACTTTTCTGGATCCAAGCCCGGAGACGTGCTCAAGATGCAGGCCATGGACCCCAAGACGCTGGGTGAACAGGTCAAGCAAGGCACCACGGTATACCGCATACAGTACACTTCCGTGGATCTCGACAATAGTACCGTGCCTGCCACGGGTTTCATAGCACTGCCATTTGCGCCGGCATCACTCAAGTCCAAGGCGTCAAACTCATCCTCGTCCTATCAGTTTCCCCTTGTCGCCTATGCTCACGGCACGAGCGGCGTCTACCCAGGGTGCGCTCCATCCAACGGCCCGGCGCTATACGACTACGATAGCTGGCAGCTGCTTCTTCAGAGAGGGTACGCCGTCGTGGCCACGGATTACGCCGGTCTGGGGAACAACCAGACGGAGCACAAGTACTGCAGTTTCCCCGTGCAGGCCAACGATATTGTCTATTCCGTAGCGGCAGCAAGAAAAGCCATGGGCAACATCTTCACCCAGGAGTGGATGGCGGTTGGCCACTCCGAGGGTGGTGGCGCGGTGTGGAAATTGGCAGAAAGTCGTTTTGTCAAGGACGACTCCAAGTACCTTGGGACTGTGTCTCTGGCCCCGGCCCTCAAGATTGCAGACATGCTTCGAAACCATACCGACTTCATCCTCAAATCCGGCTATCTCACACTCGTGGCCAAGGCGCTTCAGCGCTTCTCCCCCTCGTACAACTTCACCATGCTGGGCCAAGTTCAGCGGCAGCGGATGGCCATTGCCGATGCCTCGCAGCCCTGTTTGATCGCACAGGGGGCCATTAGCGTAGGCTTGACGCGGGAGCAAGTCCTTGATGAGAAGGGCTTCGAGACGGATTTGCAGCTGCTGCAGAGTTGGCAGGACAAGATGGCGCCGGCGTCGGGAGGACGCACCTCGGCTCCTCTCTTGCTGGTGCAGGGACTCAACGACACCGCCGTCGTTGCGCAGGTGGCCCATGAGTCATGGCAGCAGGCCTGCCAGGACCAAAGCGAAGTTCATCTGAGAGAGTACACTGAGCTGGATCACTCGGGCGTCATTGTTGCTGCAGCATCAGAGTGGTTGGCTTGGGTCGATGCCCGGTTCAACGGCGAGGCGACGTCTGGAAATTGCACGGGCCTGCAGAGGGTGCCGTTTGATGCAGCTCATGTAATTGCTCCTCCCGAAAAGCCCGAGGACGCCGATGCATAGGTTAAAGTAGATGCATTTATACAAGCCACATAGCTTAGCAGTAGTGTCCAGTCTTGTGCGTGTGTCTTGTTCAACGTCACAGCAGAACATGGATGAAAAGAGTGCGTTGATTCTGTAAGCTAGAGATGCCCCCAAGGCACGCTATTGGCGCAGGCTAGACCCTGCACGTGATGCTGTTTCATGTTCAACCTGAAATCTCTCGAAACGGGGCCTGCCCGTCAATGGCCAACCCTCCAGTCTTTTCTAACCTCCCTAGAAACCCTCGATTTGCGGGGCCCTCTGCCGCTCGAACTTGAAGCCCTTTGGAGCCTATTTCCGAAGCTTTCGACATGCCCGAAATTAACGTAGCAACAAAAGCTGCTATGCTAGCCCTCTACGCCGAATGCGACTATTCAGCATTACGACTAACCCAATTATTTGACGTCTCTCAGACGTCTGTTCGACGCATCATCAAGGAAGCAAGAGAACGAGGCTTCAACCCGACCCGTCGGCCTTTGAAGATTGAAGACAAATACCTAGAACCAAAGCCCCGAACCGGCGGCACGAAGAAAAACCCGGCAACTTATCCATAACGCTACCACCGATAGATACGGAAGGGGGGAATCGACTACAGATATCGCCGGTGACCTTTGCGGCCAGGGTATCCCAATCTCCGCCTCGACGGTATCGGTATCGCGGACCTTGAGGTCTTTAGAATATCGGAAAACTAAGCCAACCCGGAAACATGGATTAACGAACTCTATGAAAGCGACACGTCTCTAATGGTGTATTGACCATCGTTGTGGGACCTTGGAAACACGGCCTTCGCCCCTTTCAGGACTCTAGATACCTTTGGACAAGACAAAGTACAGCCACGGATGATAATACATCGGCTCATCTACGGGATCAATAATCATTGGGAGATATTTTGCCCTCCATTCGTCTTGGGTAGCTTCATCGAACTTTTCAGAATGTACTGTCGGCCATCGCGCCTTGCAATACTCCCAGTAAAAGGGATACCACCCCGACTGAGCCCAGTCAATAATCGCTGCTACTTTTGGATTCAGACCCGGCGATAACAGGATATTGACTGCGAGGAGATCATCATGTGTAAACACAACGGGTACCTCGCCGCGAATGTCAATCCCACAGCCATGGTGAAAGCGTTGGGTTGCATCTGCTCCGTGGAATGGTCCCGCTAGGTCTGAATGATCAGCAAGAAATATTTCGTTTAGCGGCTGCTTGTGTAGGCCTCCTATGAATGTAAATTAAAGTCTCGCGCTAGTTTTTCTTGGATATCTATGTTTGATGGTACTTGCTTACCGATATAGGGCCATTCTCGTCATGCTTCAATCCTCTCCATGCTTGTACCATTTCCCTGAGTTCCTGGCAGACGGTTATTCTTTCGCTCTCTTCTAGATCTCTCCATCGGTTTTGAAGGGTATCGCCCTCAATAAGGGACATGTAAATAAACGTCTGTCGCTTGTCTTCAATCCACCCAAAGACTTCGGGAACAGGTACTTTGCCGAGTAGCTGTTCGCGCACCCAGACTTGGGTTAAGGCTTCATTCACTTTTACATCGGCGCCGTACTTGACCAGTAGTTGCAGCGACGGGATCCTGACAGGCGGTGCGCGGTAGAAATTCGCGTCCCACAAATCGTCCGACTCCGTGTTCATGCCCCGGATTTCGTCTGGAGATGGCAGTGCTGGTGCGCGTCGTTCCTTGAAAAAGCTAGATTCGGGGAAGATCTTCATTGGTATGAGGGGCGCGGTGTTGTTAGAAGGCGTTCTTGGCGAAGGGATGATGTTTCCATCATCCGAATGCATTTTTTGTGATGGGGGGATTACCCAGCTCATCAATGGAAAATACTTTGAGAAGAGACCGAAATAATAAAGAGGCTCCCGGGCTTCAAAGGTACACAAAATAGGAATCAACTCATGTGGCCATTGGTGATTTTCTATTGCCTCAATCAGTCAAGTTGAAGATCCAAATGTTGCCAGCTCATTTCGGCCAGGTGGACTCAAATATCCCACGTGATACAGATGCGGATTCAAAAAGGCGAGGGCGTTTGTTTGCCGAACAAAAAAGGTGACTTCTACTGACATCATTTCTGTTAATATGGCGAAACTTGTGGAATCGCCAATCATTCGTCTCAACAAGGCGTCTTTTCTATGACTGACCGGGTATTAGATGAATTTATGCCTTCTCAAGCGACACCCGATCCCGCTATACCCGTCTTTTCCGTCGACCCTCGGCACCGCTGCAAAGCGCCAGGACGGACTAATCGGAATCGGCCAATTGGCATTACCGTCTGACAAGGTGGCTTATGGCCAATGGAGAGCAATCATAGCGGGAGTAACGTCTTTCAAGACCGTCCAAAAGCTTTTTGTCATGAATGAGGATACGATGTTCAATTACCACGCCCTCTCACGCCGTGGTCTGGATCATCGTGTCCGGGGGTTATAACCGTGCCAGTTCATGATCCCCTAGCAAATGACTTGTTACAGATGTTGATAGTCGTTTTGTGCTCTTCCGGCGCCCTTCGCATGCACACACACCCTCTTCTCCTCAGCCGGACGTGGCTTCGGCTCTAACCCCGCCACCATTACAAATGTGCAGCTACCCGCGCCAACTATTATACAATCGCCATTGTCCGGTCCAAGTAGCGGTCGAATATGCCACGCGCGTTCTTAAGGAGTCTTCAAACAATGGCATGTCCAGCAAGAACATATCCCCTCCGACAACCGCCAAACCACAAGCCTCCCATCCCCAGGTGGCAATTGGTTTGGGACGATAATATTAGTCGTGTCTTCACAGCATATATTGGCATCCAGCCCCTCGGCGCTCCCAAGGCAGCGGTGGACAAGGCGGTGAAAGATATACAAAGCTGGTTACATGAGCCGAGCGCCTTCAAGCCCCAGGCCTTTGAGAGCTTTGGTGTCATCAACGGGGACGACACACGAGATTCCAGAGTATGGGCATGCTACTGGGACAACGAAGCCCGTGGGAAAGAGGGCTTACAACGTCTCAACTTGCCGTCCATTTACTCAACCTTGTCCACAAGCGAGCCGTCAGCCATCGGGCTTTGGAGCGAGAGCTTCGCAACTCCGGTATCACGGTTGGAAACCAATTACACCGGCTTGGACTACTTGCCCGGCATAGCCAAGCTACCAGGCACTACCACAGAGAAACATGACTTGACAGCATACTGGGGCGCAGCGCGAGACCGCATTCCCGACTCTGCCCACGACCTTTTTGAGAAGGATGAGGTTGATGCCAAGCCCGAATTCGTCCAGGATCCCACTGGGAAACGCCTCGTCGGCACCAACTTCAACAACATGGTCCACATTCGCTCTGGACAATACTGGGAAACCTGCGGTCCCGAAGAAACCGCCTCGTACGAAGACAATCTCGAGCCAACCTTGGACAAGGGGCTTCAGTATCTCTGGAACAACCGCGACGTCAGCGGAGCCATGGGGCTGCGCTACCTCCGCAACACGAACGGATCGGACAAGGTGCTGAAGGAAACGTGTGGCGCGGGTTTCTTTTGTAATTTGCGAAATCTAGAGGACTGGGCGAAAAGCCACCCTTCCCATCTGGCCATTTACACTGGTGCTATTAGACATGCGAAAAAGTTTGGAGACGAGCGCAAGTTTAGAACCTGGCATGAGGTGTCGATTCTCAAGAAAGGCGAGGCCAGTTTTGAGTATGTGAATTGTTTGCCTGTCACGGGTGTCATTCCCTTTTTGGGGCTACGGGAAATTCCCATATAGACAGAAATGATACGAGTTGAAACATCATGTGCAATCTGAAACTTGTCATTAAAAACGGTGTCTGAATCTAGCAACTTCTTCTGTACTGGTGACGATTGAACTGCGTCAACGGTGAACGTAGCAACATTGAATCTCCCATAACTTGAGATTTGGGCCAGACGAATCTCATCGATCGCAGCTGGGCATGTGTCTCCTCACTTTCGGTGGCGATCTTCCAATTTCTTCATACCAGTACTTCATCTCTCTCGTTGCCAATGAACTGCGGTCGGGCTTACCAGTCACTCTCATTTGGTATAAAATTCTCGAAGCAATGGTTGGGAAAGCTCGTAATAAAATATGTCTGTCGTTGGGGATTGTGTCATAGCTATCTAGTCTTGGAGCAGTTAGCGAGTGGTTGTCGCTAGTTTGAGTTTATGGCGGCTTGTAGTTGGGGATCTTTACGTACCAAGATAATGACTGGTAGCAATCGTAAATAAGCCATGCGCTGTTTGGGCCGTCCCTAGAGGTATATTCCCCAACCACTCTGCGGGCCATGAAGTAGGTCCGCCAGGATAAGGTTGCATTTTGTAAGAATTAACGTGAGTGCATTACTCAACTTCAGATAGCAAGTGACAGAAGCAATCCTTACGAGCATCACAACCTCGGCGATGAGTCCAACGCCATTTTTCATGGGATGCATCAAGGCATTTTGGGTGGGAGTAGCATTCGGGACACATAAAAAAATCGCCGTAATGGCAAGCCCCGCATTGCATTACGTCTCCCACGAGTAATCGGCGGGCGCAGACGTCACAGGCACGCTTCCATCGCCGTTTATGAGCATTCTTGCCTCTGGTCGATTTTCTTCTTGCGTCTTTTGGATCTTCGAGGCCAGCAAGCTCAATAGCGCGCCTTAGAAGATCAACAAGGTTGCGATTGCCGGAACGTTGGGCCCAGTACAAGAGACTATGACTCCCGTACACACTGTCCGTAGACTCAATTAATCCTGGGTCAGCATCTAGTAGTTGTCCAACTACGTCGACGTGCCCATTTCTGGCTGCAGCGAAGATGGGTGTTGTACCGAAGTGGTCGGCTATGCGAGTGTCTGCCCCGTGAGCTAGGCATTGCTGAACTATCTTGAGCTTTGCTTCTCTTGCAGCAATGAATAGCACCGTTCGGCCAGCGTAATCCCGCGTATTGATCAATCCAGCCCTGCCTACACCCGCTTTGAGGTGCAATACAGCTAGTGTTATTGACGCGCCGTGACGCATTGCACTAAATAAGGTTCGCATGCTAGCTCCATGATTCGTTGTCTTCTGGATGAGGAAGCATGCAGCAGCTATTTTTTCATTACAAATTGTAACTTGGAGAGGAGTTCGTCCATGAGGCAATCTAACAGAGGCGTCGGCGCCATACTTGAGCAATACTTCTAAAATGCTAATGTTCCCGTCACTTGCCGCTATATGCATTGTGTCAGGGGTGTTCCATGTCGTTATTTGCTGAAGCACATTCGCGTCTTTCTCCAGCATGATGTTGAAAATGTCTGAATTTCTCAGACGCAATGCCGCTGCCAAAGGCGTCTCGAACCATGTGTCCGCGAGAGGATTTGCACCTTTATCTAATAATAGTCGTACATATTCTTGGCTATTTCGTTGAGTAGCCGCTAGTAAGCAGTTCGGAAGTGCTTCCGGGTTGAGTGAGGCGCCAAAGTGATCCAATAGATGGCTTAACATTTCAAACCTTCCATAAAAACCTGCGTCCTCGGCTAGTGTTGACAATTGACGAGCATCGAACGACTCCTTGCCACGACTTGTAACGATGAAGTCCAGGACTTTAGTGTAGCCCCCACTAGCAGCAGTACGTGCTAGCGAAAAATCTCCCAAATAGACGCCACTCTGGGCCGCTCTGTGGAGAATATCGACTCGTCCTTGCCGTGAAGCCTGGTATATGATACCATATTTTGGTTTATATTTTGCGTTTAGTCGATATAAGCGAAGGATGGCAATTTGACTAAACAAGCGATTGGTCTGACCGAGGTGGAATAAGTCGACCTCTGACACAAGGTGATCGGCGATAATGCCTAAGATTTCGTTTGGGAGAAACCTGCTGATATCCATGGTTCTGCCGCAGGAGTGAAAATGCAGATTAAACTGCGGGTGATGTTGATTTTAAGGTTGGCAAACGTCAAAGATTAGCTGAATAACTTGGGATAAGTAAAAGGTTCAAAAAGTGGGAAGAATAAGTTGCATGAGTATATATAACCTTAGAGCAGCCAAGAAGCCAAGTTAATGGCCTCAGGAACGCCTCAGCGAATATTGAGGCAGTAAGCATGGCCTTGAGTCCGTTTGACATTGTCTGAGTCGCACAGGCAACGCTAGCCGGGCGACTTGGCATAATTTGTTTAGAAGTGATCGTAATGTAAATGGATTCTGAAAGTATAAACGGCTATTTGGTTAGGTTGGCATTTGACTTGACGAGTGCCAAACTGAATTCTGTTCACGTAGAGGGCAAAAAGACTCTAGCTAAACCAAAGTGGGGTGTGCCTGAGACATCCACGTAATCTGTCGCTCACTTTTTTTGATTCCGCTTGGAATTTAAACGGTTCTAACATGGATGATATGGAGGGGGCAGAAGTGTGAAGGCTTGGTAAGCGGGATCTGAAGAGTGTTCCTGTGAATGTATTTGAGCTTGCAATGCTACAATCTGTCGTAGTTGTTGCTGGAAGTGGTTTTCAAGAGACATGGACGTATTGTAACAGCGACGCACGTGCATGTACGCGTGCTCGTGAAAAGTGCAATCGCTTTGGCCACCTCTCGAAAACTCCAGCCTCTTCTATTGCCGAACTAGAAACGTCTCATATCCTTGGCCCCATGCTCTTCTCCTCAAACAGCTTTAAGAGAGGTCATACAAAGTCTTTATTAGACTTGATATAGCTTAAAATCAACCGCAACCAGTTTACAAAAAGTTACGAGTAGCCAGCAGAAGTGTGACTGAGGGTACAGCAAGGAAAAACAATCCTTGTAAGTCTGGAAGAAAGGCCCTGCACCATGATGGCCTCTGCTCGCGGAGTTTTAAAGAATTCAGGGCCAATCCATTTTATTATCTCTCACCAAAACCCATCTACATCCCTCACACTATCACGGGGGCTTCCTAGAGAGCAGGAGCGAGATCACCCTCCACATTCGGCATCGCTCAGAGACTTTACTCAACGAACCTAGCATCACGAAACTTCATAACCCCAATCCCCCCTTGGCCTTTCTCTGCATACAAGCAACTCGTATAGCTGATATAACAAAACTAGACACAAAGCCTCTGAAAGGAGCCATAAATAGACATGTTTCACGAACCCGTTCTCCGAAGCGTCTTCCGAGCCATCTACCACAAGAGTTGCGAACCATATATCTCTACGAAGCCAAAAACCAGATGTCGACATGCAGAATAAACTTGCATCGTGTGACAAGAGCTCAGTGAAGACTTGGAGCAATGACTCAATTCATCTAATAACAATCGTGGTATGAAATGTCCTTGGTTTTTCTCAAGGCCTACTTGACTAAAGAGCTTTGTTTATACCAGAAGTGGTGCGAGCCTTTTGCCCCTGGTTCTGTGACAAGAGCTCAAACATGGTTTGTGAATAGCTTCAAATTCAGTTAATGATTATCTTTAGATTTTTACGGTCCTTGGTTTCTTTTAATCAAGGGCCTAAGGTTTCTAACCTGTATACCTCGACCCATCTCCCGGCCACCTTATGTGCCATATCGATACATCCTTTGCGGAGTTGCAGCCGGGATCGGCTATTAGGATAGCCATTTCATTTGTCCGTACGACAGGTTCCGTGATCGTAGCCATCGTGTAATCGTGTGACAAACCATTATTCTATCATTTTGTTTGGATTCAGCGGGTCTTAAAACAGGTCGGTATGTTGATCAATGTCTATGTCAGACTCATGGGTGGCTACAAAGTTGACAGGTCAGTCCTCGGTAGTCTAGAATACCAAAGTTTCTACCATTGACTGACTAAACTACATAAGTAGTGATGCATTTCTATAACAAAGACACGCCATGGCAGGATGGCAACCGCCGAAGGAGCTGAACTATGACTCAGGGCTAAGCTATTCTCAGAGCTAAACTAGTATTACCAAGGCTAAACTATCACCGAAGCTGAACCATTCCCGGAAGGCGTGATTCGTTCCACTATACCACGAAAGCGCCGAGGGTGCGCCAGAGGTAACCATCTTCTGCAGGCTTACTTCAGCTGCTGCAACTATTTCCCTCCTCTGCTCACGGAGTATGCAAAGACCAGTTGGGGTATATAAGACTCCGTAGGTCGAGTGTAGCCCACCCCGCTCGGGCTGGTGTAGAAATAGGAAGGTCGATAACGCAGCATCTGCCGCTTTATATTTTTAGTACAAGACGACTCATCTTGTTGGTGACCGAGGTTGCTTTGCGATGAAACTAACGAGTGCCCTCTCACATTGTGCAACGGCCACCTGATTGATAACAACGAGCTGCTGCCGCCAGGAAGAGTCCAGCTCAGCCTCGGAAAGACTCTTACAATAGCTCACTTTTCACCCTAGGTTCGTATTGAGGAGAAATGCGCGGCTTCATACTATTCAGTCTGCTTTCCGTGGCAACGACAGATGCCAACATCGGACAAGACAACTTGGCACCATTATTTAAATCGAAAGACAGCGTTCCCGACAGTTACATTGTCAAGTTCAAGGATGGCATCTCCTCGACCAGCTTTGACAGTACCCTAGCTTCCATCACCGACAACAGCCACCACGTCTACAAAGCCGCGTTTAAAGGCTTCTCGGCAACCCTCGATTCCGTTGCGATTCGCAATCTAAGACGCCATCCTGACGTATGTTCACTCGAGTCGTAGAATGAAGACGCCGCTCCTAACACACGCAGGTCGAATTCATCGAACAAGATGCTACTTTCACCATAAACGGTTTCGTGGAGCAGAAAAACGCTCCCTGGAATCTAGCCCGCATCTCTCACCGCCAGCGAGGTTCGACATCGTACGTATACGACGACAGCGCCGGCGAAGGAACATGCTCGTACATTATTGACACCGGCATCGATGCCACGCACCCCGTAAGCTCGTCCTCCTCCTTCCGCACCACCACACACTAAATTCCGCAGCAATTCGGCGGCCGCGCCCAAAACATCAAGTCGTTCGTCAACACAGCCACCGACGGCAACGGCCACGGCACCCACCTCGCCGGCATTATAGGCAGCGTCATCTACGGCGTGGCCAGGAAGACGAAACTCTACGGCGTCAAGTGTCTCGACAACCAAGGCTCAGGCACGACATCCAACGTCATTGCCGCAATGGACTTTGTTGCCAAAGATGCCAAGACGCGCGGATGCCCCAAGGGAGCAATGGCCAATATGAGCCTGGGAGGGGGTTACTCTGCGGCGGTGAACAAAGCTGCCGCTTCTCTTGTTGCCTCTGGCGTGTTTGTCTCGGTGGCAGCGGGCGGTTCGGGTACCGACGCCAAGAACACGTCTCCTGCCTCTGAGCCAACTGTTTGTACGGTGGGTGCTAGTACGGAGAAGGACGAGCGTGCTACTTATTCCAATTACGGGTCTGTGGTTGATATTTTTGCGCCGGGTGTGAGCATCTTGTCCACTTGGTTGAATGGCGCGTCGGTAAGTTGTTTCTCTGTTGTCTGCTGTCGTTGACTAACGCGAGGGGTGCAGAATACTCTCTCGGGGTCGTCCATGTCGGCTGCACATATCACCGGGCTGGGAGCTTATATTGCTGCGCTTGAAGGTTTCCCTGGGGGAGAGAAGTTGTGCAAGAGATTGCAGGAATTGGCTACCAAAGGTGTGTTGACGAATGTGCCATCGGGGACACTGAATCTTTTGGCTTTTAATGGCAACCCCTCTGGATAGGGGCGGCATCTGGTAGCATACATCTGTTGATCAAGACCATGGTTGTTGGGCGTGGTTGAAGCTCGTGTCATGTCGTTTGGAAATTTCGCTTGAAACTTGACGGAATATTGAAGATATATGAGATTGTGAAATTTGATGTACGGACATTGTCCTCAATTTCTGCGTATCCAGCCTACATCGTGTGCGCATAGTTGTTTGCAGTCGGCAACCATCTTGCGAGGAATCGAGTCCGTTGTTTCTGAATTTGACGTTGCCGATCGCTTGGCCCACAAGTTGCAACTGCCGACATCAAGGTTGGAACCTTAATGTCGTCAGTCAACTGCTCCATAATCCATGCGGATAAATGGCGCAGGGAGCTCAAGGGTGGTTACATGGGTGATGGCGCGAGCTCAACGACGCCTTGTTGGTTACGCCTTGTTGGTTGAGATGACGGTGAGCCAGCATTGATCAATCTCCAAGCTGCCCCTCTCCCCAAACGTCACTTCTTCCTCACCTCGGCACCACCTCTGTCCCAACAAAAACAGCCACCCGTCCAAGCCTCAATTCGCTCTCAAGCACCAGACATTTCTACATCAACCACCATGGCTGTCCCCCCCAAATTCGCCGGCCACAAGCTCGAATTCGCCCCCTCGGCATCGACCTCGTCCGCCCCCCATTCCAAGCACACGTTCGAGCTGTACGTCGACTACTGCTGCCCCTTCTCGGCCAAGCTCTTCCGCACACTCAGCAACGACGTCATCCCCGCCATCCGCGACAACAAGTCCTGGGCCTCCAACCTGACCCTCATCTTCCGCCAGCAAGTCCAGCCGTGGCACCCCTCGTCGACGCTGATGCACGAGGCGGGGCTCGCGGTGCTGCGGCTCGCCCCCGACAAGTTCTGGGCCTTTAGCAGCCAGCTGTTCGAGGAGCAAAAGGACTTTTTCGACGCCAACGTCGTCAACGAGACGCGAAACGCCACGTATAAGCGGCTGGCAAAGATTGCTGGCAAGGTCGGCGTCGACGAGGCCCAGGTCTACCGGCTGCTCGAGATTTCCGACAAGCCCGCTGAAAATGGGTCGCTAAACAGCGGGAACCAAGTCACCAATGATCTCAAGGTTGTTACCAAGATGAACAGATTGGTGGGGGTTCACGTCACCCCGACGGTGGTGTTTGACGGTGTCGTGCAGGATACGAGCTCTGGGTGGACTTTGGACCAGTGGAAAGAGTGGCTGTCTAAGAACGTAGTTTGAGCGAGATGTACCTAGGTAGGTATGTTGTCTGGAGTAAGAATACAAGCATTATGAGAAGTTGGGATGCAGTTCTTGATCGGGTTGTATATTGCTCTTCCATTTGTGGCGCCGAATGAAACACGTAGACAACTGTCTTGTTGGAAAGTCCACGAGAATTACAGCCAGAATATATTATAAAACACATGTTTATGTAAGTTTTTCTCTTTAATCATCATAACTTTTCATCTATTTATAATATTTAATTGACTTGCGTCATTTACATCTTTTCATCAAATTCCCGCCCACCTGTAGCTTCCTGTTCAAGATTATCCACATCAAATACACTTGCCATTTCTATCATTAAACGATACAAGTAAATAGACATGTCAATCTCCCGTACAACTTGCCGCGACCAAGTCGATCCGGCATGAGCAATCTCAGCAGACAACGCCTGTCCAGCCGGGTCATTGACCAGGAAATTGACCAGCGCAGGGAGTTCCTCCATCGTCATTGTGACGGGAATGTAATGGGCCCACGGGACAAGACGGTCATCGTGCCATTCTTGGAACCAGGTCTGCTTGAAGACCACGGCCTGCCTAGACAGAAGACGGTAGAACCTGGTGCTCATGCTGTTCCCGTCTATGTCGTACAGATACTGATAGTGGGAAGACGTGTCTTCTGGCTCAACATCCGACGGCCCCAGGACGCGCTCCATGTCCTTACAAGACTCCTCGTCACATTGGATATAACTGCCGAAATGAATGTCGAACACGTCCTTGAATAGTGCAATTTGTTTCTTGTCTAGTTTATCCACCTGCAGTCCGAAGAATTGGCCCATCTGAAGAACCTTGGCCGTATTCTGAAGCGACTGAATAAACGCGACGAAGCGCTCCCTATGGCCTGTCTTCCACGTGAATCGAGTGGCTTTGCCTCCGGTAGTAGACCCGCGCCAGTAAATCATAGGCTTCTTTTCCGAAAAGGCCATCGGCTCTTGCTGCACAACGGGGTGCCCTGTGTAACACGGGCACGGGACCAAGATATCTCGAAAGGCAGACATGCGGCCAAAGCTCAGAATAGGGACGAGGGTGTGTGTATACGAGAATGTGCTCGGCGATGCGATGAGAGCGTGGAGGTCTGCGGGACGAGGGGACTGACAAACGTCGTTGTATCTTGCGTGGGTGCCGGCCGACTGCGGCGCACGATGCGCACACGAGTCCAGTACCAAATCTTCAATTGACTCCCCGGAACGTTCATTAAACTGTGCCACTGGTGGTGGTGGCTTGGACGAGTCCAGGATTCTCGGCTCATCGATGGTGCTTAGGAAAAAAAGGCTGTCGGGCAAGACATGGAGAAACGGCTGGATGAGTCCTCTCCATGCTCCTTCATACATGTACGGTGCAGACATGGACATGGTTCCATTTTGAATCGTGATGCGCGTCGTGCGAGGACAGTCCTCAGTTTGTTCTTTCAGGAGGAGAAAAGCTTGCCGCGCTTCTGGCGTGCGGTAAGGCTCCAGGTCTCGATCAATCTGGTCGAAGTCGTCGATGATCTTGGAGTCGTGGTCCAGAGCGAATGCCACCCATTCTTCGAAACCCTTGGGAGGACTTCTTCGGTATCGACGCCTGTATTCGGCAACCGCTTCTCCTACATTTGACGACTGGTTCTTGAGTCGAGATTGCGCCTTTTCTTGTGCTTGTCGTATGCGACAGAGAAATCCGGTCGGAGTATCGTCGTTGGCAATGCCTGGTGGGCATTTCTGCCCAATCAATAGAGCTTGTTTGGAAGCATATCGTGGGCTGAAGCTCGAGTAGCCTGACTTGTATATAAAGGTGAATATGACGAGAGTAGCCGTAATAGCGACAACAGTTTTCAAGCGCTTGATGGAGAAGGCTGGCCTGGACAGATAGGCAAGGACCATGTTGTGGCTGCGAATTAGCAAACGAGGGACAAGACGAGCGGTTGCGCGAAAAAAGGACCAGTATTAGTATTACACATATTTTAATAGTGAATCCTGGCACTCTGACTCTTGTCTAATATCAAGGGATTCATGCCGAGATCCTTGTCAGGTTATGGGCATTTAATCAAACGGCGTTTTTAAAGACTGCTTCTTAGAGTGGATAATTCATGCCGACAATACAACCCCTGCAAGCACGTTTCGCCTATGACGATTACTCATAGGGCCCGATATTGGCAAGGGGGTCTAAATGAACTGACTCGAGCTTGGAACTTGCGTCTATTTAGAGACACGAAGCGCCTTCGTATCCCTACGGCTTCTTGGCAGAACCTCTTCGGGCCACCTCGGACCTAGTCAAGTAAGTAAAGGTGGATGCGGCGTTTTTCGTTTTATTGCCCTCGAGTTTTCTATCATGCTTGGATACATGGCTAGTAAGATGGGCCTTGGGCTTGGTCGAATCCCGCAAGTCCATCAAGTGAACACTAGATGGGCCATCGTGTCGCAATAATCGCTAGTATTTCTCTGTCGATAACACGTCGATTTGGTGGACTTGTTCCATCGCAAAACCTGTTGATTAAAGTAAAGCATCAATCCTACTAAAACCTCTTTTTCTCCCTTGACAACGATTTCCATAGATTGCATCCAACGAGCAATTCAAGGAGCCGACTTCCAATGCACCACAGGATTTGAACCCACTTGACGTATCCCTTGCGACTCGCAATACCATCATCTCATTAAAACTGTGTATGAAATATCTTGGCCATAAAACCACTCATCTGTAAACAACATCCGACTTCCCCTTTTTCGTCCCTTCTGCCACTTGCCCACGCCATCATTGACTTGCAACATTCATGGCCAGTCGCACCTTAAACGCCACTGCCCTTGTAATCCGTACTGAGTAAAACTCCTACCAAAGAAGGGCGTGCTCTATGTCAGCTAGTCCACGCTGTTTGAGCCGCACGTACGTCTCACGCCACTCAGGACCAAAGCTGGTCGCCCAGATAGAAGCAATCAGGTTTGTTACCTCCTCGCTCACATCTTTCCATTCCGCAGCCTGACTATCCAAGTTGTGCCTGGCCAGAGTTGTGATGTCGAAGCGAGGACTTGCCCGGGCTCCCGGGCTCAAGCATCCTGGCGATTGGGCGAGTAACAAGACGACTTCACGAAAACCCAAGTAATCAATAAAAGGGCCATGGATATACTCTGGTTTAATTGCAATAGCCTCAGAGCGAATAAACTTCTTTGTGGTGATATCTCTTAGAATCCACGGCTCATTCTCCGGAAAGTAGGTTAAGCCGTCGCAAACGATCTCTGAGTGGGCCAACGTAAATGCAGGATCATTCGACCTGTCTCGAATTTTGCAAGCATGATATAGCCTCATGGACACTTTTGTGATGCTTGGTACTCTTTGTTTCTCATTGACAGGGTTGTAAATATGGGGAAACACTGGACATGTCTCGTCTGTTTCTTCCTCTTCCTCTTCCTCTTCCCAGCCTCCCAGACGGGGATACCTCAAAAGATCTTTTATTGGAGAATGCATAACATCCTCGCCGGACCATTGGCCCAGGAACGACATGTAATAAGCGTGGAGGTGAGGTCGAGCGACAGCCCAGAATGATCGGCTAGCTAGACCGAGGCAGATGAGGTCTTCCAAGCAGTCTACTTCTTCGAATACCAGCCGAATAATTTCCACGGGCAGGTCAAGAATAGTAACCGCATGGCCGCTACTGATCTTTGGCTCTCGACCTGTTTTTCGGTTTCCACTTTGGGTGTGATTAGAAGCGCAGGCCTTGACTTGACTGCCATGTTTTTCTGGTACATGGTATGAATCAGGCGGTCGAACAGGTACGGCAATAAGACGCTCGATGTTTCGTGGCTGGGGCTCATTGAAAAGAGGAGGATAGTAAGAGCCTTGTTCATATAAGGGTAGCATGACTCCAGGGGCTATAAGCTGCAATAATGGATTGGCGAGGTCGTCGCATCCTTCGTCTTCTTCTCTCTGGGTTTCGGACTGGTGAGCTGAGGTGGGAAAATCCATTTTCGAGAGAAGATTTTGGGTGGCTGTACAGAGAATAGATGAGAAAAGTGACTAATAGACAAAACGTGAATCAAGAGCCGTAGCTCTAGCAAGCACTTACCTATGGCGAGGTTATTCAGACTTGGCTGAGTAGTAGCCGTCTACCTCCTATGCAACCTCTGATTTAGTTTTGACTGTAGAAGGAAATGTGTGGCGACAGCGCAGACATGAGGCAAGAAAGTCGGAGAAGAAAAATATACCTCGACGCGTCATAATATCTATTTTTTAGGTGCCTGGGGCATCTGGCAGCTCATAGTCCTCGCAGGTGTCAACACCTGCCTGCCTGCCCGCCGCGCTTATTAACCGGCGACAGGTGACTTGACCAAGCGTGAAGTAATTACGCGTTTGCAAACTGCCCGTGACTAAAAACGCGTCGACTTCAGGTATTGGCCATGGCCTCTCATGCTCAGCTCTTTTGTTTCTATGACAGAGATCCATGCCAAAGGCAAAAAACACCCCTGTAGAGACTGTTCAATTGAAATTCTCCCCAAACACTTCGAATCCTACTGTATGGGATGCTGCCATGCTCAACTCTGCGGAAGAAAATCTTGTTTGCCTAAACGAGACATCAGAGTTAAGTAAGTAATATGGCTCTAGATGGTACAGCTGGACCTCGCAGAAACTTTGTAGTCGCTCACGATATTAGATATCAAGCCAACATCGGTCGTCATTGGGCCAGAGATTGATATACATCCAGGGACGTCATGACACCGGACAAGAGCAGATTGTTACCAGGCACGCGGATGTACATCGCAATATCCATTCGTCAGTTCATGCACAAGTCATTCACTCATACCGTGGCTCTCCATAACAGCTTAAGGCAAAGTAAGAGGCAAAGCAGTACGTCTTTACCCAGTTCCCCCAATGTGTGCTCGACCGTGGCCCAATTTCGCGACAATTATCAAACCCTCGGCCTCCCAAATCTCGATCGCGGTGCTTTGGACAGCCTCCGAAACAGGTGAAGTGCAAAGAAAGTGATGAAAATAACGAAAAATGCGCCAAAAATAAGCAAAACAGCTACATTTTCCCTCGACATCTGTAGAGGTCTCATGTACCGTTTCGGGTTAGAGCAACGAGGTGACGAACAAAGAAACACGACATTTCTCGAGCAGACACTTATTGATCTACATACCATAACCAACATGCATGGTTCGTTGGTAGCAGCAATATGCGAGGGTCACAGTCACTACATAAAAACCAACAGCTTTCACATGGATGCACAAGGCCACAACAACCAACATGATGAAGCCAGTGGTTTGCGATCGATACCACGTCTCGAGGCTTTTCTCGGCGTCAGTCTTTTCGTCCTCTGCACATCTCAATGCCACTCACGTGAGAATTTTGCCTCTGCTGTCTTTAGCACTGTTGTCTCTCCTTGTAACAAGCTTCAACCAGACACCAGACACCAGACCGCCACACCGCGCTGATCATCCAGGCACCCATCCTGCACGACCGCCTGTGCTCCAGCAGAGGGTGGCACGAAAAGTTCCAGACTCTTCAGCCCGTCTGGGCACTATTACACAACATTTGAACGGGTGGCACGATTCGCTCACAGATCGCAGAGATGACGGCCTAATTAAACTGTGACAAAGGGGAAGGAGGATCGCAAACCGCAAACAACTCCCACCGAAAACATTTACAGCGAGAACCTAATAATAAACCCGTTGGCACGTGCAAAATAAGACAGACAGTGGAGAACATAATTTTAAAAGTACCCTATCAAATCTAGTTGACAATGGGTTCCAAAAACGACGTGTTTTACAATGTAAGACATTACGGCCCAAGAGTGCGCATTGCCGGGCACATTGCGCACCATGCCGCCATTGCCTTTGACAATCCGCTACAATCGTCCCAGATGTCGCTCGAGACGGTAGCAAACGGTCCCTGGAGCCATACATAGATTGTATGCCACTGATTTGCACTCATCCGTGCTAACACGCGGTTTTATCATGGCCGGAAGTGGAAACCAACCTGGCTCACAACAACACGACAATTCTTACGCAGGACAGACAGGTATAAAAAAGTCAGTCCGTCCTGCCGTATTTTCCATCAACTCATCCAGCTCCAAAGCAACTTGCTCAGTCGACACATAGTCTGCCCTTCTATACTTTACAAACCTGTTTTACACTCGCGATATCGTCAAGCCCCCATCACCATGAGACTGACACACGTTCTCGCCTTGGCAACAGCTTTCGGTGGCGCCATCGCCATCGCCGTCAGCCAGGACAAGGGACTGCTCGCAGAGCCCAGGCAGCTCGAGGAGCGCACCGAGGACAAGAACCCGTATGGATACGGGAATCCTCCCCCCGTGCAACACACGTCAAGCAGCACGACCCAGCAGGTCCAGCCTACATACGGCGCCCCTGCATATCTCACCCCGTCCCTCGACACTCAGTTCAGCAAGCCGACTCTCACCTTTCAGGCTCCGGTCTATTCCATCCTCACTACGCTTCAAACCTTGGCCAAGCCCGTCACTAGCAAGTCCTCGACGACGCAGGCCGCCACGACTGATGCCGCACACGACACGGCCCCCGGCTATGGGGCGCCCCCGGCCGTGACGAAGTCTTCCACGACTCAGCCGGCCCCGACGTACGGGTCCTACTCCGTACTGTAGGCCTATTCACCCCGGCGTGAACTGGCACTGAGGCAACGCGTGAGGTCTGGGGCGGCTGCACATGGTCCATGAAGAATGGGTGCTGTGAATAGACGGAGAGGGGAGAAAGGTTGCCCATGTGGTTGCTTTGCAAGAGGGCAGTAAGGGACAAGTCGTGCAGAGACAATTGGATAAAGGAGTTCTGTATAGTAGATAGATTGGACTCATGGAGTGGGCTTCCAGGCTTCAACGGATCCTGGTTGCGCGCACATGTGTTGCTGAAGAGGAGTGGAATGCAAAATATACAGTATTTATATTCACACATGCTGGTGCTTTGCCTTTTTGACTCGATGGTCTTGCCTGGGTGTCGAGATGCATGAATGCCCGGTGGTGGCCAATATCGAAGCGTGTGTAGGCGATTACATGGTTGCACGACTTGGGTGGACCGTTGCACGAGGATCAGCGCCTTTATTTGGGATGAAAATAGCTTGAGATGCAACGAATGGGAGCTTCAGGGACCAGTTAGTATAGTCTGAGGAAGCCGCGTTTCAAAGTAGAGTGAATTCTCAGACGACATGTGTTGCGACATGGACGTGATCCCTGGTGGCCATGGCGCCGGGCTGTATGTAACCGGCGGGACGGTTGTGATTGTCATTTGCAAAATGCTGCTGTACTTTTCTTATACTCATGCAAGAATATTTTTATCATTTCTTTAATACATGTCGCCAGTTCAAGGCGGATTTGGGATGCATATGTGGGTTCGGTCAGTGGCTGATGGTCTGTCTGGACCGAACATATTTACAAGCACAATTCTCCCAACCTGTTTACATGATTGACGTTTCCTCCAATCAATTCAATGTTGACATTTCGCATCAGTTGATCGCCAACCGACTCCGCGCAGAAACACCCGTTGCACCCGTTTCTACTTGCACCGCCACCGCACAACACCGCGACCACACCTCGGAAAGTATCAGCACCCAAAGGAGCGGATCTCCAGAGTCGCGTGTTTGAAGACAGTTTTGGATAAGTGACGTTGCCAATCCTCTGCTATTGTGCGCAGTGGGTGGCGTTTTTGTGTTTCATCCAAGGTTCCCCAGAACCCGAGTTGGCGCATCTTGCCAACTTGAAACGTAGAGTGTTGTGTGTGTGGGCTGATGGCGTATTCATCCCAGGTGCTATTAATTTCTTTGCGCACATGTATGTGTAGGTGCGTACATATAGGTGAATAGATGAAACTACATTCATTCACATGTCCACACACACATACATCTCTATATGAATATATATACATGTACAAATCTCTCCTACATACCACTACACTCTCACTCACTCACTTCCAGATATATACACACGTGATATACAACTACACACACCTATATATATACAAATCTTGCCACATCCCATCCACCCTCGCGGCAACAACATGGGCGCGCCGGCCCCCCGAGCCATCCTGCTCCTCTGCGCCGCCGCCTCGCTCGGCCAGGCATACTTCCAAATCGCAAAGGAACTGCTCCCACTAGCCCAGACACCTTTGCATCCCTTGGTGCTAGGCGAGCCGGGGCCGGCCTGCGCAGTCTCGCCCCTAACCCCCCTCGGCTCCGGGCTCGCCCAAAACACCAGCGACGACTTCCTGGTGTACCACTCGCCGGGCTTCGCCGGCGGCAGGGGCATATCCATCGTGACGACGCCGGCGCGCATCCAGCGGTTCGCCAAGGTCCGGGCGCCCAGCTACGCCAACGACTTCTCGTCGCCGCCGTACGAGGAGCGCCCGATGCCAGGCAAGGGCCGCGGGCTCGTGGCCACCAAGACGCTACACCGGGGCGACCGCATCTTTGCCGACACGCCCATTCTGCTCCTCGACGCCGAGGCCTTTGGCGGCGGCGACGACGACGACGACGACGACTACGATGACAACCAAGACGACAAGGAGGTAGAGGGGGTAGAGGTGGGAGAGGAGCAGGAGGAGGACGACATCCACAGCGAGCTGGCCGCGCTCGCCGTGTCCAAGCTACCGCCCGCCATGCAACGACAATTCTGGAACCTCCACGCCCAGGCCGGCGACGACGCCGTCATGGACCGCATCGACCCCAACGCGTTCGAGCTCCACATCGGCGGCGACACCTTCTTCGGCGTGCTCCCCGAGATGGCGCGCCTCAACCACGACTGCCGCCCCAACGCCGTCTACTCGTTCGACGCGGCGACGCTGACGCAGCGCGTCCACGCGCTCGCCGACATTGCGCCCGGGGAGGAAATCTCCATCACGTACATCAGCCCCGCGCAGAGCCGGGCCGAGCGGCTCGAGGCGCTCCGCGCGTCCTGGGGCTTCGAGTGCTCGTGCAGCGCGTGCTCGCTGCCGCCGGAGCTGACGGCCCTGTCGGACCGGCGCGTCGCCGAGACGGAGCGGCTGCTGGAGCGGCTGCGCGGCGAGCACGGCGACGGCGAGGACGAGCAGAAGCAGAAGCCGCAGGTGGCCGAGGCGCTGGTCAGCTTGTTCCGGCAGGAGCGGCTCTGGGCCGACGCCCACGAGGGCTGGGTGCTCGCCGCGCGCGCGTACTGCGCCGCCGGCAACTACTGGGACACGCTGAGGCACGCGCACCTCGCGGCCGAGGCGAGCGCGCTGTGGGGCGGCGCAGGTAGTCCTGATGCCGTGGAGATGGCGAGGCTGGCCGAGGCGCCCGAGGGCGAGGCGTGCTGGATGAAGGCGGTCAAGTCGTGACGATTGGCGGGACGATTGACGGGATATGGGATGAACGGCTGGGCGCTAAATGGGCATTGTATCGGAGTGGGTGCATGGGGTTTGTTTCAGATGGGTCAAGTACTCCATGTCGTCTTATTTTCTTTTTCTCTTCTTGGCCTCTTTTTTCTTCTTGTTCCATCTTTACGGAGTACTCCGTACCAGGCCACATATTTCTTGCGCAGCGAATGGAATAAAGTATTGACCATCTACAACACGCTGCTTGTGGCCCCGCCCGGCCGGGATGCATCCATGTCTCCTCGATTCATGAAGCCGTGTTGCCGTTGCCGTGTCTCACCTCATGAGACAAAATCAAAAATGCAAATGTGCCCGTCTCGTCTACGGAGTACTCGCAGGACATGGCTACACTCTCCCTCGTCCTACCCCGCACGTCATGTAGCCAATCCGCCCAACCACCCCAGCCGCAATTCCTCGTCGCTGCCCGTCGAGAAACCTCGGCAACATGTCACCCTCGCCCGTCTTGCTACCAGTCGACATTTATTCACAGCCAGCCCGCCCATTCGAAAATAAGCATTCTCCATCGCCAGCAATGCCCGCCTCGACGCTTAATAATACCACCGCGTACTAGTACTAGAAAATATACATGCCAAAAACACCATGGCCTCCTCCGCAGCCGCCACGCCCACGCTCAGAGAGAAACTCGACCTGCTCCCGGCACTAGGATCCCTCGTCTTCACCACCCTCTCCGCGCTGCTGACAGGATGGCGGCGCGGGCCCAACGATGAGCCCTCGCTGTACCTGCACGTCGTGTACGCCGCCGTGCGCAAGCTGATTGTCCGGCTATCCTCGCCGCAGCAGCAGTACGCCCCCCCGAGAACCTCCCACCCGCTCCATGCCGACCCGGCTAACCATTGACACCTATTGCCAGATGGGTGTTCCCGTCCACCGACGCCGTGTACAAGCAGCAGGCGGCGTCCTTTAACATGGCCCCGCGCACCGTCGAGCTCCGCCACGGCGCCAAGGGTCTCTGGATCGGCGACCCAGACGCCGGCGCCGTCCTCGTCTGGTACCACGGCGGCGGCTTTAACCTGCCCGCGCTCAACGGCCACCTCGCCTTCTTCATGCGCCTCGTCCGCACGCGCCCCGGCCTGGCCGTCTTCTTCGTCGCCTACGGCCTCGCCCCGGCGGCCACGTACCCCACGCAGCTGCGGCAGGCGGTCGAGGCCCTGCGGTCCGTCGTCGCCGCCCGCCCGCCGTCGCGCGTCCTCCTCGGCGGCGACTCGGCCGGCGGGAATCTCGTCGCCGCCGTGCTGGCACACCTGGCCCACCGCCACCCCGAGATCGACGCCCTGCCGCTGCCCGGGCCCCTCGCCGCCGCCGTCATGATGGCCCCCTGGACCGCCCTGGACGGGGGGACGACAAACGCCCGGCTGGCCGGCTACAACGGCGCGGACATCCTCGACCGCCGGGCCCTCGAATACTGGGCTGGGAAGTACATGGGTGATCGGGCCCCGGACTACTACACTGACGCGTCGAGCGCGCCCGCCGAGTGGTTCCGCGGCCTGCCCGTGGGCAGGATACTGGTCTTGGCGGGCGGCAACGAGATCCTGCTGCCGAGCATTGACGCCTTTGTCAAGACCCTCGAGGTATGTGTGTGTGTGCTGCGTCGGGGCGTCTGGCGAACCGTGGCTGACGTACTGTACTACTGATCTAGGCTGGCTATGGCCCCGTCGAGTTTTACGTCGCCGAGCGGGAGGCGCACATCGCGCCCTTTGTGAACCTCAACTTTCATTCTAGTGCGCCCACGGGGCAGGGCGACAAGTTGCAGTCGTGGCTAGACGAGGTTGTTGCTTCGAGGGGGAGACTGCCCATTTGTAGCTCCAATGTTGGCCATGGCAGTTGGGGGCCTCATGACCCGGTATATATTGTGCCTGGTTTTTTTTTTTTTTTTTTTGGCCAGCATGACAAATGATTTGGGCAAGAGTATAGGCCGACACCTCGTTTGTTCACCTACTACATGTCATCTTCTTCACATTCACACTCACTGCCATGGGCTCGAGTAATGTATAGCTGCGTACCTGGGTATTTGCCGAGAGCGATATGGATACAATATAGTAGACATGAATCATCTCGTAAGCCGCTCAGCAGCTACCCGGTGTAGGTTCCAGACGATTTCCTCCTCCAATGACTGCGAGTCGTCGCTTCGTTCCGGAATTTGATCCATGTACAAGATACTTTTGATAGATGAGCCTTTGCCGTGCTCAGCCTGTCGTTAGGCACCAACCCCATTGTGCGGTTGGGTGGCGGCATCGCAGCCAACGCTGCCTCGTCTTCCGCCTCCCCCTTCGCGCTTCTTCTTCCTGCAAAGACATAATTGAACTCGTCTGGAAACTTCAATCACCGGCAACTCCGATACAAAACCCCAAGCCTACCTGGGTATACGACTTTGCTCATGGGCCCCATCTCGACGCCGCTTCTCCGGCACATGTACCGGCAAGCATCTCAAGATCCTGACCGCCACGCATTCTCTCTCTGGCAAAACCTACTACATGAGCGGTTCCCAAGCCCAGGAGTATACTCTGTGATATGCGATGTCCCACCAGCCGATAGACCGCCGCGCGACACCGTTGTCGTCAGCCGATATGATGCCGCCAGAAACACAATGACCCCGTTGCTGTGGTTGGAATGCAGGGTACGCGGTGGTACTGTCGAGAGTCTGGAAAGACAAGCCGTCGAGTCGGCAAAATCGTGTCTGGAAACGAGTGGCTTGCCGTCTGTTTTCGTTCTCACCGTCGTGGGAGTTTCGTTTCGGGTATGGCTGTACGAAGACGGTGCTGACCAGCTCACTTCTCTCTATGGGAGCCCCAGTGTCGCAAATTTGGGGCAGTACATCGATGTTGATTCAGAAAAGGCAGATCTGTTGATGTTCTTCTTTGAACTGGCCAGGAACGGGGCTAGAAACGTGAGGGATGCCCGGGAGCGTCTTTTGGACCATCTCGTGGCACGTACAAACGGCCATTTGGAGTAGAGCGTTGGAACGTCTTGGGCGGCCCAGGTTGACGCAGAAACAAACGAATAAATTCATGGAATCCCGTGGCACAGTGGCAAAGCACCCCTTTTCGTTGTTCAAGTGACTGCTGTCGTATATCCGTGTAGAATTGGGGCACAACCTTGTGGCGAGCCTCCCGTATCTGGTTATTCGGGCTCTGACGCGACATGAATCACCCTAGCCTCCTGTCGCAAGTACCACCACTCCAACTTGCCATGCCAAGGAATCTCTTGCCATGATTGCGCGCCGTCAACGACTGGCCGTCCGTTGAGTCGAACCTCGCTGACATATTTCTTGTCGCGTTCTATCTCTCCTTGCCTAAGCCACATTGGCAGCTCTGGTCGTATGGCTACAGTGTCCAGTGTCCAGTCCAATCGATACTGACCGACACAGGCACGAGTTCCGTCATGGTATTGAAGCAACATGCCTATGATGGGTTGGTGTCGAAGACGCTTACCACGGCATGCCGTTACTGCTGCAACGTTCTCCAGTCGACAGCACGAGTAAAGATGCGTTTGACCAAATCGATGGGGGATAGATTTTGGCATCCAAAACTTTGAGTTGGTCGATTTTTCCCAACAGCTTGGAATCGTGGCCTGCACCCCTACGTACCTAACTCGCTGCCCGTCTCGTACGCTGTCTACTTCGTTAACGTATACTTTTGAGGGTGAAGTTCCAATCTCATGGACTCGGGAATAGGTATGCCGAGGACTGGGTATCTTTCCCAAAATCGTTGCTCGGCCGCGGTTAGTGACGAGCTATATTGAGTTATTAACTTTGTTCTTTTCATGTTGCGACATTGTATACGCATTGCCTCACCATCAACGTTGTAGGCCAATGCAGCTGGCTTGGCGGCCGAAGTGTGCACCGCAGAATCCCGATTTCTTTGACGTACTCTCCCGGATCTACGGGCATGTATATCCACGTTAGATCCCTGCAAATAATGTCTGCATCGTGGTAGAAATGCCGGCTTTCTCTTTGGCGGTGTGCCTGCAACTTGATGACCTGGCGTCGGAAAATAGCAATAAAATACCCCTCGACATGTGGCGCATTGAATTCGACATGGCTCATTCTCAATCCTCGGGGCGGAAAGGTGGAAATTTTGAGTCCTTCGAGGTCTATCACTTTGCATTCCGTGGCTGGCTCCGGCCAAGCAGGGCCGCGGATGGAACCATCTGTTGCATCTTGTTCCATCCCATCCATGATGCCCCTGACCTTCAACCCCTGAATGCGTGTTGGTAAGCCTGTACGTCCTCTCCATGGTGGCAAACTCACATCAGATACAGCCAGGATATGTCGAAGTCCCTGCTGGCGTCGAAGCTCCACCCACCATACGTTGTCAGCCGTCTGCTGAGAATCACTTCTGGGAGCGCACACGTGAACCCCTCGGATGCCCAGGTGATCGTACTCCAAGAATATATTGCGTACGATCTGGCCCGGGTGCGGGGAATGGATATGCTTGCAGTCCAGACGGGCTCCCTGGGGCGCCTCGTTGTGAAGAGACTGGACATAGGTGCTACCCTCGATGCGTACATAGGACGCATATACCTCCTGCTCAAGGTCAATGGTGACGGTGTTGGGAACAGTCGGTGCAGTATGCACCAGGTGATGCAAATTGACCACGGCGTACTCCCGAACAAGGTCCCGCGCAACCAGGCGACGCAGCTCTGGCGGGAATGTGGCTAATGCGCCTGATGTCGTTCGGCGCTCCAGGAGACTCAGGATGTATGCTGTTCGTTTTCGTTGCAGAGAAAAGGCTGGGGTGTAGTCGCTATACATGGAATCCACGAGTAGATGCGATGTCTGGCCAAACTTGGCCGAGTAGAAGGCGTAGCACGAGGTGTGGAAGCAAAGGATTCCCGGCTGGCACCAGCAGCCTCGCTTGGTGCAGGCGATGTGAATCGTCACATGCCCATCTACATGTGTCCCATTCTGCGCGAACGGAAAAGAAACCAGATTTCTGGCCTTGGTATCTCTTAGGTCTGGCAATTTGCACCGTGAGACACATGCGACTCAACTGCGCGGACGGGGGCACCTAACATACCTGCGGTGACGGACTCTCCATCGCGAAACCAAAACTGGCAGAGTCTGCAAAGTGCGCTAGAGACACAGAATGGCTGGCCATGGACGTCCATTGAGTTTCGTTGACCGTTGTTGCTTCCGCGTCGGCTGGCCGCGATGACGACATGGAATGTGAGGCTGCGGTTTGCAGGCCTCGAGGTATTTTATATCCGGACTAGCCTGGGCTGCTTCTTTTTGGCTTACTCAACAGGGAACTTGCCTCGTGTACTCCGTAAGTACCTGGTAGGCGGCAGGTAAAAACGTTACATCATGACATCGCGACTTCCGATTTTATGACGATGGCCCTGCAATCAAACCCACTCAAACCGCGATATCCAATTGCCCGTCTTTCAGATTGTCTTCCGCGGACAATAGCCATTTCAAAAATTCCACCAGTTCAGAATTGTATGTAGGGTAGGGATTATGCACCCCAAAGACGTGTCTCCGTGAGACTCCAACCTATTGTGGGCCCGGTGGATCGTACGTTTGAGTAACCAAGTGCCAGTATTGTAGAAGCGGGTCCTGCCCACTGCTCGCATTGATTGGCTTATTTTCGCTATTCTGCCCCTTGGTCGTTGCACTACTGTCACCACAGCAACCATATTTATCCTCAGCCACCCGCGCAGCGGCAGCAGCTGGCAAGGGTCGAACAACAAACGAATAGACGTCACCAAGTGGGTGCTTGCATTCGTGCATTCGTGCATTCGTCCCGTGCAATGCGATACAATCACGCTCTTGCTTCTCTTGCTCTTCAACTCGACCTCGTCACCTCCATCCCCTTCTGCACATGTTTGTTTGCGTTTTGAACATTCTTCTGACCATTAGAATTTTTGTTTGGACGACACCATTGGCCATATCAAGTGATACCCGCTGGGAGATTTTTTTTTTTTTTTGGGTTCTTGTCGATTTCCGGGATTACTGGTTCTGAAACGAATGTGTTTACCCATACCGTTCACGAATCCACGCTGTACCAGACGGCCCGCATAAACGCTCGTCGTGAATATATACCCCTTTACCGAGATTCTTTCATAAGGGGCCATCTGTCCACGCACCGGTGACGTGCACGCGATAGACGAAACACACCTCACCAAAGACAAGCACTAGTCCCCGAAGCTCTGCAATATGGCGGCTGCGGGACAATCATCCATCACTGTTGCTGGTACGAGAACACGTCGTGCAAGACGCGCGAGAGCTACTTGCAATCACCACCATCAGCAAGGAACTAACGCAGTCATAGTTCGCGTACGGCCATTCACAATCAGGGAGGCAGCCCAGCTGTATGTTGCGCCGACGACAACCGCAATCGTTTGTAGACCGTGAGCAGAGGCACTGACGAAGCATCAGACAAAAAACCGATGACAGCCCCGTCTTCCTCGGAGATGGCTCCCTCGCAGGCCCAGCCCCCAAGCTGCACCAGCGAGGCCTACGCAGCGTGATCAAGGTCGTAGATGACCGCTGTCTGTATGTGGCATCATTCCCTCATTGCACCAGCATGCCCATGCTAATCTTCAGCCAAAGTGTTTTCGATCCCCCAGAGGACAACCCCGTGCAACGATTCTCCAGATCCGTCGTCCCCACGTCCAAAAAGGTCAAAGACCAAGTCTTTGCCTTCGATCGCGTTTTCGACGAAAACACTACCCAGTCCGATGTCTATGAAGGGACAACCAAGAACCTATTAGACAGTGTCCTTGACGGCTACAACGCCACTGTTTTCGCTTACGGCGCTACCGGCTGCGGAAAGACACATACCATCACTGGCACCGCTCAGCATCCGGGTATTATCTTCCTGACCATGCAGGAGCTGTTCGAGAAAATCGACGAGCGAAGCCAGGAAAAAACGACAGAGCTTAGCTTGAGTTATCTCGAAATATACAATGAAACAATTCGGGATCTTTTGGTCCCTGGTGGAAGCCAAGGTGGTCTGATGCTCAGGGAAGACAGCAACCAAGCCGTAACGGTTTTCGGTCTAACAAGCCATCACCCCAAGAATGTCCAAGAAGTCATGGACATGATTATCCAAGGCAACGAGTATCGAACCGTGTCGCCAACAGAAGCAAACGCCACGTCGTCTCGGTCGCATGCGGTATTGCAGATTAATATATCTCAAAAGGACAGAAACGCCGACGTCAATGAACCGCATACCATGGCCACCCTCAGCATTATCGACTTGGCCGGATCTGAGCGTGCATCCGTGACGAAAAACCGCGGCGTGCGCCTAACCGAAGGCGCCAATATCAACAAATCTCTCCTGGCATTGGGCAGCTGCATCAATGCACTTTGCGACAAGCGCCAGCGCGCCCATGTCCCCTATCGTAACAGTAAGCTCACTCGACTGCTAAAGTTTTCGCTAGGCGGAAACTGCAAGACAGTCATGATTGTGTGCGTATCCCCTTCTAGTGCCCACTTCGACGAGACGCAGAATACACTGCGCTATGCAAACAGGGCCAAGAACATCCAAACCAAGGTTACTCGCAACGTCTTCAACGTCAATCGCCATGTCAAGGACTTCTTGGTTAAGATTGATGAACAGATGGCTCTCATCAATGAGCTCAAAGCGCAGCAGAAGGATGCGGAACAATTGTTCTTTGCCAAATTCCGCAAGCAATGCGATAAGCGAGATGGCGTCGCTCGAGAAGGTGTGTTGCGCCTTCGCGCAGCTTACGACCATTCCGCGGCGGAGCGCCAGGAGCGCATTGCTACTATGAAGAAGCTCAAAGCCTTTGAGAGACGGATTGCCATGTTGACCGGTTGGATTGCTGCGTTTGATACCGTTTGTGAGCAGAGGGCAGATAACGACTCTATGCCCCAGAACTTGATTTCTATTCGAAAGACTGCTCAAGGCATTCAGGTGGAGCTTGAAAACAGTCGCCAACATATTCACCAGAAGCTTGAAAAGGCAACGTGGGAGCGGGCAATTGATACCGCACTTTCCCATAGTCTGCAACAACTCGAAGGCCTAGAGGGCATCGACAGCGGCGAGCATGCTACGTTGACCCGGGAGGCAGAGCTCCTCAAAGCCAACTTTGGTCGAGAAGCCTACCGTGAAGTCCTCGAGCAAGAAAAGCTCGGCGATGCAGCCATGATGCAAATGCTTCTTACTGCCCAGTTCGAGATGCTAGCGTCGCTTTCCGATACTTTGGCTATGGATGAGGATAGCGCTGTCGCTCACGCGAAACAGATTATCCACAAACTTCTCGACACGGGATATAATGCTGCGGGTCAGGTGGTAAAACCTGACGGTTCTCTTCCCGTGCTAGAAATCTTCCCTCCAACTCGGAAAGGCACACCGAAGCGGAAGAAGAGCCTTGGTGCGTACGTCAAACCCATTGCTCCTTTGGCGCTTGCTGCTGTTCAGAGCGAGCAAGTGTTTGCCAGCCCGATGAAATCGTCGCCAAGAAGACGTAAGGTGTTTGGCGCGGCGAAGAAGGGAATCAGCTTTACACCAGTTAAAAAATCCAAGCCCAGGAGTGTCCGATGGAGGGATGACGAAAGCGAAGACGGAACTCTGGCCGATTTTGCAAACACACCGCAGCAGATGGACGCAACCCCTGATCAGTCGTCAGCAGAGAGGACCCCAATTCCGCCACCGCAACCAACCTATCTTGTCGAGGATGAACAAAACCGCGAGACATCGAGCCCCAGGATTGAGGCGCCAGAGGAGGAACAGGCTGCCACACCAGCTTTCAAGCCGGGGCGATTCCAGGCTGGTTTTCTATCAAAGACCCGAATGTCAGTGCAGCCACAAGGCTCACCATTGCTACAAGCCCCAATGCTCAGCCGAAGCGTGTCGTCCAGCTCCCCCAACTCTGGCAGGGTGTCGCCGCTGCGAACACTGGATGTCTCTAAGACGGGCAACTTGTCGCCGCCGTCATTGCCAGCCGCTCATCGCAGCAGGTTAAGTCCCCCGCAGCCGACATCCTTGAGGGGCATTGTGGACGAGAATAATCCCCCGATCCAAGGGACACCTAGCTCCGGCTCAGACTCTGAGTCGAGCATGATTGATGTTCGCAAGCTCCGGAGTGCCATACAATCAGCCAAAGCTCGCAGGCCGAGTGCCTTGGGCGGAGTAGTCGCTGCTAATGGACGACGCGTCTCGTCGATATCCACCATCCCTGAGCGAGCTATGCCACGCCCTAGCATGCCGTCGGCGTTGGCCAGCAGCACAAATGGCATCTCGAGGGCTCGTCGTGGCAGCCTGGAACGACGGAAGAGCCCTCCGCTCACCTGCTCACCACCCGAGTTTAGAGGCGACCGAAACCTGACCGCTGGCCAGGCTAGGCGGATGAACCTAGGAGGGAGTGTCCGACTGGAGAATACAGCAAGTAGCCCGCGAGACGGCTTGAAAGAGGCACCACGTCGCGTAACTATTAGTGTCGGATCGACGCCTGCCTCTCATCGACGCCAGGAGACCAGAGGAGCTACGGCATGGCGATAAGCCCGTGTTCAACAAGAACATCATCCTTAACTATGTATATTTTTCCTTGTTTCTCTCTCTTCTCCTTGATCCAGCCGTCTTTTGTACGGGGCTGTGTTGGACGATGCGGTTACGATTTCATTTTGGCAGAGGCATACTGGCGTTTGGATCATACAATGAATGAGTTTTGTATTTTCCGTAGAAGAATGGCATAGCTGTTAATTTACTCTTGATATAATTTGCTACTGAAGTGGACTAATTTCGATTCTGCAACTATATATTTGAAGCATAATGACGAGGCAGCTATTGCGTCTTCGGGGGTATAAGCAGTGTTGAGAATGCAACGTCCATCGCCTGCTCTGCACTTGTAGTGCTCTAGAGCTACATATATCTACCCTCTCGGGTATGCCCTTCTAAATCATTCGTACTGCGTATTCCCATGATGCTGCGGCATTCAAACATTGGATATCTTCTGGTTCTTTCACGTCGTATTACATGTACTGTTTGTTCTTATTGTAGACTAGGGACGATGGCGGGGTTCTCCTGTTCGCGAAGCAAGTCGTCCTGAGAGATTTTCTTTGCCAAAAATGCCTTATTGAGCAATTACCCGCAGCAGACGGTGGCTTCCTGGGCGGCGCTCGTTTGTTGACCGCTGCCGAGTTTGGTGTAAGTCATGGGAAGTGACGGAGTGCATGCAGATTGTGTAGAGGAGGAGAGGACGTACCCGAGGGGAAGAGTTTCCCACTGGAAGATGAAGGCGCCGAAGAATGAGCCGAGAAAGATGCACAGGATGATGTAGCCGTTGTAGTACATGGCCAACTGTGGTTTGGTTAGCATTTTGCAAAGTATTTTCGAGCAGGATGACACCCCCCGCTCCCCCCCAACACACACACAGACACACACGCACGCACACACAAACGCATGCAAGGACAACGTACCAGCATCAGAATGTAGGCAACGACAAAGGCTAGCAGGTGCAGAAACGCCCGGATGCCCTGCTGCAACACGTTTGGTCGAAACGGAGGGACCACGGCGCACGAGGTGATGGCCGCGCCCTCCTTGCTGCCGACGGAACCGGTGGCTGCTGCGGCGGCAGGGCTAGCCGAGGACTGGAACTTGGATACGTGCTGGCGGACGAGAAATCTGTCGTATTCCTTGATGGAGCGGCGGAGGAACTCGAGGACCATGCCGAGGAGGAAGACGCCGATGCAGGAGCCGGCGAACATGCCGGTGGATGTGATTTGCCATTCGGACGAGAGGAAGCATGAGCCGACGGTGTTGAGGTTGAAGAGCATCTGGGGGATTCCATGTTAGTCACTGGACTGTGGTCTCGCCGGATGGGGTTTTTGGGAGGAGGTGGTTGAGTCGTACGGAAATCTTGCATCCGTTGCCCATGCCCTCCATGTCGTGGCCGTGGCTGTGGCTGTCGGCAGTTGAGGTTGGCATGGACATGGCGGTCGGGGTGCCAGTCATGCCCATGTGCATGGTAGAATGATCCATATCCATTGTGAATGTGCGTTGCGATGGTATTCAATGTATGTATGGTGTTGTGAGGCTGGGTCTATGATGGTGTGGGCGTGTAGAGAGTGAGACTAAGAGGGGGTCAGGTTTCCCAGACCAAGGCAGAGAGGCAGGCCCGGCCGATCTTATAGCAGCAGGTAAGACAAGGCTCACGGGCCAAAAATATCTCCCGTGTACGAGTAACGGACCACAGAGTCGTGTCTGACGATGCTTTGGTGGACTACGGAACTTTATTGACTCGCCGGGCCTTGGTGAAACCTTGAGTCGGGAGTGGTGAGTCGTGTGTAAACTAGCGCAATCTGCGCTTCTGGCAGACCGGGAAGGCCTGTGCTTCATGGTTTTGTTTTGTTTGGTCTTGTGGGGAGAGATGCGACCAGCCGTTGGGCTTGGGTCGTCGGCTGTTATGAGGTGATGCTGAGAGTATTTGAGCAAATTTCCTGGTCGTGCAAGCTGTGGTATTGGATTGAAGGAGTGCAGCTGTGGATATTTTGGATGGGGTGCGAAATTGCCAAGCCTTTGGTTAACAAGGTCGTGCAGCTGGATTCAGAAGGAACGAAGGGCGAGGGAGGGATTTGATTGGTGAAAAGCGGGACGCCAGTGTCGGGAGTCGGCTGTCAGGATTTTAGGGCGTCGATTGCCCCAACCTCTTAATTTTGCATCCCTCCAAGGCGTCCACGTGAGGTTAATTCGGAATTTCCATTCTGCCCACGACAACTGGCGATGCGTCATGGGCGTTCGTGTCATGCATGGCTAGAATATATGCTCATCTCTTTTCGCAGGGTACACAATGTACACACATTTGCGCCATCACTTTCTCATGTAATAGCCGCATCATGTCTCAATCTACGGGACTCGTTCTTAGCCTCTTTTCTCCAACGTCCAGAATGCGCCCACTGTATGACGAAACACAGCAAGCTATAACGCGATGGCGCAAAGTACAAGTGCAGGACCAACGCCGATGCGGTTCATCATGAGCAATGCAAAAACTAGTTCCTCCAACCGCAAATAGACACCTGGCTAATTTCAAGCTTCCGCTGGCTACCGCAACGGGGGCAAGGCGGCCAGCACGGGTGGTGGTATCTCCGATGACACCAGGGTTAATTGCAGTCTGGTGCTTTGCTGCCATCTCACGGCTATAGAGTTGCGTAGTTGTTCAACGCAGTGCACGGGCAAAACCATCGCGATACCCCCATTCGCATTAGGGCAGCGCACCTCGTAGCTTGCACGCAGCCGCACTACATACAAGTCAATCAAGATTATCAAGACATATCACCATGTATTGGCGAGACTAGTGGTCTTCCACGCCCAGCGGCAAGCAATGCATGGCAGGAATCTTCTGAATCTAGTTCGCAGTGGCCACAGTCCATTTGAGGGCGTCTGGGACGTTGGGCGACTCATCCGCGAGATAGGGGGAATCATTCCCATAATCACCAAGGGGCCCAACAACTGAGTGAGCTTCTTCCATTGCTGCTATGTGTCTTAATGACCCCGATTTTGCTAACCATGCTTAGTGTTTCCATGTCAAAGCTTCCAACATGCCCGACATGGCTGCTCGTCTAGCTCGCGGCCATGTCAACTTGCCAGATTTCGACGGGTTAACTATCGAGATACAGGCCGAGGAGGTTTGTTTCGAGATAGCCGTCTACAACTTTCTGCGACGGGAGACGGAGATCCTAGCGTCTCGTCTGCTGTACCCTTGCGTACTGGTTCAGTACCAAGAGCCAAAACTTGTCATTCCTCGGGACCTCAGTGGTCGTCAGCTCTTTGTCTTTGAGAGCTCTGAAGGGGAGAATGATGTTTGGACGGATCTCACCTATTAATAAGGTGTGCTACCCCCCGTTCTTCAACAGCGCACCATCGCCAACTCTTCGCAATAGCTCCTCCTTCTTGACTAGCTGGCTTATATTCATGCAGTCTTGTTTTCCTACGATCCTCCTAACAAATTTGGAGCTGAATACTTCCTTGACCGCCTATTCCAGTTCAAGTCAGAGTCCTTGTCCATAGCTGTCGTCCCTACTCGCGAGTTTTAGATGAACGTGCTGGAGTCCAAGATTAAGGCGACCATTCGGAACGAAGGTGACATGATCGGATGGGAGGAAGACGAGGAGACGGTCGGACACATTGCTTTAGCGGCCAGGCAGTCTCATTTGCGCGCAGTCCGCCAATACTACATTTGGCATTCACAACATGACCATCACAAAGAAGGAGAATGGCCAAGCGCATTTTACGTCGCTGTAGAACTGAGAAACAGGCTGTATATGGCTTGCCATTCCCTCTGATCGTTTGGTGGCAGCCGGCCCCGTCGATTTAATTACGAACAGGCAAGGCGCGGCTCGTGCCGCGCCGGGCTACGAAGTGGCCATCCTGGTAGAAAGACTTCCGCTACCTGTTATATGCGCTGCGAAACTGGCCTTGGAAGAGGGCCGAAAAATATATGACAGAACTGGAGGCTCCCTGAATCGTAGCACCAAGCTTGACTCACCCTTCCAGAGAGCTACGCGTGTTGAATTGGTCTTGGTCTCTCTGTACTGTCCATTTTGGCCGAGACGACATAAGCTATAAGCTGTACGCCCGGAACCATTTAGCGAATACCGGCCTGCCATAACCGCTAGTGCATTGATGGAGAGCATGAACCGGGCGGTGAACTGGAGTCAAGATGACCAATCTATGAAAGGTTGGTCGATCGGGGCGGCGCCAACCCTCGCAGACTACAAGAAATGATGACATCTGAAGCAACGGACTGACGTAGAATCCAATTGACAACATGGCCGTAATTTTTGACTGTGCAAGTAGCCGCATACACCAGCGATAAGTAGAAATCTTGACCACGTAAATGCAGTTATCTCGATATGTCTCAACTTTAGCATACATTGCCATGGCATATCTGCACAAATATTCACTGCGTCACGATCTGTCTGGTAATTTACCCCTGGGAAAGCCTCTGTGGACGTGCACTCCCCAACCATATCCATCAGTTCACGCCAGCAAACCAGGCCGCAATTTCCGCCACGTTGTGATCAACAATGTCCGGCTGCTCGTAGTGCTGGAAATGAGACACGCCATTGTCCCAAACGAGCTTCTTGTTCTTCGTGGGGATAGACTCATAGTGGCGCTTCGCAGACGCCGCGTTCATGCAGTTATCTCCGTGGATAATCAACGCGGGCTTTGTGAGCTTGGCCACCCCGTCCACGGTACTATACCCAAAGTGATCGATATCACTCATGACGGCGTACCGGTTGTCAAAGTTCTTGAGAGTCCACGGGCCGTACCACGACCAGGCAACCGGGCCCGGCAGCCCAGCGAGCGACCCGACATCCGGGTCGGCGGCCTTCGGGTCAACCAGCGGCTGGTACACGACCTCGCCCGTCTCCTCGTACAACTCGCGGGCTTTCCGGGCCCGTTCCAGCCTGGCCTTGTAGAGGGCCTCGCCCTGTTCCGGGGTGGGCATCTTCATCGAGCCCACGTCCACGCCGGGCTCGGGGTTGACACAGCCCGAGCAAATCATCCAAATGTCGGTTTCGCGGTCCCGGTAGTAGCCTGTGACGGAGGCGACGCCGCGCACACGCTGGTCGTACGAGGCAATGTCGAGGCATTCCGGGCCGCCCTGGCAGATGCCGACCAGGAATAGTCGGTTGCTATCTACGTCTGGCAGGCTTTGGAGATAGTCTAGTCCGGCTACCACGTCTTCGTTTTTCATCTTGGGATTCTCCAGCCGGCGCGGCTGTCCGGTGCTCTCGCCGACGGTGCGAGGGTCGAAGATCAGGGCGGCGTAGCCCTCGTCGGCAAGTCGTGTGGCGTACTGCAAGGGCGCCTGCTCTTTGATGAAGGAATACGGCCCGAGGAGGACGACGCCGGGGGGGTTGCTGACATTGGTTGGCTTGTAGAGGATGCCGGCGATTGTCTCCCCGTTGGATGGGTAGGTGACTTTCTGCACCTTATAATTGCCGTGGGAGACCATGGTGACGGAGGAAATGTAAGCTTTGTATGGAGGAGTAGGTTAATTTTTGATTAAATCATCCATTGTTGTCGTTCTTTGCGGAGAAGACACGGCATTTTTATATTCAAAATGCGTTCACATGGTTTACATGTCGGGAGGGACACTGTTGTCATGCCCCGATGCAGTGTAACCGTTAAACTTTGTCAGATTGCGGCGGACGGTCAAAGCGTGTCATAAAATTTCGGGGAATGGCCTTGAAATTCAATCGAGGCTGAATCGTGGCCATGGTAATGGGGGAGCCTATAGGTTCGCGGTACCCGCGAATTTAAAATTCTATAGGTACCATAAAAATAACTAAGTATAAAGTATCCTACTAAATATTTTAATATTATATTAATTAAATAAATATTTATAAAATTATTAGCTACCCTTTTATTATAATATAATTTTTAATATTAATATTAGCTAAGTATAAAGCGTTTTATTACCTATTATTAATTTTTATACTTTTTTAAATCTCTATTATACCTCTTTTTTTAGTTAATAGATTAGTTCTTATTTTTATTATAATTTAGGCTTTAATCTGCTTATTCTTAGCTTTACTTTAGTTTAAGTATATTATTATTTCCTTTTTTATTTATTCTTTTAACCTTAATAATATAGTAAAGCGTTTAAATATTTACTTATAATTTAGGTATTATTTATAGCTTTTCTTATTATATTTTAGTAGAAGCCCTATTACTTTATAATATTATTAATTAGTTTTAATACTTTTAGCAGCTTATATTATATATTATATACTTTTTATAATTATATATCTTTTATAAATAGCTTATAAGTTATTATACTTAAGTAGTATTAGTGGTTATAAATTAGGTAAATAAGGCGCTTTATTAATAGGACTTTTTAATAGCTAAAGGTTACTAATAGGAGAGTTTAGCTTAATTATTTAATAATAAAAGTTATTAATTATAGGTAACTTTATTATAATAGGTAAAGATTAAGTAAAAGGGAAGTATAGGATAGTAAAGGATACTATTAAAACTTTAAGGGCTATAGCTAGTAATAAATCTTTTTACTTTAATTTTAATTATTCTTTTATTATATTAGCTAATAATAGAATTAATTATAGCTTTAAATTTATACTTTATATTAAAATAGAATATAATTATAGCTTTAAGGTTAAAGCTTCTTCTTAAAGTAATTTTTAAAACCTTATTAAATAAGATTTTATTACTTTAGTATACTTAATTATATAGTATTTATTATATATAAGCGGCGCTTTAAGTATTATTTTAATGCTCTTAAAAGTGCTAGGCTTTTTTTAAGTATTTTATTTAGGAATATTAAAGTTTTTAAGTATTAGCTTAATTTATTAATAAGGTTTTAATAGTAGCTATAAAGCTTTATTATATTATAAATGCTAGTATAAGTAAAAATATTTAAGGGTTAAAGTTTTACTTTACTTTTATAAAGACTTTAAAGTATATAAGTATAATAATTTATAGAATTTAGTAAAAGACCTAATATAAATAAGTAATAAAGGAGGGTTTTTTCTGCTTAGTAACTTTTATTACTCCTTTACTTTTCTTAGGGTTTTATAAGATACTTAATTATATATTAAATTATAAAGTAGTTTTAATAGTTTTATTAAAGTTTAAATTTATTATTAGGCTTAATTAAATTTTAGCTTTAATAGCTAATTAAATAGTATATATTTAATAGCTTTTTAAGCTTTAAAAAGGTTTAATATAAACTTCTTAAAGTGAGATTTTATTAATATATATATACCCTTAACTCTTAAAGTAATAGTGTTATTAAAATAAGTATATTAATCTACTTATACTTTTATAAGCTTTTTTTATACTATTTAAGCTAAAAAGTTTTAATATACTTAACTTATTTAAGGTATTTTAATAAATATCTTTTCTTAAATTATATCACTTAATTCTTAAATACTTTTTTATTTAGTATACTTATAATTAAGTGCTAGAATTAATAGAATTTAACTTATTTATTTACCCTTAAAGTATTATTTATTATTAGGTTAATAAAGTTTAATTAGTTCTAGTATATAAAAGCTAGCTAGTAGTAGTAAAGAACTGCTTTATTAGTATATTAAAGGTAAAGAAGTAAGTAAAATATAAGGAAAGAGATTATAATAATATTTATATAAGTTATATAGTAATTTATAAGAATAATAAAAGGGAGTTTATAGTAATAGTGTTTATAAAGTAACCTTAATTAATTTAATACCTATAAAAAGTCACTTTTAATTTTATTATTAAGAAATATAAAAGCTATATAAAAAGATTATTAATAGGTATTAACTTTAATTATATTAAAAAGTAGTATATTATATTTATTTATCTTATAAGTATAGTTTAGTAAAAGTATATTTAAGTAGATATAAAGATATATTAAGGAGTTTAAATAAGCAAATAAGATAGTAATAACCTAGCTATTTTAACTAAATTATATTTAACTTTAAAAGCCTTTTTAATTAAGTTAGCTTATAAGTGTATAAATAAAGCTTTACCCTTTATAAATTTCCCTTTAAGTTATTATAATTCTATTATAAATATTTTACTAGATAGTAAGTGAATTATAATTTTACCTTATAAAAGTATAGATATTTTTTAGAGCTATACTAGTATTAAATAAGTGTAATAAATTTTTAGTGTTATTTATAGTTAACTTATAATATATTAGGTAAGTAAAAGGGTATTAGCTAGGTGTATAATTATATTAAGAGAATTATAGGTTTAAATAATATTTTATAGCTTAAAAGGCCCTATTTAATAACTTTTTAGTTAATATAAAAAACTTATAATTTATCCCTTAAATTATTATTTTTTATTAGTATTTTATTAACGCACTTAAAAGGTAATAGGATTAATTATATATATATATAACTATTTATTTACTATTTTTAACTCTTATAAATTTACCTATTATAAAAGTATAGCTTTATAGTATTACTTAAATATTAATTACTTAGAAAAAGTTATTATAGAATATATAATTAAGCCTTAAAGGCAGGTAATTATAAGTAAATAATTCTATTAAATTAAATAAGAATAGCTTTTTTATTTTATATAATTTTTTTTCTATAAAGCGTTTATAAGTAAATGCTTATATATAAATACGAACTTAGTTTATAATATAGTCTAAAAATACTTAGTTATTCTTGTGGTACCTGTGGAATTTTAAATTCGCGGGTACCGCGAACCTATGGGCTCCCTGGCAATGGGAGGAACTTGTGTAAGCACGCTTTCGGCGATAGACAGTTTCGGAGATAGCTCCACGTCTTGACTCTTGACTCTTGAGCCGCCGCCACCAGCCAAACAGCCACGTAAGCAGGCTGCATATGTATTCATCGGAGAAAAACCGGGCATACTGTCGGCGCATTCATGATTGTTGGGACTCGTCTTGTACGACTGTTGTACCATCTGTCGGCGACTCCGCGACGCACGGCAAGAAACCTATCGGGATTTAAACGTAGTTACGTAAAGCGTCTGGGATAATGCTGCAAGGAATGCATGGGGCTCCTTGAAATACGGTTAAATAGTGCCCTTAATAGAGGGTTTGTGAGTGTTTCTGTGGTCGTCGCAGAGGCCGCCTCCCAACGATTCCGTGATCCTCTTGGCGCTTTAACTCCAATTAGCGAAGCCTGCCATCGGAGACCAGTAGTTATTCATGCCATAATTCTTGTATAATGTGTCAGAGAGGATCAAGATTTCGTCTTTTGCGACTCGCTATGCCGCCCCCGAGACAGGCTTCAAAGTCGCCATACTGGAAGTGAATATAAATGTCACACAGTTACACGAGGGCTACGATCACAAGACCCAGGGCAGAAGGCTCGCACCACTTCTTGTATTAATGGAGCTCTTTGTAGACTAGGCCTCGAGGAAAACGAAAGACCTTTAGTACCAAAGACTGTAAGCTGTACCTGTAGAATGTCCGGATCGTTTGGTAACTTTTGGTTTCCACATGTCTCACCGCTGCCTTGCGTACTAGGTAAATAAGACCTTTTTGTTACAAATAGCACTAGGAAAACCAAGGACCTTTGATGCCAAAGAGAGCGGTGAGATGGAATTGAGCCCTTCGTTTCGAGTCCTTGTATCCAAGCCCTTGTCACACCATCCCATGCCAGGCCAAACAACATGATTCCGGCTGATCTTGGCACCAGCGGCGTCGTAGTAATCAACGGTACAGTGATTCCGCTTATCATTCCGGCTAGTGTGCCAGCCGTTCCTAAAAGCCGGTGTCAGTGGCTTGATTGCGATGAGAACCACCATCAACTTAGACGACTGTGGCACGTACAGCCCCGGGAGGTGCTTGGCTAACAGCTAAATTGATGACATCCGTCTTCTCCGTGGCATCGCTTGAGTACATGTTAAACGGGCTGAAGGTAACATTGCCAGCATCCATGATGAACATAGAGTTGTGCTCTAAGCTGGGATAGAGAAGTATGGGTATTGGAAGAATGGTGATTACAGGCGCTGAAAATATCTGGAAACCGTACTCCGGCGAGCTCATATCAATTTATTCTTGCTATCCAGCTAGACCACCACCCCTTCAAAGAACCTGCGTTGGTGATTGCAGTGCATGGGCGGTGGTACCATCATGGTCAATGTTGAGGTTTTGCTGTGGCCGGCCGCAGCTGACTGTCCAGTTAACTTGCTCTTGGGTCAATGCCAAGTACATCATCAACCAATCTCTCAACATCATTCTATAGCATGACAACCAACAGAATGTACCAGGCGCCTATTGCAGCGTGCGAGATGTTTGTGGTTGTTATGTCTGGTGGTCTGTGAGAAAGGTCAGTGTTGGTTTCCTAGTTATGGTTTAGTAAGTATGTGCCACCATGTCACTTCTCCCGTTCCTTTGATTACTCACCCAGTCTCAGGATTTTGGACTCTCCCATGACCATCTTGCATCTCTTTCAAAACACCACATCAGGCACCTCTCGGACAACACACCTCTACCGCAGGCATGAGCGCATCCCGTCCTCCAACACCACCAACAGGGCCCGTGAAAAACGATGAATGGAGGTTCAAAACAATTACCTCACTTTGCGAGTGGGTGGAGGACTACCGCCCAGGTGGCTACCACCCCGTTTTGCTCGGCGACATGTTCAATGATGGCCAGTACAAGGTGATTCGAAAGCTCGGCGAGGGCTCTTACTCGACTGTGTGGTTGGCTCGTGACCTGAAGTAAGACCATCTTTGCATGATCTATGGCCATTGCTATTTATCCTCGTCGCTCATTCCGTCCCAGGAACTCTAGATATGTCGCCTTGAAGATTCTTGTCTCGGCAAACCTGGCATCAACTGAGCTGCAAATCCTGCACCATATTGCCAAAGCCGCACCAGCAAAGGCAGCCCAGCATATCACGCAGCTACTAGACAAGTTTGAACACCGCGGACCCAATGGTGTCCATACGTGCCTGGTACTTGAGCCCATGGGCCCGAGTGTGAATACCATGGTCGAGGAGTTGCCCCAGTTCAAACCTCGAATGTGGGGGATGGTGGTTCGCTATCCGATTCGGATGGCAAAGAGCATCCTCAAGCAGTCATTACAAGCACTGGCATTTCTTCACGAGAATGGTATCGCTCATGGAGACTTTCAGCCGGGAAACATGCTCTTCGCTGTGGATAATATCGACATGCAACCCGAGGACGCGCTGCGCCAAGAGGAAAATGTGCAAACCCAGTCAATCTCGCCGCCAGTGCAGAGGCTGGACGGCAAACAAGACGAGTGGGCGCCTCGATATCTTTGTATTGCGCAGCCGCTGGCGCCCTTTACCGAGTATGAGAAAGGCTTCAAGATTAAATTATCCGACATGGGTGGCGGTTAGTACCTCTAGTGGCGGACGACCTTTCTTTATAGATGTCTACTTACGCTTGAAACAGCATACTTCTTTACGAACCCGCCAACGAAGTCCATTACGCCTCTCGGACTTCGGCCTCCCGAGTTGGTTCTTACCGGCGCCATCAATAAAACCCTTGATATCTGGAGTTTTGGCTGCCTTATTTTTGAGCTCATCAGTGGACAACCGCTCTTCTGTGTACCAGGCTCCAAGTTTGAAGATGACAACCATCTCCTCTCTTTTACTGCCAGGCTCGGCGCCCTACCCGATGAGCTTTTTAGGCATTGGAAGACGTCGACGCTCTATTTCACTGAGAGGGAGCTATTTAATTGTCAGCTCGGAGGGGTTGCGAAAGGCGGAGAACCGCTCATGCTGGAGCAGACGTCCATGGAGGACTGGTTCGATCAGGCATGCCCGGATCTTGATGAGGAGGAAGGCCGCCAAGTCAAGGCGTTGATTCGGCGGATTTTGCAGTACGATCCTGCCAACAGACCCTCGCCTGCGGAAATCTTGTCTGATCCGTGGTTTAGAGAGATGGAGGTGGAGAGCGGCCAGTCCAAATAAAGGTAACGAGAGTGCATGGCGAGTGGCATACCGTCAAAGAGACAAGTAAGGACCTGGCCATCGTTTTGGCCAGAATTCCTACGGCGCCAGGATGTCAGCATTTTCGCAGTAAAAGGGGTGTGTATAGCATACTTAAGAACATTTCAAAGTATAGTATTCAGGGCGGAAAAAATATTCCTTCTTTAGATTGAAGCCGCAAGAAGTGTAGGAAATTAATTGTATGTGCGCAAGGTCACGGCGCTGGACAGGTAGCATACTAGTACTGGTGAGCCATCTATTCCCATCAAGACTAGTTTACTTCAAGCTCATAGCAACATTGTGCTTGAATCGTTGTTCTTTGGGTTTGGTGGTTGATCAAATACCAGCTCCTGAATGCGTGACTGATGTTTCCCCAGTTATAACTCGGCTTGAACTCGGCATACCAACTCCTTCCTCATAGAGCAGCTTCAATTTAGCCTAAAAATCTCCATAATATTATCATCGTAGGGCATGGCAAATACATGAATCCGGCACACCGTTCCAGGCGCGGGACAAAGGGTTGCTTGGGGTTCGAAATAGCGAGATGGTTTCTTGAAAAGGGAAATCCCAATAACGAATGCACCTAGACAAAGAGAAACGCACATCGATTAGCATTATTATGGATGCAAACATTCTGAAGGGTGAAGGATGATTCTATAAAAGTGACAAACTCAGGCCTGCCGGCATAGCTTCACTGCGAGTAAATTCACTGCTTGTACAAACGCAGAGGCAGCATTCACTGTCAGCTCGTGGGACTTCTGGTTTGCTGGAACAGTTTGCTCTGCGTCAATTAGCATGCCTTTTAATCAGCCGCTTTATAGTTCCAGGCCAAGAAATGTTGCAATTGGATGCTGTTTCGGGAGTAACGGCCTTGCAGTCGTCGGATGTAGAGATAACCGAAGGATTCGAAGACGTCAATCTGTCATTTTCAGTACTCTTAGCTAGAGTTTGAACAGGTCACCTCTGTGATTAAGAGACTTGAAAACCTGCACTACCCGGGATTTTCATATTTTCCTCCACCTTGGGCTGTGAAGCTGCCAGCTGCTTGACAGCTGCCACTCGCCCATCGGATAAAGCTGTGCGTGGTACATGACTATGCGTATATTTTACCTTGAGGGCGTAAGTCACGTCCACCAAGGCTCCTTCCGCTTAATTTTCAAACGCCCCAGCCCTTTTCATCTTTTCTCTTCTCTTCTCTTTTCTTTTCTTTTCACACTGGTCCTTTCCTACTACCAAAATCCCCAAACATCATCACAGTTGTTACCATCCCACGCCGAATGTCATATCTGGTTCCAGCATGGCCACTTTTCATCCGTTCCCTCGTCTACCATACGAACTTCGTGCTAAGGTATGGGCGTTGGCAGCTGAGCCTCGCGAGGTTCCAATCAGAGCCAAGTACGAGCACGATGATCGCTTCGAGGAAATTTTGTACCTGATATCGCCGACACCTGTACCAGCAGTTCTACATACCTGTCGGGAAAGTCGCAAGGAAAGCCAATATGAGAAGATGTTTTACTTTCAAGAAACTGAACCACGCTACGTCTGGGTCAATTTTGACCTGGACATGCTCGCGGTTGGCCGAGCTTTTCTCGATCACGTTGTCCACAATAAATCCCGTGTACGCCGGTTCAAGTTCGAGTACGAGTATGAGGATGACGAGTGGGATTTTGAAGATTACGAAGAGTCATGGTTCCCAAACTTGGTGGAATGTCATGTGGTTGTTGGGGATATGAGCGGATGTACGAGATTCTGGAATGAAGATTACTGGCTGTCTAAGCAAGAGGACTTTGTATTCATTGATAAGAAAACTGGCAAGAGGATGAATGTTTGCGAGCTTGGCGATATGGTGGAGAGGTTACTTGTACAACGTCTCGGGCTCATTGGCATGCTGGCAATCAGAGATTAGGAGTAGAACTTTGAGATCACTTGCCGCGACATCCAGACAAGGACCATGTACTAGGAGACGAAAAAATTCGGAGGTTTTAGCATAGTGGGCACAGAGGGCCGTTGCTGTTGCTGCAACACCCGGGAATATCACCTCGACATTATTTCCCAGAGATGAACCAAGCGCACAATGCGATGCCTAATCAGTTGTGCCTATAGAATGATATTATCGAGGCCATAGAGCATGCCCATGCGTCCAAGGCTGTAGTGATTGCCCGAGTTGTTTATAGCCCTTGACTGGAGGATCTGAGGGTTGGTTGTGAGCTGATCTGATCGGGACAAGTCCAGCCTGAGAAGGCGCTTGCACTTGTTGGGATCGTAACTGATCTTGACGATCCTCACAGAACAGGAAACGGTTGGTGCACTGTATGTCAGTAAGAAGGAGTATTCGCTGATCAGGGCGCAAAGGGACTTCGTCTCCCAGTCACTCGTTAGGCGCAGACTCGACATCACTTTCGTGCATTTAGTTAGTGTTGGATTGCCAAAAGTCGGACGTCCTCAATCAGATGCAGATCTATCATGCCTTATACCCTTTTAACAAATAGCGAAGAGCACCGATTCGCGGGGATAAAATTGAGTCGAGGAGCTCCAGGGACACGAAGAATGAAGTCAGAAGGTTCCAAGAGCGCAGCATAACGATGCTTTCATTTGTTGAATGTGCGGTCCACCCTCTTGAGGTGAAAAGTTATACCAGCCCTCCTTATTGCAATCTGTACATCAGCAAGACCGTTGAGTAGCCTTCCAGCGACGTTCTTTGCTTAGTCGAGGGTTATGGTATCTTGTGGGTCTATGATTTATTTGTTGATTTGCCACAGCTTCACAGATGAGCAATCTGATGCTAGGATTCACTCCCTTCTACGAGCTCCCTGCCCTTTATTGACCACACTGAAAGAGTGCTCAAGGCCCCGATGGTTATGTTTGGGCAGAGTTGCTGCCTTCTGAGCTCTAAGCCGACATCATACCTCCTTGTCGCCGGCGCGGGCGCCGGATTACCCTGTACCACTTTAACAGAATAAGTCATGAAGTTAATATCCTGACCTGCCGCTGAATGGATTCACTGATAATAAATATGAGTGGAACAGAAGTGAGACTCAAAGCCATACAATTTTCATGAGGCTTATTGTCATTCTGCTTGGCCCTTAACTTCCCATCAATTATGGAGCAAATTAGCCAAGATGCGTGTACGTTTTTGCTAATTTGCTCGCTTCCAAGATGCATTCCAGTGCTCGGTATATAGATTTACTATATTTCCATCGCGAAGTTCGCCACTTGGAGGCCGTCTCTCCTCTTGCCAATACTAGAAGAAGACACCAAGTTCTTAGTGATCCGAAATGCCAAGGCGCCTTCAGGTCACGGACCGGTCCGCCCCTAACGCCCCTGTCTCTCTTGCATGTAGCCAATCGCTGTCGGCGTCCGTGTCAAAATGGGACAAGGCCAACTGCCGACCGGGGCATTTGCAGAAAAAAAAACCGCCCAGGCTTGGAAGTGCATCTCCGTTTCTTCCATGCTCTAGCATTTTTTTTAAGGTCCCCACGCATTTAATTGACTGTCACTTTCTGCGTGTGGAATTTGTACAGTTCATCCATTGTCAACGGCTACTTCCGCCGCAGCTGCCCCTGTCTTCAAGCTGCAAGTGCCAAAATGGCCCAAATTTGCGAAGCATCCAGTGTCCCGGGAGCTTCCACCAGAGTTATTCACCATGGCGCAACTAACTTCAAGCATAACCAGAGCTGTCATGCCCCATGTTGGGCTGTCCGACGGAAGTGCCCAATGTAGAGAAGGTGTGCCAAAGTCTGTACAGTGTCCGAAAGAGGAAATTATACTCCGTAAGATGCGGAGAAATCTCCAACTCCGACGGCAGTGTCACATCGTCATCCTTTGCCGACCACAACAATCCCCATCCCGCTCTCCTCACCAGCAGCCAGCCTGACCTTGTAAATGCCGTGCCGGCTCCGGGCCAGCCATGGAACTGGCTAATTTGCCAACAGAGCTGCTGCTACACATCACCAAAGCCCTTGATCGAGACCGAGACATTTACGCCCTCTGCCGCACCAGCCGGGGCTTCTACAACCTCACGATAGACTACCTCTACCGACACAACGCAACCGCCCCCAACATTGAGACAAGCGCAATTCTCTGGGCCGCCAAGCACGGAAGAGTCTTGACGGCCGAAAAGGCCCTACTAGCCGGCGTCGACATCAACACACCGCAGGCCCCGTCGGGCACCCTGCCTCTCGTGGAAGCCGTGCGCTTCGGAAACGCCATCATGGTCCGGCTGCTCCTCGCCAAGGGCGCGGATCCCAACGTGCTGCACGGCAAAGCAGGCACCGTCCTCCACACCGCCGCAGCCCAGTGGGACATGGCCACGGCGACGGCGCTCCTCGAGCACGGCGCCGACGTCCACGCGCAGCGCCTCGACAACGGCGAGACGCCGCTCCACACGGCCATCAACTCGGGCGCCATCATGACCGGCGGCGCAACCGAGATGCTCAGCCTACTACTCGACCACGGCGCAGACGTCGCAGACGCAGACTTTGTCGGCGCGACGCCGCTCCACTGCGCCGCGGCATGCGGCAACATCGCCGCCATCCACGCCCTGCTCGACGCCGGCGCCGACGCCATCCTCTCGTCCCGCGGCGCGCACCGCGAAACACCGCTGCACGCCGCCGTCCGCGTCAGAAACGAGGCCGCGGCCAAGGTGCTCATGCGGCGCGGCGCCGACGTCCAGGCCCCCGACGCCCGGGGCAAGACGGTCTTCTGGCACGCCATCAAGTTCGGGTGCCCTGCCATCCTGGAGATGCTCCTCGACAAGGGCGGCGCTAGGCCCCGGCATCCAAACGGGAACCCGGCCCTCGTGCAGGCCGCCCGCAAGGGACACGCGGCGGTTGTCAGGGTGCTGCTTGCGCACGGCGGCGGCAGCGACATCAAGGCGGACCCGGGCTTGGGAGAATCGGCCATGTTGGCGGCCGTTGCAAAGGGGCGCGCTGACGTTGTTCAGGTCCTGCTCGACGCGGGCGTTTACATCTGCACCAGGGACAGTGTCGGCAACACCCTGCTGGTTCAGGCGGCGTTCCGGGGCCACGATGACGTGGTCGATGTGCTGATGCGCAATGGTGTCGCTTTGGCCTCCTCCCGTGAGTGGCCTGCGCGAGCTGGCCGTCCGTCGTAGGGATTCTGCGGACCGAAGGGGCTGATATACGCAACACTTTGCCGATATGATGGACGGAATTCTGGGGATTGCGCAGAGCTATCGTGTCCGTATGGTGTTCTCGAATCTTACCATGGTGGCCGGGTGACTGGAATTTCTGTTGCGGCACTGGATAGCGCGGGGTTTAACGTGGGAATCACGCTCTTGTCACTGATGTTTCATGATGACGGGGATCTGGGAATATTTGCTGGAAGAATTGTTGTGCTGGGGATGCTAAACCAGCCAGTCTTCTCGGCGGAAGGCCTTCAATTTCTGACCGGTTTGTATCATCGGCTGTGCTTTGCGAGTAGAACCCCTGTAGGCCGAGGTACACTGAAGGAACTACTCAACCCCTTCAGGTATCCGAGCCAGGTTCCTTGAGAGGGATGGGTTCCGTGCTGGGGGAGCTTCCCCCATCGGTGAGAATAGTGTTTCGATGGCATGTCTAACACACACCTCAATTTTGCTGCGGACCGCACTGTAGCATGCTGTGCTATATGAGCGTTGTGCTTGTATATATATACGGGATAGTATATCTCAGGGGAGACTGGTGCCAATAAAATTGTTAACGCCATGCTACGCAGCTTCTGCGGCCTCGTGTCCCGTGTCTGCTTCGGGCGCCGTCTCCTACGAAGCATTATTCTTCTGCTACTAGCGAGGTCTTGAGTGTCATCACTTACCGTCTTGGGAGGGGCGGGTTCCTCAGCATCGACAGTCTTGGCCTTTTCGTCCACCCGCGGCTTGAGGATATCAAGCTCATGACTCATTGCTTGCTGAGGGTGTGTGACTGTGCCACAATGGGGGGTTGTTTGTCTCCCGCCGTGAATTGTTTGCCGACAAACACCTGGCCCGGGGCCCAGTACTGCTTCTAGAAATCCGTCGGGGTGAGTAGTGCTGTAGATGGGGATGTGGTGTCTGCGTTTATGCCTCCTGTGGCGCTTCCTCCTGGCTGGAAATTCCACCTCTACCGACAGTGTACATCCCATGTTGATGTGGATTTATTCTTGGAGAACTGGAGGCACGAGGAAATCAAAGTCTAAAAAAAACGTAGAAAAAGCTATTAGCGGTAGGATGTTGCGTTCTTATGGATGTTCTCAAAAAGAGGCAGTTGAGATTTAGGCCATGTTGCAGGAGAACAGAAGGCATATTGCGTCAGGGGGGTATTTATTGTCAGTGGCTCTGTCTCAGAGTGATTCACCCTTGGGACTTTTGTCCGTTAGATTTGTGCTCGGATATGATTCATTGCTTGCCGTGCGACTGGCTGTTGTCAATATTTTTCTCCAAGTACGTCGCACACAGAGCAACGCCGCTTGAATCAGCCAACATCATGAAGCCAACAGAGACGTCACCCAGTCATTAGGGCATTCTCAAAAACCAACCGCTCCATAATCATATCCCTACCCAGCAGCCTTGACCCCGTTCTCTCCATGATCACCAGACACCACGCCCTCGTCGACATCCTCTGCCAAACCCTTCAAATCAGCCTCGCCCATCTCGCCATTCCACCCATTCGCCAACAGGTACGCCCTAAACTCCTCGTCCCGCTTGGCCAGATCCTCGCCCGTCAACCTGGGCACAAAAAAGTACGTGACCAAGACGCCCACCACACCGCATATAGCCGCGACAATAAACGTCCACCTCTTGCCGAACCTATCTTGAATCGGTGTAAACGCCTGTGTCCCCACAGCAGCGCCCGTCTTGCCAATCGCCGCACTGAGGCCGTAGCACGTTCCACGGACGCTGGTGGCGTAGCTCTCCGACGAAATGAGGCCGAGCATATCGCCCGGGCCCAGGTTGCCAGAACTCTGCATCAGGCCGTAAAAGATGACAAAGAGCGGGATGATGGCGGTGATTTTGTCGTACGCGCAGCCAATGACCAGCCCAAAGACCAGATATCCCGAGAAACCCAGCATCATGACGTTCTTGCGGCCCAGCCTGTCGCAGAGGAATGCGCCGAGGAGGACGCCGGGCAGGGCAATGGCGCCAAGGAGAAGCTGCCACTCCGCCGTGCTGCGCAGGGTGCTGCCGGACCTGGAGGCGACGCTGGAGATGATGGTGCCGGAGAAGACGCCGTTGGGGAAGGTGACAAAGTCGTAGAGGAACCAGGCGCCGCAGGTGCCGATCAGCGTTTTCCAGTAGTACCTGACGACCAGGCCGTAGGGGACGTGCCTCTTGATGGCGCCGCGGCGGTAGAGCTTGGAGTTGAGCATCTTGAGGCGGAAGTAGAAGACGGTCAGGGGCAGCGCGACGCCGACGCCGAAGCAGACGCGCCACACGGTCGAGAGGTTGGTCTCGCCGGCGGCGGACAGCACGATGAGGAAGACGGACACGGCGAACGGGCCGCCGAACGAGAGGGGGAGATTGGTGACGAGGATGAAGACGGGGCCGCGGTTCGCGGGCGTGTGTTCGTTGGCGGCCTCGGATGCGGACGTGCTGGCGGCAGGGTACTCGCCACCTAGACGGCGTCAGAGTTGCGGAAATTGGCTTGGATCATGATGTACGAGGATCTAGGGAGTGGGCACATCGACTGGGGAAGGGGTGGTTGAACACGCGAGACATACCGGCTCCGAAACCAACGATGCCTCTCGAAACAGTCAGCATCCAAAACATGCCGTCGATGGTAACGCCGTGAGAGGCGGTGGCCAGGATGCCGCCGAGAACAATGAGCAGCGTCGTCATGATGATGGCCGTCTTGCGGCCCATGTAGTCGCAGGTCAGGCCGACGACCACCTGGCCCAGGATCTCGCCGACGAGCAGGGCGTTGGAGACGCGGGTGCTGACTTGGGGGGTGTACTCGTTCGGGTATTCCTTCTTGAAGAGCACGTTGGACATGGTCATGAGATTGTTCTGGTAGCCATCCGAGATGAGGGCGAAGCCGGAGCAAAACTAACAACCGTTAGTAGAGTAGGCGCAAGCGGGCATGGGAACCGACAAACGGCCACGTCCATTGGTCCCAGGCTGCGACAAGTCAAGAAAACGCGGGCTTACAATTGTGAATACATCAGACAACCTCTGTCGTTTGCTGGAAACCCGCTCGACAGCAGCGACTTGCGCCTCAGAGTCCCCCTTGGTCGTCGCATCGTGATGCTCCCCGGGAACGATATCAACGGCCTCGTTGTCCATTATGCGCAACAACGAGTGGCCGGGACACAAGTCATAGAACAACAAATGGGTTTCAAGCGGCTGCTCTCAACTTTGTTTCTTTTCTCTTGCCCGACCGACCAGGCACGGGCACGGGCACGGGGTATTAGTATCCCAGCAAGTTCGGAGAAGCCGAACCACGATGATGCTTCTCGGTCCGCGAATGGACGCGAAAAGGAAGAGCGAATCCCCTCAACTAACGAATATGGAAGAAAATTAAAGTCAAACCCCGCATAACTAGAATCCTGCCAACCTTTCATCCCGCACACGTGCCTGGGGCAGAAGATCAGCGTCTTACAGGCTAGCCGTGCCGAGTCCCGAACGAACCATGGCCGCAGCAAGATGATGATGCAGATGGGACGGAATGAACAGCGCTCTCTATTCATAAGTGGAGGGCTGATTATTGTATTGGACACGTGCGCGGGTTGAAGCAAGGATTGCAAGTACTACATACAGTCGCCCGTCCGCATGGAGATTGGTTCACCATGGCGGTTTTCTTTAACCGAGAGACAAGTACGAAAGTCATGGTTCAAAATGTAGTATGACAACCGGAGCCCGTCCCGACCTGCAGATGGTTCTTCTCCACGTTGATTACGCCGTGGGGTCGGCTTTGCGAGGACATGACTGGCTGGTCTTGAGCCTTTGTCCACCTGACGGGCTGGAATTTTTGTGCGAGGTCGAAATTGTCCCGAGACACCTGGGGTCGAAAGCCACTCCATAAGAACGGGGAAGGGGAATAGAGTCTTGTGAAGTTGTGATATAATGCTGCCTTGCGGGAGTTTAGGGCTAGGCACCTTCGTAGCAGCTTTGCCTTCTAGCTAGCCTCACACATTGAATTTCACAATAACGTCATTAGGCAGCGCCGCAGGCAATCCCTGGTAGGGTCCCCGAAGCGCCCTCGAAGGGGAAAACAAAAAGAAGCTCTGGGGGATTTGATAGCTCCAGCTAACCTTGAAGCAGCTTCCATCAGCCCAGCCAAAAAGCCTCATATGCGGCGGCAGCAGCCCAAGAGGCCCGAGTTGAGCAGCTCCAAAAGCTCCAACTTGGCCACATTATACAGCTTTGCCTGCATAGATGGCAAGAGCTCGCGTTGGCATGGAACCTAGCAGAAATGCTTTGGCCATGCCAAATCCCCTCACAAGCCTCAGCTGGCCTCAACGCCACGATAATTCCTGTGCCTTGACTCTCGCCAAGCCCAGGTTATAAGCTGTCCATACGCCGACTGCGAGACGCATCGATTGATTGTCTTCGGGCGCCATTGTATAGCACATCTGGCCTGCCGCGCTTCGCGTTGCCTGGTTTCGCCATTCCCCGTGTCATGAATGCCAGGCTTCCGTCGCGCTGGGCTGTAAGAGTGTATCGGACTTGATTGATGGCTCAGCGACGTGGAGTCAGATGATATCCTGCACAGTGCCAGTCGCGCAGTCAACGCGACGGCAGGCTAGAGGAGTGATCCGTTGCCAGACGAGTCGAAGCGAGCACCGCAGTTCCTAGTAACTTTCCACGTGTCAACGAAGAGCTGTGTTGAGACAAACCTGGCAGCTTTCCGCCGGTTGAAAAGTCATTTCAGTGGGCTCTCCGCCTTGAACCGTCGTGGCACAGCTCTACACCGACTTATCACGGTCAAACCAGTAGCAGCAAACACTTGCGCTCGAGCTAACACAGAAGTTTTACTCCGGGGTTGGAGGATATGGTGTTTGGTGACGCTGGACCTTTCGGCCATTCAAGCCACTGGTGAGGAGCTGCGTATTCATCCCGCAACCGGAAGGCGCTCTTGCGTATTCGTGCTCAGGGCAAACGCGTGCCTCAGCGAATCAGAATCCTTCTCATCCGCACCTCCGTACGCCGCTCAAATGAAGAACAGAGAAACAAGCCACTGTCCGCCACATTTGGCCGGGTTTCGGGCATCTTTTGCTGCAGAAGCCGCCTGCACAAGCCACAGCCGACCCATCCCAGTGTGGAGGCAATCTCCGCTTGGAGAAAACCCCTTCCGACACTTCTTTGGCTAATGCTAATACAAAAACTCTCCATGTTGGGCCTCTTAATTTCTGACGCCTCACGCGTCCCGCTTCCCTCTCCCCAACCTTTCCTCCACATCCTTCCTCTGCCATCTCGACAGCTTCTTTTCTCCTCTAGAGGCCGTTTCCTCACCGGCCGCTGTCTGCTTGAACAACTCTTTCGGCTCTGAAGCCGGTTGCTGCAGCCGTGTCACGACCGCGCACAGAAAAGCTGGCCATTGTACTCCTGCGCTTTGCTGCGTCTGGATATCTCTTCGCAACCCCCCTTTTATGAGAATTTCCTTGTCCTTTCAGACACCCACGTCCTCTCCGCCAATTGAGCTGGCTGGCCGGCAAATACTACACAATGGGCGCCCTATACTACCTTCTGCACCCCAACCAGCTGCGCTCCATTATCCAGTGGTATGTTTGATGGTCACCCTCGGTACAGCGCCATACGATGCTTTGGCAATGCATTCTACAGAACATGACGGTGACCATGGCTGTTGCTAACACCCATTTGATTACAGGAAGCTCTGGCACAACCCTGTCCACAGGCGCGATCCTTCCACAGAGTCGGAAACCTTGAAAGAATGCTTCCGCTTCCTCAACTTGACTAGTCGCAGCTTTGCCGCTGTCATCCAAGAACTCAACCATGAGCTCCTTGTCCCCATTAGTCTGTTCTATTTGGTACTGCGGGGCCTCGATACCATCGAAGATGATATGACGATACCGTTGAGCAAGAAGGTGCCTTTGCTGCGCAACTTTCATGACACCATGGAGGTTGATGGCTGGCAGTACCACGAGAGCCAAGAAAAGGACAGGGAGCTCTTGGAAAAATTTGACGTCGTCATCACCGAGCTCAAAAAGATTAAGCCAACTTACTATGCAATCATCAAGGACATTACCATAAAAATGGGCCATGGCATGGCTGACTACGCCCAAAACGACGAAATGATCAAGAATGGTGTCAACACCATTGACGACTATGAGCTGTACTGCCACTACGTCGCAGGTTTGGTTGGTGAGGGTCTGACCAGGCTCTTTGTCGCTTCAGAACTAGGGAACCCCAAACTCGCAGAGCGACCCTCCCTGACCGAGTCCATGGGCCAGTTCCTCCAGAAGACCAACATTATCCGTGATCTCCGGGAGGACTGGAGCGACGGTCGCCGCTGGTATCCCAAGGAGATTTGGAGCAGGCACGTGGACAAGTGGGAGGACTTGTTTGACCCAAATTACGAGGACAAGGCCCTGAATTGCATATCAGACATGGTTCTCGATGCCTTAAAACACTGTGAGGAATGCCTCTTCTACATGGCCGGCATGCGCGAACAGAGTGTGTTCAACTTTGTTGCTATTCCGCAAGGCATGGCCATTGCTACTCTGGAGCTGGTCTTCCGCAACCCTGACGTGCTGAAGCGCAACGTCAAGATCACAAAGGGCGACGCCTGCCAGCTCATGACCGAGTGCACACAAAACCTCTACACTGTATGCGAGGTATTCCGCAGATATGCCCGAAGAATTCAGAAGAAGAATGACCCCAGAGATCCCAATTACCTCAACATTAGCGTGCGATGCGCCAAAGTATGCCAGTTCAACTCCAACTCTACGCTCAAGTTGAGCCTACTGACATGTCAATTAGATTGAACAATTCATCGAGACACTTTACCCCCGTCAAGATCCCAACCAGCTCAACTTGGAGAATAACCAGAAGCAACGGAATGAGCCAACCATGGACACTAGCGAGACCCTGGTCATGTTTGGGGTTGTTGCCCTGTGTCTGCTATTTGTTTCTGGCCTAATGGTAAATGATGCCCGCCTTGCTACAAACACAAGATGCGGCTCCCAACTAACGCGCCACCCACAGATCGGCACCGCATGGTTATTAGGGGCTCAATTCCCCAATATCTTTAAAGAGGCAAGCATCCTGCTTCAAAAACTAAATGACCCCGCACCAGCAGTCACGACAGCCATAACGACCGCCAGAGAAGAACTGTAAAGACTTAATTCCCCTAAAGCTGCTTCTCCATTATCACTATTGTTTCTCAGACAAATATTCATGCATCTCCTTGTCCTACTAATGAGCATTTAATGGGCGAGACAAGGTTCTTGAGCTACATACGACTTTCTAATACGAATAATTTACTGATCCCACGGCCACCCACTGATTGATTCTCTGCTTTTCCCAGCATCGCCAAGACGCACGTAAATGGGGCGCAGCCCAGCACGGATGTCAAATTGCAATCTGGTCCTTTGATGACCACGGTTGTGCCGAAGAAGTGCTAAAAGTAATCCCCATGCTCCAGGCTTCTCCTGTGGAATGGCCCAACTGAGTCCTTGTCACGACGGGTTGACAGGTGTCGAGACTCTGTTGGCGAGCAACATTCTGTAACCTCCTTTCTCACCGTGGATTCTGTGCTTCTGAAGATGGAGTGGCTAGGCCCATGTCAGACAGAACAATACCACCAAAGCTTACTGCTGCGTCGTGTCTAGCGTCCCAGGTCTACCTCTCCATGTCCGTGACCCAATAGAAATCTGGCTTTATGACGCTGCGTTGCTTCCATCCAGCACTGCTGCCAATATAGCCATGAAGCTCCCTGGCCAATACGCTGCGCATGAACATGCGCTACTTTGACAAACACAACTGGCTGATAATTACTGACTACCTACGCGGTGCTTCGCCGGTGGGAGTTTTGGGTCCGGACCCGGGGACGCGGGACCGGGATGCGCCTCGAATAGCCCAGCTCGAATAGAGTGTTTTGACGTATAAACGCCAGGTGGTAAATAGTCCAGTCCAAAACGCATTCAACAGCACCGCCAGGAAACAAATGGCGGAAAGGTGTGGTGCTATATAAAGACCCCGATTATATCTACAAAACTGACCGCACAACTCAATACGCTTGGTCTAATAATACTACAAGAGACATTGAATGTTAATAGATTGGAATTTCTGCCAACGCGGGATGCACCATGTCCGTGGCGGACTGCAAGGAAAACGTGGCAGTACTCTTGACTCTTCTGGTTAAGCTACGAGGCCTTGATACTCCCACAAAAGATGACCAACTCCAATTACAGTAGCTGTGCGGATTAATTCGAGGCGGCGCCGTTTCCCTGTGTACCCCCCTTGACCGGGCCATTCTCATCCAGGAACGTATTCTTATCTTTTTGGTTTCCGTTGTTGGCAATCAGGGGCGTTGTGTCTCTTCGGCCGCCCTCCACCGTGGCATCAGTTTCCTTGGAGAGGCCCTTCAGCAGGGCAGTTACTTTGGCGGGGTCGCTGACATTCTCCAACCGCATCAAATAGTTGGCAAGGCCGCAAACATGGGGAGAGGCTATAGATGAGGTCGGTCAGTTGTGGCCAAGGGGGACAACGGTCTTGATGCTTGAACTCTTACCCATGCTGGTCCCGCTCTTAGTCGACACATCACTGTCAGACTTGATGCCACAAGACTGAACATCCACACCAGGGGCATTGATATCGACACTCGGGCCAAAGTTTGAGAAGCCAGCCTTTTGATCCGTGTTGGCATCTACGGCGCCAACGGTGACGGCGTTGGGGGCAGCGGCTGGCGATACGTTTTGTGCGTTTTGCTGTAGGACGATGTTAGCGCTCGTTTCATCTCGATGACAGTGGCAGACTTGGCCATTTGGAGCGACATGCATTCTCGTTTCCGGCTGCCACCACAGGAAGAACACCGGCTTTGAAGACATTGTTTATGGCCGTGTCCAAGGCCTGTGACCGGCCTCCACCCAAGGACATGTTCATAGTTGCCGCCCGGGGTTTGGTCTTTTTCACGTCTTCAGCAACACTCTGCAAGCCTGCGATAATGTCCGCATTTGTTCCTTGGCCCTTGGCATTCATGACCTTGACGCACTTGACCGTGGCCTTTTTAGCAACACCAAACTTCCTGCCAGCAATAGTGCAGGCGACGTGGGTGCCGTGGCCGTTGGCGTCGGTTGCCTACGCATCATTAATATGCCAAGCGGCCACGTATAGTCCTTAGAGGGGTCTACAACATACTCTCTCGCCTTTAACAAAGTTGGCAATCGTAGTAGCACGCCCTTCAAAATCCTGGTGGGTGGTTCGGCAGCCAGAGTCAACTACGTAGGCAGTAGTGCCGTTGCCCGCAGATGAGTCGAACACGTAAGATCCTACAAATTTCCCCCTCTCCAGTCAGTCGATGCAGTCGCAGGAAGTTTGAAGGACGAAAGCCTAGAGGCGGGGGTTATTCACCTTTTTGTGTTTGCTGGCCTACGGGAGCCGCTTCTGACAATCGCTGCAATCCAACAGGGGCATTTCGTTGTTCAACAAGCTCCTGTATCGAAAACCACGTGTTGTTCTCGACATAATCCACCCCGTCATACTGGCTAACCTCCAACGCCATGGATGCCTCGGCTTCGAAATTCATGGCATGCCAGTTGTTTATCTGGAAGGACCGGACGTTGGTCGAAAGTGGCTGGCCTTCGGATCCACGTTTGTTCAGGTTGCGCTTCTTGAGTTGGGAAGAGACGGAGGCCGTCATGGCCTTGACATCCGCGGCGCTGGTGGTATTCTTGTAGACAACGATGTAGCTGTTGGGGACGATCCTTGATTTAGCTTTGACATTGCTCTTTGCTGGAGTGGGCGAAGCATTCTTGTCGCCGTTCCGGCTGGAGCCCAGGCCGAGGAGGCTCAAGAGGCCGCCGTCGCCGCCGATGGGAGTGGGAGAGGCGGCAATCAGCTGTGCCCAGAGGAGGACAGCTCCAAGAACCATGTTCTTGATGGACGCCATGACGGGCTAAAATTGTAAACGGACAAAGTCCTTATTGACAGTGATGAACAGTGACGGCCGATCCCGCGGATCGCTCCGCTGGTATGTATAAATGGCGAAAACAAGAAACCAAACGACGGACAATCCACCTAGAGTTGGTCTAGAGGGAATTCGACAAAAAAAGAAGAAAAATCAACGTTCAACGCTGCTCGGAACTCGCTGGAACAACTTGACGAAGAGAAGGAAATGATGGATGCCGACCTGCCGGATCTATCAGATTACAGGAATCGCAACAAACAGAGGGACAGGATGAAGAAAACATGGGCATCCAAGGGAAGAAATACTGCAACAAATGACGTGAAACAGGGTTTGAATTACAAGGAGAATGATTGAGAGGCATGGTGGACATGGGGGGGGCCCGAATAGCCTCGAGACAAGATGGATATTGTCGCATCTTGGCCTCAATCTCGCAATGAACGACATGGCTCTGCCAGTAATTCTGACTGGGCCCAGCCCACGTGGTAAGATGTCTCATGATGTGGTCGAATCGCGGCCGCATGGAGGCAGCATCTGGGACATCTGGGGCATGGAGTGTATCTTGTGGCATCACACTCCCACGGGTTGAGCACGACGTGCCTGCCAAGACGGAGCACTCCAACGGCAGCAACTCGCAAGGATAGTAGTTGTCAGGGATGAGACTGAGCACGAGGCAAGCCCTCCTTGGCTGCGGCGTGAAGCGCCGCCATATGGGTTTCGAAAAAGGCCTTGGGCGACGTCGATGTCGATGGAGCTGGTCAAGGCCGGACCAGTCAAGTCAATGCCAAGACTCGACAATAGCTGGCCCGGCCAAGCGGACCAGGTCCAAACGCCGGGCGCGTGTGAGCAACCAGGGTGGCAGCGACGAGATCGGATCAGGGGCCGGCTCGCCGAGTATGTACCGATGTCAGCTCCAGACAGTTTATTGCGCGGTGCAATAACAGATGGCCGAGGCGCATTGGAAAGGCGGAGCAGGAGAAGAGTCAAGAGTCAAGACTGGTGAACCAGCCTGTCCGACTGGGAAGGAGCGACAGCCGAGGCGGACATGGAACCTTCCTCGTGCCGTCGGATAGGCGCAGATGTGCCAAGTGCTGCTCTGAAATTTACGTCTATTAATGCTTCCTTTCCGCACTCTGCATATTTCAGCCACAGCGCCTGATGAATCTAAACTCGCCGAGGGAAAAAAAAAATAAAGAAATAAGGCAGTCCCCAAGGTTAATTGGCAAGTGGAGCTAAATCGCCGCATGCTGCACATGTGTGCCTCCATGGCCCCTTGGTGCCCCGTGCCTCCGTGCCAAGCCATCCCCTCATACGGCTGCGGTTTTGCCTCGATCGACCCAACTCGAATGGGCAAGGCCGATATCAATCTCTCCTTGCGTCTGGTGACTCGGCTCATCAATCGATATATTCTGCTTCTCCGCTGTCATGGGCAGCGTAGTCCGTCTTGGTCCAGTCTACTCTGTCCACGAACCAGCAACCCCACACATCAGAAACGCCGCACGCTTCGAAGCCAGACCTTGGAGACTGCTGTCCTCATTTGTTTTTGTCGCAGATTGAGGTGCGCTCCTATTTGAAACCTGCTTCGGAAACCAACCCGTGCAGTCCTTTTGTTATGATTCCGCAACAGCTTGTCGTCATTCCACGCCTCTGAAGTGTCCAAGCCCGTGATGCGGCGATGATCATTGTTTCGATCCACGAGGCGGCTCGTGAATCCTCGCATCCGTGCATCTTCCTGAGAAACCCAGCTCATGGAAATGAATGGCAAGCTGCAGCTGCCAGACGCAGCCTCTATCAAACCTTACGCCCTGCCCGCCCGACCAAGACAAGATGGGCGGCCCCAACTCTGTCCTGCTGCCCATTTCGAAGCGAGGAAACCCTCCTGAGTCCTGAGTCCTTGCCACCCCTCGGGCGAGTTCGCCTTATTCAAGTCATGAGCCATCTAGCGCTCGGAGAACTGAGCTCCGTGTATGCCCGCGCCGTGGTGCCTCAGCCTTACTATCAAGCAGCAGGGGGGTTCTTGGAAGCGGATATACTCCCGGGCACGAAATAGCGTTTTCTCCCCTTGGCCTAGAGGGACTTCATGCAAGACACGACGTGCAAGCGCAGTGTGTGCAATAATGGGAGCCGGTTCCCCGTGTGTAAGCCAAGGAATAAAACAACAATGCAAAAAGGAAGTAATTACGCGAAAAAACGTCAGCAAAGCCCACGGCCGGGCGCTAGCGAGTCGCTGCACGACACAATGACTTGAAAGAAGCTCTGACACACTTGTTTGATCGCCAAGCTTTCAGCCCGGCCGTCCTAAGTTTTCGGTCTGATGGTCATTTGTATCGCGGGCACTTGTGTCAAGTAGAGTCAGTCGCTTTTATGCTCCAAGCACGACCCCATTCGCCCGATCTACTAGCATCGTATCCCAGGGCAGAACTTGACTTTTTTTATTTTTCCGCATTTCAAGGCGTTTCTCATGCGGCTTGAATTCCAGGGTTTGGGCTGCATTTTTCGGAGTGTTCGTGTCGCGTGTGGATGCTGATAGGAACGGTTCCTGTTGCCATGTTCCTCCAATGACGTCAACCTCTGGCCCTTGGTTTGATCTGCCCACGCGGAAGTGTATACAATTGATGCCGTGGAGGTTGCCGAAATTCTGGGCAGTTTTATAATGCTTCATGCGCGCCCTGCGAATCAGTCTACCGTGGAAAAAGTCCCTTGGTCACAAACGGGGTCTTCTGGCGCCGCGGCTGCGTAATGCATCGCCCGATAGCGCCGCTCGCTGCTTTCTGAGGGAGACAGAGGCACTAGCACAAAAGACGGCCAAGTGAAGCTGAAAGAGAATTAATTGTTTTTTTTTTCAACAATGCTGCTGGCGTGGTTCATCGGGGCGCGCCGGAACGACCCTGCATATGCTTGGGGTACCAGGTGTCCGATTACGACTCGAGTCGAGAGTCGCGGAAGCATCATATCGCATTTATCCCATTTCCTGTAATTTATTTCTCCCAGAAGATGTCTCTTTCTAGGCGACTTTTGACACATTGCGGGAGAAAGCTTGCTATTCATACCCAATTTGGGTTTGCAACTCATCCACGCCAGGTATCAACTGTCGGCATCCGCAAAATTTCGCATGCATATTTCTCGAAAATTTCCATGGGTCGTAACAGTCCAGTTTTATTTGCGTTTCGGTCATTCCATTCTCCCAACTTTACGCCTGCTTTTCCGTCGGTGGCCGAGCGTTGCACACACTCTTAGCAAGATGCTGGACGATGCAGACGGCCGTGTCGACAGCATGCCAGACGGCTTTTGAAACGACCGCCCGCGTACAGGTTTGCAGAAAGTTGGTAAAGCATGAGTAACTGACTATATTCATAACAGCGATTGGGAAATCTAACCAGAAATCATCTCTCTCACATTTCTTAACTCATACAAGAATCGAGGCCGAATGATGCACCTTGGGATAGATGATACTTGTAACACGGTTTCGGTCAAGTATCCTTCTTGACAAGTAAGCCTTTGCTTATTTTTCTCAACGTCGAATATTAGTGCACTATTTTCAAATGATAAAGGACCTGGGGCCAACTCTTTCGGCCATATATATACATATGTATCTATATGTAGCCTTCTTGTCCAGGTTTTTCGGGGCTATAATGTGCCCCTAAGCATGGACAAGTTGAACCCCGCCAGAGATGGTATCAAGAGCGCAGTGGCAAACCTGTCAGCTTTACATAGGGTATATTGGGCTGAAGGCCACCAGAGTGTTTTGAATCTTCTTATTTAGTTCCATTGTTAAACGCGGTTCTCATTGTGTCGGAAGCTTGATGAGTCCCTTTCAAGGGGCAGGTGTCCTTTGTTGCTGTGATCCCATTCTTTTCGTCAGTTCGTCTGCGGCCTAAACGTACTGTTCCAATACCCTGCGATGGGAATTACATAAATTCCAATAAAGCTACAGCAGATCTTGACGTGCGCCACGCGTAGAAAAAGTCGACTCATTTCGCCTTACAGAGGATAATATCACCTGGAGCCCAGCCGCCACGACGACGATACCGGTACCGGGTAGGGCGACCAATTAGATGTCGACGGTAAGACTATGACGGCAGCGCGGCCGGACCCGGACTGCTCGCCCGCACGATGCTAAAAACCCCCACTGGACGTCGCAACGGTGGTGCAACTGGATCGATTCTTCTCACCTCACCCTCGGGCCCCGACACATGCACGTTTTACGCAAAAACTACATTTCATCTAAACGTCACCGACTAGCCCATTCCACAATCGCACAGAAACATCTCGCGACGCGCCAGCAACAAGCAGCAGCCCGTCATGGCACCGGCTCCCAAGCGGCCCGTTCGTCCGGCCGAGCGGGCAGCCCGACTCCGGAGCAGCCAGCGCAAGCACAAGGACAAGGTGAAGCACCGCATCATCGACCTCGAGTCCAGGCTCCTCGCCACGGAGCGCGGGCTCGAGCGAGCCCTGTCCGCCATATCCGCCCTGTCAGACGGACTGCGCGCCGTCGCCGAGCAGACCAAGCGCCTGCAGCCGCCGCAGCGATGCAGCTCCGAGCCCCTCACCAGCAACCCGTCGTCGTCGCGCGCGGCGCAACTCTCCGAGGCAGCCTCCCGCAGGCAAGAGGAGCACGTGCGCAAGCTGACTCTCCCCTGGGAGAACGACGCCAACCCGGAGGACTTTTCGTGGAGCTCTGCCTTTTTGGAGGGCGTCAATATCGGCGAGCGCGGGGACACGGGGCCGGCGGCCTCGTCGAGCTCCGCGGTCGGGGGGGATGGGTGCGCGGACGAGTCGACGACGGGCACATGCGAGGACGGAAGCCTGGACACGCATGCCACCGCGGCGTCGGAGGAAGGCCCGGCAGAGGAGCTGCCGCACGAATCTTACGACGGGGTCGACATTGCTGCTATGCGGGACTGGATCGACCCCCGGTTCGAGAAGGCGTATGGCGCGCCGGACGGGGGGAGGATACAGCCGCCTTCGCTGTTTGCGCTGATGGATTTTATCAGCAGTTAGACTATGGTGTCTTTGTTTGCGGACTGCGAGGGGCTTCGTCTGCCGCGGGCAACGGGATCGAGGGTGTACTTGTCATTGACGCTACTTGGGTTGAGAGAGATGCGACTTGGTCGCGACGCTGAACGTTGGGACGAAGCTGGCCAGTGGCTCTTGATGAAAGCACCATTGAAACGTCGGGTCAAGTTGGCCGACAGCGCCACCGTGATGAACCGACCACGCACAATTTACCTCAAGTTGACGAGCGTTGGCGCCGGACCCGCGTGCACTAGGGGCAGACTTTTGCGAGACTTGATGACGGCTTCACACAACGCACCAGACACAACTCGACCTGCAGCCGGCGTCCGGACAGCACACCCACCATCGCGGCAGCGGCGCACTCGGCAACCAAGGTCGTCATCGTCGCCTCCGAGAACCCCGTCAACATCGGAGCGGCGCGCGACGGCTCCTCGCGCATGTTCCCCGGCGTCTCGTCCGGCGTGCCCGACCAGCCGTCCACGGACCACGAAACCCTCGGCTCGGTGGGCATCTTGACGGGCGACGTGGTGCGTCGGCAGGGCTACTACTCTGAAGCCGTGGCGTTGGCCTTGATTCCGTGCAAGAGGGCCCAGCTCGCATTTTGAATTTGCGACGTGCACAATGCGAAAAGAGTTGACGTGTTTTGGGGCGTCATTGGTGTGCGCATCAGCACATCTGGCATGCCCAGCACTGCATGTGGCGTGTTCGTCTCCCCCCCGAAGACGGGAATCTCGACATATTGACTCGTGTGCTCGGCACGCAGCAGTTGGAAACCCTGGGCGTGGAAGGGATTTTTAGTAATACATGCGCGTGGCGGCGACTGGCCCATTGTTCCAGAAGAAACCGTCTCAGGAATGGCAGAGTTGTGACTACGGCGTAGGATTGTCGAGGGTTCTGGTAAACGCCACCGTGCTGCCGCTGTGATGAAAGTATTCAATGGATGTGAACATGGAACAGGCATGTGGCTCTGCCGGTTCATGACAATATTGAAGATTTTAAAGATTGAAATACGTACTACTAGTCGAGGGAGAGAGAATGCTGGGGCACGGACGAGGATCGCGTGGCATCCATGTCGTGATATCAAATGACAAATGGTGCTGGAGCCCGAAGGGCGATCAAATTGGCCCGCCGCGGCTTGGACGACTCGCCAGCCCCCTGAGCAAATGCATTGGTTCAATGTTTCGCACGGAAATTGGAGGAGCTGGGGTCAGTCAGTAGTACTCCGTAGTACTATGCGGCAATTCCAGATGAATCCACGGTATTTTTTTCAACTGACAGTCGACATCAATGCATTTGAATGCTGTACTCCGTAACTAGTCAGCACCTCCGCCATCTGGGCACGGTGGAGGGCATTTTTGACTGACGTGATGACCTCTTGATGGCCCCGTCTCACTCAAACTCCATCAGCCCAACGGCGCGGTAGCAAACATGTCAAGTCGGACTGTGGCTCGGTTCGGAGGCGCAGCTACGTGGCTTGTGTGCTGCGTGATGGCCAATATTGGGCTCCGTCGTCACGGCGTGCCCATCGTGGGATGCGGCTAGGCAGCAGGCGGGAAGGCGCGGCAGTGCAGGACATGGATGCAATATATCGTCAACATCAATGGTGCTGTGCCGAGGCGTGAGCGACTGGAGAGGGCCGACGAAAAATGCCAAGGTGCGAGAAGCGCATTGAAGCATTCAATGTTGAGCATCTCCACCACCCCAAAGAGATGTCTGATCCCTTTTTTGACAAGATCGATCCCTTGGGCGCCGCCATGATAGTTATCCACCCGACTAGTTGGCACAAGGGAAGATTGAAAATTCAATGTTCAAGGCCGCAAGCATTTGGCAAGGTTTGGCACTAGGCTCCAACTCCATGTTTCCCCTCACATTTGCTCATTTGCTCATCTTCTCACATCAACCGACTCACATTTGATCAATCTGCCAAGGGCGGGCGGCCTCAAACTCCTCCCATCCATCCACTTACCTCTCTTCACGCACTTGGGGTCATGGCTTGATCCTTTGTAGTCAATGTCACTGGATTGACGCCGGCCCGTCTCGCAAATCCGTCATCTCTCTCTTTCTTGTCTCCCCCCGTTGCCTTTTCTGCGCCTCACCTACCCAGTAGCCACTTGGCCGCAGCCAAAACGTCGATACTTGGTGCCTCCATCCATGCGTCCTGGAAAATACCTAAACCCAGTCTTCTCAGAAAGCGTTCCTTGTTCTGCCTTGTGTCATTCTTCGCCTGGAGCCAGTCAAATCTAATTGACCCCTCTCCTTCTCCTTCCCCTTCCCCTGCCACGCCCACCTCAAACCGAGTTTTGAATCGTCGTTTCGACTCCGCCTCGACTTGCCGGCACCTTCTTTGCACTTTACACTCGGCAGCGTGCACCCATATCAATCGCAACGTTTCCAACAATCAAACCGTCGCTGAGAATGCACCCGTTGCCGACCCAGCCATCCGTTCCGCAGACATTGTAAAATAGATGCTCCAAGCCGGAATGGGACAACCCACCGACGCCCAAGGCCATGGTGATGGCCATGTTGCCTTGCCCGTCCGAGGTGGCTTCCGAAGCCATGACGAACAAATGCACGCCCCCGAATCTGCAGACGACGATTTCAATTCCTTAATGGCCTCGTCCATGGCTACGCTGCTCAACACCGCCTCGAGCCCCGTGTCTCCTGGCCAGTCGAGTCCTCCGCTGGACCAAGTCAAAAACTCCTTCTTTGTCCCACCAGCGAGGCCGAGCAGCACGCCCTTTCCGCTCCCCGATAACCGCGGCACTCGCGTGTGCTGCCTCGACGACTCTGACTATGGCACCGACATCGAAATGTTCAACGAGTCCAGCTCGTCCGCGACCGAGAATACCATGGCCCATGCCTCACGTGCCACGCCATTCGACGAGCTGCCAACTGAAGTCCACGAAGCCATCCTGGACCACCTGTTTGGTTACTGCATTTCGCCAACCTCTAGCAGTGCCATGAGAATATCCAGCCTAGCCAAGAGCTGGAGCGGTGCCCAACGACACTGCCGCAGGCGAGAACTCGCCGATTTGGCTCTGGTAAACCAAGTATGGAGAGTCCTGGTCCAGCAGCGTCTCTACCGCCACGTCAAGCTCAAGGCCACCATCGAATCCATTGAAAATGCAATGATGCACCTGGCCGACAAACCGCACCTGTCATGCCACATCAAGCACGTCGAAGTTTGGTTCCCCGTGTTTCAGCCTACCTTTGGCCCACTCGCCCTGTCAAATACCCTCGTCCTCCCAACCGTGACGTCCGACGGGCTCACAAATGCCACCTATACCCTGCCGGCAAACAACTGCACGCTGGACGAGGTCTTTCGATTTGTATCCCTGGCACTGCCTTGCGTGCAGGTCTTGTCTTTGGAGGGCGGCGAACGAAGAAAAGCACCCAAGGTGGTTTGCTTCCGCCACCAAGAGCACGTACTCTCCGGACGGGCGCTGGAGCCTGTCCCGACAGTGAGGACGCTCGTGACGAGGGGGCAATGGAATCTAATGAGAGAGACTGGCGACTTCCACGCCATTCTGGGTGCTTTGCCAAATCTAAAGGAGTGGCAGGCCTCATACAGCAAGCCAAAATCCAAGAGCTACATTACCATGTCCGAATTCGTGCCGTCTCTACCCATGCGCATCACCAGTTTTAACCTGTGCCTCGAGAATGACTACAGAAGGGAGGGTGTGATGCCCGCATTCTACGCCAAAGTAGCAATGAAGACGCACATCTGCGCCAGGATGGCCGAGGTCACCACTCGACTGGAGCACTTTTCATATACCGGCCGCGTCTGCCACCGTTTTTTTGACATGGCTGGCCGGCTTGCAAATCCAATGACCACAAGGTTGAGGTCGATTGACTTGACTGTCAAGAATTGTTGTCGCCACTCGAGCAGCTATCACGATTCTGGATCCGGAATACAGGAATTGGGCTTTATCGAGGCCTTTGAACGACTGGTTTTATCTGCGGTGAGGTCCTTGGACAAGTTCAAAGAGGTCGAGTACCTCCGGATCCGCTTCGTAGATTTAGGTACCTTCCCCCCTCCTCCCCGTGCCACGCGTGCGCTGTCTGATTGTGTGGGAGTCATTTCTAACATTTTTTCCAGATTCCATCCTGCCGCCACTGAACCCATACTTTCTCATGGCGAACGGAGAGTGCTCAGGCGTCTGGAGTGACGCGATTGTGGCGGAACTCTCGCGAGTTCGGCCCAGAGTCCAGTTCACCGAACTCTGCGAGAGTTTCGGCAATATTTCGTACAGCAAGGACGGAAGGATGGTGATTATGCCCGAGTACCCACGGACACGGATATCCTCCTTGAAGCTTTCCAACTATCGATCGCTCGCAACAAGAATCACAATCCAGTAAGCAATGAATATTGCAGATTGTGAAAGTAAGAAGATACTATAAGAAATAAAGGAGAGCAGCAGATTCGGAGATTTTAGTATTGCTCACTACAGCAAGGCACAAGAGGTTGCGTAAATTTATTTTTCCTCTCCCCCTTTTCTTTTGTTACATTTATCATGGCCTATCTGCATATTTGGAGACGGCGTTTATGGCCTTGCACACGACACGATGGGCGAAATAGTACAGCAGCCTGAACATTGGCAAATGGACAGAGCACGGAGTTTGGGAAGCACGCGTCACATAAAGCTCGATTGCGAACATGATGCCCGCCCTATGCGGCAAGGGCCTGAGAACTGATTTACTTTGGGAATCTGCTCGCTTGAAGGATGATACAATACCCCCCTCACATTTTTGATGGTTTTGGACTTGGTGGTTACCGCATATGCGAGATAGATACCCATAATGAGAATTCTACTTTTAAAAGATGAAGCGAGTGGCGTCTTCATCGATTTGCAAACACAAGCTGCTCGTGGCTATTCTGTACGAGCCTTGGGTGCTGTGCGGGCCCCCCCGTCGCTGATGATGACGCCCAGAATCCAACAGTTGACCAGGAAGAAGGCCACGGATGACGCCCACAGGCCAGGGAAGAAGGTGCTGCGTCCCAAGAACTCCAGCTCGTACCCCTGGTACAGCCACGCTCCTTGCGAGACGAGCCATAGGACCAACGCCGTCATGCCCAGGCGCGGCTTGCGTAGGAACGTCGAGGTGGGGAGGTACAAGGGCAGGAAGATCATGTACCACAGAAAATACTACGCTTGTTAGCCCGCCGCGTGAAGATGCCCGTTTCGTCCATGGGCAGTTTTGTGGACGTGAAGCACATCGGCCGCCCAGTGTACGGCTTACCTGCGAGGTGCACACCTTGTTGAAGGTGACAAAGGCAAACGTCTGCGCCATCATGCTCGTCGCCAGGTCCTTCTTGGCCAGGACCAGCGGGATGAGGACGCACGAGAGCGACAGCTGCGGGAGGAAGGCGAGCGACTCGGCGTGCAGGGGGATGCCTGGCCGCGAGGACGCAAGGTACAGCAGGACGTTGTAGGGCGAGAAGTTGTGCCGGTGGTCGATGCGAGTGAGGTGGTGGAAGAAGGTGTGCACGAGGAACGGGCGGCCGTAGCTGCGGAAGGCTGCTTGAGTAACTGCGGCACGACGAGGAGACAAGGGAGGGGGGGGAGACATACACGGCGTACATGAGGACGTTGAGTCCTGTAAAGGTGGCGAGGCTCACGGCGGCGAGCTGGATTCTGTCCCGGGACAGGAATCCCGCGCGGCGGCGGCGGCGGGCCTGCTTGCGACGCGGGCGGTCGTCGTCCATCCACCACGCGATGGCGGGCGCCCAGATGCACGGGTATATCTTGAAGTGGACGCCGAGGCCGAGCAGCACGGCGGCGAGGTTGACCCTGTGCCCTTCGGCGGCCCAGACGAGCGCCGTGGCCAGGACGCCCAGCAGGCCTTCGGCGCTGCCGCGCGTGCTGATGGTCGCGACCATGGGGTTCCAGAGCCACAGGGCGGCGAAGGCGCCCGCTTGCTCGGGGGGGATGCCCCTACGGCGGAGGATGCAGAGGATGAGCCACCCGGCGAGGAGGTCGGCGAGGGCGAAGACGACTTTGCCGAAGGCGAAGAAGGACACGGTGGGGAGGAGGAGCCATGCCAGGAGAGGGGTGTAGCGGTAGGTGTCGCGCGCGTAGGGGGACTGCGCGTGCCAGACGTAGCGGGATGCGTCGGTGAAGACGAGGTAGTCGATGTCTGTGTATTTGATGGCCGAGTGGGCGTCCTGGTAGGTGCCGTACACGAGGAGCGCGACGCGGAGGAGGGCGGCGATGAGGAGGAGCGGCGCTGGGCGGAGGAGCGATGCCATCATGGCCATGGCGTTGGCGACGGCGGCGATGCGACGATCAGTGAGGATTGAGAGACGACGGTGGAGGTGTTTCCCATGCTTGCGGGCGGGAGGGGGAGCTTATGTCGATGCTGGCGGCGGAGTGCGTTCCGCCTTGCTCTTCACATCCCTTGGTGTTGATTCACACGTGCGAGCTTGAGCTTGGAGCTTGACGGATGGCACTTTGTGTCTGGTGGGATGCAGTTTGGGGGGATGGGGAAAAACGTGGGGCGCAAATTGTTAGTGCGGCTCCCAATCCGTCACACCAGACCGCACCAGACCGTTCAATGGGGATGCGTTTGGCGAACCCACCTCCATCAAGAACAACCTCACTTGGCGCCGTTGAAAACCGCCATCACCAAAAGTATCAAGATTTGGACGCGTGAACATGCCCGCGGGAACTAAGAGAGACCGAGACGGCAACGCGCGCTCCAGATCATTGCAGGACGCGCCCCGCACCAGATTCCAGTCCCTGTTTGAAAACTTTCGCGATGAGCTGGATGAGCACTATGATCGGAAGGAGAGGGTAGTCAAGGCGTCGAGGGACGTCACCGCCCAGAGTAAGAAGATGTACGCTGCCCACTGTAATGTATTATATCTATAGACTGTACTAATTATGGGAAAAAAAGTATTTTTGCGCTGCAACGGTAAGATGAGCAGCCGAGCTACACAAACATACAAAACGTGGTGACTTTCGACACCTTGGCTCACAAGAATTAGAGTAAAACACATCAACCAGGGCCTGCCCCCGTCTACGGAAAAGGACGTGGCCACACGCATGGCTGAAATCACGGCTCTCCTGCAATCCATCTCCCCGGACGTGCAGTCCATAAACCGCCACCGATACAGCTGGTCGCTTCGATGCCTCGAGGAGCTGGTCGAGGCACTCTCGTTTGCGCACTACCTCCGCCACCAGAAGCTGATTACTCCCCAGGAGGCGGCGGCTTCTACTCCGGGAGACATTGCGCTCACGCCCCACGACTACATGTTTGGCGTCTTTGACCTCTTTGGCGAAATGATGCGGTTTGCGACGGTGACGACGGCGCAGCATGGGGAGATGCTGGGCGGCGAGGATGGGCGGAACATACTGGGCGATATTCAGGAGCTGGGGTGTGCGTTTGAGGCGCTGCGGGAGATTCCCACCAGGGACTACAGGAACAAGATGGAGGCCATGAGGCAGAGCGTGAGCAAGGTGGAGAAGCTGGGCTACGGGCTTGCTGTCAGGGGGAGCGAGAGACCCAAGGGGTGGGTGCCTGACATGAAGGACGACGCGGAGGCCGGGAGTCCCTGATTGACGCTGCGAGGAGGGATGTGAGAGATGGACTTTGTGACTTGTTGGGACAGTGGCCATGTGGGCGTGTTGGTGAGGTTGGTGAGTAGTACACTTGTTGAGAAACCGGGCGAAGATGATGGATCATGCTGTATGCAGACCGTCATGGACAGAATATGCTTCTTGCTTTGCAGGGGCCTTGTGTGTTGGCTGCATTTCCCTACTTTGCCTTTCTAGCCATGTGTCAAAAGTCAATAATGGACTATTTTGGGCTCGGTATGGACATGGACCACCTTTGATGAGCATGTGACGCCTATGGATGCTGAGCACGGAGATGCCGCGTCCTCAAGCTGGGCCTTCAGTGTATACAGAAAATGCACCAGGACATTACAACAAAGAGTGGATAGGCCGGCCTTCTATTGACTTCCGATGTCGTCCAAGTCTTGTGGTTAGCCCGCGGCGGGTGTACCTGCATCGGCGCCACGTGGTTACCGTGTCTGTACCTGCCAAGTCCCATGCCACAGTGCATGTAGGCCATGGATACAAATTAACAACCCGGATACATGCTGCCAAAACCAAGATTCTCGTATATTGCGTTAGCTGTCGCAGGCGGCCCCGATTAGGTTTGCTGTTCCTTGTTTCTTTTTCAAGCGTCATCTTGTCGTGGCTGGGGATCTTTTAGCCATCATTTACACTTTGCTTTGAGCACCAGAGATCTCGATCTCATTGTTTGAGCAGGTACCGCAGTCAGCCTTTGTGAAGGGCAGACCTGCCATTGCAAGGTGCAATAATGGCGAATCTGTGCTGGCTTTTGTACACGTAGTGCTCAGATAGCAACACAAGGACATCTCATTACAAGTGAGCTGCTCGTTGATGAACACTCCCGTGAAAAAGGACACCCAATACCTTTGTCGTGACTAGCCAAAGAACATCTCTCATCTTGACATTCGACGTCCTTCGACCTAGACAGCGAGGACGCCATTGTATCGAAACCTTATTGTCTTGTACAGTGCGGGATCGGACTACCTGGCCCGCGGCCCCCCTTGGTGAACCTTGAAAATGCATTATACCAGACTATTTCCCGTATTCCAAGGCTGTACCTCCTCTGGATGCCTTGGATCGTGTGTCGGTGAATCGAGGACCCCCTTGGTGAACCTTGAAAAATGCATTATACTAGTCCATCTCGCTTATTCCAACGCCTGCCTCCTCTGGATGCCTTAGATCGTGTGTCATTACATCGATATAGTTTTGGTATCCATAAGGCTTGGATATAGACTTTGCCCGAGTTTCGATAGCGAGGAAGACGTCCCAGCCTTTGGAACTCCGTAGAATTTGAAATTCCTCTATATAAATGTAGCCGGGACCTGCACTCTTGATTCTGTTCCTCCTGATTTGTGCTCCCACAGTTCATTTCCCCTTGAGTTTCCTGACCCTGCAATCCCCTTTGAACTTGCTGCCACTTTCACCACTGCTCGTGCCATCACTTTGCAGTACAGCACCCACATACAAGCAAGTATTTCCTTCTGACCCCTGATACATACACACATCACCTCATTCCCCCTGAACTTCCGGACACTTTACCCCCTTGAACTTCCTGCCCCCTCTTCCACTGCTGTCTACGTGCCTTTCTTTGCACTACAGCACTTACAAACAACTATTTGCATACTTCATCACCATCGAAGTCCCTGCTTCCCCTATTTCTGCTGTCTACGTGTACTTTATTGCACTGCAGCACTTACATACACCTATTTACACACTTCAAGTTGGCTGAAGTCCCTGTTCCCCCTCCCACTGCTGTCTACGTGCCACTTATTTGCACTACAGCACTTATTATTACACACTTCATCTTCGTTGAAGTCCCTGCCCCCCTTATCACCGCTGTTTACGTGCCACCTCTTTGCACTACAGCAACTATTATTTACAAACTTCATCTTTGTTGAAGTCCCTGTTCCCCTACCACTGCTGTTTACGTGCCACCTTATTGCACAACAGCATCTATTATTACACACTTCAAATTCCTTGAAGTCCCTGTTCACCTACCGCTGTTCAAGTGCCACCTTATTGCACTACAGCACTTTTATTTACACACCAGTGACTTCATCTCTCTTGAAGTCCCTGTTCCCCCTACTGCTGTCTACGTGCCGCCTTATTGCACGACAGCACTTATTATTTACACACCAGTGACTTCATCTCCCCTGAAGTCCCTGTTCCCCTACTGCTGTCGACGTGCCACCTTTTGCACTACAGCACTTATAAACACCTATTACTTTCCGCCAACCAGTCATCATGCCTTTTGTTCCCTTTGACGAGGAGATGACCGACTTGTTCCAGGAGTCCTGGCTTTCGGAAGACCCAGATGCCAACTCTGGGTCAATACCGACTGTCCTTGACCCTGAGCAGGCCCCGATTGGCCTTTACGTACCGGCCGAACAGGAACCCGCTGCCACCGCTGCCGCCGCCGCCGACGTCCCCTCTACTGCCGCTTCTTTCGTGGACCCCAGCATGCTCGGTTTGGACGGTACTGACGGCGACTTTCTTGCTGGTTTTCAACCTTTGGACAATGGCATGACGGACCCCATGGACGTGGACAACATGCCTGATCATCAGGCCGAATTCCCCACTCCCCTTGGCGGTTTGAACGACTCTCTGGTTTCGGGTAACTTTATTAATCTAGATGACACTAGTCATCTAGATATCTTTCTTAATCTGGACAACGCTGTGGCCGCCCCGGAAACCAGCACTCCCAACCCGCTGGTATATTACTCGCCGCCAAAAGTCCAGCATATACAGCCCAATTCATGGCAGCTGGGCCCTCGGAGCGCATGGGACGCCTACCAGCCCTCGAACTTTCCGGTTTCGTCGGCTGGTCACGAATTCGAACAATTTTACATCAAGTTCGACTATCGCCCCTTGCCGCCCAGCCGAAGCCTACGCGAGCCCAAGGCAGCCAAGATGTACGTTGAAAAGTACACACCTCGGGAGCCGAAATGGGCGTATCCCATCGTCCTGGTCCACGGCGATTTCCACACGGGCAAAATCTGGGCCACCAAGCCCGACGGCAAGCAAGGATGGGCGGCCTTTTTCATCAACAAGGGCTTCACCGTCTACGTCGTCGACCTGCCTGCCTGCGGACGCTCCATCGAATTCGACCAGTCCATCGTCCAATGGAGCAAATACGCGAGCTGCACGGCAAAGCTCACCCGGGACAATGCCGAAGCCACGTGTACGGCGGCGAGTAAATTCCAGCGATGGCCCGACGCCCACAAGCACACCCAATGGCCAGGAGTAAGTTTCCGCCCAATTTTTTCCCGTTTGACAATTTTTGTTTTTTCCGCAAACCGTTTCGTACTAACTCAAAAGTAGAATGGACTGCGCGACGACGGAATTTTCGAAACGTACATGGCCTCGACGGTGCCCCTGTACTTCCGCCGACACGAACGACAAGCCATCGGCAAGGCGGCCCTGACCAAGCTCGTCCAGCGCACCGGGCCGGCGATTCTTCTCGGCGAAGGAAGCGGCGCCACGCTCTCGTACCTGGCGGCCGACGCGCTCCCCGACACCGTCAAGGCCGTCCTGGCCGTGGAGCCCGCCGGGCCCCCGGGAGGCACGAACCGCGCGCTCAAGGACAACACGCTCGTCTTCACCAACCAGGTCCGGTACTTTGCGCAGCACCGGCCGTACGGGCTGGCCGACATCCCGCTCACTTTCGAGCCGGCTGTGCCCGAACCGGCCTACGACGAGCACGGCGTCACCCAGCCGCCGCTGGAGCTGTTCGCGACCGCCGCGGGCACCAACAACGGCGTCTGCCTGCTTCAGCGTGGCGGGCCGGAGCTCAGGCAGGCCGACACCACGGGCAGGGTGCTGCCGCCGGAGGCGCGCCCGGGGGTGGTCAGGAAGCTGGCGGCGCTGGGCAGGGTGTGCCAGCTCGTGGTGACGGCGGAGGCGAGCCACCACGCGACGTGCGACGGGGCCACGGTCGCGTTTATGCGGCAGGCTGGCGTCGGCGTCGACCACATCCGGCTCGAGGAGGCGGGTGTCTGTGGCAACGGCCACCTCATGTACCTGGAGAAGAATAGCGACGCGGTCGCCCAGGTCATCTTTGAGTGGGTGGCGTCGAGGGTGCCAGGGGCCTCGTTGTGAAGGCGCTGGGAGGATTTTGGGAAAACGATTTCCGGGAACGTGGGAAGGATGGACGGAGACGGGACTGGGAAGGGACGCTGCGCTGGATATTGCTGAAGGCTGCTACTCTTTTTCCCACTGGGTTTTAACGAGGGCAGCGGGACTTGTTTTGGTTTTGTTATTGCGACTTGGGAATGGGTACTTGGGAGTCTGGGATTGGGAATTTGTCATTATTGGCAACGGGCGCTTGGGACACAGCACACCAGACTGTTTATTGCACCAGACGTAATTGGAATTACAGCTGCGACGGCGGTTAAGACAAACAATGGAACTTTTTTTTATTTTTACGCTCGTAAAGTAAAGTAAAGTAAAGTAAAGTAAAAGATGAACATGGCATGATTAACGCCTGTTGCTCGTGATGTAGTCGGGCGGTCCATCTCATTGGCCATATTGCCAGCAACGCCCCCGCTCTCCAGGGGTTCCCGCACAAGTAGCTCCCATCGCATGACGGACAATTGGCCACGGCAGCCCGTTAGTAGGATACTTTGTCATGACTGTTCGTGAACAGCCACTGGGCGCATGTAGCTCTGTGATGAGAAATATAAAATACGTAGTATCCCGCCGTCACACGACACGGTAAAATGTCACAATGACCACTACGCACGCACCTGACACCATGTCTTGCGAGTACCCCGTCGCGTGTGCAAATCTCAACCTCTTCGACGACGACGAAGCCCGGTGGCGGGCGGTGCAGACGCGCGACGGCCTCGCGGACGGCTTCTTCGTCTACGCCGTCAGGACGACAAAGGTGTACTGCCGGCCCATCTGCAAGGCCCGGCTGGCCCGCCGGTCCAACGTCCGCTTCTACGCGACGGGGGCGCAGGCGCAGGCGGCCGGGTTCAGGGCGTGCAAGCGCTGCCGGCCCGAAATGGAGGGCTTCATGCCCGAGGAGCGCGCCGTCCGGCGGATCCGCGCGTTTGTCCGGGAGCGCGGCGGCGCGGCGGCGGGCGAGGAGGGCTTGAGCCTGAGCCAGATGGCCGGCAGGTCGGGGCTGTCCAAGTGGCACTTTCACAGGGTGTTCAAGAGGACCGTGGGCGTGACGCCGTTTGAGTACCTGCGCAACGAGAGGGCTGCCTGGGGGGGAAGCGCGACGGGGGATGGCGAGGGAGTGTGGGATGGGGGACAGGATGCTGTGGCCGGGGCGTTTGGCTTGGACGACTTCAATCTTTGGACCGTGGGCTCCGTGGGCACCGTGGGCTTGGAGACGGACGGTTCTGGCGAGAGCGCGAGTGTGAGTCTGGGGCTGGAGCTGGATGATTTGTTGGTTTGGCCGGATGAGGCGACGGGATGACGAGGCAAATGGGCGCGAGGCTCAGAAATTGGGTTCTGCAACGGGGTTGCGCTGCGCATGGCCGCCGAGCACTACATATGTACGACATGGGCCGTGATACAATAAAGACCCGACAACATGGATGGATGGCGGGCAACGAAACCCGTGCAGATACCTCACGGTCGCTGCCGGGAGAAGAAAAGAGCGTCAAAACCCGAAGACCGTCTAACCCCGAGCAGACATGGAGGTGTTGGGTGCACCGCACCGCTATCGCCATCAGCCAAGCACATCCCGGCACGCATGAATTTGAGAGGCCGCGGTGAAGACACTTGCTCTCGGAGCGCAAAGGCCCGTCAGATCTGCTTCCAGATGCCATCCTCTCGGCAGACTTGCCGTGGGATGGTTACGCGACGCTGACTAAAACAAGACCTGTGATTGGCCGTGCCCGCCGCCACACCCCTGCAGCGATGAACGACTACTCTGCGCCTCTGACTGAGACGGACAGTCGACAGTCCGTGGTTCGTCCTCTTGTGCAACGCGGTGTGCAGAAAAGGGAAAAGACCGACTTGACGCACTGCATTGCAAGCTGTGGGATTGGCTGGATTTGCGTTTTGGTCTGTCGGCCGGGGCGAGAGACACTGCATGCTCGAGCGCCACTTACACCAGCCGTATAACACACACACATACTTAAGGACATATCTCGACTCTCATACACAAACCGCCATCCACCACCTTTACTTTCGTCCCTTCACCCGCTTCCACCAAACCCCATCAGAGGAAGCAAACCAAAAACAACAAGATACACAAAACAACGCCAAGAATTAAAAAAAAAAAAAAAAAGAAAGATGCCGCCTACAGAATCATCCCCCTGCTCCCCGCAGAACCTCGCACCGAGACCCCCTTCCCTCGCGCCTACGACTCCAAGTCGCTCGACACACGCTCGACGTCGTCCCACTCGAGCGGCGGCTCCGGCTCCCCGCGCTTCGACTACGGCGACGTGCTCCGCGACGTCATCATCGGCTTCTCCGACGGCGTCACGGTGCCCTTTGCCCTGACGGCCGGCCTGTCCAGCCTCGGCAGCACCAAGCTCGTCATCATGGGCGGCCTCGCCGAGCTCTTCTCGGGCATGATCTCCATGGGCCTGGGCGCGTACCTGGCCGCCGTCACGGAGCGCGACACCTACGAGGCCGAGCAGGAGGAGCGCGCCGCCTGCCCGCCCCCCGAGCGGTGCGCCGAGACGCACGCCATCCTCGAGCGCTACGGCGTCTCGCGCGCCGCCGCCGGCCCCATTGTCGACGAGCTCTGCGCCGACGAGCGCCGCTGGCTGCGCTTCAAGATGGACTTTGACCTGCGTGCCGAGCGGCCCGCCGCGCATCGTGCCTGGGTGTCGGGCGTTACCATGGGCCTGAGCTATTTCGTCGGCGGGCTGATTCCCATGGTTCCCTACTTTTTGCTGGATAATATCCGCGACGCGCTGGTGGTTAGTGTTGCCGTGACGGTTGTTATCCTGCTGGGGTTCGGGTATGTCAAGAATTACGTTGCTATTCGGAATCATCGCGCTGGTGCGTGGGGCGCTTTGCAGACTTTGGTTATTGGCGTTTTGGCTGCTGGTACGAGTTACCTCATTGTCAAGAGTTTGGATAGAGGCGAGACGTGAGGTTTTGGCCTTGGAATTAAGAAATAATGATAGAAGGAAGGATTGTGGTTTTTTTTTTGTTGTATACTGCATTGCGTGGCGTTGGGCGGGAAATTCATAATGTCATGGCTTGTCATCTCCTAGGAAATTGCTGGGTAGAATCCACTCGATATTTTTCAACTCAAGACATTGTGATTGATCAACACCATCTCGTGTACACTGTACTTGATTGAGTTCCATACTCGTCCTGTATCTTGTAGGCGACGACTGCTTCTTTCTGACCGTCTAGCTTGCTCGCCGCAGACACAGCCGACGTGGACTGTGCATTCTTGAATGTCGAGAGTCGTGCCCAGGTCTAGGCGGGCTGCACATCAATCAGTCACACGTTGGTAGACACACCGACGAGCAGAGTATAACTCGACGAGCAGGCAGGGATACTCCTACCCGGTATTCATGATTCACCTTGACAACCGCAGCATAATATATTTGCCCCCAGCGCCTCAACAAGTATGTACCATACACTACCGTCCGTGACAACGTAGAGCCGGGATACCCAATGGTCAAAAAGGTGTTTCCCTCACCACACGTCCCGATAAATAATTACCTACATGTATCCAATTTCACACCCCGTTGCAAAAGCTGCCCCGGCACGCCATCCGGAGAAAAGCACCCAAGCCCATTGACCCCTTTGCCGCTCAGGAACAGACACCAAACCCCTCCAAGTCCATCCTCGGCCGGCCAAACCCAATCTCGACCCTCCCAACCGTCAGACAAGAAAATGCCTACGAAGCCCGCCCCTACGCCAATGGACAGGAGTACTGCCTCAATCTAGACGTTTGCGCACAAACGTCAAGTTTCTTTATCCAATCTTCACCCCTTTGCTCTCAACACCTTTATTCGACTGCACATTCTTGTCGTAGCCAATTCCCTACATGTAAGCACCCGTCATGCTGACGCAGATCCATCCAAGATACACGCAGATAGCTCGGTGAATCACCCATGCTCCTCTGGGAATCACCTCCGCAGTAATAAAATAGGGTGATGGCACCTGGCACCAATCTCGGCAGCAGGGTGCTGTCCCGCTCGAGCTACTTTACGCAAATGGCATTCACTGCCATTGAGAATCCTAACAAACCGCTAAAAGGCAACACACTTCTAAAGTGACATCAAGACGCAGAGAAAGAAAAGGCGTCACAGTCTTGCAGACTCCATGAATACAGCTGAATCAAATACCGCTCCATTAGACCCGCTTGCAGACCCAGGACCGCTCTGGTCAACAAGGTCATCAAACCGCCACCCGCCTACCTAAGGTACCTAGTATGAGATACAAATAAAAGTACAAACATGGTCTATGGTCGCTGTTGTGCGTCTTGCCACTATCGATACACTCACAAAACCCAAAACTCATTCGAGCGGAAAAGAAATCGACCAAAATTCAACCGACCTTGGTGCCCCCTAGGGAATGCAAAAGTCAATCCAGCTGCCCAGATAATCCAGCCTATACCCCAAATCCTCCTGACCCTTGTAAATGTCTTCAAACTCTTCAAAGCTCAGACGCCCCCAGCCTCCACGTTTAACAGCTTCTGCCTCGGCAATGGTCAGACGCTTCCAGCTTCGGAGGGTGGCGGCATCTGGCTCTTCTTGGGCTGCTTGATGCGACGATGATCGCGGGACGTGTGCAAGTTCAGGTGCCCCTTGTCGGGCAGCCAGCTCGTCCGCTTCTGCGATATTGTTTGGGCGGAACTGCGGCAACGTTGGGTCTCGGTATTCTGCAGGCTCGTCGTCTGTGTTGGATCCTGTACCGTCTACCTGCTCTTCGTGGATGATTTCCACAGAACCGTCCAAGTCTACCGCATTGCGGGGCTCATCTGGGACTACTGTGTATCCGGTATCGTCCAGGAGCTCATCTAGTGACTTCTCAGAAATAGCCTTGCTAGTGGGCTGCGACTCGGGCCTGGGCTGGTTTGGCGGTGCCTGGGATTGGGACTCGGGGAGGTCAATGGCATCAATCTGCGCCTTGTACTTCTCCCGGTCTTTTGCAGATTCTGCTGCCGCAACGGCCATGTCTTCTGCCTTCTTAAATATGGTGTCAAGAAGCTCATTAAATGCCTGTTGGGTTACTTGATAGAGGATTTCTTTGCCGGCATCCCTTTCGGCATCCGGAATATCCATGCCGCCCCACCGCTCAGGTACGCTCCTCGACGACGTGGACGGGTTGGATCGAATCTCATAGTCGTCCGTATCCTCGGCGAATCGAACCTTGGAGCTAGAGCGGGATCTAGTTGTGACGGGTGCTGGATCCCTGGCCTTGGAGTCCTCTGGTATCAGGTTGACTCGCGCGAGAATATCCTCTTCGGCATCCCAATCATCCGGTGCAATGCCACCCTCTTCCTCGTCCAAGTAAAACTGCCGTCTCTTCCACCGGTCGTGAAGATGCTTCCGTGCCATGTCTCGACGCTGCTTCTCCAGCTTGGGCGCCAGCCTGCGACTTCGCGCAATAGCCCGAGCCCGCGATTCGCTGTAGGTACGGCCAGATTCACCAGTTTGCATATCCCCATCATCCTCGTCTTCATCGTCATCCTCATCCACATTAGCATCAACATCCTCGTCCTCATTGTTATTGAAGACATGGGGAATATCGTCCAGTGTGGCTGGAGGATCAAGCAGTGATGACCAATATGCTCTGTCTAGGTCACCGCCACTCACACGCCGCACCGTCCGCCAGTTAGTGTCGGCGTCGCTGCGTGAGACCAATCGACGGGTTTGTCGTGTATCTGTGTCGTATGCAAATAGGCTGGCCAAGATGTCTTCTCTGGGGGCGGTATCGCCCCTGTTTTCAGTGAAAACACTACTGAAACCATCCGCCACTTCGATGCTACCATCTCTTCGATTGGTTTTGCCCTCAATCCTGAAGCCTGAATCGGCCGAGGGGATTCTACCCTCCCTGCCGAAAAGGCTGCTAAGCGGCTGTCGACTGGACACTAGTTGCTGGGCCTCGGTGCTGGCAAGAAGCTGGTCGTCAAGTCCGTCCAGGATGTCCTTATGCATCTGCTTGTATAGCACATAGTAGGCCCTGAACATTCTGAGAAAGTCGCGTCGGTTTACATAGCCGTCCCCGTCAATATCGTATCCCTCAAACACTCTTTTGAGCTTATCTCTGCGTTTTCTGTACGACAAGCCGTGGAGAAACTCGGAGAATCCAATCAATCCGTCCTTGTTGGAGTCGTAAAAGGAAAACATGCGATCATGGATTAGATTGGGCGCTGCATGCCGTGATCCGCCTGTAGGCACCAGACATCGCTCAAACGTCTTACGATCCATGGCAACACACAGTTCCTCGGGGTCATCGCGCCAATCCGTATTGGCCATGTAGGTCCACTGCTCCCAGAAGGCTTCCAGCTCGGGTCGTTCGAACCCAGTATCCCTCGATAGGCGTGCAATCAGCCCTTTTGGGATATTGCGGCGGCAAGTGTCGGGATCACCAGTGTACCAGACGGGCTGCATCTGCCTGGGCCCAAACGGCGGTGCAGGAACCTTGATCTTGTAGAATATATGCGTCTTGTTGTGCACGCCTTGGGACTCGCATGTCTCGCAGAGATCAAAGTCGGCACAGTTGGCGCATCGATAGCGCACTCCGCGTATAGGTACCATGCCACATGAATTACACTGGCATCCCCTGTGAACACATCCGTTACGCCGAGCGTTATCCTCGGACACCCTAAAGAGAAGCGAGACGATGGTGTGTCCAGCTCGCGGAGAGAGTGGAACGGTAGTGGCGGGAGGCTCATTCCACCAGTCGTCGCTGGTCTCGACGTCGACGTCGACGACGGTTTCGGCATCCCCAGGGACCCTAAAGTTTGTGCCCTCGGTGTTTTCATCGAGAGGGGTCCCATACTGGAAAATTGAGGTTGTGCGGCGGGGGCGTCGTATGGCGTTACTTCGATGCAGGCCACCGCCGGTCGGGGTTTCTCGCGAAGATTCATTCTGGTGGGCTCTATATGCATAGTACCCTACCGAGGCCGCTGCTACCACCGAAACAACGGCCACAGCTATCCGCGGCCGCGTGAGGGAGTCGGCCGAAGGAGTTGAAGGCCACATGACTACCTGGCGAGCATGATTTTGGTGGTGAAGCGGGTGGCCAGGCGGCTGCTGCTAGCGGGGCGCAGTGACGGGGGGGGTTTCTAAAAGACTACTGTGTTTTGATAAAGCAAGCCGTATCCGACGCCGAGATGCAGGCAATGCCGGGTTGAATGGTAATAGAAGTTGTTGATGTGGATGTTAAGAATTCCAAGTTGGCCAGCGACAAGCTCCAAGTGCAGGCGTTCTGTGCATGTGTTATGTGCATGTGTGGGTCCGATTGTGGTTCCACGGGCGGAAAGGGCAGGCGGCAGTCGGCAAACAAGGTGGGGCATCCAAGCTCCCAGGCCATCTCTCCATGATGCGTGCGCCCATCGGCCGATAGCTACCGGCACCGAAAACCTACGATCTACATCCCCTTCTCCCATCACCACAGCCAACATGGGGGATAGAATACCACCACCCATGCCGGGGCACCTGCCCTCGTCATTCGACGACAACGAGTACGCCACGATATCCCAATACACCCCCCCCCTTGTCCGAATCATCATGCTCACGCGACTACAGAGAATTCTTCAACGAGCGGCCGATGCAGAAAGTCGTCCGCAAGCTCAAGGAAGAGCCGCTCGTACCCCTCGGTCTGCCAACCCCTTCCACGCGCCCCAACTGCCTCCAATTAGCTCACGGCTGACTCTTCCCCAGGCGTCGGCCTCACCGTCTTCGCCTTCGTGAATGCCTACCGCGCCCTGCGCCGCGGCGACTCCCGCCAAGCCAACAAGATGTTCCGCGCGCGAGTCGCCGCGCAGGGCTTCACCGTCATTGCCATGGTCGCCGGAAGCATGTACTACAGCCAAGACCGACAAAAGACAAAGGAATTGCGAAAGCTCAAGGAGGAGCGGGACGCAGAGGAGAAGCGACAGAAGTGGATCAAGGAGCTCGAGGCTAGAGACGAGGAAGAGAAGATGATCAAGGCCAGTATAGACAAGAGGCGGCAGAAGCTGGAGGTTGCGGATACCGCGGCCAACAGTAGTGAAGAGGGGGCAGGCACAGGTGGTATTTTGGGCAAGATGGGGTTGTGGTCCAAGGGGCAGGAGGCTGCCGAGGCCGAGCAGGGGACGAAGGAAGAGACGAAGAAGATTGAGAATCCAAAGAGCTCGCTGGGGGCGATTAGCGAGGTTTTGGTGAAGCAGAAGGGCGATGAAGGGAAGAAGTGATGGTTGCGACATCAGGCGAAAGTGTATGTTGAGGCATTTTGATGGGAATTGGCGGCATAAGATCAGCGGAATGTACGATATGTTATGGAATCAGGGCTCTACTCAGTTGTACACGTACAATGGATGTCGAAATATAAAGTGTCTTCGCCTCGACTCCGGATCATTTACAAAAGACTAGTGGTCATGTTGAGACCAACGGCTACAAAGACTTGCGATATGGGACCAGCTCAGCTGTTTCCCTAATTTGTAAACGCCATTTAAACACAAAATCACCCCATCGACCCTCCGCTCCTGTTTGCCCCAACCAAGCCAGCCATCTCCAACAAGGCCCTGTCGGCCTCAATATCGCCCGACCCCAAATTTATCTTCCTTCGGGCTTCAGCCTCTCTTTCCTCCCATGCCCATCTATCGGCCTGTGCTTTCGCTTCATCGTCGCCTCCACAGCCCCATACCTCCAGCTGGTCAATCTCAAACCGATCTTGGAAATCGAATTTCCGTGATATGCTTGTGTGAAAGGCGCCTCCGCGAGAGGTGTAATCGTGATTAAAGACACCGAATTCGAAGGAGTCGTTCAAGAGGAGAGATACCGCGCCGATGGAGTAGTGTGTATTTCTGCGGCTGGATTTGGATGGCCTCGGGTGTGGGGATCCGAATGAGACGCAAGGTTGGTTGCCGGGTGGTTTTGTGAAGGCCACGTAGTCGGTGTTTATCGTCGACGCCGGAAATACGTCGTGAACAGGGGACAGCTGGAACAGAACTGTTTCAGAGTCGCCGAAGCATTGATTGTGCGTGTGCTTCCACGGCTCGCGGACGTACACTCCGTACGTGACACGGGAAGAGGCGCTGCCATTCTGGAAACGCTTGGTTGGCAGAGTATCTGCAAAGGCAGCTTCCTGGCCACTGTGTGGCGTGTCGGTTAGTAATGTGCCACTGACGAGAAGAATCGTGGGTGCACGCCAATTGAACACCTTGGATTCGAAGCTGCCCATAGAAAACCCAGCTTCATTTCCAGAATACAGACGTCGTACGCGGCGAAAGAGTGAAGAACCGGGGAGAAACAGAGATATCTGAGCCAGCATGTGGTCGTTTAAGATGTCGCCTCTGTCAGAGAGGAGTGGTTGAGCGGGCTTTGGCGCCAATTGTTTCTGCATATTTGGGTTGGCATCTTTGTGTTTGGAAAAGTCGAGATTTTTGGAAAAGAGAAAGTGTTCGAATAGGGCGTTGAAACTGTTGAACAGGTTGGGGAACAGGACAGGCATAATCGTCTGAAATTGACGATACTTGATGCCGGGTGAGGATTCTACATCGACGAATGACATGAGCACGCATTCAGCTGTTAATCGAAGCGCTTCGAGTTCCTTGCCAGTAACCCGGTCAGAATACTGCGACAAGCTCTCTTGGGCGTCCAACGGCGCCGCTAATAGCAATAGCATGACCAATTTTCGAAAGTTGTCCGTCGGTACAATGGCGCCGTGGAATTCGGGAGCGCTGCCCTGCTTCACAGCCTCCTTGATATCGAGCAGCTCATACGCGGTGAGAACCAAGTCATCGTCATCGTCATACGGCTCATCCTCGCCAGGAATATCGAGGGCAAACCCGCCGCCATTGCCAGCAGTGGCGGCCGATTCATCTTTGGCTGCATCTGACGGCAGCGACACTTGGGCGTCTGAGGCCTTGCGGTCGTAGACGGCCAGACTCTTGAAGATGAGCTTGGTCCAATCGGTCGATCCTCGCGCCAGCACACGCTTGTAGCGCTCGGTCATGATGACAATGACCATGACCATTTGTGGCAGCTCCAGAACTGCGGGAGCGTCTTGCAAAAAGGGAAATGCGCCAAGGTAGGAAACCATTTGAAAAACAACGGGGGAGGCGCCCAATATATCGGGCAACTCAAGGAAGCGTGCGATGGTGTCCTCCTTGAGGTACCGAACGGAGCCTTGTTGGTCGGCAAGGCTCTTGAAGACATCTTTTAGAGAATAGAATTCCAGTGAGGTGAAGCATTCATCTTTGAATCGAAGCGCCTGAAAACACGAGGTTAGAACGGAATCGCTCTTCCAGTCGCAAACCGGGGGATACTTCTCACAAGATGATGCGCCAAATCCTCGCGGGAGCGTCGGCGCGGCTGCTCATCCGACTGCGACTGGCCCATGGTCTGTGACTCTGTTGCTGTGCACCCAACTATTGCGCAGACATGCCGTACTAACGAACGGGACGATTCTCCTCAACCATGAGAATGGGGATTCGATGGATGACGAGCGGAATGCGATGAAGTGTCTGGTGCGTGGCGAGTCGCATCGAGGTGAGCTGTAGCCTGTGCACGTCAGCTAAGGATGGAAACGTCAAACGAATTGGGAAGCCAAGACACCGCCACCTTCTCAGGTTTGCGACCGACCAACTTCAACCATCAATCAACACGTGTTTGACGCACCGTTTCATGCGCCAAATGATGCCCGTCTACCCGGTTGAAAGTGTTCAAATTCCTGGCCTCTCATCATAGAGGCACACACATAGTCCAGCTGCGCATCCCATTCACGTCATAGATCCCCTCTCTTGCCGACAACTTGCTCCAGCTCGTCGTGCTCAAACGAATAGCCAATCTCGACGTCTCCTCGCTGAAAAGGCCGCCCGTAAATGCTAATCCAAACGGCTAGTTCAGCTCCTTCACGTTCCTCGTCCCGAGCTCATTCTGGCGCGTCTTCTGTTTGCTCATGTGTGCGGCGGGCCGGTCAGGAAATCCTATCCTCTCGTCTCTGTCCTCAAACACACCCAACAAAGTCCAACAGAAGAGGCAACTTCGCTTCCTCAAGATTGACCTGATGGCTCTCGATCGGAGGAGTTGGCGCCAATCGCGTCACCTCCGTACGCTGACGAGTCGTGAGTGACATTTGTGCCGCGCAACCCCAGCCCTTTGCGAAACATTGGCCTTGCCGGCGGCGGTGGTGAAAACCATTTCTGTATTCATCTCATTGACTGCGTGGACGAGTGGGTTGACTTCTTCAACCTGAGCGATATTCGCCCGGACAAGATCGACGTTCGTAAACAAGCCGCTGTTGAGACCGGCGCGCAGTTCACCCAGCGGCGCATCTAGCAGCCGGTATTCAATATTCCCAGTCCGGAAAGAAAATAAATCCAACGCTAGGAGCCGGCATGCGATGTGTAGAAGCAGGCCCGCGATATCGGATAGGAGCATATTGACTGTCGTCGTTGACAATTTGGCCGCGGGCCGAGGGTCAGGTGAGTTGATAAGATGCCGTCTGCAGCAAGCTGCCGGGAGCTGCATCGTAGGGATGCCACTGCATTGACTTGTTGAGAGACATACAGGGTAACACAAGATGCGTCTTGGATTATGGAGTAGAGTCTCATATGTAGACGGCGGCACATGGGCACATGAGCCAATTCCGGTAGAATCGCATCCGGAAACTTGCGCGAGAAGACAGGGAAAGGCATAATATTACCACACGCCTAGCAGATAAAGCTCCAAGCAAAACTAACTTCTAGACCGGCGCGATTGATGTATATTGTAAAACTACTAGGCAGTGTCTAAATGTTACACAGGGTTAGGGTCAATTATTACTATAGTACCAAGGACATCAGTACCTATTACCTAGTAACTCTCTATCCGCAACGTTATAGAAAGTTGAGGAACTGGTACCAATATGGCTGGGTCAAGGAACATAGCAGTATAGAGCAAACGACAGCATGGCTTTTTTCTTCTGGGAAAATATATCGCGGCCATCTCCTGGCGTAGCTTTCAAAGCTCAAGTTGTTGCATATTGTGCCGCAACAAGGACGCATTGAGCTTGATGAGAAGTACCAACACTTGCCAAGAGATCGTTGCTGCAGCCACGAATAGCCGTCACGATCCTATAAGTGACCGACTATTCCATATCGTGGCTCTATAATTGGGTGCCACGTTCAACGCCCAATTCACACTCCACTTCGGCAAGTATTTCCGCCTCGGACCTATCACAACTTGACAGTATGTCAGGGCTCATACTTGCCATCTGTTTTGCCCAGAAATGCCGGCGCTTCTACTATCAAAATTGACCTGAATGTTGGAAAAAAGCAATCGTCTTCACCTACTTCCCTGGCAAAGGATGCCATCTAACCTATCTACGCCCCCAAACCTAGCTGCTCATGATTCACACCCATGTATAAAGCTATACTAATAAAAGTGAGGGGAATAAAAACGGCCATCTCCTATTTAAGCCACGTGAAAATGAGGCGTAGGTGGCGAACCAGGCCCATCAACAGTCGGCGTGGCCAAGTCCACGCGTCGCCATTAGCAAAGAGTCTTCTTTTGCTACAGGTCATATGGATCCTCAAAAAGAGGCTATTAACCCTGAATTAAATGGAGATTCTTTTTCCATGTTCTGTTTGCCATAGCGTCATCATCAAATCCTCATCAAAGCTCATCCTTTACCATCTCCCATTCTCCTGTATATACCATTTCCTGTCATTCGGTTCCTAGTACTTTCCCCGAAACTCGGCATCATGATAGGTTTTTCCGCTTCAAAAATCATCGTCATTGCCATTGCAGCCTGTACGTTCTCTTCCCAAGTGGTCAAGGCCGCCAACCGTGCAGCCAAGTTGCCGCAAACGTAACCCCGTCGACTCACCAACTCCAGTCATTTTTCCATCTCAAGATACCTCATTATGCGAGGCTGCACTGGCATCGGTTTGTCCCAGCGACTCCGTCTGTTTCCAGTGGGGTGTCCCCGAGTCGTCGAGCAGCTCCGAATCAGGCGCCATGTACTTGCAGCTTCAAGCGTCCCCGTCTTATCAATGGATTGGCCTCGGCACGGGAAGCAGGATGCGAGGGTCAAGCATGTTGGTTGTGTACCAAAATGGCCATGGTAACGTAACCTTGAGCACGAGACAAAGCACCGGACATAGCATGCCGACGTACGCGCAACGCCCCGACGTCCAACTCCTCGAGGGTTCTGGCGTCTTGAACGGGACTCTCAGAGCCAACATCCGATGTGGCGAATGCTCTGACGTCGGCGTCGGCGGCTCGTCAAACTGGATAACGGCCTGGAAACAAGGTCCGCCTCTGTATTCATCAGATTTGTCGGAGGCCATCGCGTATCACGATGGGTATAGCAGCTTCTCGGTGGATCTTGCGCAGGCGGCCATCGCCTCGGATGCGAACCCTTTTCTCTCGGCTAATAGCTCTGTCGATACACACTCGGGCCTCTCATCGGCGATCTCTGGACTGAATACTGTGGATCAAACGAGTGAGACTGCGGCTCTTTTATGGGCTCACGGTATTGTGATGAGCGTTGTGTTTTTGATCGGCTTTCCGGCGGGATCCTTCATCATGTTGTTGGTTGGCCGGTGGAAAATCCACGCTGGTTGGCAAGTGCTATCCTTTATTGGGTTGTGTTGCGGATTTGCCATTGGAGTTATGATTTCCCCGCGATATAATGGGGTAAGCTTCCCCCTCCATTGAATATACCAATCTCTTGGCTAACTGGGATTATAGCTCTTCCAAGATAGCCATACTCGACTTGGTGTTATAGTGTTTGCTCTCATGGCCATACAGCCTGTACTAGGATGGCTACACCACGTGCACTACTGCAAGTACCGGAAGCGTGGTATCGTCAGTCACATCCATGTATGGTACGGCCGCTGCCTCATGGGCCTTGGCATAGTGGCCGGTGGCCTTGGCCTCTGGCTAGCCCGAGCTCCCCAAGGGTTTGTCATTACCTACTGCGTAGTGGCTGGGTTAGTCGCATTATGTTACTGTGTCAGCATTGTTTTTGGCCGCAGGAAACATAATGGTGCTGCCGGCAAAGACGTAAATACATACATGTTGCCAGACATGTCGGAGGAGTCGAGGTTGAGTTCTGCCGTATCCGAAACCAATCGGGCCCAGTAGCAACCCAGGTTTATGGTGTACCCTAGGCAGTTGCAAGAAAAGAACATGATATGCAGGATAATTTCAATACACTTACCCTGATTGGCCTCTAATCCTTGTACGAAAGTAGTTCTATTTATGTTTATACATAACTGACTATTAGTAATGAGCCTGAGTACGTAGAGCATTGTTTATTGATAGAGGAAAATTATAACGAGGTTTAGGATTATAAACAAGTAGAAGCTAGTGGAAGGAAATAATCGATCCCGGACGATGGAAAAAAGATGTTGGTCGGGGCTACGAAGAGAGAAGAGAGCCGGGAGAGCACACTTATTGTCCATGGATAGGCTCCCGAGCTGTATGTATGTTGGATATCAACAGCTTAGGCCCTCGGTTATACACACGTCTGAAACAGGCAACATAACTACGAAAATGTATCAACCACGCCATTTGCGGGTCTTGACGGATTCATATGCAACAACACCAATCAGTGATATGGAGTTTGGCCAAGCACTTCTGTACCGGAATGCATAGACAGCTGAGCTCTGCAAGTCAGCTTTTCTCAAAATACTCACACATCTACTGCCACGTCCTTGAAGACGGGCTGTCAAGGAAGAAATGCCATTGACATCTCGCAACTTATTTAGCTGTGTCTTCATCTCGAATACCTTGATCTGCATTATTTCACATATACAAGCGGAAAATAAATGTATTTTCCGAGTTTCGCTCCGAGAGGATCTTGCAATATGTTGTAGGACTGAGCAAGTTGCCCAAGTTGGTTGGGTGCACACTTTGAGGCCTTTCAGCCAGCGGAGAAGACTTGCTTGATTTCATCGCACGGACAAAGCCACGGAGCTTGTCCCTGCAAAATATCCGATTGCACCAAGGGACCTTTAGTGCCGCCATCAACTACTGCACCATCGAGGAGGCAGGCATTGAGGAACTGTTCTTGGACACGCTCTACGGGCCAAAGGGCCTGGTCCACTTTGCTGGGTGTCGAGACCATCTTGCGAGTCTCCAAGACGGTTGAGAAAGGCTACAGCGGGATCAAGATACAATCAGGCAGCCGATTTCGTTTTTCTATATCCAAGCCCATCTTTATTGGCAGTCCGGGGACGGCCGAGTACAAGCGGAGACAGTGTCTAGAATATGGTTAAGGCTGGGATATTCATCGTTGTACATGTACCATTCAGCATGCCAACCTACATGACACTCCATCTGCGTGCCATGAACTGGCCCTCAAGAAACCTGCAACCCGAGGCTGCTACCCCTAAAGCTCGTCTGCCCCAACCAGATTCGCCAATCCGGGTGCTGCTTGCCGTCGGCGTTGCGATCATACTCAAAAAGCGCAACACCCTTCCAGAATGGTTTCTTCTTCTTCACGCCCGCATTAGGTTTGTCATTCTCTCGTTCGGGATTATAGTTGTATTTGGTGATGCCAATGCCGGGTACTACTCTCTGGAGCAGCCCGACCCTATGTTTTCCGGGCTTGTCAGTCACAGGTGAAACTGCAGAATATCCAAGTCGAGCCAAGCGCTACGTACAAGCTTTTGTATTCTGCCGGATACTGCTGCGAGAGTTCGTCGTTGACGGTGGATCGGTTGCGCGGCGTCATGATAAACGCCCGTGTGTGGTCATCCGGACCGGTGAAGAGAGAGCTGTCGAGAGCCGGTCCAGCTGTATATGTCGTGTTGCCTTCGCCTCTGATCATGTTGAGAACCGGCTGGAAGCCATACGCACCACGCAGGTGCCTCCGTGATGCGTAGTGAATGTCTTCCCAAAAGTGACACTACAAGCCCAAGTTAGCTGCGGCGCAGGCATGAAGGATACATGGCATGGGAATCCAAGGGCGTGTCTGACAATATACACGGCGCGAGCAGAAACCACGGCCAAGACTGTGCAGCCTACAAGCTCGGTGCGAGCCGTCCCAACGAGAAACTGGCCATTGGTTAACTCGGCCGCAGCAAAGGATGTCTGATAGCAGAAGCTGGGCGAGTCAAATCCACCGGCTTCGAATGGACACAGAGGCTGCAGCGTGGGTTTCTCGCTCTGTTTTTCGAGATATTGGCCTACTTTATCTTGGCGAGGGTTGGGGAGAAGGCGCCTGAGCAAGCCTTGTCCCATGCTAGGATTTTCTTCTGCAGTGCCGTGGACAAGCTCCTCCATGGTAGCCGGACTACGTTTCGATACATTGCAGCCCATAGAACCACAGCTGCCTGGGTGGCAAACCTGGCAAGGAGATGGCTTGTTTTCTCTTTTGTGTGCCGCAAGGACATGTCGTCTGCAGTCGTCTGTTAGCCTCATCTCTGTCCTCGTTTCTTTCCAATTAGAGGTAGATTACCCTGATAAAAGAGGAGTTGGACGCTCCAGGAACCGAGATTCACCAAGGACAGATAGCAGAACGAAAATGACGACCAAGATATTCATATTGGACGTTGGCATCTGAATGTAAAATGTTGAGCCGGGCGCTGTCAATCCAAGAGGAGGAGACACGCACTCAGCTATCAAACGCACTTCCTTGTCTGTATATTCGATCACATGAGTTATGCCGAGCGACAAGGAAGGAAAGGAGTCAACCAACGCGAAAGACTATTGATAACACCACGATATGTAACAATAGCCCATGATCCTTCAGTGCGTGCAAAATCCAGCACAACCAGAGAGTACAACTAGTCAATGATTGGAATGCGGACGAGGGCAGACCTCGCAGATATACTGTGTGTGTGGGCATTTTAGGTTTTCAGCGTGACTTAGCGTGAGTCTATGTCGCGGAGGAGGCCTGCTCACCAATACAAGTTATCAATTGATCCATTTAATATGAGTGCATGCTAGTCAGGCCCGGATTGCAAAGATCAATGATGGACAATGTACCGGTGAGTAGTCGTGTGTTCTTGCCATTTCGCCAGGAGGGCTCGGCGTTGTTTCTGTCCGACCTCTACAGACATGCTCTGTGCCAGCCTGGGATGTTCAGGATCGGACTGTGTCCATGCCCGCTGCATTGGTCCTCGATGCATTGCCCAAGGATGTATCGGACCTGATTGCCGCAAGGGTGTTTGCATCGGCCATGGCTGCATCTCCAAGGGGTATGTCGGCCCTGACTGCGACCCAGGAGGCCGCGAGCGATGCAAAGGCATCAATTGTCAAATCAGCATCGGCTGCCTCGGCGGCGACTTTGCCCGTGATCGTAGCCCTTTTATAACAGCCCATTTCCGTGTGACAATACTTGACATACTTAACCAAGATGGTACATGTAGCATTTGTATAGATGGCCCTGACATGGTACGCAATATTGGATATAGTTGTCGGTCCTATTCCTACTCATAAAGCTACATAGCATTATTGCTACTTCTTTTATCACACCACTCAGTGGCTACTCGCAATTCGACTGCCAGTCGGTCTAAGACAACTTTCAGTCTCTTAACCCTTCAGCACTTACTCCCGCGAGAATAAAACCCCCCTTTTATTAGCGGACGCCGGTAAGTTTAAACTTGAAACGCTAACAAACGCAATGCGTAGGAGGAATTATGTTAATACGTAGCATCATAGCAGAAGTGTGTCGGTGGAATGGGATCCAACATTAACTTGACTCTAATAATTGCACACAAGAGATAAGGTTTACATTCTTTCTGGATATTAGTCAGGGCTTTTGAGCAAAACCCAGATGCTCGAAGCAAATCTACAAGTCAGTCGTGTAACGGTCTTGTGAGTATTGACAACTGACTAGATAATTCTAACAATGTCCAGAGCTGAAGAAGGAAGAACCAGAGAATAGAACGAAGAATAGTACAATAATTAATTCAGCATGTGCCAGAATTGTCGCTGTGGCCTACCGAGGAAGATGAGCACGACAGAAAGGCAGTTGCTCTGTGCGGCTCTCAAATAGGCATTGTTAACTCGGACGGGAAGTCAACGTTGTCGCGAGGCTTTGCGTCGAGGGAATATATTTCTTGGCGCATAAAACTCCCAACATTTGTTTGAAATGATTAGCTGGGGTTAAAATGTAGAAGTAACCAAGCTCCAACATTGCCCAAAAAAGGATTAGCGCCCCGACACAGCCAGGGCAGCTGGTCACATGGCAAAAGCGGCGCCAGGCCGCGCAGGCTCCTGCCACTGCCACTGGCAGCTGCAAGCAGGTCTGGTACATGACTGGCTCAATTGGCCCACCAGCCAGTTACACCAACCAGACAGATTGACACCAGACCTGTTGGCCGCGCTGATCTTGGCCTTCGTTTTCTGTTCTCCAGCCTGCACGCCCTTGACCGAGCCGGAGCACTGGGTAGAGAGGCTGCTGCGTCCTTGTGCGCTGAGCATTGAACCGACCTCGATTGATCGACACGGTCATTTCGCCGTCTCTCTGCCTCGCCTGTGGCGCCGTTCCGAACACGCCAACAGGCTTCGCTGACCCGGCTCCGCCTTCCTTCGGCCAGCCAGACCAATCACGCATCGCAACATAGACGTCGTCCTGGCTGGGCCAGCACTTGGTTATCGTATTTCTCTCCTTGCTTATTCTGATCGAGTCCCGCGGCAGCTGGCGCCTACACACGTCCATTGCGAGCCCTGCGTCGCCGTCGAATGCCTCGCCCGTCTGACCGCCGTCGTGAAACGTCCATCACGAGTGCAACAAGCCAGCCTCCGACCCGTATGGCACCTTTATGATGTATTGCTCCATGCTGGCCGATTAAACCCGAACTCTTGGACTTCTTGGTCCTGCCATAGCCGCGTGTGATGGAGCGGAAAAGAAAGTTGCCCCCAAGGGCCGCCGCCCGTCAAGAGCAGGCGGCCAAGAAACGAAATGTTACGACTCGACAGTCGTCAACACCAGCTGTTGCAGAACCGCCTCCTCGCGAACCGACACCGTCGCCGCCGCCTCCTCCTCCTCCGCTGCCCAAGTCAATCGAAGTCGGAAAGCCTCTGCCTACCGTGGAAGAGCCTCAGCCAACGAACCTGTCTTGCAAAGAATACCAGTCCGTGTCTGAGAGGTAAGGCTATCCATCCAGCATACTCAGCAGGAGAAAAAGTTTCTCTTTCTTGCCCCTCATGCCCCCCTGTGCTAACCGTGCATTTTCAGCGGTGTCATGTCGGAATCGCTCTCGAGATCGCGGCACAAGTGGATCAGCGAAGGCCTGTTCGAAAAGTTTTGGTCAAAACCACACAAACGCAAGGGCGTGCTGCAAGAGGATCCAAATAATCCACCCAAGGATAGTATGATGAAAGTTGGATTGGTCACGCTTACCATCGAGCCGCACATCGTGGAAGCAACCATGTATGCTGTTAAAACGTCCAAGCTGCTACCTCACCAGCAGCAGAGATTTAAACCCAACCCTCAGCCACCCGGACAAGCGACACCAATAGGTCAACCGCAACAACCAACCGTTGTGCAACCACAACCGCAGCAGCAGCAGCAGCAACCACACCCTAACCCTTCAGCGCCGGCACAACAACCTGTTCTCGCACGGCCTATTCTTCAATATGGTCCTCCAAACGGGGCCATGCGGCCCCCGCCAATCCCTACCAGTCCTGTTACAACCACTCCGACATCAATGGCGACACCAGCAGCTTCTACCCCGGGCGCTACTCCTGCCGGGGCTGTACCTGTATCGGCAAATTCTACGTCGGCGGCGCCTACATCGGCTGCTTCAGTATCACCAAAGTCGTCATCCCCAGCTCTGCCAGCCGTGCCGCCGGCCTCTTCTCCCGCAGAAATACATGTTAAAGCCACAGCATCTCCCAATCCAGGGCCTCCAAGTGTTGCCCAGCCTGCGCAACCATCTGCTCCCCAACAAGGACAGCCGCAAGCGCAGTCACAGGGGGTGGTGGCTTCCACTCCGATGCCTACTCCAGCCCCCAAGGCCTCACAACACTCTTCTCCACCACCAAACACTGCTCCCCTTGCGAGTGGTGCACATCCACCATCTTCAACGATACAAACTCCTCTCCAACCTGCTGGGGCACCTCAACTTATTACCCGCCCCGTGGCCAACGGTCCACCAAGACAGGCTGTTGTCTCTAGTCCAGCGGCCGGGCCATCTTCCAGCACCGCGTCTCGCCCTGCCGGCACGCCTAATCAGGCCCAACCGCCTGCGCCTAGCAATAGACCACCAGCAGCAGCAGCACCAAGAGCCGCGCCAGCTCCGGCAGCAAAACCTGCGGCGAATGACCCGGTGATTGCGTTGCTTGCCCAAAAGGCCTCTGCCGATCCTGAACTTCGAGATTTGATGAAGAGGGTCGCAGTTGGACAAGCAAAGGATGGGGAGTTGGCCAAGTTCCAAAAGATCATCGACCAGCTGAATGCAGAGTATCGGCAGCGAGGTGGCCAGCAAGGCCCGTCCGCCGATAGGCTACTGGTGGATGGTCGAACCGTAAAGTATTTCGCTGATGAGGTTCGCACCATTTTGGATATTGTGCTTGCTTCAAACCCGAACCAGAAGTCATCTGAACTTCGACCGCCTCCGCGAAGCGATCCGTTGGTCGTCCTTTTGGTAAAAACTGCTCTTGAAAACCAGCGGATAAAGGACATGATTCGTCGCATAGCCGAGGGGAAGCCTGGATTCACCGATGCCACGGATCTGAAGCAAACTTTGGACCGCCTACATCGAGATGCGAAAATAACACCAAAGGCCACCACCACACCTGGACCTTCACCCCTTAGACAGCCCCCCGTAAACGAGTCTCCTGCTGCGTCCCAGCCGAAGACCCAAGCACCGCAAGGGGTTCAACAAGCGAACCAGCAGATAAAATCAAAAGCATCAAGCCATGTAAATCGACCGGATCTTTCAGCAGTAGTGTTTGATTTTGGGTCAGGAGATAGATATTTGTTTCCTAGATACAGCATCTTGGAATTCTTGCCATCGCAGTCCGGGCAGCATGTGGTTGCATCATTCTTGATTGTTCGCAAGGGCAGCGCATCAGAGTATGGGGGTGATCCAAAGCTCGACTACTATCAGCCTGTTACGATCCGCCTGCAAACCACGACGGGGCGACATTTGGAGAACCTGGCGCGCGTTGTTGCTCCACAGGACGAGGTTCGCCGTTACATGGACGATGTGATGGACAACATGACGCGAGCCGAGTACGTGTTGCTCGCCATGCGGCTGCCACGGGCGGACTTTGATCCCCAGGAAGTCGTCCCTAAGGTGGAGGACTCCAAAGCAAGCAGCCCAACACCCAAATCCGAACCGGAGACAGATAATAATACGACGCCAAAACCCGGCGTATTGTGGACCACTGGATCCAGTAACAAGGCGACTGTTTCCGCCTTGCCAGTAAAGCTTCAAGATCCAGAGCAAGAGGCACAGTCCAAGTACGAGCGTCTTATTCGATCTGTGGCGGAGAAGGAGGTGGACGGTTTGTGAATAAAGGAGTCTGACGACTCGATTTTGACTTAATATTCATGCATGTTGTCATTCTTGTACGAGCTAGATCCCTCGGCATAGGGACTCATAACGGGGAGTTACAAGGGAAGCTTGCTACGGGGGCCAGGAGTTTTTGTCTAATTACACCGGTGATGGAACTACGAGTGTTGTATACAAAGCCACTCGGCAACTAATCCTATCAAGTCGAAAAGATGCATGATGAATCAATGCAATGAAAAGTAAATTTTCTGAAACCCGCCGACTTGAAGCTGTAATCTTGCCCGCACGTTTCGGCTCCTTCCACATGCGTTCAATAGCTTCGTCTGGTGTATCTACGAGTGACGTAAATCTCTTGTTCATTTGAAGAAAATGATAGGTCCTTTCCGATTCCTATGTCGAAACCCCAGTTGAGGAACTATGAGCAGATGGTTCCAGCACATTCCGCGGGGCAAGCTCCGATGCGGGCGGCTTCCTGTTGGGTCTGCCAGGGTACAAAATAGCACCGCGCGGTCAGGGACCAATCCGACTGGACGCATGATGTTGCCGGCCGACGTATCGAATCAAGGAAACGGCAGAGGATTGCACTATTGAGACGTCATGCCACCGGAGCACATGCTCCGGCCCCGTCGCCCCTCCGCCCAACGAGATGGCGGATGAAGGTCCCAAAGATATATATCGTGTGTTTCTCGCCTCCTCATCTCATAGCAGACGGCTTGGCAGCAAAAAGCGTAAAAGCCTTAAATTTGTCGATCCTGAATTCAGAAGCTCCAAAGTGCAGCTTGGCATGACGAATACTTTCAAAATGGCAAAAGACTCCTTTCGACGGACAGCAAGCAGCACCTTGTTACCGATGGAGACGGAGCTGAATGTGCCGCTGTTTGCGCACGAATGCTTTGCGGGAGAAGCCACGGCGGATGATCGCGTGCATCGCCGACTTGGGCGAGATGAGCCCTTGCTTCTGCCGCTGGAATTAATCCTGCGGGTGCAGGAGCGTATAAGGGCCAAGTCGACGGGGGTCAAAGGCGAAGTTGGCGATATAAAAAACACTCGACACTAGGAATGGCATTTTGGGGGTAAAGGCTATGCCTGGTGTAAAGAATGTTTGGAGAAGATTTTCGATTCTCCGGGGTGCTGGATTGTTGTTTTGGGTACATGTGCTACTTGGCGATTTGTTGGAGTCGGGATAGTGTATACAAGCGTGTCTTTTATGCGGAATATCCCTGTGCGGCATCTCCCCATGTAACGGGGAGATTGGATACAGTATCCACAGGTTAAAGATTCGCTGGGTTGTACGATGGAGTTCAAGTCAGATGACGATGAAACTGAAGTTTTTGCGAGTTATAGGAACTCATGCACGGTGAATCATTTCTTGTTGCGCAGTAATGGAGAGCAAAGTCTGGTGCACTACAGTACGGAGAGTTAGAACCTGGGCGATCAAGGTATGGTAGCATTGCTTCTCGACGGTGAGGGTGCCGTTATTCGCTGTAGATTTGGTATTATTTGACTGTAGGTGCGCGTGTCTCATGCAAGTTGGCCTGTACCGCCGGCCGCAACTGCGTCAACGGGGTGCTGGTGCTGCACTCGGGGATGGTCAAGCGGCTTTGCCAAGACGCGGGAGTGGTATCACTCTACTTGTCATGATACTCAGTCAGACCTTGACCCCAGTAGGGAGTACTTGAAGAAAGCTGTTGGCGTTGTAGGGCGGTTTGTTCTTGTTGTGCCTCGTGCTGCAGGCTCTACGGTCATGTTTTACACTTTCCCAACTACTTCTTTTCGTCCGAGTGTTGCCATGATAACCGACGTCGTGAGAGCCTGAAATTGCGCCGAGTTGACTGGTTCTATCAACAGAGGCGATTTATCCAGGACAGATGTATCCAACACAAGTCCTCTTGAGTACTCGACGCATTAATCACTTCCGCTGAGATCTCGGGCTGTAAACATCCATTCATCGCAGTTTTATTTTAGATGACTTATCATTATGTGACATTACTCGCCGGTCGAGCTTAGACTACAGCGGAGAACTCCTTGCAACGATGAGAGTCATCATGAGACTGCCCGCCCTTGGAAACTATTACACCGACCGCCGCATATCCAGAGGAAACATAAACCATAAGAGTACGTGTCAGCCAGAGTCGTGGAAGCGGAGTCTCTAGATGATTGCTCCCTGCCAGAGTCGCCGTTGAATCGGACCGATTAGTAGTCGCACCTGAAAGAGCTAATCTGGTCGTTGAATCCGGGGACGTCGTAGATCAGATTGCTGTAGCCAGGATAGGAGGCATCAAACGAAGGGCCTTGGCAGTTGTAATGCCTAACCTCGTTAGTTGCTGCCAAGTTACAAAACTGCGCCCCGAGTGCCAAAGAGGACAGACTCACTGAAAAAAACCTCATGATTCAATATGGGGGTCGGGACGAAGCGAAGACACCTCGTCATTCCATGCACTCGGTAGGTTGACTTTAAGCCAAGTTAGCTGACAGCGGCAAGCACAGCATAGAGTTGACATAGAGCCAGAAGAGCGCAATAGCGTTGCTTGCAGGTGAATGGCTTCAGACATACCGCATCTGCCCGGGGTCCCGCTATGTCAATACATGGTGGCTCAAAGTCGCCATGCTTGCAGAAGTAAACGCTCGTGTCTCAAAGTGCAATATCTGGCGAGTCTGCCGGGGCAGTCAAGATGGCAGAGAGGCTGGCAACAACGGCAAGTGTAGACAAATGCATATTGGGATAATGGGAAGAGTGGATTGTGAGAATTCGGCGACGCGAGAAAAGGAAGGCTGTCTTTGGAAATTACTGCCCGCTGAACACATGGGGAGAGGAACCCTTTTATAGTTGTCGGACGTTGCTCATGTTCCGGCTCGTCTGCTTGGAGCTGAGGAAGAAACGAATTGTCTTTAGCCAGACTAAAGCAAACAGCAGCATCTCAAGTAGCTACTTGGAATAGGGGTTGCGTGTCTGTTGAGCAGTCGCCTAGACCCTGAATCGAGGTAGCATTTTCACCCCTCCCGCGAGATACATGTCTTGAACAAGCATATTGTAATTTTTTACGGTCCAATGAATGGTTGCTGCAGTAAAAACAAAAAAGGAGGTGAAAATCAACAAACACCATGGAGCTAATCAATAAGAAGTAGCGCTGTGTCATAGTTTTTTCCCTCATTGCGAGAAGGAACAAAAAATACTTAGCCGCGGCAGGAATCGAACCCGCTACCTTCTGACTACGGGATAAGGATACTTTAAGAATACTTCGCTACGTAGTCAGACGCTCTACCATTGAGCTACGCGGCCTTGGTGGCTTCTGTTAGTCGAAGATGGTTAAAACTATCTTAAGTACCAACTGGGGATTGCAAAGCACCTTGTGTTGTTAAAAGTTTGCAAATGCCAATTTTATCAGCGGCTTCATACGAACCATGTGTAACACATTGGTTGTAGTTGCAAACTTGTATGAAAATACTCCGTAGCCGAGTTCATTTGCAGCGCGGATGTATCTTCTGCAGCGGCTCGCACACCCAACGCCGTCAGCTAGTCTCGGAACTCGGTGAGACATGATAACAATGCGGTGGCCCAATTCCGAATCACTTGCATTCATGTAATGTGACCAGAGGCCTGGTGTTTCACAGCCCAATCCCTTTGAACGCGCAAAGGTTCAATTGCCGTAGCGGACCAGGTTCTACCCAAGGGCTTTTGCGCGCCGTTTCTGAGGACAATTCCACCCCCTTGCTCTCATACATGTAAATGACCTAATATCGGGAGATGTACTCCGTAGTCTACCTCCTAATCAAATTGAACCACCCAGGCAGCAGCAGCGGTGTTTCAACAATCTACCCGAGTAATCTTGCCCACCCAACTCTAACCAATGCGCGGGTTGTACAGCACGACCTGGTCGATAAAATGCTACACTACAGTTCTGACTTTTATGATGTCAATCATTTGCTCAAAGCCGGGTCGACCAAAGGCAAAGTCATCTATGAAGCAAGGTACGATCACTCCATCGAGGCTTGGTGAGCAGTCAGCCTTCTGATGACTTTGCGTCCTGCTTGACGCGAGGACGCCGCCCTTGTTCTTTGTTTTAACGACTAAAGGGCTGGCCTCCTACGACTGGAGGTCTTATTTTGGTTGGTCTTCTTCATTTCCTTTACAACATTCTTTAATGCCAGATGAGGCAAGTCACCAGCGCCATTGCCGTCACCTTTTTGGATATTCGCTCGGGATTCTCCATCTCAGGCCAGCGGAGGGCTGTTGGCAGAGTCTTTCGACACCCCTTGTTCTTTCAGATTATGCGCAGCCTCTGAAAGCCAAAACCGTCATTGAACCGGCCCCATCGTTTGACAATGCAATCAGAATAACGCTGGCCCACCGGAATCAATTATCTCAGCCCCTCTACAATTCAAAAATGTCAAACAGCTGTACCAGGCCGGCTGCTGTATGTCATGCTCCGTTGCCCAGGCTGAGCGGGAGGGCTATCAAGTGGTCATAGGTGGCTTGCCGAGTGCCTATCATGTTGTGGATGACGGAATAGCCCATCAGGATACAGACTGATGTCATTAAAAGCAGTGAATGAAGCTGGGTCCACTGAAAAACTATGGTTAGATGTAGCCTGAGCAATTATGGGTGCCTTTTACTCACGAACATTCATCAAGGAGATGTGGGTGAGTTAAGTTGTGTGCTATTAGTTCTACGAAAATATCACTACAACGGTACCAATCTTCAGATCTAGAGGCATGTGTAATGCACAGTGGCGGTGGTGATTTCATCTATTTAGAAGGTCTAGCCTTTGACTTGCTTCTTCCAAGAACCAACACCCCATACCACGGCAGTATCTTTCAGATCGTGTGGCTCCATTAGGCTCCCGTTCCTCCTCCACTTAAAGTGGCATCGGGTATACTAGCCTGTGACTACCATTCGAGCCACGTCGGTCGTGAAACTCTCCTAAAAACAATCTTTTAGCTGCCTGTCCGCTACCATCCCTCCCTGCATAAAAACTGGCAAGTCAATGCTATCTAGGAGTAGTGGCCGCAAACCCATTGGCCTCGGTGCTGGACGGGGCGTATATCAACGTAACGCACGCCCAACTTTAACTGCTCTTCAACGGAGGTGTACTGTGTTGCGACAGACGCGACGGCTTCGAATATGGTGCTCCACGGCATCTTAGTTCCGAAGCGTGAAATTTAATGCCATGGGTTTTATCAGCTCTGCCGAGGGAGGCTGGAACTCTAGAGCGACGGGGTCTAGACCACAATGACCGACAGCAGCTGCTGAAACCACGGTGCAATTCTAGGATCAACTATTGTCTCTGACCGGTGGCGAATTGCCCAGCTTTGCGTACATTGTATTGTGGAGAATTGAAAGTCAATACCCGTCTTTGCAACGGCTTCTCCGGTGCTGTGACCGGCGGCGGCCCGTCCCGTCCGGGCGGAGCCAACACGCCCGATGCCGGGGCTGAAAGCTGCCTTGCATGTCTATTGGCGGTCTGGACGCGAAAAGGGCCATCCCTCCCGCACCTACAGCTGGTATCCAAGCCCTCAATATTGGCGCTAGCGTCACACGGATGATTCTGGAATAATATCTGACAGAAGACTAGCTCAGCTTTCAGCTTGAAAGCCTTCACGGTCCTGCCGATGGGCTGAGAGCCAGCGCGCTACATTAGTGGATAATCCATGGACTTCATGGCAGACTTATTGGACGTTCTAGATCTCAACATTGATCTACATCAAGCCGGGGATGCTGGCCTATGGCAATACCATCTTATATTAAAACAGTCGACAGCACACGAAGGAATCAGTGTATACCACTCAACAACGATACTTCTTTCAACCTCAAGTATATCGCCCTTCTTCAAAGAATCTCAATAAAACCTCTGGTAAAGCTAGCCCTACCTGCCATGATGGCGCAAGGCAACGAAAGCGAGACCTATCTCAATCTGGGCTGGACAGGCCCTCACATCACATTCGGCTCTGGCTACGATGTTGCAGTAGGTTGTCCCTAAGGATGCCGTCCCATGCCGAAGTTGTCCTTTAATAAACACATAGCATCGCAAATTGCGAAGTTCTGCATTTAGTAATTTTCCGCATGCCACAATAGAGCCCAGCCACATTGGTATCAAAACTCAAAAGCATCTCATCACCACGGCCGAAGAGCTCAAGTCTCGCATCAAGGCAGATGTCAAGGCAACAATTCCTCTGGAGGGAGTATCGGTCGAGACTGAGAACTCGTATCTTCGAAATGTCCAGACATCTTCCACCTCCCTTGTCCAGGTCATTACGGCCACAGTCGAGGATCCTCCCGCTCTAGTAGACACTTCCAACTTGAAGCTCAGCGCCGCCGCACTGTCCGTCTTGCAAAGTCCCGACGGGATCAACAAGTTTCAAGAACGCTACGGCGATTACTTTGTCTACAGCGCATTGTCGCGCGCCCGCTTCAACGCCGTCTGCACCATCCGGACTTCAAGCGCCAGTATCCGAAACCAGATCAAGACCAAGCTCGAGGCGACCCTCACCGAGGCCGGCAGCCTCTCCGCCGTCTTTGAATCTCTCAGCAAGTCCTCCAGCGAATGGGCATCGACCGACATCGACATTGCCATGAGCGGAGTCAAGGGCCAGCCTGCCTCGACGAGCAAGACGAACAAGATTGACGAAGTGCAGGCCGCGTACAACCATTTCGTCAAGGAGTACAAGACCGAGCCGTACATTGGCATGCTGTGCCACTACTCCGTGATCGACCAGAGGATCCCCATCCCCCAGAAGCAGTTCAGTTTCTTGGGCCCAGCGCTGGAGCTTCTCTATCAGTCGCTGTACATGGCGCAGACGCAGCTGCTCGCATCGCCCATGACGCAGGCCGCAGGGTTCGCGCTCAAAATCTCAGCGCTCTGCGATGAAATCAAGACCATTGACGTCGCTGATAAAGGCGGCATTGCGCAGATACAGGCCAGGGTCAACGAATGCACGGAAGAGGCGGACCGCTGGAGACTACGGCAGGACCTCATTGACGATGCGAAGAAGCTTGAGAGAAAGAACTTTAGCCCAGGGTAGGTATAGACCTTTTTGTCACGACGCGGTGTCCGCTATGTTTCATCATCGGTATTGACTGACACTCGGTAGGGGCTGGATAGAAGCGTTCAATACCAAAGAATGGTCCAGTGGCATCCTCGGCGTGCATGGGAACGCCAAGTATAGCGCTCTCGCGAGTGATGTCAAGTATCGTCGCGAGGACTTTGCCAGGGACTATGCGTTGGCTGCCAGTCAAAAGGGCACCTTTACCCTGGGGGATAGCGAGGATGTCATCCTGGGCTTCCGCGTCAACTCGTACTGGAATGATACTAGCAATGGATGGTTCAAGATGCACAATGGAACCGTGGGCAGCTCGCAGGTCACGGTGGAATTCAGCTCTTACGGAAGCCGAGGGTGCAACTGGGCCATCGAGGTCTGGACGGTTTCAAAGTTGAAATACGACAAGAAGGAATAGAGCGGCGCTGTGGTAGAGTTTTCCTAGCAAATTGAATCATTTCTCATCATGTATTCATATACTAGTCGTTCAAGGTCCTCAGCTCGGGCTCATGCCTCCGTCTCTTGATGCATACCGCATCACTTCAACTTGACACCGCTTACACGTCACCGCCCTACCAAATATAGACACGCGTTCCAACACCAAACGCGCAAACACGAGGCAAGTCCCCCAAGCTTAGCACTTGTAAACCGCCGCCAGATTTCAAATCGCCTTCCTCGGCTGGTAATATTCGGGGTATGTGGACTTGTAGCCCATGATCCATCTTCCCCAAAAGGCGACTATAATCAAGAACAGCCTGCTCACAAGGACGCCAAGACTGTGACTGGGAAGCGGCAATGCCAACGGTGTATCAGCGCTGTGCAATATCACCATGATCTGGAAAAAACTCGGCGTCTTGTTGGCGCGCTTGCAGTCGTTGAGATAGCCGAAAAAGTTTCGGAAAAAGCGCTGCTCACCCTCGTAGTTCTCGGGGTCGAGTTGAATATCTACAACAAGGTCTTCCGTCTTGGACGCATTCTCGAAGCGGTGATATGTGCATGGCCCAACAGTGGCCGTCGACTCGGCGCCCGGCTCTGCCGAGAGGACCTTCCAAACGCCGGCATCTATCCCGCGGAAGAAGTGGCCGGTGCCGGATTGAACGCGGAACGTTTCCGCCTGGTATACGTGATAGTGAAAGGGAGGCTGGACAATGGATGTGCCGTTTTCTGCGGATGTAGGGGGGATGGTGTGTGTCATGGCGGATTTGGAGTTGGGCGGGTGGAATAAGACGGACGAGGCGCCGCCCTCGTACATGACGGGGTTGTTGTCTGCGCTGTTTGTCCGCGCGACATCTCCACGCCTGAGGAAAGAGAGCATTTCTTCGGTCAATGAGCGAGATGTCCTGGGCGGCGTTGGTTAACAAGGCAAGGAATTGAGTCGACAAAGGGGGGCCAGGGACGATGAGCGAGGCAAAGAAGCCGCTTTCGTCGGGTCGCATCTAAGATGATCTGACCCTGGTCAACGTCGGGTATTATCCGCCGGGGCTGTCCGGGGGATGATTGGTAATAATGCTCTCAGAGCTGGGCTGGCGTGACAAATCTGAGTCTTGCATTGTTCCGAGACCTCGCGGCATTGTGGAGTGTCGGCTGTGGAAAGGTGGTCCTTGATGTTACCTTGTCAGGGTGTTGATCTTGACTGGGTATTTCGACTATGAAACAAGTTTATATCTCACTGTGACAAGGCTGGCCTAGGCCTACATCCTGTATGTATGAATCCTTCTATTTCTCTGGATATAACCGGTACCTGTTCTCCATAAACTTCCGAGACAAAGCAGGTGCGACAGCGACGTTATTCCGCTAACAATGTGCTCCTAGAATAGCCAACGGGTACCGAGTACTGTCCGAAGAACAGCTAAACGCAGCAATCTGTAAGACAAAATATCACGTCTGCCTATCGGCTTACAATGTCTGGGCCGTCAGTAATGGCGGTTCGACCAAGTCTTTTTGCAAGCCAGAGAGACGGTACCCTCCTCGCGTACAGCCTTGCATTGTCATTTGACAGTTTCTCATTCAACGCCATTTTCGGGAGACTTGGGCTCAACGTCGCCGGCCGTTACAAGCCACAAGCACCCTGCCTTCTTTCACTGCGGCCTCCATGCCCTGGCGTGTGCGAAAGCCACCAGTTACTGACAAGATTGTAATGGACTGGTTCATTCGCAGTCAACTGGTGCTTACAGTCGGAGTCTCGTATGTCTCCGCCGATTCCAGGAAATCCACACCCGCCCCCATAATAACCTTGAGTTGCTCCAGACAATGCTGTGATTCGTGGCCGCTATGATGATTTGTGTTGGATTTTGCTGCCTCTACAAACCTTGGCGTTGTGTCCTGAATTTCGGAAGAGGAATAGTGAAATTCAGACATTGCAGTACTTGGTAGCACGTATCATGCTTACATATGTAGAAGTCAATCCATGTTAATTTAGCGGCCTTTTTGGAATGTCATTTCTGACTCCTCGTTTACCTCCACGATGATAACTGCCAATCACGGTTGCAACGGCTTGGCATGTGGCGAATAAAGTATTTGCTTAAAAGAGGGGGAGATGACGACGCAAGTGGCTTGAAGCTTGAATTGCAGCCCTACAAGTAAATAGCTTCAACTAATACAACGGCCCACAGTCTAGAATTAGTTTAAGCTTTGATCATTAAAAGTAAATTTCTAGAAGCTTTTAGACAGCAGCATATTTTGACTTGACACCACTTGAGTGAGATGGCCGCGTAGCAAGAACAGCTTACAACAGAGCAGATCTAGCGGATGAAAGAGTAGATTTAACATTGATAGAATGCACGGATTGTACATCAATTAACTTTTCTTCAACATTGACCTTGCTGACGCCACTCGCGTCAGTGCAAGTCGGACTGGACGCTCGCCGTGTCAAGCCCATCCAAAGCCGTCAATTCGGTCCGTGACACCATTTGTTTGTAACCTAGGTTGGTACCGATTCTAGGAGTCTCGGCTCATGGCAGTATGAAATCTACATTCTTTAGATTGAAAGTGTAATAACTACGTGGCAATTAACTTGCGGAGAAATAAATTAATTTTTGGCATCATCGTCGACAGACAAATGAGAAGCAGGAAAAGTTGGGCCTGTGTAGCAATTTCCAAGATTTACGAGAAAAAAAAAGTTAACAAAAAATTAAATTATTGAAAAAAAGTCAATCGTGGCACTCGATACCAGTGATATACAATACCAAGGCCAATTAGCTATACAGTAGAGCTCAAAAAATATAAATAGGAGCTGTATTCGAGACCTAGAATGATCTACTCTCTGCAACTCAGTCTACTCTACAAACAAGATATATTACTATTCACACTTTATTTACCACCAATATGAAGTATTCCATGCTCTCTGCTGTAGCCGTTCTTGCGGCAACCTCGCTAGGTTTCCCAGAATTCTACTGGGGCAGCCGATCCAGCCCTGGCCACGTCTACATCACGAATAATATGAATAGGGCCGTCCAGCTGGATAAGGTAACAGGAAAGTCGCTCGCCGATGGGATCAAAGTATCCCGCGACCAAGAGACCGTTATTCCTGCCCATCAAACACGCCAAATTCAGGCCTTTGACCAATCCGCCGACCTGAAGCTCCGTGTGCAAGGAGCAGGCCACAATCAGATAGAAGTGAGCTATACCAGTGGGGACTCAGGAACCTATAATTACGCCATCAAGCCAATCGAAGGCGGCGGGTTTCCCGGAGCTGTCTTCGTGAACCCTGATCCTCCTACATGCCCTTCTCAGAGGTGGTTCCCTAGAGAACCAGAGACGCGGCAAGTTACGTGCAGGGACCGCACTCAACTCCGGGTTTACCTGCAGGAAGCGCAGCATCCAGTATTCGAAGCTGAATATGATGATGAATACGATGGATGGTTGTAAAGAGTGCGGATAATGAATGGCAAGAACGGCAGCTCAACCTGCCGGCATCTCAAGAATTGCCAGGGGCGCCTTGAAAAAGTACTTGGTTTTTGAGGACGAATATTCCATGTATAACTCTAGATATTACTCTGGGGTTTTGCTCAAGGAAGGTTTCCGTGTATTCTTTGTATGCTTTCCTCGGCTGCTCAATATACTCTCCTTAAGAATCTACCAGATGTTCACAAGCAGCAAGAGTCGCATAAGGGCATTTTCGTTGCGTCACACGTGTACACATGTTGGAACGGTTTTCTGAGGGCGTACTAAAGCCATTCGAACAGTTAAACCGGTCAAGGGCTCCGACCTATGACCAAGCCAAACACCTAGATGCCAAGACTGAATGCCCGAGTAGTCTAGCCGATTATGGACTTCATTGACAACCGGAGGACTAATGCATCCTGCCATGTTTTAAGTCACGAGAGGTGTATACTATGCTACAGGGTAATTCTATCTCTAGAAACATACGTGATGAAAAGGAGACCGTGGCGATGATAAACATGCTATAGCAATATTTCTCACAATACATGCTTAAACTCGTAAACTGTCTCTTAGCTCAATAACACCGTATAAGCCGATTCCAATACGAGAAGCACCTCTATTGCATTCGGCGAATTGGTTCGGCAGTTTGATGCGCAACCCATTTATACCAAGTAAGCATCTCCTTCAAGGCCTTGAGGAAAACCAAGGACCTTTGATACCAAAGACTGTTATTAGTTGAATTGAGCTATTGCTCCAAGCCCTCTTTCCGAGCCCTTGTCACGGCCATTTTCAGTTACGCGAAGCCATGAACCAGTGTACCTTCTGTCCAAATTAACCCATACATGGACACATCCGTCGCACCTCCGTATATTTTCAGGAGCGAGACGTTCAATAATGTCTGGGGCAAAGACACTGATTTGTCCCTTCAGAGGTATAAATTGCCCTGCTTGGTTCTTTTCAGACTCACAATAAAACCACGAGCGCCCAGCAAAATAATTAGCAGGGAGACTAGAAGAGGGGATTATCGACTGGGGTCTGTGTGCCAAGGGTTCAACATAGAAGGCTTGGAGCAAAAGGGCTTAATTTAATAATAATCTCGAAGGGTCTCTAAGGTCTTGAGTTGCTAAGAGGAAGAAAAGAAAAGGTAACTGTTACACGGAAAAGGTCTAACAGATCGTGAAGCCCAATAAAGGGGCTTCGCCGATACAGGACGTATTAGTTACACAGCTTAAACACGTGCCCGGGCCAGAGCTCTAGGCCTCGTTCCTTTTATGTATATAAGGCGGTTACCTTTCTCCTTTTCTCTCGTGGTTACTCAAGACCTTTGAGACCTTTCGAGATTATTATTGAATTGAGCCCTTTTGCTCCAAGCCTTCTATATCGAACCCTTGTCACAGTGACTGCCTTATATACATGAAAGGAACGCCCGGGCCTAGGGCTCTTGCCTGGGCACGTGTTTAAGCTGTGTAACCAACAAGTCCCGTATCGGTGAGGCCCCTTTGTTGGGCTTCGCGATGTGTTGGGCCTTTTCCGTGTAACAGTCTGTTTGATCCAATATTGCAGTTGCAAGCAGTTCTTTGTATACCCACATCCTCTTCTGCCGCAGTGAGGCCCAAAAACGGACAAAAAAAGTATTGAGTTGAATTTCGTTGATCTAGCTATGCCACGCCAAATCATGAGAAGCTTACACAAGCTGCATCTCAACCGTCGGCTATGGCTTTACAACTGGGAAAAGACTACCTGAGCGTTCGCTTGGTGGCTTGGTGAATACTAGTCTGATGACCGATTGCGCCACCGCTTCTTGAACAGTCTCCACGAACAACGGGTTGATGAACTAGACGAGTTCCTTTGCTCTGTACTAGGCTTCTGCACCAGCAGCTCTCTCGTACACGGTACAACGGTTGCCACACGGGTCCCACAATATTACGGCACGGACCGGCCCTTAAACCCGGCAACGATCACACAAGGATGTTAATCAGAAGACCTAATTGCAGGCCTCGGGCGCCAGGAATCAGGAAGTAAGGGGTCCCCGCTACTTTTTACCAACAAGACGTCTTTGGCAGCCCAAGATGGAGAGAAACAAAGAACCATTACTATCAGCAGAGCTGTTGACCCGTTGATTCCCCGTCACCTAAGCCGCCCTTCGGCCCCGGTTCCCCGCTTTTCTCCCGGTTCCCGCTCATCTCCGTGTTCAGCGAGTTCCCGCAGCCATCGGGATGCTCGCTTTGTCTCACTACCGATATGCTGCCTAGATCAACCACAGGCATATTTTAATGCAGACGGTGTAACGGCATAGTATCTGCTTCTGTTGTCGTCATCGAAGAGTCAATTATGTCATACCCAAGCAGTGGCCTCAATGCGCTCCGGGATGATTGAAACCAAGGCATCCAAATTAATGTAATTCAACGTCCAACGGGGATCGCAAAAGCGGTGAAGCGCCAGGCTTGGCAGCTGCCACCGATTCAGAGCCCGCCGTGCGATTCTGACACCCCCCTGTTCGTGGCCTGCATCAAAAGCAAAACATGCCAGCTCTTGGCTTTTGTGATGCTTCACGGAACTTGCAGCCTGTTTCGCGGTGACACCGTTACAAAATAGTAGACAATGGCATTCAGCGTTGCGAATCGCTGTGGGGAAGAATCGCATTTGGCTCGAGTGTAGTCGTCATTTACAGGGGGGAGGCTTACCCCGGATGCCGCCCCTGCATTCAATGTTGGACAGTTGTAGTTGTTAATGATGCCGGGTAACTACGAGGTGCCATATTAAAAGTGTCTATATATATACGACCATCATTCCTCACAAATTACCGTGGTTTCATTGTTACAACTCCAAATCTTCAACAAGATCGTCAAGCCAACTTTTCAACATGTCTGACTATAAACCCACTGGTAGGTGAAGTGCCGCAGATGATGTTGACACTATTTAACCACTATTTTAGAACACAACGGCCTGAAGAAGGATGGCACACCTGACAAAAGAGTCGGCACAGGAGGTACGTCGGCACGCATAATTCGTACACACCCCGCGTCTAACATGTGGCAGAGTTTGCGTACGGCAAAGTAGATCCTCACATCGCTGGCATGGAAGGCGCCAAGGCGGCCGCACGCGGTAGTAGCGGTTCATCAGATGGTTCATCCCCTGGGAGCGCCGGTGGCTCGGGAGGCGATTACAAGCCCACAGAGCATGGTGGTTTGCGCAAGGATTGCAAGCCTGACGGACGAGTCAAGGGGAACTAGGCACCGTGTGGCTGCCAAGTGTTTCAAAACACTGCTTGAACGTGCGATATGTGACAGAAGAAATGGCCCAGACAGCAAGGCAGCCTGAGGAAATATATCCTTCTCGATGCAGCCATTGCTGCTGTACAACCCAGAGGCTGATGCAAGTGACAACTTCCCCTCATCTGCCCAACGTGCCAGGCAATTCATCGCTGGGTTGTTTGGCGATCGAGGTGTTGGGCTGCCGCCCTTGAGCCAGTCACAACATTGAAGTCTCTGTTTTTTCCATGCTCCTCCCTTTGCTGTGTCCTGCCTAGGTGCGTCATTAATAGTCTAGAGACATGCAATTAGCCAATTCAGGGAAGCCCTCTTTGTAGAATTTCTCTCATGTTGCCCGCTGTGTGCCTATAAGAACCTTGCGTTTTTCTGTCCTCACCATGCTTTCCATCCTTGAATACCATTTACTTTATTAGCAACAGTTCTACTCGAGCATCACGTAATATCATTATAGTCTTATCGGTATTACTGCCTACTTCAAGATGAAGTTCGCACGAAAGGCGCCCATCTTCGCAGTGATGCTGTCGATGCAGTTGCTCCATCAAACCAAGTTGGCCTTGGCCGGCATGGCATGCTTCTCCGCCTGCTCAGTCGCCTGCTGCGAATGCGCCGGGGGTCCTGCCGCGTTTGCCGGTCCTTTAGGCATTGCAGTCGGCGTCACAGGGTGCGCTGGCGTATGCATGGTCGCTTGTGCCACGCTTGTATGGGTTCCGCCGGCCTGCTTTTCCAACGACACGACCATTGCCATGTATGCACCCGACGGAACAAGGCTGGAAAAACCCATCTCTGCTGTCCATGACGGTGATTCTGTACTCACAATGGCAGAAGGTCGGCTTGTCCCAACCCGCGTTATTCGAAATGTCCAGTCGAGTGGAAGCTTTGACTTTTTTGAGTTCGAGGTTCGGTCTCATTATACCATCACCACATTGAAGGTTACGTCCCAACATGGCATGCTCCTCGTCGACCCGCTGGGAGAGATGCGCTTCGCTTTCCCCGGCGATGTCAGAGTCGGAGACGAGATGCAGTCTAGCGACGGCTCCGCATGGAAGGTGTCCCGTATCGGTCATTTCGTGGGTGCTGACAAGTTCACGCTGGAGACGGCAGAAGGCAGCGTGCTCGCGTCTGGTCTACTGGTATCTACTATATGCGAGGAAGAGATTAACCCTGGAACTCGGATGGACGACGTCATGCCTGGATGGAAGGCCAGACATCAGTGTGCTGTTCGTTCATATTGAAGTGAGACGCCTGGTGAAGTCGGCGGCGCACTTGTTTGGGGAACTGATTTGAGCGAGTCGAACCAGAGAGGCTTACCAAGGCCGTGGATGTTGGACACGACAGAGATTCACCGTAGTGATATGATGGACCGAGTAAGGGCGAGGACGAAATAGGCGAGCGGTAAGGGCCATGAAAGGGCATGGGCCCGGTTCAACAGAGCGAGCCCTCTCATAGGACTTTGAGATTGTCAATCGTTGGCATGGTTTCACTCCTTACTGGAGGTTGGAGAGGATCTCTGCATGCTAATTCACATTAAAATTGTTGATGAGTGAGTCATTTCTAGATACCACGAGATACAAAACGTGCTGCACAATTATGACTGCCAAATATCACACCATGAGAAGCATTTTCGACGTCCGGAACATATGATGGGCACCTGGGCCTCTGTTGGTCATGGTTGTCCGACCGCAAGAGTATGGTGGATGTCCGGATTTGACGGTTCGATACTGCTTTCGCACTCTTTCTGGCTCCCAATCCTAGAAGTAGGCTCAATACATTGGGCCACTTGGATTGGTTCTAGGGGATACGCCTAATCCAAGGCTTTACCCTGGGATCGTGGCATCGACGCGATTGTTCGTCCTCGGCTATTATCGGGGCCCGTCTATATATGTTGTCAAGGTGCTCGTGGCTGGCAACTTTCAAGCAATCGGCAACGTCTCCAACTCTCCGTGTCTTCAATCAATACTACATGCCAGGCCTGCTGCGTCATACCCCCGCTTGATCTTCGCGGTGCTTCCCCGGCGTCAACGATTGATCACATCGCAGGGTCCAAATGCCGATACACTACATATGTATAGGCTAAAACCAGGTCAGCCACAACAACGCAATGGAACTGCGTGGAATTGCGTGGAACTACTTCCTCCCTAGGCGTCGACCTAACAAAAAACGTACACTGTCCGTTCGATAGTTACGTGCCTATGGGTAGTATTGTGGTCTACATCACTGACCTTGCTACCTTGTACTTATACTTTGGGCTGCTTGTCCTGTCTTTGTGAAACCCCAGCAGCCTCTAATGGCTCTCCTCGACGGGCTTCTTGCTTCTCTGCATTGTCTTAGCAGTGGTCTTGGGAGCGAAAGTCCAGAACGCCAATAGACAAGCAAACGACTGACCAACCAGCGAATCCTAGTTGACATTCCGGACATGACCAACCACCCTGACCAGAAACTCTGGGGCAGCATGATGCAATACTTCGCCGATATAGGCTTGGAAGCGCAGTCTCGTGGTGCCACAAGCAACTGAAGCGGCGTCTAGCGGCTCAAGCAACACAACAGTAGAGATTGATGGCTTCACAAGCAGTCAAGTCTCGGGGTGGTAAATGAGCCGTCCATCGATGGTCACTGCTCAATACAGGATATGGTACGAATCAACCCATATACATCAACGCCACGGCCAACCATACCATAGAATCGCAAGACAACGCCGGCCTGGCGGGGTTTGGAAGTGACCGCTACACAATGTTCTTCTGAAGCCTCAACTGGCGTTAAAGTAAATGACGTAGAGATGTTCCGGTCGTAGTGGAATGGGAATTGCTGCGCTACGTACTGTCAACCTGGCCGGGCTAATGCGAAAGTGCTCCCCAAGTACGATAGCGCAGACATCCTCAACGGATACTTCATGTCTCCGTAACAAAAGAAAGATTTACCCCGGACGAATATAAGCTAATAGCTGGCGTGATGAGTCGGTTATAATCTGGGTACGCTTGTCCTCAAATATGCTCATAGTGCAAGTGCGGAGACCAGTAGTCAAGAAGCTATCACCGGGATAGCAAATGACTCTCGCCTTGGTCTCCTGAGATGCCTATCCGCATTAATTATTATAATGTACATATCACCGCCTTACGCACGAGGTGAAAATAAAGTCGTACAGTGGTAGCTAAAGCGTTGAAAAAGCTACTAGCTCTTCTAAAAGGCTGGTTATTACGTTTATTTGTCTCAAATTTAATACAAGTTGCTGCGCCAGGTAGTTTAATACTAGTACAGCGTCGAGCACACCATGTCTAGAGCTAACTACTTCATAAAAAGTTGCAACGTAATAAACCTATAAGAGTAATCTCAAGCTATAATAAGCTAGATCAAAGAGTCCGTTAATATTTAATCTAGATATGTAGGCGTTGAAAAGTGCCACGTAGATTCTCCCCATCTTGTTGCTCGGCCCCCCACACTTTCCGCGTCATTTCTCATTCTTATTTCACCGTTTCATATCCTCTCAAGTACCTCTACGTTCAATTCTTGCAAAGACAATGAACGCCCACCTGTGCAGGGCATCTAATATGCCTGGGTTGCCTAGCCCGTGGTCAAGGTCCAACGTCCATCCACCGGCTCAAAAGTCGCCCTCACACCTTCCGCAGCTTTGTTCAGATACGACTCAGTCTGTTTGTCAGTCAAGTTCGGCAGTGTAATTTGTTGAAACAAGTAGGGCAGAATAGACGATTTCCAGTCTCCCTTCCACGGGCTGCGGTGGCTGATTCTGACGACGATACCGAGGAAGAGGAATTCTGCGACAACCAAGATTGCTAGAAAAGCGAGGAAGCCCCAGCGAACTTTTATACAAGGCTCTGTTAGATGTGTATGGCCCTCTACATACTCGATGCCGAGAGTTACTGGGTTCCTTCGCCATTCTGCGCCTATGGTTATCGCAAGACCCTCGGCAAATGCGTCGACGTCAGAAAAATCCATCCGCCCCCAATCCCAGAGCTTCTTTAACCAGGCATCTCCATAAAGGGGCATTGCAACTGGTTTACACACCTTTGCTTTGCTGAACAAATCGTTGGTGAATGCCTGCATGGCATATACCTCGTTATCGCCAATCTGAAAGGTGCATTCTGGGCGGTAATAAAGAGGGTACTCATGATAAGTCGAATTTATGTCAAGGGATTCAGTATAGCTCTTGTATGAGTATATGGCCACGGTGTGTGTGTCGGTTTGGTTCTGAGATGTGTCACAGTCGATCCAGTTGCCATTATAAAACGTCCGATTCACCGCAAGTTGGAAGTATTTAAACCCTGTCCAACCTTGGGCAAACATTACCCCGGGATGTAGAAGTTGTCTACTAGATATGACTTCATGTTCTGCATATACATGATTTATCATATTGGCCACATAGGTCTTGACACAGGGTGTGAGGCTACAGTCAAAAGCCGTGCCCATCATTGTCGATTCATTCCTCGTATCCTTACAGCCATTGGGCTCCTTGCATTTCAGAGCTAATATCTGAAAATCAGACAGGCTAGCCCTCGGCTTGCGGTGACCTTTTTGATTACGATAGGTTGTTGTCAAATTGACAAACCCTTCCCAGCCATCGAACATGTTGACGAGGAATGTTGATATCGTCGACCCGTAGTCAGGCAAGATCCATGTATTGTTTTCAAGCTTCAGCACCTGATTAGAAATGTCCGAACAAGAGTGGCACATTTCGAGTGTAGTAAAAGGAACAGGGAATGTGCAGTTTCCCGTAGAGCAAGTGACGTCGGTAGTAACAGAGCTGTTCGCCGGTGGAGCGTAGACGCCTGTGAGGATAGCAAATTGCATACTAGTAGAGAGGACGCTTTCTCCTCTCGCTGCGGAAGTTCCCCCCTGTTCTGTTGTATCTCTTTGATGGTTTACGCGAGGGATATATGCCGAATTCGGAAGAGTCCGCACACACGTAGTAATCGAAACAGATTCTTGAGAGAAAGAGTCGATTGCCAGGGAGAGAATGGCGAGAGCGGCACCAAAACTGGCGACACGTCTATTCCACCTCGTTACTCGGGATTCCCGTTTATTATCACGAGGGTTTCAGCACAAAAGAGACTTACGACACGCTTCGTCCACGGCACAGGTTAAAGACAAGCACAACGGAGCCCCACGCACCACGGCTCGCCTGGTCGTACTTATCCATGTCGGCCAGACTTCGATCCTGTTTTGAGAACAGAAGCCACTTTATGTGGCCCAATCCTGTGTCTTGCAGTCAGCATCACGTCCTTGAAAGGCCAGCGATTAACCATACGCACCGGCCGAAATAGGCACAGCCAGCACTCCCTTGAAAAGGGCAGTTAGAATTGCCACAACAGTGTTGATAGAGATAGGAGCCCTCCATTCAGAAAGAGCTTTGTTCTCGTAGATGCGCAAAAGGGCGACCATGGCTGCAATGACGGCGCCTCCAAGGATAATAGAGATGATTTCCCATTTCCAAAGCGACCACGCCGACCGGGTGTGTGTAGTAGACTTTTCATCACGCGCAGCCGCATCTGGTTTGTTTGATTCTTCGACCGGCATTTCCTCAGATGGGGACTCTGTCTTTGCCTCTCCGTCCGCATCTGTGAATCCGTGCAGGTCTACCTGAGAATCGAGCTTTGTATAGATTCCCGCCATTGTGTTGCAGTTTGCCGCGAAAGAGGGTGTGTGGGCGGAGTCGAAAATGGATCAAAGAATACAAACTCGTTTGGGGGGCGTCTTTTTCAAGACGTACGGCAAGTAACGTATCTAGATAGATAGGTAGTGTCTTATTTAGAGGCAGTATGCCGGAACTGAGGCGCCTTACAGAGATGGCATGTCCATCCAGCCGATAAAATAAAGCACTTTGAGAGCGGAGTAGAAAACCACAGACAGCCTCACCTCTTCGTATATATTCGACGGGAAGGGAGGGGACCCAAGGCAGCCCAAGCCACAAGAGATAATGGCCCGGACGGGCCGGGCCGGGTCTGTAACACAAAGTGAGGTTGTTCAGCTTTTGTAGCACCCACCCATGGGCAATGCTCGTCGAGTCATCAGCCGATCCATCTGCTATTGTCTCTCTTGGTTCGAAGAACAGAGACAAGATGCGCATCCATTGCTCCACACACCATGCAGGAATGCCGGTATTGACCTCCTATGGTAGAAATCCATAAATATCTCTGTAGTCCCACGACGGTGCTGCGCCTTGTGATGCCGTTGCTGAAATTGCTTTCGACAAAGCAGTCAACATGGCTGGGCGCACAAGAGCCCATTGCCCTGTGCCCAAAATAGCACTGCATACCAGATACAGCTGTCAGTATCACCGAGCTCCTTTTGGCTCTTTGCCTCGATAAAGCTACTAAAGATGTGGTCGTGACGTTTCGGATGACCTGGATGCTGGGTCGGAACACCTAGCTCTTCTTGTCGTCTATATGCTGCCCAATGCTGTTGTTCCCTGATAGAGGACGTGGAAGAGTCAACTTGACTCGGAAAAGACTACCAGCGCAGAGCACCAGTGGCAGATGGGCTTCGGGTGGCGCCCTCGAATGTTGTGAATCATGCATGAGAAGTTGTCCGGTGAGAGTAAGCCTGCGGGGTGCTGCGCTGCCGCGTTGGTGGTTGTGTGGTCATGGTGCGTATGTGGTTGGGGAGAAATAAACCAGTTGACCTGTCAAGTACGATTTGTTAGAGGACATGGAAGAGGAAACAGGTTCATGTCTAGACTAGACGCAAGCTGTCTGGTTTATTATTTTCTTTCGCCTCAAATCATTTTATATCAATATCCTAGCACTTGAGCCAAGCTAAACCTGCTAGGGTGCAAAAGCAGCAAGGACACCAGACCAAATCCAATCAGTTCACGTGGAAGCAGGAGGCGGGGCTTGCCCTGAGCTTGGAGGCTCTGTGTGTGAGGGAGGAGTTTGGTTGGTCACACTGGCACAACGCTGAGTGCTTACTAAGACAGTCTGAGGCAACTGCAGAGCCCCAACTTGCCAGCCAGCTACACTCGCTGTACTGTCAATTGTACCGGCGACCCATCCAGTCAGCCTACTTAGATCAATCAACCATCAGTGCCTGCCTGCGCACTGGTTGGTGCCTGGCCTGCAGGTGGTCAACTGGTGCCTGGTACCTGGTACCTGGTCCGTTTTGGTGCTGAAGCATAGCACGTCACCGAGGGAAAACCGCGAGCTGTTAACATTTGAACCTCGTCCACCAAGTAGAACTGGCCGTAGCCATCTCGCTGCATCCCGGTTCAATAGTCACCGGTACTTCCGGTGACCTTGCTACAGCCTGCCACCCTTGCTCAAAAAACCGCCGACTCGCCGAGGCTGCCACGGAACATCTCCGACTATCGTGAGTCGTGACTCGTCAGCCCGCGTCCAATTCACCGAGCATATATAAGACGAGGAGCAAGTGCAAGCTTTGATTTGACAACCTACAAACAGATTACATCTACCCAACGTTCCCATTCATTTGCCATGACAAAGTCGCTCATTCGGACGGCCTCCCTGGCTGTCCTTGGCCCTCTAGCCTTGTACACAGTTTTCTGGAGCTTGGCCGTTATACCATTCTTCCAGCGACAGTACGTGGCTTCATTTCATGAACCATGAAACGTCTCGGCTCTGGCTAACTTGCCCGCTAGCTTCTTATACGCGCACAAGTTCAACACCCTTTTCTGGTCTGACGTGAACGAGCCAGAGAGATGGGGGTTCGCAAGTTGGTCTCGCCGATGGACATGACACCTCGAACAAGCGTAATTGACGACTTTGACCAGAGCATCAAGTGGCACCCTTTTACTTGAAAACGCCCGACGACAACAATCTCTACGCGTGGCACGTCTTGCCTCTCCCTCTGTATCATAAGCATGAAGACCAAATCGTGCAAGGAGCGTCATCAGAGACGGTCCCCCTTGACATTACCAGCACAGAATCGTTCCGATTACTGAAGTCGGACCCGAAGTCCAAATTGATTCTGTATTGTAAGTGTTTTCTGCTGTGTTTCAGTTTACGCGCATTTATCCTAACATGTCAATAGTTCATGGAGTTTGTTCCCCGTTGCCGAGGCTTGGCCTCGAATTACTCGACCGTGCTAACGGATTCCTGTCCTAGAATGCCGGCCATATCGCTCAGATGTTCAGAGCAGACAGCTACCATTCACTAACAGACACGTCATCCTATCACGTAGTTGCCATTGACTACCGTGGCTACGGCCATTCCACAGGCGTCCCCGGCGAGGAGGGCCTCATCCAGGACGCGGAGACACTTGTCAATTGGGCCATGAATGTGGCTGGCATTCCGTCTCATAGAATCGTCCTGTTTGGTCACAGTCTCGGGACGGCGGTGGCAAGTGGTGCAGCCGAGCGATTTGCCCGCCAAGGCGTTGATTTCGCCGGCCTCGTTCTTGTTGCTGGATTCAGCGACCTCGCCAATTTGCTGACGGGGTATCGCATTAGCGGCGTGTTCCCCGTCGTGGGACCGCTCGCGGCCTGGCCCTCTGCCGTCAAGTATCTGCAGACGTACGTTGTGGACAAGTGGCATTCCGCGGACCGACTTGCCAGCATCGTGCGCAACACCAAGAAGAGGCTGCGCCTCGAGCTGATCCATGCCTACAGCGACTGGGACATCCCGTGGCAGCATGAGGAGATTCTGTTCCAGGCAGCAGCCAATGCAACGACCAACGGCCTCAACCAAACCGAGTTTGACCAGTTCAAAGAGAAGCACATGAAGCTCAGCCCCGGAGGCGACGGCTTTTCAGTGACTGTAAAGTCTAATCCAGATACCATAATCAGGCAGCAGTTGGTTCTTCACGGAGGTAAGTGTTTGAGCCTTGGAGTGACTGTCCCGGGAGGCTGACATGGGCCTAGGCCATAACGAAATCGTAGCTTCTTCATCCGTGCTGAGGGCCGTAATGAGGTGTTTTGACGAGGAGTAATGGAATAGAAGAATATGTACTATATATTGTAGGAGGCATCGGCCTACAAAACCATGTAGCTGGACCCGCAATCATCCGCAGCTGTTCAGATGCCATTTGATGCTTTGGCTTGTGTGCAACCTCCCAGAGGAGAAGTACAGCATCTGCCTGTCCTCCGTACACACATACACAGCTGCAAAGCGTCAGCTTACGGATGCAGTCAAGCGGATAATATCATGATATCCCTGTCGCAACTCGCAAGCATATTGTAAACGTGTTATTTAGCGAGGGCGGCATCGTAGCGACCAAGCCTGGTGACAAAGAGAACAAAGGCTTGAGGGACATGGGCATGGGGGAGGAGCGGACTTGACAATGGCGCAAACCCCGCAACCGCCGACATCGATGTCAATTGTTGAACTGAGGCGTGCAAAACCCCCCACCATCCCACCATCTAACCCCAGGCCACCAAAAAAGAGCTCCGGCTCGTCTCAACGTTTCAGCTTCAGCACCATCACCAGTGGCACACGTGCAGAGGCGCACCGCTCCCACCATGCCGCCCGAAGAGTCCAAGATGGCCGAGCCCATTGTCGACAAGGGCAAGCAAGTCGACCAGGGCGAATCCGAGTCCGAAGATGACGAGCCTGCCACCACGGCCGCCGACACGCCGACAGGGACGTCAACCGGTAGCAAGAAGAAGAAGTCGAAGCGCAAGAAGGCCAAGCAGCTCCTGACGGGCAAATCCGACGAGCAGAAGCAGGCCGACGAGGTGACAAAGGCCATAGGGGGCTTGACGCCTCAGCAAATGAAGGAGCTGGTGTCCCTCAACCCGGGGCTCATGCAAGAGCTTGCGGCTGCGTCTGGAAGCTCGAACCCGTCCCCCGACCAGGTCGCCGATATGCTCAAGAACATGAACCTCGCCGACATCATGACTGGTCTGGCGGCCAGCGGCAAGAATGCCAAGGACATGGGTGCGTACAAGTTCTGGCAGACGCAGCCCGTGCCCAAGTTTGGCGAGGAGGGAGCCAAGGTGGAGGACGGCCCATTGAAGATGCAAAAGGTCGAGGATATCGACAAAGAGCCACAACCTCTGGTGGCCGGGTTCGAGTGGGTGACGGTGGACTTGATGGATGACGGAGAAATAAAGGAGGTGTATGAGCTGTTGAACGGACACTACGTCGAGGACGACGAGGCCATGTTCCGCTTCAACTATATCCCCGAAGTGCTCAGATGGTACGTTTTTCCCAGGTGGCCCCCCAAAAGAAAATAAAAACGGTAAAAAGTCAAGAGATTTCTACGGATTTGTCTAACAAGGGACTCAGGGCCATGATGGCGCCAGGCTGGCAGCGCAAATACCACATTGGTGTGCGAGCATCGCAGTCCCGCAAGCTAGTAGCCTTCATCTCCGCCATCCCCGTGCAAATTCGCGTGCGCGACAAGACCTTTACGTCGTCCGAGGTCAACTTCCTCTGCGTGCACAAGAAGCTCCGCGGCAAGCGCCTCGCGCCGGTGCTCATCAAGGAGGTCACCCGCATCAGCAACCTCGACGGCGTCTGGCAGGGCCTGTACACCGCGGGCGTCGTGCTGCCCCGGCCCGTGAGCACATCCCGGTACTACCACCGCGCGCTGAACTGGAAAAAGCTGCACGCGTGCGGGTTCAGCCCCCTTCCCGCGGGCAGCAAGCCGGAATACCAGGTGCGCAAGTACGCGCTGCCGGAAACCACGGCCACAAAGGGCCTGCGCGAAATGCAAGACAAGGACGTGGATGCCGTCGTAGGCCTGCTCAAGAGATACCTGGGGCGGTACGACATGGCGCCAGAGTTTGCCGCGGAAGAAGCCCGCCACTGGTTCCTGCCCAAGAAGGACTCGAAGCAGGTGATTTGGTCCTATGTGGTCGAGGTACGTGACAGTTTCCCCCCAATGCCGTGCTAAGCACCTACAGCGGCTCAAGTCTAACCATTCACAACCTAGGACAATGGCAAAATCACCGACTTCTTCTCCTTCTTCTGCGTCGAATCCTCCATCATCAAGAACAACGACGTCCTCCGCGTCGCCTACCTCTTCTACTACGCCAGCGAGGCCGGCCTCAGCGAGCCGTTTGACAAGCCGGCTCTCAAGACTCGTCTCAACGCGCTCATCAACGATGCCCTAATCCTCGCCAAGAGGGCCAAGCTGGATGTGTTCAACGCGCTGTCGCTCATGGACAACGCGCTGTTCCTGGAGCAGCAAAAGTTTGGCGCCGGCGACGGGCAGCTCCATTACTACCTGTTCAACTATCGGGCCAGCCCGATTTCCGGTGGGGTCAATGCCAAGAATCAGCTGGACGAGGATCATTTGAGTGGTATTGGGCTGGTGATGCCGTAAGAGTGGGAGTGCCAGTAGCAGTAGATGATGTGTGACGGTAGCCAAAGAAAGCATTGCCATTCACGAGCATAGGGGCCCGGAACCGTGTTTCGTAGTTGTGAAGCGGTCCATGGGTGAAGTTGGGATGCCTCGTGCGTCATGATAGTCTGGCAAAATACAAAATTGCATGCCGTTCTAGATAACGGCAGCTGATGATTCAAGCCATGCTGTTTTTTTGCAAGCCTCCGCTTCCACTGTGGCGCCAAGTCGGAAGCGTACTTTGGCAGTTAAATATGCGCTTTATCCGCAGTTGGTGCGCACAAAATGGGATTGGATTGGGCGCTGGAACATCTGAAGTTGAATCGTGGGTTAGGTGTAATGAGACATGGAGACATTTTCACATTACCAGCTTCAAGACAGTACTCCGTACAGGGTAAGCGCCGGGTGCCTGAACGGCCCCAAGACGGATGAGGCGTCTGGGGTTCACACCAACAACCAACATGTCACCAAAAACTCCGTCGGGGCAAAAACAACAATCCGCTCCGGTCGCGTGCGCACCAAGACGAGATGAGCCCGAACTTGCCATCGCAGGCAAAACAGCCTCACATCATCCAAGAGAGCCCCTTGACAACGTAGAAAGGAGTCTCAAGCCAACAAAGTCGTCTTGATTTCCCCCAAACCCCGCCGCCTCGCCGCCAAAAAAAGAGAGCGCATCTCTCAACTCCAAACCTCGGCATCGTCACTGCACCACCAAGACGCAGGATTTCCCCAAGAAAGAATGCCGGAACCGTACGTCCTATATCCCTCTGCCTGCTTCAATAAAATAAACCAGAGCTGACAAAACCCTCGACGCCTGACAGAACATACGACTTCCCCTCGGTGGAGGAGACCACCAACCACCCAGCATACAAAGGCACCGTCTGGAAGCTCAAGCCTCACTCATCCGGCCACCTGCCCGTGGCCAAGGGGCGCGGCGGCCCCCTAAACATCTACTGGGAAGTGCACGGCACCGGCCCAACCAAGCTCATTGCAAGTCTTGCCCCCCCCCCGCGCCGTCCCAAGACGCCATCTAACCGGACAACAAGCTCATCATGGGCCTCGCCGGCACGCTCACGTCGTGGCAGATCCAGACGCACCACTTCGGCCACGTCCACGGCGCCCAGAACTCGGTGCTCGTCCTCGACAACCGCGGCGTCGGGCGGTCCGACAAGCCGCTGGGGCGGTACACGACGAGCGGCATGGCAGCCGACGTGCTCGAGGTCGCCGACCACGTCGGGTGGACGCAGCCGCGGCAGCTCAACGTCGTGGGCATCTCGCTGGGCGGCATGGTCGCGCAGGAGCTGGCGTGCCTGGCGCCCTCGCGCGTGCGCTCCCTCTCGCTCCTGAGCACCAGCGCCCGCGTCGACAGCGGCAAGACGCTACCCCGGGCGGCGCTCGACCGCCTCGCCCTCCTGCGGCCCAAGACGGACGCCCAGGCCATCCGCGACACCGCCCTCGCCGTCTTCCCGCCCGCCTTCCTGCTCGCCCCGGACGAGGTGCCGCTGCCCTCGCCCGCCGCCGAGCCCATGTGCGCGCCGGCCGACACCCCCGACGGCGAGTACCCGCGCTTCGGGTCGAATTTTCAGCGCTTCCAGGCGCAGGAGCTGCACAAGCGCCGCGCCCCGGGCGGTTTTACGCTCGTCGGCTTCGTGGGCCAGCTGCTCGCCGCCGCGGGGCACAGCAAGTCGCCTGCCCAGCTGCGCGGCATGGCTGACGGCGTGGGCAGGGACCGCATCCTGGTGATGCACGGGACGGGGGATAAGATGCTCGTCGTCAGGAACGGCGAGCGCCTGATGCGCCTGGTTGAGCCGGGCGTGGCGATGCTGGTCGACGACTTGGGCCATGCGCCCATCTTCGAGAGGAGCGTGTGGTTCAACGGCCTCTTGGACGAGAGACTGCACGCTTGGTCCAAGCTGTGATGGCGGGTTCATGACATATGCGTGTTGTTTTTTTCCTATAGAAGCGGTTGGTGTAGATTTGGATATTGGCTTTTCTTTTCATGCGCTGGCGTACAACTATGATACATGTTCGACATTTGGTCAGGGGGCAAAGGGAAGGGAGGAGTAGACTTGCGCTTGGCACTTGCGGGAATCTTAGCCGACGTGATTCTTCCGTTAATCTATATATATATACACATATTAGAAACGAAACTCACTGGTCCCCGCAAACACCTACGCAGCATTGGTGTAACTGCTTCACTCGCGAGCCCGTGCAAGCCATCTACAGTCACAAAAGCACAAGAATCAGTCCGCATAGCATATTTGAGTCTATCTTTTTTGATAACATGTCTTGCATACGCTCCCTCCTCCCGCCCAGTAGCTCTAAAGCGTTATTGACACCATCACATCCACTGCATGACTTCACTCCCCAGACTGTTCCCCGCGCAGATTCACCAGTATTTACCTCTCTCCAGCCAGTCGTCGGGCCTGGACCTCCCCAAGAGCCTTGGTGCCGCTCAAAAACGCAACAACCGCCACGACACCCATCACCGGCAGTGTCTGGAACAAGTTCCACGCGCTATAGTACAAAAAGAAGACCCCCTCCATGGCGATGATGGATCCGAAGAAGAGGGCGTGCGAGAGCGGCGCATTGCCAATGGCCTTGGAGGCGTGGCCAAAGTTGCCGCCAAGGCCAATCCACTGCGACAGTTAGCACGTAACGACCCAGGGCCAAGAAGAAAAAGAGAGACACACCCCAATGAACAGAGCGGGCACCGTGGCCAGGACGGCAAGCGAAAACACGAGCGACACAATCCTGGGCGGGTTCTTGGGGTCCGCGCGGAAGATGTGATGGATCTCGGCGAGCTTGCCGTACCGCAGGGGAGCGTCGGGGCTGGGCGTAGGATGGCCGGGGTCCAACTTGACGGCGATGTCGAAGGCGGGCGTCACGGAGCCCTTTGTCGACCCGGTCGAGCCGAGGACGAGGCTGGCTCCGAGGGGGCGGCCGCGGTGAGGAGCTGCGCGGGGAGGTCCTTGTGGCTCTGTGGGAAAAGTCAGCATCCTGCGAAACATCTTGCATCGGCACGACTCTGCAGCCCCCGACGTACGATTTGAACCACGCCCTTGCCCGACTCCTTGACGGTCAGGGCAAACGGCGCCTCCAGCCCGGAAGCTTCCCTGAGAACCAGGAACGCCTGGTGCGGTCTCTTGGCCTTGGATCCCTCCTTGGTAGTCAGTGCTACTTTGAGGGTGTCTTGGTGTCCGAAGCTGACTGTCCTCCTGACCCGGTCGGTGTCAGAGAATCTGCAAGAGAGAAACAGTCGTCAGTCGTGCGCAATGGAACAGGGCGTCTGTCGCTGCCGCCCGCAGCGGAGGCCGTGTAAAGGGAAAAGCTTACGTCTCAACCGTCTTGTCAGACGTCTTGGAACCTACGGAAACAGAGGCATCTGAGAAGGTCCAGTAAGTGGCGTGAGCTGCGCCGGCAAGGGCCAGTGCCGTCGAGGCTATAGAGAAGCGCATTGTGTTGGGTGCCGGGTGGTTGGTTTGTCAATGGCAAGCTTCAAAAGGAACAGCTGGTATGGAGTCGCGGGATGAGGTATACGTGGTTGGAGGTGGGGCCGTGCGAAGACAGTGCGAATTGGCCCAAGACCACGTTGGCTTCGCGCAGACGACGCAGCATAGAGTCCAAGGTACGGAGTAGAGCTTGAAACTACCACCCACGACTAGACTTTGCATACAAATCCCATGACGACAATCCTAGTCAGCGAGGAGATGGAACCATTGGCTGTCAGCAATGCATGTGCCGAATGCGATCCCGCGTATCTACACGTCTGGGTGCTTTACACGCTTAGCATTTGCTCAACATAGAAAAGTGATGCATGACCCTGATGCCAATGAAATATTGTCCTAGGGGCAGGCAAAGCGGAGAGAACACATTGGCCGGCATTTCTTCCCTTCCAAAAGCCATCTCCGGCATCATCAAGAGTCACCATAAAACAGAAATGCAATTCTGTCAGCACAGATCCAGTATTATGCACTAAACCCGCCATCTAGATCTACGTGATACAGTGAAACGCTCAAAGACAGGCGCATCATTGAAAGCCCACAAACCCCCCAACGCCAAAAAAAACCCCAAGCCCAACTCCTCACAACTCAGTCCTCTTGCTATGCACACTCTGCGTAGCACTCCTCTTGTCGGCGCTCGTCGCAGCCGTCGTGTCCAACAGCCCACCCAGCTCCATAAACTCCACCACAAAGGCCGTGACTATCCTCGCCCAGTCCCGCGTCGTCGGCAGGTCCAAGTGGTCGCCGTCGTCGTCAATCGTGTGCCACACGGCCGGGAATGAGCCCGGGATGACGTGCAGCACGTCCACGCCGCGCTGCATAAAGGGGACGTGGTCGTCCTCGATGTAGCTGCTGTAGAACTCGTGCGGCTGCTTATCCGCGTTGTAGAGGAAGGGCTTGGCGGGCCTGGACTCGAGCAGGCCAAGGGCGCGCATGCGGCCCTCGAGCGCCGCCATGCTCTGGTACGTCCAGTGCGTGGGCAGAAAGTACGAGGGGATCCTGGGGTCCGGCGAGCCGAGGAGGTCGAGCAGGACAAAGAGGGATATGCTCTCGAGCGGGGTGCGAAAGGTCGACAGCGGCGGGTGGAACGTCTCGTCCCATTCCTGGGCCAGCGATCTGCAGGGTAAGAAGCAGTCAGTATTGGAGAAATGTTTGATACCACCGATTCATCAGGTCCACGCACCTCGCTCCGTACAGCGAGTCCGTAGCGGACCACTGCTTGAAGGCCTCCTCCCCGTCTAGGAAGAGTATCTGGACGCCCTGCCGCTCCTCCAGCCCGCCGCTGCTGCCGTCGTCGTGCTCCCACTTCTTGGTCAGTGCAGCGTCGATGCTCCTCGCCACGTGCATCAGCATGGCACACGGCGCGGCGGAATCAATGGCGCCCACGAAGCCCTCGGGCTTGATGAGCGTGTCGAAGTGCGCCACGAGGGTCAACCGCGATACTTCGCCGGGATGCGAGCCGGGAGGATCTCGGCTGAATATCAAATTGGAAAACGGCACCTCTTTTGTGCCGCTGAGCGGTGTCTTGGATGTCGAGTTCTGCCATGCGAGCTCCCACGATGGCAGCGAGGACTTGAAGAAGTCGACGAAATGCTTCTGGGTCTTGTAGTTGCCCTCTGTGCCGGGCACGCGGGGGATCAATATGGGCGCCAGGAGCTTGCCCTTGTGTATGTCGAAGTCGTCCCCGGGGGAGGGGATGCTGCGCAAGTCGTCGTCAGTGAGGGCCGCGAGGGCCGCGGCAGGGGATGCGCCGAGCACCGCAAGAAGGATGCCGACGAGCATGGTAATTAATGGCGGCATGAGGGTACCATTTCGGAGATTGTCGGGCCGTGTTGGGAACGGGTGGTGGTAGATGCAAGTCCGTGAAGTCGTAATGGCAAGTCGGCTGCGGTCGTTGTTTCGAGGTGTTGTTCAGTCTTGACACTTGTCACGCCAAAAGATGAACCTCTACTTACATACACCCAATCTCCACTTTTACCCTGGCAGCCCGTCTTGCGATTCAAATCCATAAAAAGGGCACTTGACTAAAGAGGGAAAATAGCCAAAACTGCATCAAGCATAGTAGTATATAAATCGGAAGGAGGCGTTTTGCCCAAGTAATGTATTTGATCCTCGGTTTAATCTTCTTCTCCTCCTCAGCAGTGCTCGTCTAGCGCCGAGGCACACAGCACCCTGCGGCCTCACAACCCCAGGATTCTCCTTCAGCCATGGCCGAATAAAACCTCCCCTATACTCAATATACATCCATTGAAATATCACCATCCTCGCAACTTGGCAATCGACACACAAAGCGCAAATGTCAATTACACAGCCATGTTTGAGCCAACCATCATGTCATGCCAGGGAGAACAAAGCCCACAATCATCAATTGATCATCTAGAATACAAACAAAGGAAAACATTAAGCCTTGCAATACCACAACGTACACCTACTCAAGTATGCATATTCGCTCCATCGGCTTTTTTTTTTCAAAAATAACCCCAACAACAAAACGCTGTCTCCAGATAAAACTTGAACCCGACGTTAACACTACGGCAATAAACAAACAAACGTCGATCAATATGTAATGATTCCCTGGTATAAAAACAAGTTCCTGTGCTCCGAAGCCCGGCCGTCTCCCAATGTAGTGTATGTAACCATGCTGATGAGTTTACTTTCTCTTCCCCCCACGTCTGCCCCTCTTCTTGTTCTGAAGGTTCTAATCCATCTCGACGTCTCCGTTGGGCGGCGCGACCCCGTCGTCCATCCATTTGCGGAAGTTCTTGTTTTGTTCCTGAACCTCCTCGGGCCCATGTCCTTTGTCCACGATGGGTTATGCACCATTTTCTCCAGGAGCTTGCTTTCGCGATGCATGCTGAGGGCCTTGGTGAACTTTTCCCGCCGCTCGCGCTCCTCCTGTGTCCGGGGCGACCGGTCGTAGATGAAGTACTCCGAGGTCCCCGGGCCCCAGACCATCTTGGAGCTCTTAAGGCAGATGCTGGTCGTCAAATTCTCGCTGTATGAGAGTGGCTTAGGTACTTCATCTGAATCTGAGTCGGCATCGCCAGAGGGCAGGTTTCGCGTAAGAACAACTTTTTGCAGCCTGGATCGGGGGATGCCCTCTGTGGGCTCAACTCGGATAAACGACGAGATGTAGTACTGCCAGCGCTCTCGGACCTGCATCTCGTCCATGTAGAACGTGGTCTCGTCGCGCTGCAGCCACCGCACCGTGGCTTCGGCTTTCTGTGGGAACTGAAATCTGCGTGTTAGCAAATGAAAATCCCCGCATGGAACTTGGACTTGGCAACAGACCGCCAACTTACCCAGCAAATAACAAAAATGTCGCCGTCCTTAACACACTTCTCTGCAAACTTGCGTGCCGAGATTTCCGTTTGGTAACTCGTCTCCTCCTTCTCCCGGCTAGTCAGATACTGATGGATAAGATCCGGCGTCTTCTCCTTGGCATCGGTGCTGCTGCAAGTCAGGGCCAGTCGGCACAGTGTCTTCAGGAGATCCTGAATAGTGTACAATTTCCATCCATTCTGAAGGTAGTAGTGGCGCAAGACGTCTTGGTAACGGTTCTCGTCAACGTCACCAGTAATGTACTCCTCAATCAACTCCACAGTCTTGGGCCAGTACGTCTCAGGATCATCCGTTGGCTCAAAGAAGGTCATGTGATTCTCCGTGAAGCCAATATCTCTGGCTGGCTTGGGTCTGTTGAGGCGCTCGACTGCTTGGGCAACAAGCTCTTGGCTCTGCTGAATATCCAACAAGCGGTTGTAAAGGGTCTGGAAAATGTTGAAGAAGACAAAAATGGTCTGGTTACAGAAGAAGTTGTACCAGGGACGGGTAAAGAAGCCGTCCGCCTTCAACTCGCCGCCCTCGTCAAGCAGAGCATTATCTCCGCCTACAACAACAGGCTTAGGAACGGTTGGCATCCAGCGCTCGTTCGAGACCTCTGGCACCGCAGCTTCCTCTGGTGCATCAGCCATCTCCTCTTCATTAGCCGAGGTGACGTCGGGGGTGGTCTCCTTGCTACCAGAAGCGGCACTGTCTTCCTTTTGACTCCTGGGCTTGCTACCGTTGCGCCCGGGGTCCAAAACTCCCCTAAGCAGGTCCCCCTTTCTGCCGTTCCGGCGGCTTCGCCCGTTGGTCAGTTCAGCAGGCGTAGAATCCTCGACATCGTCTTCGCCGGAATCAGGCTGCATCTTGGGAAGCTTGTCCTGATACATCTCCTCAGGAAGATCAAAAAAGGCTGGAACGAATGTCTCAAAAAAGTCCAAAATTCTCTCCTTTTCTTGTGTGCTGTGCTGTCCATTGTGCATGCTATATAGCATCATCAAGCGAAGAAGTTCAAGAATAACTTGCTTGTTGCTAAAGTCCCAAACCAGCTGGTGACGCGGGGCTTTGCCCCTGAGGGCACGCTCACGGCGTTGCTCCTCATGCTTGGTCTTGATAACATCCACAAGGTGCTTCGCAGTCAAGTTTCTCTTGTCAGTGGACTTGACCAAAATGCCCATGTGGTCCAGACTCTTGAGGTGCATGTTCTCCGTCTGCGCATGCCAAACCTTCTCCCACTCCCGCTGCGAGAAGCGCCACTCTTCATCCTTTTGTCTCATACGGGCCAGCAAGACGGGTACCACGTCAAAGGGATGGCTGTACATGTCATTGACAACGTCAATGCCCCTCTCACCGTAAATCTTCTTGGTAATCCGCTTGAATATTGAAGTGCTCTGGCCAGCAAGGGCAGCAGGCATTTGGAAGGCTTCTCTCTCGGCAGGCGACATGGCGAGCATTTGCTGCGCAATGGGCTCCAGAAGTTGAATGCACTTGAGATTAGCCTCGATGTTAAAGTCGTAATCATGGCGCTCTTCTTCGATCCTATGAAGGCCCTCCTCAAACTGATTCTTTCGGTGAGCAACGAAGCCAGAATCTTCACTAGCCCAGGTCGGGTGTGAAGCCCACTGGTCATTGAGAACAGAGTTGCACAATTCATCACGACCGCTGCAGGGCTTCAAGCGCTCCCTCTTAGGAAGGAGTCTGTAGCTGGGCCCGTAGCCACGGCAATTGCTCAGTGATAGTTTCTCCGTGGGAGCCGCAGGCCGATTCTCGATTACGACATCTTGAGAATTCACGCCAACAAATGTTTTCCAAAATGTCATGAGGTCAGGATTGGCTCCAATGAACAGGGCACCCTTGTGGAAGAGCGTATTTCGGTCAATGATGCCCTGGCTGAAAAGGTTGCACAGCTTCAAGAACTCGTTCATCGACGATCGGTTGCTAAGGAACTTCTTGACTCGCTCAAAGAAGGCAATTTCTTCCTGGTTGGAGGTGGCAGACGGGCGAGGAGGATACGGTTCGGGCATGACTGGAGTAAGCGTAGGCTCGATAGTAGAAGCGTCTCCAGTAGCCCTGGCATGGCTGAGTTTTGCCCGCTTGCCGGTTCCATTTACAACAGGTTGTTGAAGTCTGTTTGTCGCATTCGTCTCGGGAGGGGCGGTTTCAGCAGCAGCGGCAGCTTGCTTCTCGGCACGGGGCCTCTTCTTGTTGTCCTTGCTGGCGCTAGGGGGCGGAGCAAAACTTCCCAGGGGAGGCATCTTTTGTCCCCCAGGCTGGGGAGTTTGGCTAGAGCCTGTAGGAGCGCTTTCATCTGCACGTCCGGGAGTCGCCTTTGCTTGCCCTGCAGACTCGGGCAGGAATTGTTTGAAGTCCTCGAGCAGGTCCGGCGCTGCATTAAAGAGAGTGGTAACTTGGGCATAGACATCCTGGATGGGTTTTTGTTCCCGCTGGTACGTCTGCAGTATTTCAAGAAACTGCTTATAAATCTCTGGCTTGTCTTGAAAGCGGTTCTTAATCTTATTGACGTAGCTGATGGCGTGGTTAAACTCAACCGGACCACGGCGCTCCATGTTGGCTTGATTGCCAGGACCAGTGCCTGCTCCTCCAGGGCCGGATGCTGGACCCGGAGTCTGTCTAGCGCCTGGGGCGGTGCCAGCGCCGGATTGTCCCTGGGCGGACGCATTTCTTTGCGCAGATCCCGGGGCGTCAAAGGCGCCACTTTGGGCAGCGGCCTGAACAAAGAGGCTGGCGCCATTTTGCAGCGGTGTGCTAAAGTTGGCCTCTGGACTCTCGATGCTATGCTGCGAACGCTGCTGCTGCTGCCACTGGGTGCCGCGCTCTGGGAACAGAGGCTGGCTAGCACCAGGACCGCCATGTTCTCCTTGGCCTCGCCCAGCAATGGACTGTACCGTGGTGCCCATTGGGGTCGTAACTCTGATCGTATTGGGGTCGTTTCCAGCGCCGCATTCAATTCTGTATCCTGGAGGCAAAAATGTGTTAAATCCTTGGATGAGGTTTGGGTGCCCGGCAAAGAGTTCGGAGACGCGGTTAATAACGCCCGGTGTGTCAATGCTGATACCACAGGTCAGAAACGTTCCAAATTTGAGTCGCAGAATGCAAGCACATACGCTTGACTCTTGAAATCCTTCATAATGTCCAAGAATCTGTTATAAACATCGGGTTGATCATGGAACTGGACCTTGACTTGGTCCAAATAGGTCAACGCATCCTGGGATTGTACAAAGTTAGCGCTTGATTTGCACAGTCGTCGCAACACAAAGGAAAGTCATGTACGAGAAAACTGCGGTAAAGTGCCCATCGCTCCATGTTTTCACCACAGATATCAATCACTCGTTGTCCACCTTCTTGAAACGCTGTCACGAGCTCATCAGTGGCAGTAAAGCCTGGAGGAGATATGCCCCACGCATTCATTTCTGAGCTACGCAGATCTTGAGGCACTTGCCGCTGGGCAAGCGAAGATGACTGTAGCTCCGCATCACTTGATACACCAGATAATAACATGATGTTTGGAAGATGCCAAGACAACGTTCCTTCTGATACCACAAGCAGCCATGAAGACGAAGAAACAAGTTGTAGAGGTGCAAAGAGGGGGAGGAAGACTGATAATCAAATGCAGTCACGGAAAGTGACTGGCATCTGATGATTCAGCGAAGGGCACGGCAAACTTGTTCTTCTGATGGCCGCTGGTTACAGCCTTGCACGCCCCAGCCGCCCGCCAATCATCAATCCCCCAAAACAAAAGATGTATTAGCAAAAGCAATACTCACATTCAGAATAGGCTGCTGGCCTTGTGTGATTCCTCCAGGAATCTGATGGCCACCAGGCGTCACCCCGACGATTGCAGCCGCCCCCTTCGCCGCGGCTCCGCGAACGTCCTGCTGCCCAGGCTGCTGCTGTTGTCCCTGCGGCTGCCCCTGGTGAGGACCGCCGAATCCAAGACCAGCCGAGCCCGACGCCGGCTGCGCAGCATTCGGGGGAGCTTGCGAGTGCCCAACCGGCGCATACATCTGGTGCTGCTGCGACCCAGCGCCGCTCTGCTGCAGCGGTCCGCCAAAGTTGACGGGACCAGACGGCGCGCCCAAAGAAGCACCAGGAGGTGGAGGGTTACCGCTATGGTTGGCAAGCAAGCCGCCAGGGCTGTGTATAGCCCCCGGGATTCGTGATGCCACAGGCTGGTGAATGGGGATGGAACCGGCGCTGCTCTGATGGGGAGCTCCTCCGGGGCCGGCGGGACCCTGCTGGTAGCGATCGGCTTGTTCTCTCTCTCGTTCTTGGTCACGGCGCATGTCTTCGTGCTGCTGCATGGCGCGGTGTCGATCGTCCATTTCGCGGTCGCGGTCGCGGTCGTACGGCGCACCACCACTGCGCCCGTGGAGGTTCTGGTTGTTCATGCTCTTGTCAACTGCGACCGGTGCGGCGTTAGCACAGACTGCCTTGAGGATAGTAACAGGCACAATTGTGCCCAGGCCAGCCCTGTTCTCAATAGCCAGAGAAGCCAATGTTGCCGAGGACTGTGGCACGGATTCCGAAGCTCGAGGCCCCGGTCGCGGTCGGCGTCAAGAGGAAAAAAGCATCGTGGGTACTTACAGCTCGTGGGCAGACCTGGGGCAGTGAAACATCTACATGGATGCAGATATTTCCAGGTTTATAGCGTCTCAGAGTCTGGGGATAAAAGAAAATAGATACAAAAAGTCGACAGAAGAGAGGCGTCAAAGGGGGTGGGTGACGGTGTGGTTGAGAGCAGAAACCCAAACCACAAGAAAACGCCAGTGCAAACTTGGGAAGCTCTCCTGGCAAAAGAGCAGCAGAGGGTGACGAGATCTGATGGGGCCTCGCACAACGCACCGCGGGTCAGTCCGCGTCACGTGGTGATAAGCCGCTTTGGTTGGGACTTATCGGGCAATCGGGGTCGCCGAGGCTGGCCATTCAGGTGCCTGGGCTTGTCAGCGCCATCCACTGATGCCCCCCAGCGTAAGCAATACGGCTCAGCCTCGCCTCGTTGAACGAGCGACTTGGGAGACGGAGAGAGAGGGGGTAACTAGACATCACACCCAATGAAATGAAGGAATTCAATCCTATATCATATATGAATGGAATTCAATAACCATGTTTCTAGGACTATCTCTCTTTAGTCTATCTCACTGGTCACACCCCAACTCCAAACGTGAATACTAAAGCTCCCAAACCATGCCCAAGGGTTACACACAATCCTTGCTATATCATACATTCTTCGTGAGCAGACAAGTGAAGAAGCATTGTTTTTAATAATATACTAGAAGTTCTTGAAAACGATCCCTGCCGCCTCCCGATCTGTGCTCAAAACAATTTTAACATGCCTACACGTCGTCACCCCATCTTGTCCGAGGTGCTTGAAGGTGGACTCAACAAAGATGACTCCACAACCTCGTGGATCGGGCCTCCATTTTGACAATCATTTGGCATCAAAGGACTCTGGGCGTTTGCAGCCTCGTCTTGTTCTCTCTAGGACGTCGGCGGCGGCGGCTGTGGCTTTCGGATGATCTTGATCTTTGGCCTCGCGCTGACTGGTGTCGCAGAAGCAGGGGGGCTACTAGCTTTGCCAGCCGACGGTGTTGCAACCTTGGTGTCAATAGACACCTTTGGCGTTGACTGTGGGACAGGAGAAGCAGTTCCCGGCAGTGGTTTCCGCGTAGCTTCGCCTGAAGGTAGCGGTTTTCTAGGCTTGGCAGTAATGCTGTCCTTGGAACTTCCCAGTACGGCTTCCTTGGGGGGTCCAGTAGGAAGGGCTGTTCTTGCAACTGGCGCTAGGCCCAATGGCAATCCAAGTATTACAGCCAATCGCTTAGGGTTGCCCGTCTTCAGCGTCACCATACGCCTCTTCTTGGATGCCTTGTCACCGTTGGTGAAAGATGACTCTGTCTTTGGACGTTTTGGTACAGGAGTGCCGCTATCATTCTCTGGCCGAGGTCGTTTGGGTGCGGCTGACGCAGGCGTCGCGCCATTTCCTAGATTGGTAGCCTTCGTCGCCGTACCGTTAGTGTTTGATGCCAATGATGCGACAATCGTATTGGTTTCGCTCTTGCCTGGAGCAGGAGTAGGTCGCTGTGGTGTAGACACCTTGGTGGTGCTGATTTTGATGGACGACGTTCTAGGAACAGGGGCCGGTCGAGGAACTTCAGGAACGTCAGGGAAAGTGATGGGATGCTTGGGCTGTGTTTTATAGTGTGACTTGAAGTTCACAATAAGTCGATCAGCCAGCCTCTGAGCATGTCTCTCCACCTTCCATGCTTTAGGTAGATTGAGCGTCAACACCCAGCCCTGGGTTTCCTCAAACATCATAGCCGCCAGGTCCAACAAGCTCTCTACTTCGTTCCGTCCTAGGCTAGGATGGTCCAGAGCCTTGCGCATTGCATTGCTGTAAAATCTTTCGTCCTTGACGTACATCTCATCCATTTCCTTTCGCAAAGCCTTCAGAGCAGCATCAAGATTTTCTTTACGGGCAATCCTTTCCTTCCTCGCTTCAATCTCCTGGGCACTATCCTGCACCAAGAGAAGCGTCTCTTCGATATCGTCTGTGGTCGGTTCGTTCTTAACGATCTTGGTATGTTCTCCAAAGGCGATTGCGGCAAGACCGCTGGCCATCGCTTGAATGAGCTTGTTGCGAACGAATGGGGATTTGTCCGTCATGAGTGCAAAGAGAAAGAAAGTAAAGAAGGTTGCTTCCATCATGGCCCCCAAGTCTATGAGAGCCTCAAAGGCCTTGATACGGATCAAATCCCGGCTCCCGTCTAACAGATATTGGGCGAAATCAGGAAAGCTCTTCGGGATGACCTCTGCCTTCATAAGTCGTTGTTTTGCGTCTAGGCCAGCAATGGTCCACACATTCTGGTATGAGTTGGTCCATTCGTCGCGTCGCAGGACTCGTTCGATCTGTTCCATGGCTTTCTCAAGAAACAAACGCTCCTCTTCATCCGGTGCTTTACTCTGACGAGAAAGCCAGTCGTCCTTCTTGGATGGAATAAGAGATGTGGCAAGAGCTTCGACCAGGGTGGCGATGTAGAAGTGATCAGAGTATGGGTTATCCTCGTTATTGTTGAACAAGAGCTGGTTCAAGATAAACTGACGCGCTTCCAGCGGACAGCGGTAGGTGTGGTCCCGAACTTCGGAGATGGCTTTAATGATAGCACGCCTAACATTATACTGTTTTTTGTCTGTAAAATCGTTTGGAATTGGCTGGTTGGTCTGTTCGTAGCAGAACATTTCGCGGAATGCCCTCATGAGCTGTCTCAAACCTAGCAGCGGGATTCCCTTGATATTCGATTGCCGCGGTAATGCTTCGGCAGCCATTGTCCGGATACCATGAAAGTACCGTCGGTCAATCAAGGTTCGGACAAGGAAACCGGAGGCAATGGGGTGGAGTGGTCCATGGGTGAGATAGAGCATGGCGTCTTGCTGTGCTACCACGTCTCTATCCTGTTGTAGTTGGGAAACGTACATGTACGGCTCGAGAGTGCGCTTCATATCGCACGCCCATTCGAAGTCGGCATCGACACGGATCCATTCATAAGACTCTTGATCCATCTTTCGCTCCGTCTCTGGGTCCCATTCTATCAGTTCCCAATCCCTGTGATCATCCGGGGTCTGAAGTACGTCTCCAAGACAATAAAGTAACGCATCATCTGCATTCTCGGTGATCTCCATGCTCCCACCACCACTATGTTTTTCCTTCATGCGTCGTGTCCGCTTGAGTCGCTTATACTTGGTATTGTAGGGGATTTCAAACTTTGTTGATCGCGTGGCATCCTCTCGTATTTCGAGAATGTGCTCATAGGGAGTGCCATCAGCTTCGTGGATCCGCACAGTCATGGGTCCAGTAAACAATGGCTGTACCTCTCCCAACTTCAGGCCGGCTCGTCGTTCTTTAACAACCCGCAAAAAGTCGTCCTTTTCCAGACCCCCCGTTCTCTTGGCTGCTTGGTGTTGTATCTGATTAAGAGTCAACTCCACGCAAAGCCTCTTCTTGTTGAATTTTGCCTTGACTTCAAATCTAGGGCAGCCTGAGCCATATACCCACTGGTTCCAAAAGGCCTCCAGCCGATACCGTGAGCCCTTCTCGCAAACAGCTCTAAATTTCTCAGTATCCAGAATAGTGGAACGATCACTGCTTTCGATCTGTGCCTTGGTCAAGAATTTTTGAAGTATCCTCGTCAGACCATGGCCACCAGAGGCTTTAATCATTCTTTTGTCGAGAATAAAGAAGACCACAGGCACCTTCAAGGACATAAAATCCATTTCGAACTCTCCCAGGTGCAAGTTTGGACCAAGATCAAATAACGACGGCCGATCGATATCGACATTGACCAGCTTGTCCGACATTATCTTCATACGGAATCGATGTTCATTGTTTCCACAGAGCTTCTTCATGAATAAATCAGTCATGTAATGCGCAATGCCAAGAACAAGCCAGAGATCATTGCGGGTATTGGGTATCATATTAATGCCGATCCACTGGTAGGTCAAGGTAAAGACGATTTTCCTGGTTGTTTCGATTTCGGTGTCGATGATTTCCTCTGGGAACAGCAGGCGCGTGCTGATAAATGCCAGAGAGTGCAATGGCACAGTGTCCTCCACCATGTCTTCGAGAAAACAGATCTTGAAGTTGCCAAAGGGGTATTTAGCAAAGGTGTAGGTCAGGAAGTCTGCTGCCATTGTCAAAGCTGCCCCTGTACTGCGTACCCAATCGGCGCGGCCAGGCAAGCAGTAGGCATGGACCTTCAAGGCGCTCACGCCGAGCTTGACTTCATCCTCCTCTGTTCTAAATTCAGATGAGAGGTCTATATGCTCGAAGGGCCCGATAGCGAATCCCAATTTTTGTACTGATACCTTCTTTTCTGGCTCAAAGGTCATGATCTTCTTGTGGTCATTTTGAGGGTCAATCATCTCCTCCATGAGGAACCCCGAACAAACAACAGTCATTTCTCTAAGCTTGTCTTCTTCTGCCAGCATCGTCTTGCGGTCATCGTGATCATGGGACTTGTCAACTCCATTGACTGTGGTGTCCTTTTGGGTAGCCAACGCTTGCTCGAGCGCGTCTCCGAGAGTTCGGGGAAATCGTATTGAGATCCTCCAGTCACAACGGGCACCATGATCGTCAACACAAGGAAAGATGCATGATGCTGTTCCCGGTTGAATCGAATGTCGCGTATACATGTGTGTGTACCGATTGTCAAGGGCATCCTCTCCAACGAAATGCAGGCCATCGCGAGGATTCTTGTTGGTGAAGGGGACAGTAACTTTGAACTGCTTGTGTCCCTTGTTGGTGCCATCGACATTCAAAGCGGATTTCCTTATAATCAACTTGGGGCGCTCGCTGTCCTTCCCGCCACGAAGACTGACCTTCAATGACCCGTAGACTGGTGTGCATCCCTCGATCTCTCTATTCTCGGCGGGGACATCGGTCTTTCGGTTGTGGAAGACGTTTCGGGCTCTTCTCCGACGAAGGTCATGGTGTTCGGCTCTCCAGTTCCAGCCCTTGGAATGGGAGAGTCTCTGGTACGGATCCTGATATTCGGCAGGTACCTTTTGTTTTTGTCCCTCAATCGCTTCTCCGTGGGCTTCTCGCATTTCGGTAATGGTCACATTATTGGTGTCGATTTCGCAGTGAGCGGCATCGAGATGAATCTCCTCGACATTATCGGAAAAAATGACGATATAAATGTCAACAGTGCCGTCGATTCTTCGCTCGCGAAAATTCACGTCCAGCCTTGCCTCCTGCTTGATGACAAAAAACTCTTGAACGGGATCGTCCTTAATCGGTGGCAAGTTATCGTTTATGTGCAGCAGAGGGTGCTGCTCGGCACCATCGAGAAGCGACATGGTGGTTCAGCTTGAGGTTCTTTGACAGCTCCGAATGGCCCGTGTTTGGTTTCGATCCCAACTCCCTGCGCGAGATGGTCATGAAAGACCTCGCAGTAGCGAGCGCCCTTTTATGAATTTTACAGGCGCATTCGGATATCGGGGTCTCACGAGTCGTCGGTCGCATTCATAGCAATAGTAGGCGAAGGAAGGTTGCCGCACGACGAGGAGGTGGTTGGCAAGTGATTAATGGAAGAATGTCGGGAGATGCTCGTGATGAGTCACACGCTTGGCAGGAAAAAGAATAGCGGCACCAAGAGCGCAGGCACGACGCACCGTGAATATTTGTGCGTGAGGAGCGGGAGGCGTATGGTATCCTCGAGTCGCGGATGCTCGCGCTGCCTTCATCCCCAAAAGTTATCCAAGAGTTGGCAAGCTTGCCTACAACGCACGGACCACCTTGATGTGTGCCTGGTCCGCAAGTGCACCGAAGTGGGTCCAGCCTGTCACTTGTCATCCATATGCTTCACACCGTGAATTCAGACGCCAAAGATATAGTTCAGACACGATTCAAAAGTTGTTTCAATTGTCTCCGTACATGGATACAGTCCATCTGTTATCTTATGTACCTGTAAGTTCGTATGCTAGTGGTGCAGTCCAACTCATGTTACGCTCAAAATCAACGACAACTCGTCCTGTTGCCAATCCCATGCCACGCCTCATGCCCCGGCCCTGTGCTATAAACAAATGTTCCACAGTTGATAATGCACAAACTCGTGAAATATATACTACACTAGAAGGTTCTGACAGTAGTCTCTGAGCTGGAGACCCGGACCCTTGGACCCCAACGCCACGCAAACATGAAGAAAGTTTAAACAATGAAAAAAAGGTAAAGCGTGAGCAAACACACGGCCATGTCTCGGGGTGGCTTGGGGTATCAGGAACTAAAAAGGAGAAAGTTACCTCAGCGTGTAGCGGTATTAGGGCCTGCCACTACGCTTGTCTCTCCGTTTCTTGCGTGCCCTGGACTTGAGCAGTTCCTCGTCGCGATACTCTTCCGGTAAGACAAAGTCGGCTTCTTCCAGGTCTGGAATAGGATGGCCCCAGGCTAACACCTTGCGGCCGATGCGACGTGACCGGTTGAGGGCGTTGTCTCGCTCATATTTCTTGCCGAAAAAGGAAGTAAATTCTTTCTGCGCGTCCGCTGATTTGGGGGGTGTAGACCGTAGCGACGCTTTGAGCTTTCTAGCATTTGCTGCTGCCAACTGTGATCTTGCCAGGGCCTCTTGACGAAGCTGCTTGGCAGGTGACGCATCACTGGTATCGCTCTGTGATGTCACAACCTCTTCTTCAGTGTCTTCCAAGACTTGGTCTACGTCATGTTCCATTTTGGTGTCTCCTCGGTTGTCGTCACTCTCGTCGACGTCGTCTTCTGCGGCTGAATCCTCAATTTCCTCTGCCTTGAGGGGTTCTTCCTGCTCGACCTCCTCTTGTTGAGCCAGCGCAGCCTCTTGCTCAGCCTGCAAGACTTTCTCCTTCTCTAGCTTTCGCCGCTTCTCTTCCAAATTCCATGTTCGGAATTTTTCTAATATGCCTTGACAGCCCTTGACAAAGTGAGCACGCGCGGGCTCAAAGGACTTCTTCCTCGTCTCTGTTACACCACTAACTCCCATTACTCTCAGCCAATCGTGGCCCTGGAGACCCTCCAAAAGCCGAATTATTTGGTCCTTCTCATGCTGGGCACGACCCTTTTCGGAGTTACGTATGGACCGCTCTAGTCGCTCTGCTCTCTTATGCGAAGGCTCAAAGAGACTATCCGGCAATGGGTCGTCGAGGTTTTTATTAGTTTGCTGGGTCTCTAAGAACTTGAAATCGATTCGTTGCGAATCAAAAACGTCGGTGTATAAAGAATCGCCATATCCACGGACTGGGAATTCAAAGATGCCGCTTTGCTGCTGCACCCGCGCTCCTCCACGCTGGGCCTCAGTGATGACGCGTCGAGGATTCGAGTCAACCACCACAATTGGGGTTTCAAGGTTCAACAAGTCTGCACATCATGTGAGTACGATGCGCAAAACAAAAAGAAAAGGCAAAAAAAGGAGAATAGCTGTGCCGGAAGAACTCGGCACAGTGACGCATACATACGTTGCTCCTTGGGATCATTTCCAATCACTTCGTCGTAGTCTGGAAAGTAGGCAGACAAGTCACTCTTGAATCTAGTAGCCTCCTGGGAGCGTAGTTTGCGCCCCTGTTCGCGGGTAGACAAGGCTTGTGGCTGCAGCCGGTCAAGCTCCGCTCGGATGCCATTGATGACCTTGGCTTGGTGTTTTGTGAGGTTTGGCTCCTGCTCCACGGGACCGGGAGGTTTCGGCTTGAGGGCAGCAGTCACGAGGGGGGCCAACACCGCGTTGGAATTGGCCGCAGGAGGTATCAGGACCGGCGGCGCGACTCCCGCGGTCGTCGGGATGGGCTTTTGTATGGTTGTGTTTGCCACGGCTGGCGGTGGTGCAAGCGGTATCGGCGGAAACGGAGGCTGGACGACGGTCGAGGCCCGCACCCCTTGGACGGGCGGCGGTTGGTGTCTGGCGAGTATTTCCACGGCGATTCTCGTCTTTTTGGGCTTCAAGGCATCGATTTCACGGTCGGCAGGATCGAGGGCTCGCTTCTGACGACCGCCTCGACCTGCACCGTCGCTCGAGGCAAACAGGCTGGCGGCCGGGTTGGCCGGACGCGTGAGGGGGCTGGCGAGATGATGCGTGTGCGGGTGCGGGTGCGGATGATGATGGGGATGGGGATGGCCATGGGCATGGTGAAGGCCCTCAGCTCGCCGGTTGGAGCGGGTGACGGAGGCCATTGACGATGAGGACGAGGCCTGGCATTGTCTGTCGCCGTCTGCTGAGGTCAGTCTCGCAATCAAGACGAAGCGCCCTTGATTTCTCGATGGCGGTTTTCCGTCTCTGCTGCTTGCTGGTCTGTTTTTTTGTTTTTTTTTCCGCCCCTGCTGTCGACGTCTGGTCTAGTGCTGAATGCGAGACGCTTTCGGTGTGGTTGGTGGGCAATCAGCGATGTGGGCGCCCTGAAGCCCGCTGGCGCCCACTTCTAGCCTGTGCGATTCCAGCGGTCGTGCCTGCCGGCGTCCAGTGCGCCTCAGTGCCTCGTGTGCTGTCGCCCTTCAATGTTGAGCACTGTGAATCCACCCGCCCTGTAGTTCACGCGTTCTGTTGTTGACGTCAAGCCGAAGTGGGCTACCCTATACACTAGCTTGCGAATGAGCTGAATAGGAGGAACCTTGCATTTCAAAATGATCGCAAAGCAAAGACTAGAACTAGAACGTATTGCGATTAAAAAATCTGCAACTCGCCGGTCGATGCGACTGGTGTCAACCCTTCTCACTTTAAATGTGGTTATTTTAGCTCTCCCTCATCCACGAATCAAGATCTCGCACTTAAGCCACCCGCACTATCTTCAGCCGCCATCGCAAGTATTTCCAGTCACGCATTAACACAAATACAAGGCCATACAATGTATTCAAAACAATAGGGGGTATATAAACATCCAACCGTCAGCGCCGGCAGCTCACTTGGCATGCACCGGCAAACCCTTAATCTTTTCCATGATTCTATCACTCTTGCTCATTTCCCGCTTGACCTTTTCCGCCTCCTCCCTCTCCCTCTCCAACACCCGCCTCTCCTTTTCTGCACTCTCGCTCTTGTCCTTCTTTTCCTCCTCCTGCCGCTGCACCTCCTCGGGCGCAACCAACTTGTCTTTGCCGTGCATCAGCTTCCCCACGAGCTCCTTGCCCTTTTTCCTCGTCTTGAGGTACGTCTCCAGCCCGACGAGAATGGTGTACGACTTGGATATAGACACGTGGCTCATATCCACGCCCTCCTCCTTGAGATTCTTCACAAAGGCGCGGAAACTGCTCGCCGGCGGACGGTAGTGGCCGCTCAGTGGCGACAAGGATGACAGGCGGCCTTTTTTGATCTTGATGAGTCCGGCGGCAGAGATGCGACTACCCTGGAGGAAGGACGAGTGTTGGAAGGCGCCAGAGTCCTTAATGCCGACATAGAGTCTGAAGGAGGTGTCTGCCACGAAGATCCACGTGTTTTTCTTGACTGACTTGCGTAGGAGCTGGTTGAAAATGGTGGAGGCGGAAATGTGCGTGACCTTCTTGAGTCCCTTGGAGTCGTCGAAGCCGGGATCGGCGTACTTGGCGGCGCGGTCGGCTTCGCGCTTGGACTCGTCAGATGAGTCCGAGTCGTCGTCGTTGTCGTCGTTATCATTGTCTTGTGAGTGCAGGGTTTGCGAGGCCGTAGGCGCGAATGCCGGCGTGGGATCGTCAAGGGGCACGACGCCGTGGATGCTGTCCTTGAACTGTTCGGTGGTGTCGATTCGGGCACCGTTCTTCACCCAGCATAGACGTCCCTCTGCGTCCACTCGGACGAGGTAATACTGTCGTTCTTCGCGGGACAAGTACCGTACTTGCTCCCGCTCAAGTCTATCCCGCGGGCATGTGTCCAGCTCGATGAATCTGCCCTCGCCGTAATCCAACCAGTAAAAGAAGTTCTCCTTTGTGTCCGACTTCTTCCACTCCTCGTGGTACATGCGCAAGTTGCTACCGTACCTGTGCTTCGAGTCCACCATTTCCAAGAAGTACTGCAGGCCCAGCATACGAGCAGCCTGGCGTCGCTTAGCAGTCGCCTTGAGACGCCGTTCCTTGGCCGCGGCTTTCTCCTCGGGCGTCATGCCTTCCAAATCGCCCTCGTCCGAATCAGACTCCGAGTCGGAATCATCGTGTCCTGCGCGGCGGGCCACCAAGCTTACCTTTTTCCATTTCTGCCTCGCACTGGCAGGGCGATAATCAATTGGGTCCTCGAGCGCGAGAACATCGCCGTCGGCGGCAGAAGGCGAGGCAGCAGTAGCGTGGGGCTTTATGCCTTGGCGAAACTGAGCTTCTCGAACCGCCGTGACCCATCGTGTGCTCGCGTTCAGACTGTAGCCTTGCAGCTCCCGTCTGGCACGATAACCTCGAAACGTCTTTTGGATAACCTTGGCGGCCTCGTCACGGTCGTGTTTGTGATGACCGGTACTGGCGGCGTGGTGGATACCGTCCGAGGCACCAGACGCTGAGCGCCGGCGCCACTCGTCTCGAGCTCTGCGGCGGGCTTCAACCTCCTTCTCTTCCTGCACCTGAGCTATGTGCTCCAACTTGGCCTGGGACGGCAGCACCAGGGAATCCATGTATTCTTTGGTCTTGGGGACTGACGGACATGTGCTGACACTGGCGCTGGTACTGGCACCGAAGGAAATGGCACTGTCAGACATCGGCATGTTCCCCCGGGAAGAGGCCGTTTATCAATTCTAGTCTACCGTAGGCGCCTTCTCTCGCGGACTGGAGGGGCGTCAGGCGTCATCGAGCAGATGCTGCAGCAAGCTAGTGACGCCCGATGCCCAAGAGCCTTGAGGCGTTTTGATGGATAAAGTGGGGGGAGGACGCCCGAGCAGGCGATGGGAAACAATCCTTGGGCTGGGGATCCTGGAAGCGCCGCCGGCTTTCCAAGTCGAGCCCGAAATGCGCGATGCCGAGATCCCTGCAGAAAGGATGGCCGGGTTTGTTTGCGGTAACGGTCAAGAAGGAGGCGGGTCGGGCTTGTCGGTAACACGGCGTGCTTTGGCTGCAGAACTGAAATCGGCAGGTAGGTCAAGACGTTTATGAAATTCAACGTCGTCGAAATCGGGCCTAGCAATGCTGGTGTTTTAGATGGTTGGATGTGGCTGGCTGTTCGTAGGAGCTATCGTCTGTTGAAGAGGCGAGGTTGGCGGAGTGGAAATGCTAAGGTGGACAAAATAGAAGAACTACTGCAGGCAAGCATAGACATGGATTTGGCCTCGATGCTGTATGCAATACGGAGTGCTCCAGAGTAGGTCCGCGGTTGGGGGAAGCAAAAAAAAAAAACACGAGAAGATAGATGCAGAGGAGAGGTCGTGGCAAGAAGAGGTAGGATGGAGTGGCTTTAATGAGTGTTGAAGTCATTCGACAAGGCCGGATGGACCCTTTCTCCAAGCCCTCGCTATGTGGCGTATCCCGGCATCGGTTGGTATGCCTGGTGAAGATGTATCGAACAATACGCGCAAAGTGCAGGATATGCACCGAGTAGGTAAGCGGACGGAGCTGGAAAGGGATGAATCCATGAATTTATTCGGAACAAGCGCGGCCTATTCGTACGAAAACGAGGCATTGCTCTCTGCAGCCGGGGTCGGGCTCATACCCAAGCCCACGGACCCCGTCGCCCACCATGCCTCCGATCGAAAAGCTGCCTGGCCCGTTTCAAAACACGCAGACAACGGCCGTTCTTTCTTGACTTCCTGCCCAATTGCCGTCGTACGGTGTACCACGCCTTTCTGACAACTCAGAGTTCGTTTGACTGCGCGTCCAACTTTTGTCTGCCGTCGCCGCTAGTCGTGTCCCACAGCCCGAGGCGGAGGCCCCAAAACACCGATGATGCCGTGGCCGTGAGGCATTCTGCGAGGCTGAGCACGCTGATCGCCAAGCATGCTTAGAATTAGTCATGCCTAGGAAACAGCCGAAATGAACCTGCACTGCCTATCATGCATCGCCTACTTCCACGCTCCCCACGGCGAGATCATGACCCGCGCAAGCCCTATGGTTCAAGCACAAGAGTCGCTCAAGTCGATAGTCATCACTGGCGCACTTTTGTTCTTTTGGCCGCTACCAAATAATATGTAAGACAGATTCTTTCCCCCCTGGGATCCAAGCAAGGAAAAAAAATGAAACAAAGTAGTTACAAGAAAAGATGCTGCCGTAAGACAGTTTGTATGTCCGATACCCAAAGTCTGCCCATTTGTACGTTTTGAATACCAAACCCGGGGCATTCACCCATCGAAATTCATAGCCTCATGATCGTCAAGAGAAGAGGAATTCTTTTAGGACCGGCGATCCTGAAAATTCTGGATTCAATAATATGCAGCTGCGCCGGTGCACGTCAGCATAATCCCCAGTTGAAACGCACAAAACAAAACACAGAATGTTGAAAACTGGGCATCTGAAGCTAGGGGAATGAATTAAAAAAAAATTGTGAAAAAAAGGAGGAACTTGAAAAGATTGTCCAAACAAGCCAGACGCTCGCGCAAAACCTACTTGAGGAAATATTGCAGGCCAGTCCGCCTCTTCTCGAGAAAGTTGGGTCGAAACTTGGAAATCACGCTCTTGGGAGGGAGCGATGGCACAGCCCCCTCAAAGCCGGGGAACGATTTGACCAGTTTGCTGCGGAACTCGTCAAATTCCGAGTATCGCTTCCGGATGTTCATATAGCTTCCCTGTCGCCGACGGCAGTCGTCAGCACACGCACGCACCGTAGATGAGCTGCAAGATGGAAGGGGGGGCGCAAAACATACACTCAGAGTTTCTACACGGACGTTCCAGACTACAAATGCGCCGACGCTTGTTGCGCCCCCGTTGACAACGGTGTAGTTGACAACCTCGACGCTCTTTGCCCAGCATGCATTGTTTCGGTCTTGGTGTTCGCTCGTGTCGTTGTCTTGCAGGATGATGGCGCCCGCCGGCAGGACGGACTCGACCGAAACGTTGGACGTGTTGCGCTGGTGCGCGTGCGTGTTCATCCAGTACGGCGGGCTCGCGACGGAGCTGTTGGACAGTGTCGACGACATCATGTCCTCCGTGTCCTGCGGCACATGGTCGTCGTCGTCGTCGTCGAGCGTTTGGGCCTTGCGGCTTGACGGCGCCGTCGCAGCGTCCGAATCCACGGTCGGGAATCCGAGTGCCGGGGTTTCGTCGTCAGGCTGGCTCCCGCTGACCGGCTGTTCCTGGTCTACCGCCGACGCCATTCGGCCGTGTGCGAGCCGTGGCTCATGTGTGTTTCGGCAGCTGTCCCTTCTTGTCCGTGTCGTAAAACGGGGTCCCACGATGTCCGGCGTGTGGGCTCGCGCAACCGAGGGGCTTGGCTGTCGAGCCCCAAATTGAAGCTGACTGATGGCGTCGTTGCCAAAGCCTCGTTCAGGTCGCAGAACGGTGGAGACTTTGCGGGACACGAGTACCGATGAGAGTCGGTGGCTTGTCAATTGGCAACGTCTTGGGCGCTGGAGAGGGCGGAATTCATGCAAGCGGGCATGCTGGTTCTGGATCAAAAGCTTCGCAATCAGAGTGCGACATCAAAGGGTAGCAAGCTTCCAAGTCCAGCCGGACTCTGTCTGGATGTGGGGCCGAGCTGCGGCCGCCTCGAATGGCCTGGAGGGATCGTCTCTGAACCATCCCGCCAAGCTGTTACCAAGCAAAACCAAAATGCGGTGCTTTAATTTGCTCTCGATGAAAGGAAAGTGAGATATTTCGTTGTGGATACTATTGATTGCACACTTATCATTTTGTATTCCAGGCCCCAAAGTCATTATCCGGTGCCTCTGGCTGATATGTTCTAGATTTCGGGATAAGGAGCGCCACATGGCCACTTCAGGAACGCAGAGGTTGTCATAGCAATGCAATCCAAGCATCGCCTGATGTGTCCACATCCATGATTCCTGCGCAGATGCTGTTAACCCAGTGAACGGTGAATGATGGCAAGTTCTCGTCATATGCAGCCGGACATGTGATTATGCAACCAGACACCACAAGCCACAGGCCACAGACCACAGGTTGACCAGAGGCAGTCGTATTACGCCCAATTCTGATGCCCGTCGATTGATGTCCAAGGATCCACCCTAGAGCCTCAGAGCATAGCATCTAAAAAAAAGCATTCCCCGTAAAGTACGGAGTGCAGCCAATAACCTCTGGATGGAGAGCTGCAAGCGTGGTAGGGAAGGTAGGATAATGTCGTCACTGTCGAATCCATGGCCATGGCACCCTCGACCACTCAACCTTTTTTGCTTGGCAACTTCTGCATGGGTGGAGGACACAAACCTTCGTATCGCCTTCGTGTTTGGGTGCACCACTATGCGGAGGAGGATCAAGATGGCACTAGCTTTGATGGAAAGCAAAATCCTTCCAACTCAATACATGCCGGCTTTTGTAGCTGGCTCTGCAACAAAGTGATGCTGCCAAAGACAACAGGAGGGCGTGATTATCACGTCGTGGCACCAAGCTGACGCCCGAGACAAATTCAGCCTCTGACAATTACTCCGTACCTGTACGTAGTTTATATGGATGATAAGCTCCGTGCCGCCACCCCCTCATGGCTTTTGGCCACCGACTGCAACCAGGGGCTTGTAAGTTGTGACCATCGAGACCTTGGCGGAGCAGACAAAAAAAAAAAAAAAGCGAAGATTCACACCCCACAATACAGCCACGTCACTCAGCAGTACATATAGAACTCAAGCTTTCTTTATGCAAACGGCTGTCCTCGGCTGTTGAGTTCCGAATTGGTATCACGCTGTAGGATTGCCCGTCTTTGCATGCGTGGTGATTAAGCTGTTGAGCTGTTGAGCTGTTGCGAATTTGCCTCCGCCGGGTTCGTCCGGGCGCCTTGGCTGGAACAGTCACCAGTGCCTCTCGTATTCCTCACTCGTGACTCGTGACTCGACCAGTTTTCATCAAGCCAACGAACCGTACGATGAAGGATGCGGAAGACTATGCCCGGTGGTCGCTCCCTCGGCATTTGGCTATCTGGCCAACACTATATTGACGCTACTAATGCACATGTGCAGGGAATACGATGTGCAGCTCGACAAAGCCCCAGATCCAAGCTGTCAACGAATTGTGTAAAGCCCGGAGCCAACCTACAACTGGTCTGGTGTGACTGGGGCCGTTGGGGGGAAAAGCTCGTACTGGCAACCGTTTGGCCTCCACAAAGAAACGCCGCTATCCCAAGAAGAGGAGCTCCAGATGTCCAGGACGGGCCTCTAAATTCCAGACACAACCAGAACTACCTCGCAGCCGGATCCGAGGATGCTGAAACGAACCGACGTAACCATACTCCGTAGGTAGACGAGGGGGGAGATGCAAAATTTCTCAATGAGTAAGGACTGTCTGTGACCAAAGCCTCGAGCAATGAAACAATGATTGCCTGTATGTACGGGGTAGCAGCTTCGTCGTCGTCGTCGACGTCGCAGTCCAAGTCAGACATCAATTGATGGACCTTGATCCGCACAGCACCTGTGGATTGCGTTGTCATGGACAAACACAAGGCGAAGGTGGGCGGCTTATCCACCTGAGACCCTTAGCTATTTGGCTCGTCACCCCAGACACTGACACAGAGTGACACCTTGGCTTTTGTGCTTCTAGACTTGGGCTGTGGATGTTGTCGAGGCACCTTTGTCTGTTGGAATGCATGTTTCGGACCAGACTGTTTCTGCCTGTTGACAGGCCGATGCTGTCGCGGAGCTGATGGCCTCAATGGATCGAATTAAAAGAGGGTAGCTTCAGGTTCCCAAAAGCTCCCCAAAAGCTCCCCTGGCTTCTCAAATTCTCAAAGCTTCAAATAAAGTTCGAATATTTCAGGTCTTGCCCGTCCCCAGCCATCCCCCGATTATCCTTGCCATCCCTGTCCGCCCCCTGGTCAATCGGGCTGGTCCGTGGCACGTCCTCAGTGCTCCTCACCACGGGCTTGACCAGTTGACCCCATTGACCATAATTACCCCGTTGCCTCTGCTCGCCCTTCAAATTGTCGATTCCTCCTTTCCATGTTGCCTTCGTTTGCTTGACCGTCGCTGTGCCCTTTTACTTCTTGAAATCACGTCGTTGGTTTCTTTTTAGCCCTCCGCTTCATTGTCCTTCGCTGTTGGCATTTTGCATTTCAGTCGTTCTGCAGAGTACTCCGTACCAAGTACATAATTTATCTGTAAGGAAGGAGCTCCCGTTCTCAACCCGCTTGATACCTTCAATGTTGGCCTGTCTAGCACCGCGTGCTGTCATGGCCTCGTTTTGCTCTCATATTCTGGTGCGGTTGATGGCTTCAATAACCCTCAGCCAAGTACGACATTTTTTTTTGCTTCATATTATACACTGCCGTCTACATTGTCCATCAGATACTTACCCAATACTTAGCCAGGTCTCCGTGTTCTGCCCATCGATCTATTCATCCACATACGAAATCAGACGAAAGAATGCCTTCGTTCCGAACCATCTTCTTGGCCGTGGCCGCCTCATTCTCGGCTGTTGCCAATGCCGATTACACCATCGACCCCGAAAGCGTACCCATCGCCACTAGAAGTGAGCAGGAGCCAATATTTCTGATGCTGGGTTGTTGATGAAGCTAACACTCACAATAGAGTCTTGGTGTGATCAGGAGATGACTACATGCCCCCTCATCTGCCAACAGGTGGAACCTAGGACCACCATTGACAACACTTGTGATCCTGTGAGTTAACCCATGCATGCCTTTGTATCAGTCCCGGACTTGGAATTTGACATTCTGACTTTTCTGTACAGGAGTCTCTCACGTATGGCTGCCTATGTGGCAACAACCTACAGCCAAACGTTTCCCAGTACTCGCTAAGCTTGCCCTATTTCGTTTGCACACAGTGGGTAATCCAATGCAAAGATGCCTGCCCTACAGACGCTTGCAAGTCGGACTGCCAGCAAAAGCACCCATGTGGTGCCCAGGACCCTGTCAGGCCAAACGCGACCAAGACTGCTGGTGCTTCAGCCACCTCGACGGGAGGCTCGAACACGATCTACACAAACGCACCCGGGGGCGATAGCAACAATGGAAAGAAGGGCGCCGGTGCAGCGCTCGAGGTTGGACGTACATATGGACTGGCTATCGTCTTGACCAGTCTCTTTGCTGGTTTTGCCCTTTTGTAAGGGGCACGAATGACCATATTCACGAGATGGAAGATGGGGAAGATGGAGTGCTATCTTGTGTCTGGAATTGCATACGACCTGTCTGGGGAAGATTCTGGACAGTCTAGGAGCTTAGGTGTTAATTCTTTTGCGTTTATTATGCCGGACAGCAAGTGCCTGGTCGATTTACATTTTACATGCCTTGGATATGGAGGATATTAATATAATACTAGCCTATATAGTGTTCTGGATTTGGTTGAGAATGTCATTTTCGGTTTGTGTGGAATACATGGCGTCGAGCAGCTCTAGTCTAGTGCTGCACCACTAATATTACAATGTACTAATTGTACTCCAGGTGCTGCTTATTCAGAGATTCGATGCCAGTCAGTCAGTCAAGATTATGTGGTTCTAGGGCTTGGACCACCCAGGAACTCGAGCATGATGATTTTACACTCTACCAGACGCTATCCTGCCGGACTTGTTCGACTCAATCTGTAGCCAGCTACCGTTGCGGGGCGGTCGCCTCCCGAGCAATTCGCGACTCTCTGGCTGTCGCGTACCTATTTAAGTAGGAAGTTAATACCCCAGCTTTGCCTACCGAATGTCGCATGGACGGTCCAAATCCTGAACAGCTAGCAGGCACTTTAGTTTTGATACCCCACCGGCCTCCTGCAGTGCCTGAGCCTCCCAAGGCATTCCCAAGGAGTTTACATTCTCTATTCCGCCTACTTTCACCATCATCTAAACTTCTCAGAATTCCAGCGGGAGTCAAAGCGATGCCAAGATGCACTCTCAAATCTTGTTCGAGACCTTTACTGGTAAAAACATCACGGATGCTGTGCTGGAGGAAGCATCTACACTCTTTAGCGAAAACTACGGAATCTGGGGAAAGGGTTCAAGCCGAGAAGGTTAGCAGAAAGCCCTTATCCTGTTCACCACTAACATTTTCTCTAGGAAAACGAGTGAGACTTAGCGGACAGCGGCTAAGGGAGAAATTGCTGCCGGAATCCGCTCAGACTTCGATTACCAGGGTTGCTGTCAATGGCAACCTGGCGGGACACGCGTTCGTTTGCCGTTGGGCGTGTGCTGGCAAGCAGATCTGCTGGATCACCCAGTTAGTGATTGGAAAACACTACCGTGAGCAAGGACTTGCAACTTGTCTCCTTACAAGTCTTCGGAAAGATGAGGATGACGTGTTTGGCATCATGAGTTCTCATCCAGCTGCATGTTTAACAGCAGCGAAAGCATTTGGAAGTACGTATGCCCACACAACAGAGATATTGCGGTGCTAACGGGAGGCAGGGGGTATCGAGAAAGCATCACTGGATTTTATAAGCGAAAATGCCGCCGAAGTCGTCAAGTCTTCGCCAATCCCATATATACGAGATGCGGAGCTCTGCGGTAGTCTCTTCAACTCTGCGGTTAATATGGTTTCTGGAGCAAACACACATTTCTTTGTCGACCATAAGGAGCCTTTAGATACACTGCGTTCGGTTCGACAGGAGCGGCAATGGCCATTGGGCGAGTTGCAAGATGGTTACGAGTATCTCCTGATTCTACCTTCGAGACCTCGCAGATCTAGATCTTGATCATTATTCGGGTCCCAGGAGGCACAGTGGGAGGTAAAACGAATTAAATAGGACTAGGTATCTGGCTATTGCACTCTGTAGTATAATATACTGCAATTTATTAGTGTGTACTTTCTCATGTTGTGCCGCAGACTGTAGCTGGTTCCTGGGCGGTTGGAGGCGGAAAAAGTGGGTTTGGCACATTGGAGCCCGCCGAGCAATTCATCATCTGTAGAACCCGGAAGACACTTTGGTAGTACTTGTGTCCAGTTGTAGAACACTGCGAGCCCATAACAGCCGTGCCAGGGCCAGAGTCAGCAACTAGACTGAATGGCGAATACCATCACGCAGAGCTATCGGGAGGGGACAATTGCTTGCTCAAAGGGCAGCTTGGGAGAGGCCAGGAGGATACAGGCTGAGGCTGCAAAGCCACGAGTTTGCATCTGGCTTCCCCACGAGACTCCACAGGCAGGGTCTTGAGAGTTCCCGAGGTTCAAAGCTGGCCGTCTGCGGCCGTCTGCAGGCATATGCGGCTACAGGGCCCAAAACAACCAAGTCATGATGAAGTGCTCAACGCCACTTGCGTGTCGGCCGCAATGGTGCATCTCAACGAAAATAAGGATCCAATCAGGGGCGGCGCAAGTGTATTAGTCCCAGCCTGCTTTTTTGCAGACGAGCACGCGCAAGCGGCACACGATCAGAAGCGGCATGGAGCGGGAAGAGTGCAGAGGCATTTAAGAGATGGACGAGTGTTTGTGTTTTTTTCTTTTTTTTTCTTTTTGTGCTATTCTATGTTATTATGACGTCGGTGGTTTGAAGTAAATGATTTGAACATTGAATGTTTGAGATTCAACCACAACAAACGAAGCCCGTGGCTCAACGGCTTGTTGACGACGCACACCAAAAAAAGGGGACCTCAGCTTGGACTGGCTGAACCCCTGTTCTCCCGTTGCCCTGGCCCGTCTCCCTTCCCTTCCTCTGCCAGTCTGCTTTGTCTTCTGATCCCCGCCTCTTTGTCGATTGGTGTACCGTCGACCCGTTGGCGTCGTGCTTAAAGACGTGCATCACAGCCTGCATGCAAGGACCAGTCACGCTTGTTTCTCGAGCACGCAGGCACCGCAGGCCTGCATCTCACCGGTACAGACGCGCCAAAGGGCACGGGCTAGTTCGACAAGGAAGAGGCAAGAAATAGGTACATATACTTGTTCCGTCCACCCGCCCCTCCACCGCCTCTCCCGCCGTGCTGCTTCTTCTGAATTCTGCCGCCATGGTCGGCGACAACTCCAGCAACGACACGCTGCCACGGTACGAACAAGACAGCCTCCTACCGCCGGCCGACAACATGGCTCCCAATACCAGTGCGTTGCCCTCGGTTGACTTGACCCCATTTGTCCTTTTCTTGCTCTTTGCGATGCTGCCCGCAAGGTGCAGGAGAAGCCTAACGAAGCTCTGCCCGCTGACGCTGTCCTGCCCTGCCTCCTAGAAAAAGCTGCTGCCGAGTGCATCTCTGATGATGCGCTGATACACCTCAAGTCGTACAAGTATTCGAGCGTCGACAAGTCCCCCGTGTCGAAATATATCCTCGGTCCCTGGGTACGTTGGGAATCTGGCTCTTCTCTGCTTTTATTTTTTGGTCAGGGGCATTGACGCCGTCGCCGTCGAAGCTGTGCCACATTACGTGGGGTAGCTACGGCAAAGCTCCCCGACAATGACACACCAAGCTAACTGTCAGCATTGCTAGTGGAATGCTTTTGTGAACATTCTGCCGTTATGGATTGCCCCGAATATGGTTACCCTCTTGGGATTCTTCTTCATCCTGGGTAACATTGGCCTGCTGGTCATTTTTATGCCCGACTTGGTTGGACCTGTATGTCTCCCTTGCCGCGTCCCGTCGCATGTCCATCAGGACGGCGCATGCTAACCTCGAATTGCTTTGTACTAGGGACCGACATGGCTATATTTCAGTTTTGCGTTTGGCCTGTTTATGTACCAGACCATGGACAATGTTGATGGCAAGCAGGCGCGAAGGACCGGCACATCGAGCGGCCTCGGCGAGCTATTCGACCACGGTATCGACTCTCTCAACTGTACCCTCGCTAGTTTACTCGAAACGGCTGCCATGGGCTTGGGAACATCGAATGCTGGCATCTTTACGGCCCTCTGCCCTTGCCTGGCCATGTTCTTTTCCACCTGGGAGACATACCACACCCACACATTGTATCTGGGCGTCATCAACGGCCCTACCGAGGGCTTGCTTATTGCTTGTGGCATCATGGTTGCCTCTGGGATTTGGGGCCCTCATATCTGGACTCTGCCTCTTGCCAATGCTCTGGGCGACAGCTTGCCTGGGCTGGCGCAAATGCTTGGCCAAACGTCGTTCCGAGATATCTGGGTTGGCTTGATCATCTCGTCCTTGCTGGTCGGCCATATCCCCTTCTGCCTGTACAATGTCGCCTTGGCCCGGCAGAAGCAGGGCCTTCCCGTAACACCTGTCTTTGCTGAATGGACGCCAATGGCCGTCTTTACGCTTGGAGTGGGAGCCTGGGTGTTCTCGCCGTATAGCACCCTGATGACGGACAATCACCTGGTCTTGTTCTGCCTCACCATGTCGTTTGTCTTTGGCCGCCTGACAACCAAGATGATCCTGGCGCACCTGACTCGCCAGCCGTTCCCGTACTGGACGGTGATGCTCGCACCGCTTGTCGGCGGTGCGTTCCTCGGGAACCTGCCTCGGTTTGGACTGCCCCAGATCAGTGCGACCGCAGAGCTTTACTACCTGTGGGCGTACTTTTTCTTCTCCTTGGTGGTTTACTTTCGCTGGGCATATCTTGTCATCAACGCCATTTGCGACTATCTCGGCATCAATGCCCTGACGATACCCAAGGAGAAGCAAATCGCCAACAAACAGGCCCGAGACGCCACGAAGTTGCATTAAACGCCGAATGCCCTCTACTATATCGAAAAATAAACGAATTGGAATACACCAACAATGTTGGACGACGCGACGACCCAGTTTTTTTTGCCAACCAGCGTTAGAACAGCGTGATCCGACGTGGCAACGGGCCTATTCTACATGCGAGTATGGAACTGATGGGGGTTACACTTGTAGATTCCGTAGGGGAAATGGGCACCGTAGACGCTAAACATTGTCTAGAAAGGGGCAACGACTATGGCGCATTCTTTGAGTATTATTATTTTTTAATGGGTGGTCGTATCGGGGGGTAAGGAGGCTTGGCTCGGATGGGCGTTGGGGACCTCCTGGATTTTTTTCTTTCTTGATTTGAGGGCTATAGTTTTGTGTAGTCTACATTCATGGCGCTAGATGTGAGGAGCGGCACTCCGTGCAGTAGAGGATATGTTTAGCATTAGCGCGGTGCTCGTGTGCAGGTTAAGAAGGTGCACGTGCTCTATCCGAGATGGAAAGCTAGCGTTGTCGACGACTTTGTGTCCATGATTCCATGTCACCTGCATTGTATCGAGATGATCGTGGAGACTGGAGAGATACCTCGACCTTTTGCACCGCCCGTTATTAGACTGCTGCCGCCGTTGTCAAAAGCAGATTCTGCCTGCTCGTCCTGTACTGTCCGGTGAGTAATTGTTGTAATTGATGTTGTAGGGTACGTCGTTGCGCCAGCGTGGCGGCGTCCCGTGCTGCAATCGCGTTCAGCAATTGTCGATTTACTCCACCTTCTCCTTCTCCACGTTTATCGGCTCCCCGACTTCCGCCACCTTTGTCGCTTGTGCGTTGACGGCTCGGGTGCATTCCTTTACGTCGCCGTCGATTCGTTCATCTATCCATCAGCTTCCTCAGTGCATCACCGATCTTTGCTTGCTTTGTTGAGGGTCCCCCTTCCTTTGTTCCCTCAGCGAATTGGACCGACCTTACGCTTGTTTTACCCATCGTTTGTACGCTGATTGTGTGTTGTTTGAAGGGGTTTTGTTCGCCCTCTTTTATGGAGGATTTGTCTGCTTTCAAAGTTTCAACGTTGGCATTTACGCACACGCACGGACATATATCTAACATTACTTTTTTTAGGTTCAGTTTCGGCATGACTGTTTTACTCGTCTGGAGCGCGATGATACTGGTCTGGGTGCTTGTGGTCAGCGAGGCAAGATGGAAACACGGACAATATAGCGAAGCACTGTTGGACGCTGATTTCGTAAACGAGCGTCGTTATTTGGCCCAAGGCTAACAAACTATAGAAACACCATACATCTCACGACCCCATGAACGAGATGGAGTTCATCTCGCTGCCGGAGCCAATCGGCCGTCTGCCGCAATACTACTCCTCGGCTCATGCCCAGGCTTATACCCCCCCACGAATGGTATTCTTCGCTCGTTTCTCTCTGAGCAATCCACCATCGCCGTCTTCTTCTGCGTCGGCTTTTCTCTTTTGACCAACATCCACGGCTGGTGGGCCAAACCCAAAGAAATCTCTTGTGGCGGATGTTTCTTCCTCGGGCTGGCGGACATCGTTGCCAAAACCCCCCCATCCTGGCCGGTTTTTAACTTGGTCGGGGAGCATGTCATGCTCGTGAAGCCACTTCGTAGCTTTCGCACGCAAGTCAGCATCCCAGTCGGCGGGCGGCTTAATCCCTGGTAGTCCAAATGGACAAAGATGATCCGGGTTCATTCTGTCGAGGGCAAGTCCGGCCGTGTGGTCCTTGTGGGCGAGTTTTCGATGCAGCAGAGAAAGCACAAGCCCACTCAGTCCTGCAAACGGCAGTTTGAACTGGACGGTACAAGGCTTCTTTCTAGGCAGAAGAGGATGGCCAGCGACGTAGTACTCCTCCGTGGGAAGGAGAATGAAGTTGACGGCCGCGAATTTGTTCCACGTGGATCGTAGCTTGGTATGAAGGCTCGTGCCCTCGTACATGGTGTCGTAGTTTTCGTCGTCTTGTTTTTTGAAAAGGTCATCCTTGCAGAGAAACTCCACTGCCTTGCCGATGTTTTCGTTGGGAATACCGATTTCGAACGTGTTCTGCGTGGATACTTTTAGAGTTGGTCATTCTTGGGCTTGGGGAGCAACGTACTACGAAGTCCCAGGGGATGGGGGACAACGGCGGCGCAGAGTCCTTCTCGCGAACCCTGTGGTGTTGAATAGCCGCTGATCCAAGGATGATGTATTGGATCTTGTTTTTATGCAATATTCTCTCGGCAACCAGCATGGGTTCCCGATGCCACTCGCCGGACAGGTCCTTGTATGCCATGATGGGTAGGACGGGATTGGTTGAGCTTGGCTTGTGCGGTTGTGGTATGAGTAAATGGAGAGACTGAGGAATGCGTAGAAGGAAGGGGCAAGGGGCTGCGGCGGGCGATATTTATATTTCGCCTGGCCGAGCGACTTGTATTAAAGAACCGGTCCTTTTGTGAACAATGAATGGTTGGGTACCAAGGAGAGGGACCGTTTATGAATAGCGTATTTCTTTGTGCAAGCAGCTGACCACTTGCATGAATGAATGCGTCTTGTCAAAGGTGTTTCATTGCTTGATGGATGATTTAGCCTTGTGAATGGAATACAAGGGGAACAATCATAGGTACTTGCTACTATTAAAGCGCGTTCTTAGTGTGAACACTTTCTTTGCCCAAGACAAAGCGATGTCTGTCAATGAAGAAATGGCGGGTCAGGAGCATGTCATTGTTCAACATAAAGTCTGCGGGTTGTGAGTTTGCTTCCACGAAGACGGCGAGATAGCTTTAGCTAGCGGGCTGCAATGCAGCACCAACTATACTTGAGTAAGGACTGGGCCGCAGCGGGCCAATTTATATGTTTTGCTTGGCTTGGCCGAGTCACAAGTGTGCGTTATCAAAAGAACCGGACTCGACTCTTTGTTATCGAGACGGACAATAAAATGGCCGTGCTCTACGGCCGCGGATCCTTTGTGAACAGAATATTTCTTCTTCTTTTATGAGCAGGTGATTCCTTTCACGGAATCAAGGCTTCTTTTTTCAACGATACAAGACCGCGATGCCAAAGATCAAATTGTCCCAAGGGTAGGCAAAGCGGGCAGACCACTCACTGGCCTTTAAAAGATCAATTGATTTAATGCTACCCCCTGCCAGGGGCCTGCGCCGAGCTCTGGCCTGTGACTGGCTTTGTGGCCTGCGGCTAGCTCTGAACATTGAAGCTTCAATGTTATAGCCTACTGCATCTGATAGAGGGTCAAGTGCTATTATGAGCACAAGAGTCTTCCTTCGCCGCTTTTACCACTTGGCCTCTTTGTGTCTGCATCTGGGGGAGTGTTGGACGGAGATGGCCCAACAAGGGGCTTCACCGACAAAGGACTTGTTGGTCACGCAGATTGAACACGTGCGAGGGCAAGAGCCCTAGGCACTGTCGTTCCTCCATTCCTCTTGGAAAACCAAGGACCTTTGACGCCCTTCAAAGTTATTACTGAATCTAAGCATTTACTTCAGGCCATCGATTGAGCCCGTCCGGATCTGTTTGTTCACACCTACAGTGAAAAATTGCCCGCGAGGGCCGAACTAGATGAAAATGTCAGGTGGAATTCATGGGATGACGAAGGAACTCTTAAAGAAATGGAGGAGATCTTGACGGGTTTAAATAAGGAGATATGCGACGCTGTGGGAAAACTAGAGTCGAAGAACTAGTCACTGCGGATGATAACATTGGCCACCATTCGCGGAGGACTCCTGGACACGACGATCGTGAAACGATTTGAAGATATTCAGTGGTACTGCTCTGAAGTTTGGTATGACAAGGGCTAAAGAAAGGCTTAGAGTATTGACTCCATTCGTCTAACATCAGTCTTTCATATCATAGGTCCTTGATCTTTATTAAGGTCTAGTTGACTACAAAGGTCTTTAAATACAAGGAGTTAATGAGGGTCTTTTGCCCTAGGTCCTGTGATTATGTCCCTGTGTAACCACGTGTGACATTTGGCGATGCTCAAGGGAACTCAAACTAGTTGCCGTCCTTCTTCTGCCTCTTTGCAGACGTTCCCAGGGTAACCATCTTCCTTTGCTGACCATCTTTCTTTTCTGACCGTTTCCACCACTATCGACAGTGGCATAGTCGTGATCATTCTCGTTATTTGGCGCCCCCCGAATTGGCTCGTCCGTTGGGGTCGTCTTCCCAATGACCGCCATGGCCAGATTGTAGAACCTTCGAGGCCAGAAATGTTCATTTCTTTTCAGCCACCGTTCACTAACCTCGCCCGTGTCAAACAGCCGCTTCGCTGCCAGCGCAGCGAGCTGATCGTGATGGTAGATTCTTCGGATTATAAATGTCCAGAAAAGATGATGGGGATTCGCCCACGGGATCCAGGCCACGTCTTTTTCGGAAAGGCCCAAGAGCTGTGTCCCTTTATGCTTCGAGCTAGGGGGAGGAGGAAAAGACAACAGTCCGCCAAAGAAGGTGAAGCGAGGCAAGATTATAATGTTTCGCGGTTGTGACGCGCTCCAAACTGTCTGCAGGCGGCTGTGCGCAGTTGTTCCTTCATAGCAGGACTGAGTGATGACATGGTCTGGGACGTCTTGAAACAGCTTGCTGGATTTGAGGACGTCTACGGCTTTAGACTCTTCTACGACGCGAACGCAAATTTCGATGGACTAGAGTTTCCGTAAGTGTAAGGAGTTTTTCTTCCTCTATCATGACATTGGTACAACACCGTTGGAAATAGAGGTGTCGCGCTGAGCAGCTGTGTGCCCGGTAGACTTACGAATTCTGGGTTAAAAGTCGACGTAGCTCCGTAGCGCATGAGTGCTGCCTCGCCAATAATGACGTGCTCGATGGAGTTTGACGTGAGTATGCTGGAGGCGACTTGGAGAGGACTCCAGTCGATGTTCGTGACGGTGGCAGCCATGATGGACTCAACTTGGAAACCGCCAGAATCAAAGAGTGATTATTAATGAGAGGAGATGTTAAGAAGAAGAACGCGCTCTAATTAGAGAGAAATTTTGCCTTCTTATATTCCGTTGACAGGAGAGAAGTGTCTTTAGAATATAAAAAGGGAAGACGAAAGAAGGGTAAAATTAAGTAGTAAGCTAGGTGGTTGGCTTGTTGAGTGATGAGGATGTGAGTTGAAAGTGAGCGAGGCGACGGGATAACCAAGCAAACAAAAAAGAGGAGACAAACAAAAGTAAAACTAAGTAAGCTAGGTAGTTGGCTTGTTAAGTGATAAGAGTGTGAGTTGAAAGTGATAAGGATGTGAGCTGAAAGTGAGGGAGGCGATTGGAGTAGCAAACAGAGCCAGGTCATGATGTATTAGAGGACCTAGGAGATATAATATCAAGTGCAGATCAGCTCCTGTCATATTATCTACAGCCTCAACATATTAACATGTATTTAATTTTAAGATCGGTTAGCAGTAACCACGTAAGAGTATAAATGCTCATATATACTACTATATTTACGGGTGTACTCTATAAAGGCCCGGGTGAACAAGTATAATTACGAACATAGTTTACCTTTACGCGCCAGCAATACCAGAAGTAGAGGCAAAAAATCAGGGTAAAAGCGCAGCGCAAGCGCCAAGCAACAAAGCTGGAAATGTATCTAACAAATTTCCCGCAGCTAAAGGCGTAAGGTTAATGCTCACGACTAATCTATAGCAGCTAGCCGGCCGAGTAAACGGAGCCCAGGGCACTGTGTACAATCATGTATCGCCTGGAACGCAGGTGCTGACCTATATAAACATCCCCCAGCGGTTATTATGGTAGATTCAGTGCTTCGACAGCTACGACGGACCGGCGTATCTAACAACTATTGAAGGCATGAAAATCTGCCCAATACTCCCAGCCACCTGTTGTCACACGGAAATGGCGTTGGTTACACAAGGGCTACGGTCACGGGATTAGGGCAGAAGGTCCTCACCGACTTCTTGTATAAATAGACGGCTTCGGTCCCTCAAGGCCTTAAGGAAAACCAAGGACCTTTGATACCAAAGACTGTTATTAGATGAATTGAGTAAATTGCTCCAAGCCCTCTACTGAGCCCTTGTCACACCTGTGACCTCCTAGTGGGCAACGAGACCTGCGTTCGCACGCAGTTTGGTGTTCGAAGTATTTAATAATTAATAGGTCGTTTATCGGCCAAGCCCTGTTATTAGGCTTCACGATCTGTTCGGCTTTTTCCATGTGACACGAGGTATAACAAGACCACGAGAGCCCGGTTGTATTTTCTGATAAACCTCTATGTCAACAGTTTCACTATATTATGCTCATTATTTCTCAATTATGTTACTCCCGTTTCCCTTCAAGGAGACTCCTCAACAATGGCTACTTTCCCGAATCAGCTGTGGTGGGGATACAAGACGACGAGTTGGCATTCACTGCAGTCACAGAGCCGTAGAATACTAACCACAATTCACAGGATCCAAGTCGACATGAGTGCAGTGGCAGCTATTGTATGGCACCATACGCGTGCAAAATCAGTGTAGCCTTGTGACCGTTGCAGACAGTTGACATGGTTAAAGAGTCCGCCAGGCAAAGGAGGTGTAGTGGAAGAAAAGCGATACTACATTATGCTATATTCTTTGCGGCTGTCACGCGGTTACATAAGAGCTATAATCACGGGGAACCTAGGGCAAAGTCCTCCACCGACTTGTTATATTTAAAGAGGCCTGTTGTCCCTGGAGGCCTTAAGGAAACCAAGGACCTTACTACCAAAGACTGTTATTAGATGAATTGCGCATGTTATGTTACTCTAAGCTTTTAGGCCTTGTCACAGCGGCAGATAAATCCACAAGAACCCGTCGAAATCATCGCCCTAGCCGGGTGCGGCGGTTGAAGTCCCAAGTTATAAAATAATCTCGAGCGTTGTTTCCTACCCAAGCAAGCGACAAGACAAGAGGTTCAACCAAGTAACCCCGTAAAATAATGCGACAGCAGACCTTGACATTTTGTCACGCGCGACTATTCACCGCCAGTCTCAGGCCATGTAATTGATTCCCTCGGTGACAAAACCTCATGATGTCCTCAGGTGAGGGTTTGTCAAGGTCGGCATCTAATACCGGTAGGCGTTATCACAAGAGCTTAGGCTTGGAGCAATAACTCAATTCATTTAACAACAGTCTTTGGTATCAAAGGTGCTTGGTTTTCCTTAGGGCCTTGTTGGCTTAGGGGGTGTTAAGGTACTAGTTGGTGAAGAGTGTTTTGCCGTAGGTCTCTTCGGGATCGGTCGCAAAAGCCAGGGGTAGGCGTTGAATAGAACGTATCGCTGGCACCCTCCATTGTCCTTTTGAAATCCCCAAGGACAGCAAAAATATTTGCTAGACTCCCCAAGTTCGGGAAAGCTAATCTCGTCATGATTGCACATAGGGCCACGTCGGTGATATTCATCGTCAGTGCAAAAGAATCCTCGAAGTTCGCCACGGCGTCCTTTGACTGGATTTTTCCAAAATGTAATGGTTCTGTTGTCACAAGGGTCGAGATTATCGGAGCAACGTGTCGAAAAATTCACGTCTTTCCACTTCGCTAGGCTTCCCGGTTTGTCTTGCCCCGTTTCATACTTAGGTCGCCCATAGTTGATTCTATCTCTCGAGGGGCGAGCCCGAAAAAGAGAGTTCCAGGTGGCTTTGTCTCGGCTTCCACTGGCGGCCCGGTCGAAAACCTCTCCATCGCCGCGTCGTTTAAATTCCCTTTCCCAGTGTAATTTCGCAGAACTAAGCCCAGCCAGGATAGCAATAATAATTAAAATCTTCATGCTGAAGTGACAGGATGATAGTTGAAGTAGCGTAAAAGATTGGAAAGCGGGTGTAGTAGTGTGTATTGGGAACGCTGAGAAGACACTGGTCGGAAATATGCAAGACATGAGAAAGGGAAGAAAGGGTTAAAAGGGCTTACGTTTAATATTTAACTGTTATTATCAGACTAGTGCTACGGCCTGATCGCGCATGACAAACCATTACTGATCTATCGCTAGCTACAGACTCTCAGGCGCAATCCCCCCTTCTCTTAGCTTGCAGGTTATAGTCAAGTCAATATGACTAGTCCGAGCCTGGATCCAGTTATGCTCAGCTGTCAAGTACATGAAGGCGTCTCGACACTTGGCTGCCGCCTCACCGGAGGGATATTCGTCGTGTGCGGCTTCCCAGCCAAGAAATTAGACTCGGGCGATATTATCTGACGTCTAAGCTTCGTCTGCATAAGTACCAAATCACTAACCAGTTTAGGATGTTATCATGACCTTCCCCCGAAGTAGCCGCCCTTATCAGTGCTCTGTAATGTCGACTGTAATTTAATATGCATGACGAGTAACCAAATTCGGGCACACGATCAACAACCATATTCGGACACACGACCAACAAGACCAAGGTCAAGTATATATTTCATGCCCGCGGTCACTGGTTGTAGAAGCATCACCCTCTCTAAGCAATCTTTCATGTTTGACCAACTCTTCTACAGACCACTCACTTCATCTGGCCCCGAATTCGCAATACACATCACCAACCACCAACCATGATTCCAATCGTTTTCCTGTTTTTCATGAGCGCCACCTGTCAAGAAATAATAGGGAACATATCAAATGGCAAAATAAGCAAACTCAAGTCTCACATTATAGCAAAAAGGCCAGGTTTAGTTAAGGCTGAACTCGATGCTGCGAAAGACTTCGCGGACCGCTATGCGCAGGCAAAAGCCGAAAAGCCCCTGCCGAATATCACTTCCATCAAAGCCATCTGTGGTTGTCCAGCCAATGAGATGTTTTCGTTGGCTTACGTCTTCAGAGCTGCCGGCGACAAGCCCAAGGTTGACTTCATACCCGTCCAAGACACCGAGCCGACCTACGGTGATGTACAGCGCCAAACGACTACAATCGCCACCGACACCTTCTCCTGGAAGTGGACACATGCGGTAACACTTAGTGTTGAAGTTGAAGTTTCCTTCGGCTTGCAACAATTTGGGCAGCTATTCCGGTTCGCGGTAACCCGATCAACTACAGATACGAACGAACACGGCATAACCAACACGCGGACAACACAGTTCTCGGATGGAAGGACGTATAAATGCCGCAATGACCACCGATGCCAGCTCCAAACCTGGACATTCACAGCCGAATACGAAGGGGACTACTACGAGATGCCAGTAGCCGACTTCAACTGTCTCGCAAAGAGTGTTAAATGGAACTATAAATCCGGCGCATCTCGCCAACTGGCCAACTCGTCAAAGGTGTCTTTTGCTAGCCTGCTCGGCAAGGAAGACAGCTGGGATCGTTTGAGCCAACGCTATTTCACGACGCGCGACAGGGAAACAGGAGAGCACATGGCCGAGGCACGTGACCAATGGTCAAATGTTCTCGGTGTTGACTTCCCACCAGACTCGGTGGAAATTGTTCCCAAGAACAAGAGTATTGCGCGTGGCCCGGCCACATTTCCCATCCTGAATGACAATGGGGAACCCTACCACGTCACAGTCTTCTTTGATTACTCCGTCGTGAATAGCAGTACCGTGAATGGCAGCAGTACCGGCAAGCAGAAGCGAGACGTACTCGATGGGGATTTGGCTTCCGACGACGTGGAGCTGGAAATATTTGTTGTGGACACGAATATTCCTCACCATGACGTGGACACTGTGTTGCCAAATGGCACAGTGATACGGGCCAAGTAGCCATGTACTCGTCAACCGATCATGGGGCATACGACAAGCGAGCCCGATATGCTCAGGTTCTATGATCACCACATTGGTTTTTGGTTTCAATGTTGCAGTCGATTGTGGGGTCGGTGGTAGAGCAAAATTGGTACGTTATCTGCACCGTACAAGTAATGGTGCGGTGCCGGCTGGCTGCCAGCAAGGTTACATGTACATGGTAGTGCCAAGGTGGTGCCAAAGACAAAAAAAAAGTACTAGACCTCATATAATACTTGACATCAATGATAAATTTATGATATCAATTGATAGCATTTGATGAAGCTTTTTTTTTACATAATGTAAAAAAGGGATTTACGGGGATAAAATTCACGACTTCAATTCCATATTATAAATGCGAAACCTAGTTTCCTGTGTGCCTTATTACATCCCACCCCTTTGAGAAATTCACGTAGCAAGACGACATCCAGCAGGGAAAACACGCTAGTGGAAATTCAGAGAAATTTCTGCATCATTGAATCTATGAACATGTGCTTAACTATCAACATGAACTTTTAGTTAAATATCTTCCAGCAGAATACTATGCCGTGACGCCTATCGGGGAGTCATGTAAAAGTCGTTACAGCCGCGACCCGTGGGCCATTGAATGTGGTTCCTCTAGTCACTGCAAGTTCTCAATGACCAGCGCGGAAGCACCGCCGCCGCCATTGCAGATACCTGCACAGCCAATCTTGGCGCCCTTCTCCTTGAGGACCGAAGTCAAAGTGGTGATGATGCGGGCGCCAGAGCAGCCCAGAGGGTGGCCGATGGCCACGGAGCCGCCAAAGACATTGACCTTGTCGGCATCAAGACCCAAGAGCTTGATGTTGGCAAGGGCAACGACGGAGAAGGCCTCATTGATCTCGTAAAAGTCAATGTCCTTGTCGGTCAGACCAGCGTGCTTGATGGCCTTGGGGATGGCTAGGGAGGGAGCAACGGTGAAGCGCTCAGGCTCACGCTCGGCGTCACCCCATCCGAGAATCTTGGCAATGGGCTTGACACCAAGCTCCTTGACCTTAGCCTCGGACATGAGCACCACCGCAGCAGCACCGTCATTGATGGGGGCGGCGTTGGGGGCGGTGATGGAGCCGTCAGGCTTGAATGCCGGGCGCATAGCCTTGAGCTTTTCCACATTGAGGTTCTTGACTTCGTCGTCGCGCTCAACCTTGATGGGGGGCTTGCCACGGCCGCCCGACACCTCGACGGGGACAATCTCCTTGAACAGACCGGCCTCGGTGGCAGCCTGTGCTTTCTGGTACGACTTGATGGCGTAGTCGTCCTGAGCCTCGCGGGAGAAGTCGTTGTCGCTGGCACACAGCTCTCCCTGGAGACCCATGTGCTCCTTCTTGTAGGCGTCGGTCAGGCCATCCTTGAGGACGCCGTCGATGAGGGTCTGGTCGCCGTACTTGGCGCCGGTACGGAGGTTGGGCAGGTAGTGGGGGGTGTTGGACATGGACTCGGTACCGCCAGCAACGACAATATCGGAGGTGCCAAGCATGATGTTCTGGGCACCGAGGATGATGGCCTTGAGACCAGAGGCGCAAACTTTGTTCACAGTGGTGGAAATGGTGCTGTTGGGGAGGCCGGCGCCGATGGCACACTGGCGGGCGGGGCTTGGCCCAGACTACAGATTATCAGCCATGCCGGAGACTTGTAGGGAAAGCTGCGTTCGTGGAGGAGAGGAACTTGTGCGTATCGAGTGGGAAGCATACCCTGCAGACAGGACATTGCCGAAAAAGACCTCTTCGACCTGCTCGGGTTTGATACCGGCACGCTCAACGGCACCTAGGAGTGAGGGGTCAGAAGTTGATTTCAATGGATGGAACGACGGGGGTGTAAAGAGGTACCCTTGATGGCAGTAGAGCCCAGCTGAGTAGCGCTCAAGCTGGAGAGGGAGCTATTGGGGGGAAAGAGATTGACATCAGCATGGCAAGACACATAATATCAAGTTGTGTTGACTGTTGGCCGTGGGCGGCTGGTCTTCACCAAGGCCACCTCGGAGCAAAGTCGGCGAGGGGTAGTTGAGCATTACCCAAGGAACGAACCGACGGGGGTTCTGGCAGCAGAAACGATGTAGACGGGAGGAAGACCAGACATGGCGGTAACCAAAACTTGAATTGGGTTTGAGAGATAAGCAAAAGTGAAAAAATTACGGCGAGTCGAAAGATCGAGCTTGATTATTGACGTGGTGGGGAGCTCAATCAATTGCAAAAGCTAAAATAACGCTAAGGCGGGAGGTGAGCAGTACATTATGTAGGGTCCAGATGCTGCTACCAGCGATTCTGCGGTGGACTGATGTCAAGACAAGTAATGGATCGAGCGGTGGCTGAACCGGGCTTAGCGCGGATACCGCCTTGTTCAGACGCCGAGGTGAGCATTTTACAAGGCAAATGTACTTCGTAATGACAGGAAGCCCCCACCTTCTTCACCTTGTCCCGCTTGTAGTTGCCTGAATGAACTACCCGGGACAGAGTACTCCGCAGGGGTACCAGCAATCTTATCGCGATTGACGATTAGCACGTGACGCGACCAAGCTGTCGCCAAAAAATGTCGAGCTACGACATAGCACCATCGCGGCCGCGACACCAGTCACTCAACGCGCGCCGACAGTCCATTGATCGCAGGCGCTCGCAGCTTGCCGAACGGAACAATGGATGACCTTTACGACGAGTGAGATTTGCCCCCAGAAAACCCTGTGCCCGCCACACCCCGGCCTCAAGACACTGACAACCACATTCTAGGTTCGGCAACTTTATTGGGGAGGAAGCGGAATCCGAGGACGCGTCCGAGGCGGGTGTCGAAGCGGGCGCTGATGCAGGCGACTATGTCTACGATGATGAGCCTGAAGAGACTGGGGAGTGACGGGGACTGAGCTTATGGAAATTGATGGTTCGTGCAAGGGGATTCTTCTCAGAACTGATTGATAACCTGCTAACCAGAGAGGCAGATGGGCCGTCCAATGCCGTTGTCCTCCACGAAGACAAGCAGTACTATCCGACTGCCCAGCAGGTATATGGTGAAGATGTCGAGACACGCGTGGAAGAGGAGGATGCGCAACCTCTCAGCGAACCCATCATCGCACCCGTCGAACAAAAAAAGTTCAATATCGAAGAAGCCGACCTACCTCCGGTATTTTTTGATCGCAAGTTTATGACCGACTTGATGAACTTTCCCGAACAAACGCGCAATGTGGCACTAGCTGGACACCTGCACCATGGCAAAACTTCATTCATGGACATGCTTGTTCTGGAGACTCATGACATTGCAGAGAAGCTTGACAAGCGGAGCGGACGAAAGCGCGACGAGAAGCTACGGTATACCGATGTTCACATTCTGGAGCGCGAGCGAGGAATCTCGATCAAATCATCACCCATGAGTCTAGTCCTGCAGAGTGCAAAGGGCAAGTCGCACCTGGTCAACCTCATTGACACTCCTGGTCATGTCAACTTTGTCGACGAGGTCGCAGTCGCCTTCAGATTGGTCGATGGCATATGTTTGGTCGTGGATGTTGTGGAGGGTGTGCAGGTCAACACGGAGCAAATTATCAAGCATGCTGTTTTGGAGGATATTCCTCTGACGCTCATCATCAACAAGATGGACCGCTTGATCTTGGAGCTTAAGCTGCCACCCAAGGACGCCTATTTCAAGCTCAAGCACGTTGTGGAGGAGGTCAACACGGTGATTACCAATGCCGTGCCCGCAAAAGCCTCGGAGAAGAGGATTAGTCCTGAAAAGGGCAATGTTCTCTTCTCCTGCACTGACCTCGGCTGGTGCTTTACTCTGCAGTCCTTTGCCAAGATGTACACTGATACATACGGTGATGTCAATACGGATGACTTTGCTCGGAGGTTATGGGGCGATGTTTATTTTAACCCGAAGAAGCGATCATTTACGCGAAAACCCGTTGAAGACCGTGCAGCGCGGTCATTTGTTCACTTCGTTCTCGAGCCCATATACAAGCTCTTCACACAGTCCATCAGCGCGCCCCCCGAGGACCTCAAACTGGTCCTGGCGTCCCTCAACATCCAGTTGAAGCCTGCACAGTACAAAGCAGATGCCAAGGACATTTTGAAGGCCGTCTGCCAGCAATTTTTTGGCCCATCCACAGCATTTGTTGACATGATTGTTCGACACGTCCCATCGCCGATTGAAGGCGCACAGAGACTTTTGGAGAGGGCATACAGTGGCCCACTGGACACCAAGGTTGCAGGTTCGATGAAGGCATGTGATCAGGATGGCCCACTGGTGATGCACGTTACCAAGCTGTTCAACACATCAGACGCCAAGAGCTTTTACTCGTTTGGTCGTGTTCTGAGCGGCACTGCGCGACCCGGCATGTCGGTGCGAGTGCTCGGAGAGGGTTATTCGCTGGATGATGAGGAAGATATGACGACTGCCACTCTTGGTCAAGTCTTTATCGGCGAGACCAGGTACAACATTCCCACAGACGGTGTGCCAGCAGGAAATCTGCTGTTGGTCAGCGGCGTGGATAACTCAATAGTCAAGTCTGCGACTATTGTAGCCCCCAAGTTTGAGGATGACGAGGATGCGTACATTTTCAAACCAGTCACACACTTTACCGAGTCCGTTCTCAAGGTTGCGGTGGAGCCCATTAACCCGTCGGAGCTGCCCAAGATGTTGGACGGGCTGCGAAAAGTGCAAAAGTCGTATCCTCTGATCGATACGAAGGTGGAAGAATCCGGTGAACATGTCATCCTGGGAACAGGGGAGCTCTACATGGATTGTGTGCTCCACGATCTGAGGCGGCTGTATGCCGATATGGATATCAAGGTGTCTGATCCTGTGACCCGCTTCTGCGAAACAGTGGTAGAGACGTCGGCGACAAAATGCTACGCCATCACACCAAATAAGAAGAACAAGATCACCATGGTTGCGGAGCAATTGGAAAAGGGTATATCGACGGACATTGAGACGGGCGCCGTCAAGATTCGTGATCCGATTCGCAAGACGGCCAAATTTTTTGAGGAAAATCACGGTTGGGACAAGCTTGCGGCACGAAGCATCTGGGCTTTTGGGCCGGATGACATGGGGCCGAATATTTTGCAAGATGATACTCTGCCTGCCGAGGTGGGTCGCGCATCCTTGATCCGGGTCCATTTGGATACATGCTAACAAAACTGCAGGTCGATAAGAAACTCCTCAATACTGTCAAAGAGTCTATCCGGCAGGGATTCAGCTGGGCCACCAGAGAAGGTCCCCTCTGCGAAGAACGTAGGCTGCACCCCCAAACTCATCCCCCCCCTCTCTCGGCGTGGTCTAGGACCTGCTACTGACTTTGACCAGCGATTCGGAATACAAAATTCAAAGTGACGGACGTGTTACTAGCAGGAGAGGCCATCTCCCGCGGCGGCGGCCAGATCATTCCCACGTCGCGACGCGCATGCTACTCGTCGTTCCTCATGGCGTCTCCACGGCTGATGGAGCCCGTGTACGCCGTGTCGGTGACGGGGCCCGAAGACTCGCACACCGAGGTGTACAATGTGCTGTCGCGACGTCGGGGCCATGTATTGTCCGACGGCCCCGTGGCCGGGACGCCCCTGTATCGCGTCAACGGCCTGATTCCCGTGATTGACAGTTTTGGGTTCGAGACGGACCTCCGGATCAAGACGCAGGGCAGCTCCATGGTCAGCTTGGTGTTTGATAACTGGAGTATTGTACCCGGCGACCCATTGGACCGGGAGCAAATCATCCGGCCGCTGCAGCCGGCATCGGCACAGGCGACAGCCAGAGATTTCGTGCTCAAGACGAGAAGACGGAAAGGGCTGAGCGAGGATGTGAGCGTCAAGACGTTCCTAGAACCGGAGTTTTATCAGAGCTTGATGGAGAGCGGCATGCTGGGGGATGCATAAGGTTGACGCTTGGGGCGGCCGGCAACCGTTTTTGGCAAAACAGCTAGTACTTGTAGTTTAATGTAGACAAGGGGCGTTTGAATTCAGGGGCACTATTGTTTATCGTGCAGTACATGCAGCACGGGCACGGAAGATGGGCGTTTGGGCGTTGGGGTGTTCCCGAGGCTCGGTCTCGTAGACGGATCAAAGAAGACCTGTACATTGCAAACCACGTTGACGCTTACATGCTTAGTGGCCAGTAGGCCATGTGTGCGAATGGGTGGCAAAGGTCCCTAGATTTTAGGCCGTAAAGCATGTCAGCGTCGTGAGGCGACAGGCGGCACGTGAAGATTGAAGCGCGGCCGCTCGCAAGATGCACCATAAACGAGGTACATGTACGGAAAGCGTCATACCACGGACGCACGTAATAATGTCTCGAGCCTTTGTCTGCATCGCCGGTCGTTGCCGGATCCCTAGGTCTCGCACCTCGCCCAATTCGTTGCAAGCGCTGCTGCCGCGGCGTGACGGCCCATCAAATTGATGCCTGCGGCCGCTCACTCCGTCTGCGGCTGAGTGTCTGTACTACCAGACGGACGGAGCAGACCTCCGCGACTTGGACGAGGTCACTGCGCACATCAATTGATAGTGATCGGAGACATCCCGATCAGCACAACTCCGTAAAAGATCGGATAAGATACGCGACTCAGTCAGTTGCGGCAATCTTCTCCGCTACGCACGGCGCTTTGCCACCGATAGACGACACTCGTCTGGCTGCCCGTGTAAATATTGCCACTGCAGCCCGTAATTCAATTTCATTCCCCGGTATTTTTCTGTCCCGCCCAACTCTAATCGCCTCTTTTGCCGGCGCGTGGCCGAGCTAGCAAATGACCAAGGTTGCATTGGCAGCGGAGGCAAGGCGACAACCCTTGCTCCTGTCGAGGCGCCGCCCGTGGTTCGGATGCATCCCAGGACGGAAATGGCATCGCCCGCCTGGGAATTCCAATTCTTCCTCCATCTCCCATGACAGCAGGCGCCCGTCTGTGCATAGCCGAGGCTGGCATGTCCCTGTTTCTGTTTCTGAAGCCGCGCCGGGCAAGCTCGTGATTTGCCTGAAAGGGGCTGGATCCGGGAAATGTGCCTCACGTCTCGTGATTAGCCTTTGCTGCATGGACCGACGATCGGGCGGCGGCGCGCGGGGACACAGGGCTGGGACCCATGGCGGCGGATGGCATCATGGCCAAGAGGTTGCCGTCGTGATGGGCGGCTCTTCTGGGCACGCGGAATGTCGGTGTGTCTTGTACGATTTGCCCACGGACACGGAACGTGGGCTCGTGCTTGGGGATAAGCTATTGACCGCGCCTGGCGTTGGGGATGGAGGCACTAGCGGGCTGGTCTAGCTGCCTAGGACGCTGGTAGATTATCACGACCCATGCGTGTGGTTGTATTGCCACCCTGCCTTTATACATGGACTAACCGGGCGTGGGCGACGCTTGCGACGCGATGGCTCGTAACGGAATGTGCGTGCTTGTATTCAACCAGGAATTGGCAAGCTACTGGTCGTAGCGTGGGTGAGTATATATGCGACTGCAGATATAAATATATACATGTACACATGTAGATGCGCTGTCCCGACTTCTTGCCAACCACGAGACCATTTCTTGCGGCGTATCAACAGCAGCAACCAAAGATGATGATGCGCTCCTCGTGGCAAGCGGCCCTCGCCGGCCTCTCCCTGCTGGGCTCCCTCGCGGCGGCGGCCAACCTCACGGGCTACGAATACGTCGTGGTCGGGTCCGGGGCGGGCGGCGGGCCTCTGGCGGCGCGACTCGCGCTGGCCGGGCACAAGACGCTCCTCATCGAGGCCGGCGACGACCAGGGCAACAACCCCAACTACACGGTGCCGGCGTACTCGGCGCGGGCGTCCGAGGACGAGAAGCTCGCGTGGAACTTTTACGTGCGGCACTACGCCGACGACGCCCGGCAGGCGCGCGACTACAAGACGTCGTACCGGACGGCCGACGGCGGGCTGTACACGGGGCTCAACCCGCCGGCGGGCGCCGAGATGCTCGGCACGCTGTACCCCCGGACCGGCACCCTCGGCGGCTGCACCGCGCACAACGCCCTCGTCGCCATCTACCCGCACCGCTCCGACTTTGAGTACGTCGCCTCGCTGACGGGCGACGCCTCCTGGGCGCCCGACAACATGCGCAAGTACTTTGTGCGCATGGAGAAGAACCGCTACCTGCTGCCGCTGCTGGCCAAGGGCCACGGCTTCGACGGCTGGCTGGACACGGAGCGCGCGCCCATCACCCTGCCCCTCGAGGACCCCAAGCTGCTCAGCCTGATTGCCGGCGGCAGCTTCGCCCTCGGCAACTACTCGCGCCTGCTGCCCAACCTGCTCGACGTGGCCCTGGGCGACGCCAACGAGGACTCGGAGGCGCGCGACCGCGACGGCGGCTACTTCCAGATCCCGCTCTCCGCGGGCGACGGCCGCCGCTACGGCTCGCGCGAGTTTGTCGTGGCCACGCGCGACGCCAAGAACCCCGACGGCTCCAAGAAGTACCCGCTCGACGTGCGCATGAACTGCCACGTCACGCGCGTCGTCTTTGACGAGTCCGGCGGCGACGAGCCGCGCGCCACGGGGGTCGAGTTCCTCGACGGCGCGTACCTCTACCGCGCCAGCCCGCGGTCCGGCTCGGCGGCCAAGGGCGTCCCCGGCTCGGCGACCGCCTCCAAGGAGGTCATCATCGCCGGGGGCGCGTACAACTCGCCGCAGCTCCTCAAGCTCAGCGGCGTCGGGCCGGCGTCGGAGCTCGCGCAGTTCGGCATCCCGCTCGTCAAGGACCTGCCGGGCGTCGGCACCAACCTCCAGGACCACTACGAGGTGGCGGTGCAGGGCCGGCTCCCCTCGGACTGGCGCTTCCTCTCGGGCTGCACCTTCAGCGACGACAACGACCCGTGCCTCGACCGCTGGCGGCGCCCGGGCCTGCTCACCGGCCGCGGGGCCTACGTGTCCAACGGCTTCGCGGCCGCCATGCTCATGAAGTCGTCCGTCGCCAGCGAGTACGACGCCTTCCTGTTCGGCGGGCCCGTCAACTTCCGCGGCTACTTCCCCGGCTACAGCTACAACATCACCGCCGACCACGACGTCTTCACCTGGGCCATCCTCAAGGGCCACCCGCGCAACACGGCCGGCCACGTGCGCCTGCGCAGCGCCGACCCGCTCGACGTGCCCGACGTGCTGTACAACTACTTTGACACGGGGAGCGGCGACAGCGCCGCCGACCTGACGGCCATCCGGGAGGCCATTGGCGTGGCGCGCGACGCCTTTAGTCGCCAGCTCGTCAAGGTGGACGAGGTGCTGCCCGGCGCGGGGGTCCGGTCCGCCGCCGAGGTCGAGGCCTACGCGAGGGACACGGCCTGGGGGCACCACGCGTCGTCGACGTGTCCTATCGGCGCGGACGGCGACCCCATGGCCGTGCTGGACTCGAGTTTTCGGGTGAGGGGCGTCAAGGGCCTGCGCGTCGTCGATGCGTCTGTTTATCCTAGGATTCCGGGGACTTTTACCGCGCTGTCGACGTACATGGTTGGCGAGAAGGCGGCGGATGTTATTTTGAGCCAGAACAAGTAGGTGTTGCGTGTGGTGGTGGCGTGGGACCTGTGTATATTTTGGGCGTTTGGTTTTCCGGCCAAGTTTTGAGGGTTTTAATGTGGACGGGCGCGGCTGCTGATTGGCTGACGATTATGCCGACTGGGACGTGTATTTTGACTTGAGCAGTAAAAACATGGCACTTACAAAAGAAATAATGCTAGTTCCTACTTCTATAGACGATGAAGATAATCTGTGAAGAGATTGAAATTCCACCATTTGCCGGGAACAACTCTCTATTGGATTGTGCAAGCTGGATTCTCACTACGGTGCTGTGAATGTCTCAAGACGGGACGAACTGTCTATGACTCTACGGCGTCGTTGGATCCTGCCATGACACTTACATGATCTCTGAAGTGATCATGTACTTGAGGCAGCTGGTCCACTTGTCTGCTGGATAATTTTTGACCTTGTCTGCGTCTGACCTGGGTCGTTTCCTCTGCTCGAATTTCAAAGTCAGTGACGTCAACACCAAGACCCAGACTTTATACGAATTCGATGACGAGACCAGTTCAGTCTGCTGCCAACGATGGCCGCCGAATCGGTAAAACGGCAAACGCCTCACCATTTTCCACCGAAAAGAAAGTCAGCATCTCTGCGTCATAAATAATCGGTAAAAAAGGTAAACGCCGCACCATTTCACCGACAAGAAAGTCAGCATCTCGCGTCATAAACACAAATCAATCCACCAGCCATGCCAAAGCTCCTCGACTTTCGCTGCGCCGTCATCACCGGCGGCGGCGGCGGCATCGGCAAAGCCATAGCCCGCCACCTCGTGTCCAAAGGCAAGACGGTCCTCCTCGCCGGCCGCACCGAGTCCAATCTACAGTCGGCGGCCCGCGACGTCGGCGCCGCGGGCTACTACCTCCTCGACGTGGGCAAGACGGCCGACATCTCGCCCTTTGTGCGCCGCATCACCCGCGAGCACCCCGAGCTAGACTGCCTGATCAACAACGCCGGCGTCCAGCGGCCCCTGGATATCCTCCAGGACGGCGACTTTCTGGCCAAGGCCGACCGGGAAATCGACATCAACGTCCGGGGCCCGATGCACCTGACGCTCGGGCTGCTGCCGCACCTGCAGACCAAGCCCGGCGCCGTGATGATCAACGTGTCGAGCATTCTGGGCTTTGTGCCCTTTTCCGTCATCAACCCCGTGTACAATGGCACCAAGGCGTGGCTGCACTTTTGGAGCATGAACCTGCGCACGCAGCTGCGGCGGGCTGGGGCAGGCGTGCGCGTGGTCGAGATTGCGCCGCCCACGGTCGAGACGGACCTGCACCGCGAGAGGGAGGACCCCGACGATAACAAGAAGGAGAAGAATGCGCAGGCGCTGGGTGTGGACGAGTTTATGGGCGAGGTGGCGCGGAAGCTGGAGAGGGGGGACGAGATGATATCCGCGGGGGGTGGGAGCGACATTGTCGAAAAGTGGTATGGGATATACGGCGCTTTGTATGATGAGGCGGCGTCCAAGAAGTAGCGGTGCCTTGTTGTTGGTGGTGTTGCTGCGTGGTTCCTCGTGATGGGAGCAAGAGGACACAGAGGTGACGGCCTGACGACTGGATTCCTGCACTTTGGGGAGTGAATTGGGTTGTGATATTGGCAACTCTGGGGGTACCTTACTGGGATACTGGCTTCTTATACAATAAATGAGGGGCATATCAACCATCACGGCAGTAAATGAAAACATTGCATCACAAGGGACAAGCTTAAAAAAGAATCAGCTGTTCTATTGACTAGTCGTCCTGATTTATGTACTGCGAATTTGTTAGTTTCCACCTCTCGCAACCCCCATAAGGAGAACAACTCACCACCAGCCGCCCGTTGTCGTTGCCAATGCGGTCATTCAGATTGATGCCCTGTCGCCCGCGGGTTCCCTCCTCAATCATGTTCAACTCAGCGGTCAACATGGTGCCGTCCACCGAGATGTCACCGGCAGATTCAGAAAAATCTATCAAGAACGTCCCGTGTTGTCAGTCGCCTCTACTTGCACACCAGCGGACGCATACAACATGACATGTGAGTGGTAGGTAAAAAGAAAGACTTACTGACGCCGTTCCAGACGAACCAGCCGTCCGAGTTGCCCACAAAGTCGTTCAGATCAATAGTGGACTCATTCCACTCGTCGTCGCCGTAGGCGCACTCGGCGTGGAGGATGTGGCCGTCCTCGAGCCAAATGTTCCGCGAAGACTCGTAAAAGGACATGTTGCGCGTGTTTGCTGATGTGTGAAGCAGGGGACGGTTGGGAATTCTTGGTCGGCGGTGTGATGCTCGAATGTGCGGGAATAAGGCGAATCCAACCGCACTTTTATATCAAGCCGAGAGGGGGCCTCATGTACGCCAAGACGCACCCACCCGCATAGACTGGATCCTTTGTGGCTATGCATCTCATGCAATGGGCCATGAGTAACGGGCTTTTTTGGCTTTTTGGTTTGCAAATACTACATGGCGTTTGTGGCCCCCGCATGGAACTATTTGGTGTCGGTGCAGGCTGGCCAGACGTCACAGCAGCAAGCGATGGCCTGTTTTTTGCCAGTGGGCCAGTACGTGGTTGACGATAATTGGGCTGTCGGTGTGTCATTTGCTGCAAAGCCGTTGATTTTGTTTGTCAGGAGGGGGGGGGGAATCGTGTTTGAGGTTGAGGCCTCCGGTTCTTGTCGCCGTGTCACACGGCCACGACCAAAACAAAGGCATCAGCCGCAAAGGGTGCACAACAACAAAGAAAGGCGTCGCGAGAGCCGCCGAGTCGGACCTTGGCGGTGGCTGCCTCGGGCCTGTAGGGCTCCTCGTTGTATTTATAGAGACCTTTGAGCCTTGGGATGTTGTCGGAAAACCAAGGACCTTTGCCCCCTCCAAGTTGATGATTGAAAGGAATATGCGCACCACACGTTCCGAGCCCTCGCCGCGAGGGGGGCCGTGATGCCCGTTCTGGCCCGTTCAAACAGCGGGGGAGGCCCATGATTAGCTGAAACAAAGGTCTCGGCAGGAGCCGCCGCCAGCCCGCAGCGGGCCGTACCAGTACTTCTGGCGTCAGCGGCTACGTGTACTGTGTGCAAGTACTCAGTAGGCACGGGCCAGTTGACAGCTCGGCGGCCTCACGTTGACCCAGCGCCTCTTTCAAGCTGCGGAGGGGGTCGCTCTTGCTCTTTGCGCGCCAAGGCTCTTGGCTTCCGTCAAGCGCGCGACCAGTCTTTGATTGAGTGCCTTGAACAAACGCCCCTGCCCGCGTCTCAAAATGACGTACCAACGTTGCGGATCCGAGCCCGGCTCCCTCCCCAGTAGTAACATCTAAAACAAGTACCTCTAGGTGCTTGTAGGCATCAAAGTTTTTTTAAGCGCACATGCATAAAGACTGTGCCAATGGACGCCATACCAAGGAGGACATCAGTTAACGGGAGGAACCAACCGGGTCCTATCAACTTCCAGAGCAGGTTGCAAGGAACCTCGAAAATAATCAAGACGAGGATTCTATAGGTTTTTAAAAGCCAAAACTGGGTCGTTTCAGCGAAAACTAGAGTTTGCGCGCCATCTATGTATGCATGGTCAGTGCAAGTGATTTCTGCGATGAGCACGGTACAAGTCGCCGACATCGTCTTCCGTATGTTGTCAGATTGGGGCGCAAAACAACGGACATGCACCCAGCAACAATTGCCCCAGATGTCGGTATGTCCGTGGCGAGATCCAAAGCCTTGCCATGCATCTTGCCCACACGCAGTCGGTACTGAATCATGAATGATGGAGGTGCCATTTTCTCGAGATGGCGTGTCCGGAGCCCAGAGAGGACGGAGGGCCGCCGAGGACGTAGAGCTGGAACTGCCGCAAGGGACAGTCTTATTCTCAACTTCATCCACCAAGCTGCAGAATTGTTAGATGGGCACCTTGACTCTCTATCAAACTCGCAAACGTACGATTCAAGTCCGAGGATCTCATATGGACGAAAAGCCTCGTGCTTTTTTGCAGTGAAATGTCGACCTAGAGAGTCGATCAAATCCACGCCCGTCATCTACTCGTCATGAGTTAGCTCAACATCGCGGGCAAAGTCGTGTACGTGCCGGATCAAGCTGGTCATGATCTGCCGATGAAGAGCTGTTGTGTTTGACCCTGTGGCCTCGGTAACAAGTTTCGCAAAATCAGGGTCGAATCTGCTGCTCTGGTTGGAAACGTCATTATATCTCATGGCCTTTGTCTAGTTGTCATGGCAAAAGCAGGACATGTAGAATTTTCTTGAATAGTCGACCGAGTAAAGTCTGGTTGTGAGGATCCATTGGAGCTTTGTTTCCATGACTTTGATATCGAATTCGCAAGTGTTGTGGTGGGATATGAAATTCTGGTGTTGGGCTAAAATATTGACTCTGAAAGTAGTTGCGCGTTCAACCATGTCTTGGCTATGACTTGCGTGGATGGCCTAGAGTCCGTAGACCTTGATTTAAGACGGAAGTCCATGTCTGCGCCGGGAATGGAACCCTAGCTAGGGGCCTTTCCTGTCACACGGAAATGGGCTGGTTACACAAGGGCTACGGTCACGGGATTAGGGCAGAAGGTCCTCACCGACTTCTTGTATAAATAGACGGCTTCGGTCCCTCAAGGCCTTGAGGAAAACCAAGGACCTTTGATACTAAAGACTGTTATTAGATGAATTGAGTAAATTGCTCCAAGCCCTCTACTGAGCCCTTGTCACATTTCCCAACAAAATGCTGGTCGCCATTTCTTGAAGATTGTTGAGAGGGGATCGATTATGATTCATTGTCTCGAAGCTGTCTACGTGGCCCGTTTATAAAGGGGCTACAGTCTCGGTTGCGTTGGCCGGGGGAGGCGGGATCACGACTCGTTACAACAACTAGGAGCCGTCGACTACAATCTATCCCCAAAGCGTCTGGTAGCTACGAATAACTTGATAACAAGGTTTTTATAGATTATATACAGGGACTTCTTTATTAATTAAAGCACTTTATATAAATAGCTGTTTATTATCCGGGTATACTAATGATAAATTTTATCACAACTTATATTAATAAGAGATTTTAATTAACTTATAAATTGTGGCCCCTCTGCCCCGCATATTATCAACAAGGCTGGTCCCAGTCATGTTCTTCAAATGGCGTGCCAGGCAGACGAATTATTAGTGTGATAGCATTGAAATGCAATAGAGAATACGCGGTGCTTTGCTTACCACGCAGCCGAGAGGGAGGGCTCATCCATGTGTGCATGAGTCAATAGATGACCAGGACCCCTACATGGCGGCAAAAGTGCCATGCAATTCATAATTGGGCGGCTTCTCACTACCAGGTCCTGGGCCAAAATATTCACCGCGCCGCGGGCCACTCTTTACCCTCGTCATCACACTCGATGCTTCATCGCGCTACATGTGTCATGATTTCCGTCCCCGGACTCGAACTACCACTTGACAACTCTCCCCGGTCTTCCAACCCTGCTCCATCCCTACCGGTACGGCCGGCGGCGTGAATGCCGTGCTAGCAGAGACATGAATTATATAGAATGCCGTTATATTGTATGACTCGTCAGTCTCTTTCATTCGCGTTTATATAAGTGCAAGGACACCTACATCAAGCCGCTTGTCCCAATCACTCCCACACTTGCCATTAGCACTAAATACTAGCCTGCGCTATTATATCTGTTTGTCTTGTACAAATCTCTCTTTAGCGATTTACCACCGCCTCCTTTACAATGGTTCGTGTTATTACGATTACACTAGCCGCCGCGTTTTCTACTTTTCTAGTATCGGCGGCAACTATTCACAAGAGACTCATTGGCGGAGAATATGCCAAGGGCGGTGAATTTCCATTCATTGTCAGTATACGACAAGGCGGGAGTCATGTTTGCGGAGGCAGTTTACTAGACAGCACTACGGTTCTTACTGCTGCTCACTGTGCTAGATGTCTTGACTCTGTCAAAGCAGGAACACTGGTAAGTCCACTCCCCCTTTTGGCTGCCAAGAGGTCTCACACCTCGGCGTAGCCGGCAAAGGATAACAAGAACTAAGCTCATTATACAGGACAGTCGCCAGGGCGGAGTAGAAGTGGAGGTTGCATCCGCTGCGGTATACCCTCGTTACTCTGGGATCCGGCGTCGCCATGATATTGCCATCTTGAAATTAGCAACTCCGATTGAGGAGAGCGACATGATTCGCTATGCCACGCTACCGGCCAGCGGCTCGGACCCCGTGCTGAATACCATCGCAGTAGTCGCAGGCTGGTAAGTGCCATGCAAGTTTCGCAGTGTAGGATATAGTCGAAAAAAGCAAAAACAAACGCTGACTAGTCGGCAAGGGGCTTGGACGGTCGCAACTCGGGTCCTGCTGACAAACTCGGCAAGGTGAATATTACGATTCACGAGCGCGACGCCTGTGAAGAGAAACTCAAATTGGGCGCGGTTGAAGACATAATATGCGCTGGCGACGATGGCAAGGATGCATGCGAGGGGGACAGCGGCGGCCCTCTTGTCGACCCGGTGACGGGACATGTCATCGGCGTCGTGACATGGGGGCATTGCCGAGATCCTCCCACGGCATATGCCAGGGTCAGCAGCTACATCGACTTTATCACCGGATTCGTTGGAGGCTCTGATTCTAGTCCCCTTTTCAACGTGGAGCTTAAATGTCGGGATCTGGTTCAGTTGGTCGGGAATGCCACTGGCCCCGGTGACGCTGGCATTCCTTCGACCCCAACTGGGGAAGAGGAAGAGGAAGAGGAAGAGGAAGAGCAAGGCCCGACGGCTTTCGATGCTTTGATTGCAAAAATTAGGGAGCTGGCAAAACAATGTGGCTTGAAAGAAAACGAAAAGATGACTCCAGAATTGCAAAAGTGTGTTGCACAGTTATATCAAGAAGGTGTAACACGGCGCTGATTGTGTTGAGTGAGCAGTATCAAACAGCCAGAACGAGCTGAGACTGGGAGTTTAAGAGGTTACAAGTCAAGTCGCATGATTCAGTGGAAGGAAGCAAGGTCAATGAAGATGTGGTATATCGAGTTGTTTTGCCTTGGTAGTCTGCCTTGCTAGCTTTAACATGGTAGGCTAGGTGTCGACGGTGCTTGTTTTATATTCCTTCCACTTAATGACGCATATTCGTGTCTGTCAGAGCGGATATTAGCAGAGTATCTTTCCAAAAAGATATTCTAACCGGTTAATAATATATGTACTCTTACTCTATTAGTATTAGCGTACTATTCAAGTTATAAATAATTACGGTATTTATAATACTACAAGATAGTTTACATAATAATTAGGCTCGCTAGTAGTTATATACGCGTGATTCGCCCTATTAAACGCTCGTCTTCAGCGCAGCCTCACTTCCCGAGATCATGCATGCATGAAATCTCATCTTCCTTCCATTCTATCACGGCAAATGCAATAGAAGATACAAAATATATGTGTACTATCTTCTCACCTTACTTCCTTCTCTTACCCATTGAATGGACACATGCAGCCTTATTGCTAGACACTATGAGGCGCTCCCCAACACAGGGAAGCATTTTCGGGACCGCGGATATCCTCGACTCATGGATCAAAGAGGCCAGAAGAGGCCGCGAATTTCCCGTGTTCAATCCTAGATACCGGAAAGCCCCAATTCAGGCTACTTGAAGTACAGCCAGGCAAACCGCAGAGCGAAATTGTAGGACGCCTGTTCCACGCATGCCTCGACGAAAACCCCGGCTTTGAGGCTCTGAGCTACACGTGGGGAAGTCCTTCGCCAACCTACGATATTTCAATCAACGGCTGTGCATTTCCGGTGGCTGGGAACCTCAGAAAAACACTAGACGACCTGCGCTATCCAGACAAGCCGCGAATTCTTTGGGCAGATGCCATCTGCATTAACCAGCGTGATAGCGACGAGAAGGCGCATCAGGTAAAACTAATGCGAGTAATATTCGCAAAGGCACCTGGTGTTTGTGCCTGGCTCAACCACAGCGTGCAGGCTGGCGACTCTTCGTTTGATAGTCTCTGAGAACCTCTACTAGTGGTCATGTATACTAAAATACAGCTCCCACTTGGCACGCCAAAAGGCTGCTCCCAGTAGAGGTTCTCCTCAGTCTTTTGTTACCTGGGTAAAGGCATCGAGCTCGATAGCTTCGCCGATCCAAGTTACTGGTATCCGGCTGCAGGTGTATTCCGAAATCCCTACTGGCGAAAGCTCCGGATACAGCGAGAGCTCATTTTGGCAAAGGAAGTCGCGGTTTACTGCCATCGGGATGCATTCAGCGGGCGCCAGATGTTGGGGTTTCAACAACGAGTTAATCAAGCATATTTCCAAGCTCGAGCACATGAAAGTCCATTGCTGAAGCTTTGCACATACATCAATGACCAAGAGGACGTGGGAGGCGTGTCTATTCGTGAGCGAGACAACATGCCCCTAGGGTGCAAAACTTTTGTCGAAAAGAAACGGGTCCACGGAGTGAAGGATGACACCATCTCCAAGCCACCATTTTCATCATTGATACAGTTATTCCTTCAGTCAGGTACCCTGAATATGACGGAGCCTCGAGACCAGCTCTATGGTATACTAGGGCTGATTCCACAGGCTGACGAGAGCCAGGTACGAGTCGACTACAATGCTCCGGTAGTCAAAGTCCACTCGCAGGTGTTTAGCATTTACCTGTCTAATCACAAAAGTCTCGACTTTTTTTGTTTCAGCAGAAAGTCAGCCGATGTTGCTTGTCGAGGCGATACTATCCCGACTTGGATGCCCAATGCCCCTACCATTCATTGGAGCCAAGTGTATGCCAGCCAGGCTGCGGGCAGCACCACGGCAAGCGCGGCCTCTATTGATTCAGAGAGTCTAGTTCTGTCTGTCCAAGGTCTCTTGTTGGATAAAATCGCCTTTATCGCACCCAGGCAAGACTTTGACAAGCTCCCAATACTGGAGTGGTTCTCAATACTGGAAAGTTACTGTACACGACTCTGGCCGAGTGATCCTCAGCGACCGCTGTGCGAAAAGAAACATGTAACGTTGCTTTTGTTTCCGTGGCTATGCAAGGAACGGTACCGCGAGATGTGGAAAGTCGACAGACCAACGTCGGTGGAGAGAAGGAGCCTGCTTCGCAATATACGTGGCATTGCGGCAGAGAATGACGGAAAAGACGAGTTGACCATGAGACATGTCGCACTCGGGACTACCAGTGTGTCTTGTGATAGATACGAAGCATTCGATCCGGTATATACCAGTCTCTCTTGTCGAGTTTTGGCGGGCACGGAAAAAGGGAGATTAGGGACCTTGCACCACAGCGCCAAGGCAGAAGAGGGGGATCAAGTCCGGATACTCCATGGATGCCGCATGCCGATGATTCTTCGGCCGGTACCTGACAGTAGGCGTCGGTTTACTCTCATTGGATGGATGTTGCTTCCAGGGGCAATGCATGGCGAAGCATTCTCGAAAGATGGGGGGCAGGATGCTTTGCACAGGAGCACAACAATTCAAATCGTATAAGTGGTTGGCTTTGCTTGCTCAGTGTTTCCTATTGCCCATGACTTTGTGCTGTAAATATGCGAGTTTTCCCAGCATTACACATGAGCTGGCGTTGTCCTACGATGCGACCGCCCCTAGGGTTGAGTAACACTAACCCTAACCTACCCTACGTATTGTATCTTTTTCAAGTACTTTTACTAGCTTTTATATTAGGGTTTCTAGTATCCCTTGAGATGGAGTCGTGTTTTGAGTTTTCCAAGCTGCTTAAATGATAAGATGACGCCCCAATGTGCTGCAGAGGACTTTTGAAGCCGTCTTCGCTCACGTCTTACAAGTACATGCTGCCTTTGGGGCATATTTACGAGGTCGGCCAGGCCTTTTGGGAGTCTTGCCATCACATTTCCAAATAATTCAAGCACCACAAATAAAAGTAGATGAACGCAAGTTTATGTGTATCAAGTTGCCTACATCTTGTATAAACTAGCTTCCCAAGACCAGGAATGTCAGAGTTCACAATGTCGGGCTACTTGCAGCCGCCGTCACATACACCTATACATGCACAACTGCCAAAAATGCCCATCAAGTCCCACTAGACCATCCCATTCATCCCTAAACCGTTCTCGTCATAATTTCTAAAAAACCAATCCAGCCGTGCCCCCTCCTCCAGTTCACATGAAGCCTCTCCCTCTGGTCATCTACTCAGCCGCCATCTTGGCATACTCTGCCTCACGGTCAGGCGCAGCCCTGGCCGCGCACTCAAAAAGCACCGTATACATGCTATTCCTGTACGTCTTGTCGCAGTCGTGAATGGCCAGCTCGCAGCTCTTGTAGCTGGGGAACTTGGCGCACAGGTCAACCTTGTGCTCTCTGGTCTTCTCAAGGGACACGGCCGCGTCCAAGCACTGGTTGACAAACTCGTCGCCCATGTTCTCGGCAAAGTAGCACGCCTCCACCAAGTACTGGCACATGGTCTCGTCCTGGCCCTTACTAACACACGTAGGCTTGTGCTTGGCCAGGAAGTCGCCCGGCATAGAGGGCGGGCGGGCCAGCACATCGGTAATCTTTTCCGCAATCGCCTTGAGACTATTAAAGTTCTTCTTTTGCTCTTCCCAGAAGCTCTTGGTGGCCTCGTCTTGTGTCTCGACGTACTTGGCCACTCTGGCTTCGAGGGCCTCGTCGACGAGCGTCTTCTCGAGGCCAGATACCATTGTCAGGTAGTGAGACACGGGGACGGGGTCGGTGGGATCTTCCAGGACGACGGGAATATACGGGGTGATGGCGCGGACAAGGCCGCGGTCGTTAAGCAGCTCGGGGTCCCAGCCGCTGGGGTGGCGCCTCTGGATTTCCGCGACTCGGTCGGCGTCGTGGACCGCGCCGAGCTTCATGGCGATGAGGAGGCGGAAGTTTTTGAGGAGCTCGGGATCTTGCACGGCAAAGTCGGTGTCTTTGAGGTCCGATTCCTTCATGCGCCCGTACATGACGTCGACAATCTCCCGCGTGTGGCGGACCACAAGTGTCTGGAGGTATAGTGGTGAAAGGGGCTTTTCAGATGCCGAGCTCACTTCAACCTCCAAGAAGGACAAGGGGGATAGCGTGTCCTTGGGAAGATTCAAAAGTGCCTTGGACTGCCCGAGAACAAATGAAACGTCTAGCGCCCGTGGCAACACCGGAGGTTTCGATCTCACATACTCGGTTGTCTCCTCGACTCTCTTGTTGATAAAGGTATGGATATCAGGGTATTCAAAGTCCTTGTCCTCCCCTGCGGGTATGGCAAGAAGTAGCCCTGCAGGTCCGGCCGCACCCAGTTCAGGATGCTTGCGGATCGAAGTTCCCCAATTTTTGAAAAAGGCAAGAATCTTCTCCCCTTGCCAGCCGCTATTGGGATACGTCTCCTTGAATTCTGGGGATTCGATATACTTGATAAACTTGTCATTGACATCGACAGCCGCCTTGTCCAGTTCAAAGAGCGAGCCGTTGGCCGTGGCAATGGCGGTACGAAGCAGAGTGTTGCGCTGGCGGCGCAACACGGCTCCCCATTCCTCTTCTTCAAGGTTTGTAATGGCCTCCTTAGACCTGGTCTCGAGCTCGGCCGCGTCTGGCACGGCGCTCTGGTCGGGAAACAGCTTGGGATCAAACAGCTCAGCCGAGCCTGTCGCATTCAGCGAGCCAATGGTGTCGGCCGACTCGGAGAGGACATTGAGCGAGTCGAAGAACAGGGCGTTCTCCGTCTTGAAGGCAAAGGACGACTTCTGCTGCGTCTCGTACGCCGAGTATGTGTATCGGTAAATGTCCTCGAGCGCGTGAGCCCAGGCCGCGTCTCGCTTCTCGGCCAGCTCCAAGACGGTCGGCGGCGTGGGAGGAGGGCGGAAGAACTTGACAACGGCATTGACAAGGTGAAGCGCGACGCCGACCGGCCAAAAGGGCGTCAGGAGCAGGGCATCGGCAACGTTGCACAAGACGCCCTCGGCCACGATGAAGCCGACGGGCACCTTGTCCTCGATCGAGGCGCCGGTTTCAACGGCACACCCCAGAAAGGGGACGATGGAGGTGACGGCCGCGAAGAAGTGCAGAGGAGAGACGTGGTCCCTGAAGGCGTCGATGATGCCCTTGACGTACAGGACGCCGCCGACGGCGCCCAAGGCCTTTCCGACCTTGGAGAGACCGGTGCCGCCGGAACGAATCTTGGGCGAGTTGGGCTCCAGCGGCTTGTACTCGAGGGCCTTGGTTCGCAGCTCCTTGTACGAATTCGTCCCGTACTTTTCCTCAAACGACTTTGGTACTTTGCCCAGGCGCTTCTCGGCCGACTTCTCAAACGAGTTTTCCGACACACTGTTGGCCCTCTTGACTTGCTCCTCGCTGGCCGGGATGTTCTTCTCCCCCGGCGGCTTGCCCTCCTCGCCCGGGTTCACCGGCTTCTCTCCCGGCGGCTTACCCCCGTTGTCCACATCCCCTGCCTTGATGTCCATGGTCTTTTCAATCTCGGCGGCTCTAATACAGAGAAGGGCCTGTCGTTTGCGCAGCAGTCCAAAATCACGTCTGCTAGGCGCCCCCGGGCAGAGTTTGGCTTCCAAGGCTTTGTAAGTATCCCCAACAGAGTCAACGTTGCGACTATGGCCGATGTCGTAGCTCTTCTTCCAATTTCTCTGCAGCCATCTTGACTCTTTGGGAATCCAGTCGCTCTTAAGTGCCCCCTCCATCGTTAATCTCATGCTGATGATTCCATTCTCCTCAACAATAGCTGGGTGCCAGTCCTTGAGCGGCCTGAATTCCTTGACGGCATCTGCGCCTTTGAAATTTTGCACATGCTCGTCCCAAAGCTTCTTCAGATGCTCTTCTGTTATGGCTCCCTTGTTTTCCTTGGCTTCGACTGTGGCTTGAAAGTCGACCGCTTGGCCGTCGGCAGTCGCGACGATTTTGAAACCCTCGTATGGCTTGAAAGAAGACAACGAGGCTCGCACGCGGCCCTGCCAGACCTGCTTCAGGGATTCCATAAGCTTTGTCTTGACCTCCTGGACCTTGGTTGCCAGTTCTTCCCCCGACAGCTTGTCGTACTCGTACTTCGTTTTGTGCTGGAGACCCTCGAGCCTAGTCCGCACCTTCTCGAAGAGTTCTCCGTAATTACCGACTCCATTGAAGACACGCCCTTCCCTCACTTGGGTCGCCGCGCCGCTATTCGCATACAGCTCGGCAGTCCTCTCAATGTCGGGGAAGTGTTCGGTGGAGACCTTGCGGATATTCGCGCCTTTGTTTTCTTCAACGAAGTTGATGAATTCGTCAAAATTGCAATTGCTACCACATCCGGTGGCAATCTTTTTCTCCCCCACGGTCATGGCATCCAGTTTATAAGCATAGTAGAAGTAGAATCGCTCGTAGATGCCAACCTCGGAGTAGGCGGCTGCCATGACGGCGAGGCCCAAGAGGGCTAGGCCATGCGTGAACCGCATGGTGGCGGAAGTCAATATCTGTAAGTAAAGAATGTGGTGAAGAATAAACTAATGAATGAATGTGTGAAGCGAGTGAGTTGATGAAGTGATGGGTGAAGCCCGTGAAGAAGATGGGATTCAAGTGGAAAACGATATGAAGATATATACTCCATTCTTGCTTACATGCCGGGACATACCGAAACTTGCTTTCTCTTCTTCTCGTCTAGTTGGAAGTATATCCCTCGTGATGACATGACCACTAGCTTCCATGGCTAGTTTGCCGAGTGGATAGGCATAGGACAAGATGGCTATGCCGTCATGTCATACTATTGTCCAGATTATGCAGGATCGCATGATTATGCACATGAATATGCCTCGGTATACGAACAGCATGCTGGAATGAAGAAAGGGATTTCCGAGATGGTGATCGTCACAGGCGTGCGGCATTGTAGATCGACATAGCCATGCCGGCAGTGCAGCCGCCTTGCTGCGTGCTTGACTATCATGACTCTTGGTTTCTTGGCATATACTGAAACGAAAGTGCATAATGGCATGAATTGAGACTATTTTGCAAAGAGCAAGTAGTGAAGGCTGCGTCAGAATTTTTGGGAACCCTTGTGGTGCTGAGTTTGAGGCTGGCAGCCTAGTTGTCGGTCAAAGCCGATGATACGACACAACCACGACTCACAAGCCGAGGGAATTTCTGTCGTAGGGACGCGTGCTTGGAGGGTATGAAGTGGGATGAAACAATGAGAAACTTAGCATTTGACATGTAATTAAACAGGGTGATTCACCCTCACTAGGCTGTTGGTGATGTTACCTTGCTTTTGCAACACGTGTCTTTGACAAGAGACGGAAGAGGAGGAGACATGGATGTATGCCTCTAGCAAGTGCCATCAAGGGATACCAACTGATGGGAAGCAATACGATGCTCCACGAGAGTCAGGCGACGTGCTCGGTACGAGTTGACCTCCAATGCCGGGCTCCCCAATTTTGCTCTCTGGGGCGATGCATAAGCGATAACTCCGCGGTAATAGCCCCTGCTTGGGATACCCATTTCCCCGGTATCGGCTATGAAAACAAGGACTGCGAGTTGAGCCCGACGGCCGGGGTTCCAGCTCGCGAATCGCAAGTACCACACGATGAAGCGCCAAGTGATGTTGGTCGTCTTTCCACGTGTAGGCTCCATGTCTCTGGTAACAACGAGGATGGAAACTCTAGAATGACTCGGCTCGGTGGAGACCGGACGGATTATCCGTTGCCCTTATTGCGCTGCGCCATGATCGACGGCGACAACTACCGATGCGCGACAAGGAGACCAGACGCAGTGCCGGTACCTGACGTGTGTCAATGTTGCATATACTTGTCAACTAGTTACTAGTGCGAGGCTGTTGTTGCACTAAAAGCTCGTGGTGTGAGGATGCATAACGCCGAATATAACCCCAGACTAGCGTGACGCACGTAAGGCTGTGTGTTGTCATGCCATGCCATGCTCATCGCCAACTGTCGTGGAGAAGGCGCCTTCACATGGCCGTCATCTCATCCAACTTTTTCGGATACTCCCATGATGCTGTAGACGTCTGAGATATATATATCCCAACGTCTAGTCCTGCCTTTGCTTCTACAGGCCAGCATTCATCCGTACTCGCTCATTGTTCCCACATCCACACACTCATTTAAAAGACACCAAAGCGTCAAAATGGTTCGATTTGCTGCCGTTGGCCTGGCCTGTGAGTTGCTCTACCTCTGTTTCCACGCATCATGCCCAGCTAACCCAGCCGCAGTGGCCGCCACCTTCATGACCGTCGCTGCCAGCGCCGACGCGCCCCAGCACGGCACCGTCCAGCACCTTGAGCAGCGCCAGGAGGATGCCAAGCAAAAGGAAAAGGAACAGTTGACACAGCTGTTCCTGGAATGCGCAAAGACGGCCGAGGATATACAGAATCTGATGCACAAGTTGGCGGGAAAGTGACGTGTCGGCAGATGACGACGGGCCCGGCAGTCAAGGTGAATCGATGGATTCCCTCTCCTACTCGGCAGTGTATTGTCATGTCTGGGTGGCCGTATGCACCCCGCGTTAGTCATGGATAGAAATTGTTGCGCATTTGATAAACCATGTACAACCCCGTCTCCTGTCACACTACATACATATATTCGCCTCCCCTTGTGATTAATCGCCCCACACGGCCGGATTTCAACTGCCGGGCCGGTATGCCTCACGAGGAAAAGCGCGACATGGAGGCTGTGGAGTCTGGCGTTAGTTCCCGGGGTTAGTGACCAATCGTGAAATAGCGGTTGAATTAGACCTTGAAATAGAAATTAAACGGCCAATAACCGGGGCAGAGGGGCCCCCGCAATGACCCGCCTGCCTCGTAATCTCTTTAGTTGCCCAATGGCTCGCGGAGACTCGCTTACGCAGGAGACCTGTATGGCAGAAGAGGCCCCACGAGCCATCTTGCATCTAAAGACCGGAGATGCGGAAAATTCTACTTGACCTGTTCAGGGGCAGTTGAAACCGAAATGTCCATCCATGTCGGCTTGTCCTGAAAGCACCCCGCCAGTGTGACCCATATAAGCACCGACCGTCCAGATTAGGCATTGAACCCCGCGCACCATCTGGTGGTGATAAACTTTGAGGGATATGATTTTTAATGGCCAGCCGCGAATGTGAAAGGGAGCTTTCAAGCATACATGCATATCAATTTCATTTTTTTGCATTCCTCAGCTTGACTAAAAATTTTGCTGGCACTACAGCATGTAAAGACTAAATATATAAACACCATGTGCCTGGTTATACCCAAACTACCCGTTGACAACCAAGTAGGTAACGTCACCGGGTAGAGAACCGTGTTATTTCAAAGAAAATACCATACAAACACGCATCGCAATACGTGGCCAGACGTATGCCTTGTCGATTATTCCTCCAGCCCCGATTCTTTCAACAACGTCACCACCTTGTTGTTCCCCCCTTGCTTCGCCGCCCACAAGACCGACCGATCCTTTGTATCCTTGAACCACACATCGGCACCTTTACTCATCAAGTATGCCACCGGCTCTTGTTGGCCCTTGTACGCCGCGCGATACAAGGCGGTCCCCCGTTCGTCCCTCTCAATCACCACCGAGTTGAACCACCATCCCTCTACCAGCTCCAGATCAGCACCATGGTCAACCAGCAACTGCAGCGCCTCCATATTGCCCCGTTCTGCCGCGGCAATATGCGCGCCGCTCTCGTCCTGGCGCCATCCGTGCTGAAGCATCAGACGTAGCATCTCCAACGACGGATGCTCGCCAACGACGGCCCAAGTGCCCGGCTCTACGTCGTCGTATCCCCATGCCTGGTTGGGGTCCACGCCATTCTCCAGGAGCAAGCGCGCAATCTCGACGTCGCCATGGTATGCTGCAAAGCTCAATGCGTCACCTATAAATTCACTATGATGCCCGCCAATCTTGACTCCGTTTCTGACAAGCGTTTGCCATACGGCAAGGGAGCGCGCCCAGCACACTTGGTGGTAAAAGTCATTGTTCAACGAGTCTGGCGCTAGCTGGAACCCTTGGCTAAAGACCCAGTTGAGCATGTCGACCTGTTTGGCTTTTGCTGCGCGCTCGGCTATTCCCTTGAGCAAATCCGACTGTTTTGACGGGTCTGCCGATGTGTAGAATTCTGAGACGCCTTGGATGTTGCCGTTGGCGATGTCGTCCCCCACTTTGTCTGGCAACGGCTTTGCGGTAGAAGACGCCATGATGAACAGAACAGATGAGTGTATGGTAAATGACAAGGCTTGGCTGTTTTTATTTTTTATTTATTATTTTTTTTTTTTTTGGCTTGTGGAATGACGAAATGGAAGGTGATTTGAATGATTCGTCGGCAATGACGAAATTTTGAACTGACTTCGGAGTTGGTTAATCCGGCTCCTGGGTTGAGTTGTGACGACTCTTGTGAGACGGCGAAAACATCTTCCCCGTCAGGAACCGGAGGCTTGTGCTACAAAGTCTGCTGGACCGAGCTTGGTCCTTGTTCTGAGACGAATCGGGCTGCTCGCAATTATTATTATTTGCAAGGGGAGGGGGGGTTGCCACCGAGTTCGAGTCATGATCACGTGTCGTTACCCTGCTGATCTTTCAAATGTAGAAACAGTCGGCGACATATTCCAAATGGACTACCCGGGCTCAGTATAGACGTCTCAGCTGCAACTTTTTCCCTTGAAGCGGCACGGGGAGCCTGAAGCAACAACTACTGCCCAGAGCTTACTGGCTGCAATAATTTGTTTCAACGCGTTGGTCCGCGCAGCCCTGCGTTGGGCGCTGATCACCAACACTGCCTTGCTTACTTGCCGAGGTGCCAGTGAACAATGACGACGGGCCGTTGAAGCATGGGGAGTGCATCAAGTTTCGTGCCGTCTAGGAAAAGGTAGGACTCGTCTACGTCCTCATGGCAAATTTTAGACGTCACCGTAACTAGGATCCTCCTTTGTTTTTCGGTGATTTCGGAAGGATTGGTGGTCGCTAAGCGTGGTGAATATTGCCCACGACAAATCAGCGTTTATGAGCACAAGTTGTTGGCGGAGATGTCTGCTGAAACAATGGAATCCTTGAAAGAACAAGACGAAGACAGGGCTGTTCGATGCTCATAATCTCGGGGAGGAGGTAAACATGCTGCTGCATGCCCAACTGCAATCCCATCGGAAAGTGTCCGAGACGGCATTCTACCATGCTGCAAATGTCCTCCAAAGCAGTCCCCGGGTGCTTTTCCGGCTCCTCACGGAGGTGGTGCTGGCCGACTCTTCCAGTAGGATGATTCCCGTGCCGTTATCCTGTGGAGTGTAAGCTGAGACCAACAGCGGTTAAGGCAGAATCCTTTTTTTCGCCGCCAAAGATGAGCAATGCGTGTATCACGACATGAATGAAGCCGCGGAATATGGCTCACTTCGTATTGAGAACGCTGTACAACGAGACCTACCAGAGTAAGACAGCAGCGGATGGCCCCTCGCGCGTCGTAGCCGTGTCAGTATCTCGTAGCACGAAATAATGGCAGTCTGAGGTTTCTGAGAGAAGAGGAAGCTCTATGCTCAAGGCTAAACTATAAACATGGCCTCATTCCACGAGACTCCTCAGCTTCTGTTCTGAATCATCACCCAAACGCACTCCATCATCTATACTCTTTTAAACTACTTGCTCTGCACCCACGAGTTGGCTCCAGCCAAATATGATGTACTCTACCTCCAACCGCACAGGCGGAGTCCTCCTCTTCCTGTTTTCCCTCCTGAGCTCCTTGCTCCTCTTTTCCTCACAGTCAGGTACTGCCCTTGGAGCCCCTGTCAGCGACCTCAGCAGCCTTGAGCTCTATCCTCGCAACAAGCACATCCCAAACAGGAATGACGTTGTCGAATTGATCAGGGATGGCAAAGACTTCCACAAGTACGCCAAGGAGGGGCATCCACACAAGGACAAGGCTGCTTTCTTCACGGGCCAAAACAGACAGACGATTGCCAAAATCAGAGACTGGGCGAAGGCGGAAAAGCAGGGACTCACCACAGTCCGCGACATCTGGAAGAGCGACAACTTCTACCAGCAGGGCCAGTACAAGGACATTGACGCCGAGACCTTTAGAGACTTCCAGAAGGCGTTTTCCAAGTACTATGCGCAGCAGGCAAAGGGAAAGGCCTACCTCATCTTCCCGCATGACCAGACGCCCAAAAGGGACGGCATTTTCTGGAGCGTCGAGCTCGATGAGATTATCAGCCATGGCAAGGTGGACGTGATCATCTGGCTTGATCAGAGCAAGATCGACGACGAGGATTATCGCAAGGATAACGAAGAGAGAATCTATTGGAAGAAGGGTGAGAGGAAGCCTGACGGTGCGTAAAGCTACATGTTTAGCGAGCGGCATGCGTAGAGAGAGAGAGTGTGTGTGTGTATTTTGACGCCTTGTTGGGGCTAGTCCCCGCACTTTTAGATGCATCAGGCGTGCTAATGCTATACTATTATATATATAGCATATCTCTATTTCTTTAAAAAGAAGCTAGTATTTTTATCCTCCTTTCCCTATTAGTAGGTATATAAAGAAAAAGGTTATCTTTTTAACTAATCAGATACTAAGATCTCTGCCTCCTGCTTTTTAGAGCTGCTCACCTCTACCTATAACCTAGAAGCTAATATATAGGAGGGTAAACTCTCCTAATCCCCTCACCTGTTAAGGCCCTAATAGGGCCTTTTTACTGATATAGCTAAAAAGTGGCCTGAAAAGCCTGTAATCCTATCACGCTGTTAACAGCTGCGGGGAAAGCAGAATTTTTACAGGGGAGAGTTGCGTCATGCGTAGAGTTGCGGGTGCAAGGCGCTTCAGGGGACAAGGGCCAGAGGTGGATGGAATGGGGAACTTTGACTGGATAGAGTTGCCTTCTTTAAGCTGTATGTTTATCGCTGTATTTTACAGGTGATGGATAAGATTATTACTTGTTCTTGCCTTTTAGTACTACAAATCCTTTAAGAAAAGTGCATTGATGTTAAGTCAGTAAGCTCTTCAATATATGAATAGCTTATCAGATAATAGTCCAGGCTATATAGGCCGAGTAATTTCCCTCCATGTCTTAATACATCCACTGTAAGCCACGAATCTGGTGACCAGGCTCCGCCAAGTTTCATCATTTGTTAATGGACGCATGCCTTGCTTCAAATATTTGCGGACAGTCACAGTATAACGCTCCGGATCATATACCTCGGATGCATTACACCAAAATTGGAACTATAAGGCTTCATCTCCGGCTATACATCAACTCTCGGAGCTTCCACACCCTCCTGGTGAGCCGCCATTCTTAGCCTGGGGTCTCCGGGGTCAATTGGGCGACCTTGGGGCTCTTGATTGGCTCACACACGATAAAGTCTAGTCTGCAGCCAAGGAAGTAGTGATCGGGGAACGGGTTGGCCTCAAGTACGTGCTGAAATGCTCGTGTACAACAGAAGAGCCGACCTTGTGCTCGGCATACCATTGGACTTTTTTTCACCTACCACTTCTAGGTAGGACGGAGTTCGAGCAACAACTTGCTGATAAATCACCACTTATAGCCAATGACTCTGCGGTGGGTTTCGGACAGGGCCATGATATCAAGTTATCAACTATGGAAAGGGCTCCTTTCTTTTCAGCCAAGCTGTGGTTACTGACATCTTGGACAGCGGCACAGGATCCAGCGATGAGTGACACCAGCTGCCTTGCTGTAGGAAAAGGGGATTACGCTACCATCAATAGAGTAGATGTATTTCTAAACAAAGCCCTTTAATTCTCCCCTAGCCCCTTTTTTGTGCACTATATGTGTGATGAGAGTTAAACAGGACTTAGAACGTAAAGGTTTAAAGATAATACCAAAGAGTGTCAAAGGTCCTAAGTTGTCTAAGAGGAAGTAGGGGAGTAATAACTACTATGCATACAAGAAGGCGACATGTGTGCCTAGGCCTCCTGCCCGGGCACATGTTCAGTCTGTGCAACTAACAGGTTTGTCGGTGAAGCCCCTTTGTTGCACTCCACGATCTGTCCGGCCTTTTCCGAGTAACAATATGTCACCACCTTTGGCTGGGTAGAATCGAGCCCCTTCATTCTGTCGTCAGCGTAAGCCAGCGCCCAATCCTTAAATGGTTCAATATCAAAGTTCCCTGCCCAATTCTTCTTTTGCAGGGCCAAGATAGCATTCACGGTCCAAGTCACGCAGCTCTGCTGTGGATTCGTGTTTTTGACCGGCAAGGGAATGCTAGTAAAAAATTCATGTAGTTCAGGGTTTAATACATGCTCCGGAATTTAACCAAAAACAATCCGTCCGATAAGCTTAGAACCAAGCTCGGGGTTAATATTTTCTTTTTCGCGGTACCACCAGTCCATGCGAGGATTTTTTATCCGAAATGTAGTAGGGTCAATCTCGGATGAATCAGTGGCTTCGTACGTGTTGCAATCTCGATCTTTGCTGCTTTCCGGCATGACAATAATGCCCCAGTGATAAGCGTCGTAGCCAAAAATCTGCCGAGAGCGGCCTTCGGAATGACTATCTCGATGGTACAATGCGACAGTGACCAATCGTGTCATGGTGGAGCGCAAAAGTCTAGTAGTATCAATTGATCTAACCTGAAGAGTATTCGTTAGCATGGCAGCGGTGGTTCCTCTGATTAAACTCACCCAAGTTCTTATGGACGATGAAAAAACAGCTGGTTGAGGAGAAGAGTTTGCGATAGGGCTGGGGCAGATGGCTCGATGACGAAAAAAAGGCGAGATTAATGCCACGGGACTCTTGGTTTTAAGTAGTCAATACTTTAAAGTAGTAAATTATAGGGGGGGTGTTGGACCGTACAGGCTGTGTTGAACCGTATAGGAATTTCGGGCCGCCTAATAGACGGTACGAAAAGTGCTGTGCAGTCCAGAAAGAGTGGGCTTTTATGTGCTTTTAACTAATTAAAAAAAAGGGGGGGTGGGGAAAGGAAAAAAGAAAGAAAGAAAGGAAGGAAAGTCAACAGCCTCACAAGCCACGGTTAGTCAAGAGGTCAATTACAAGAAATTACAAAATTACTACTATAGTATATTATATATATTTATATTAATTAGTAAGCAATTTTTATGTATGAGTCCTTTACATAGATTAGACCGTGCCTGTACCGTCAGTAGCTTCCTGTACCGTCAGCAGCTTTTTTTGCACCGTTCAACAGCCCCCTTTACCGTACCCGTACGGTCCGACACCCCCCCTATAATTTACTACAATGTTATCCCACGAATGTGTTGGTTGTATATCCTCGTGCTGGTGCTAACGGCACGTAGCGAGCCTCGCCCGGGGCTGTGCGGTTGCGGCCAATCAAGATGCCACTCTTACCACTGGTAACATCATCAGGTTCTTTAGGCACGTGTATACATGATTGGATTTGACACACCAGTGACAGGTCTCATAACCGGCCGTCTTATCCACGCCGTTGGTGGTGGGTATCTGTTACACGGAAATGACCCAATGTCAAAGGTTACACAAGGGCTACGGTCACGGGATTAGGGCAGAAGGCCCTCACTGACTTCTTGTATAAATAGACGTCTTTGGTCCCTCAAGGCCTTGATGAAAACCAAGGACCTTTGATACCAAAGACTGTTATTAGTTGAATTGAGCTAAATTGCTCCAAGCCCTCTATTGAGCCCTTGTCACAGTATCTAAGCGGCCAGGCTTGGACATGGTTCCACGTCTGAAACCATCTTGATTGTCGACTTGCGTCGAAAGTGACAAGGAACTATGCAAGTAGATTGGCTACCACAAGTGCATCCAATCAAGCGATAATCGGAGCTTCCAACAGAAAAGGAAAAACACGGGTAAACAGGCATCGGGTGGTTACCTTGGCCTGTTGGGGCACCACTTGTTTGGTTTAGCTGTTGGTCGTGCAAATTTTTACGACAGGGATAGGTCTGGTGCACTTCGATCGTAGCAGCGCATGCGACGCGCAAGGCTGCCTACATGTAGGTTTTATTCCTAGAGATTCTTCTTCGTTGCCCTCTATTGGCAAAGAGGTCGGGAACCTGAGAGTAGAATTGTAGACAACAGTACACTTACAGTTTGTTGACAAGGATTGATTTGAGACCGGTCATATTGCGGGATCGTATGGCATTACCATATTCCACGATTATGCAGACACATGGCTTCACTCGCACAACATACGAATAGAAAGCCTATAGATCCTTCCAGCACACCAATAGATATATGCTCAACTAAACTTTCCCCTCTTCATGTTTCTGGCTATCAAACCTTCCTGAGAGTTACCTGGGTTAAACAGTAGTATCATAATTTCCTCTAGCCAAGGCAAGCGACCAAAAGTCTACTGATTTGAGGCCAGCTCTTTTCCTCAACCATTCTACGGAAGGAGTTGAACCCTTGGTACGAACATGGGGATTGGAAAATGTGCTAGAAATCGTCCCCGGCACTGGAACCGTGGTGTGCGCGGCGACGTAATTCATGGCCTCGATTTCGGTGGGATCGCATGGTCCCTTGATAACGCGATGCCAGCTGACTCTGTATGTGAAAGGGCCGAGGGGGCGGAAAAGCAGATTGCCCAGCCAGAGTCGCCACCGTAGCTGGAACAGACTTCCAATGGATTGGCCCATGGGTGTTGGAGATTATTTGCGTTGATGCTTGGATGAAGAAGACCTGATGAGCAGAGCAGCTGTTGTACAAACGCAAGGGGTGTGGTCACGTGATTCGCCATCCCCCAGCCAACGCAGCCGTCATTTGGAGCCTTTATGAACGGACTCGTAGGCATCTCTGTTGGTTTAAATAGATCATCGTCAATCCCTTCACAGCAAAAGCTGGATGATAAATAATGCTTTCTGGGGCTGAAAAGACAATGTTCACTTGAGAGTGTGGACAACTGCCTCGACTAGTAAATCTGATATTCCTTAGCCAACCCTAACCCTAACTCTTATGCAAACAACAAGAGATCTCCATTATGTTAGGCCAAATATAACAAATCACGCCAGGGCAGGCCAGATCGGCAAGCAAGAGTCCGGAAGAAGGGCATTCTTAACTTGACATGTCAAATCTGGTCCCATTATATGGCTACGCAGTAGAAATGGTTTGCCTAAATGGCAGAGGCTTCTCTTGTTGTAGCGCCTTCCGACTTCCATTTTTAGCACCTCGCTCAACGATTTACGCAGGCTACGTGTCTGCTAATTTATATATAGACTTAGCGCCCATTATACTTAGCACGAGAATTACAGAGCCGCAGTAATTTGAGATGTAATTCTTTGGCATTTCTACTACTTCAAAGGGCATCCCCTCCTGTTGTAATTCTTGTACGATATTGTGCGACCTATTCGTTCGTAGCAGCTATAGCAGCAGATAGATTGTTCTTAAGCCGCTGATACACACGGCTTCCAATACACCTACTCGATGCAGTGTAACTTTCAAGTACTCCGTGTTGCCATGTTATTGGCTTCTGATGGTGTGTGAGCGGCACAATTGACGCCCAAAGACGGCAGGTATAATCGTTGGGCACTCAACAAGTCCGGCGCACATGCCTTGCCAAGTTGGATCTTTTGGGGGCGGCTCCTTCCATGTCTCTTTCTCTCTGCCTTGTCTCTTTGTGGTTTCCCCTCCCCTCACTTAATCATACTTTCACTCCATTACTTTGCTTCATCCCCAAGACGGCAAAGAAGATGGCGTCTTCCCATGAGAATAAAACTGTTCTTTTCCGGGCCAACCCCGCCACTCGGGACGCGGATGCTGACCTCGATATCATTGCCATCCACGGCTTGGACACGCAGTCACCCGGGACATGGACCTACTCCAAAAGCCCGGGAGAAGACGTCAACTGGCTTCTTGACAAGAACATGCTCGCGGCAAGGGTAAAGGGAGCTCGAATTTTCACCTGCAACTGGCCCGCCGAGTTGCTCCAAAAACCCGACACCATTGCAACGACACTTGAGGAGTCGGCGCGGCATCTGCTCAACTCACTCACGCTTCACATGGCAGAAGGCCGCAGGGAAACACCGCGGAGACCAAGACGGCCCATTCTTTTCATCGCCTCGTGTCTTGGAGGCATCATCTTAATCAAAGCTCTGGCAAGAGATCCGAAGCTGGATAGTGATGAGCGGGACCTCACGGCTCTCCGGAAAGCGACCCGGGGCATTGTTTTTCTGGCCACGCCGTTCCGTGGCACGTCGTTTAAAGAAATTCCCGAGTTCATCTTGCCTCTCTGGGCATGGCTCGGTGGCCGCTCGGTATCGGCTTTGATCGATTGCACGAGGGAGCCGCCATCCCATCTCGACGAGCTCGTCCGTGACTTTGTAGAGCTACAAAGTAAACACGACATACACGCCGAATACTTCTGGGAGGGAATGAAGACTAATCTGCTACGAAAAGTTTGTCTGTGCTGGGTCTTTTCCCCTTTCCTACACATAGTCTGGATAGTGGTATTACTTGCTGCTGTGTTACTGGCGGCTTGGCAACTGCTTGTATTACATACTACTTCACAAGCTCATTATTTCACGCCCTGGCTGTTGGTCGTCTACTCCCAATGGTTATCAGGCGCTAGAGCTTTTCAGCCAAAAGAGGTAAATGTCCTTCTGAGAGTAATGCCTGGATTGGATCTCTCTAAGCACCCCCTTGCGAATCTTCCTTTATCATGTAGCTTACATGTGCTAGCTGGTGCATAAAGATTCGGCCACTTTGATAGGAGGGAGAGAACAGCGCCTCAAGAGACCCCACGTTCTAATGAACAAGTTTGGTGGCCCCGACTGTAAAGATTACTCGACTGTCGCGAAAACCATTGAAGAAATGGCTGTGAAGATCCGAGAGGGGAGCCTCCTCGACAGAGCGGATCGCATGATTAAGAAAAGATATTTCGACAGTGGAAAGCTGAAGATTAAAAGATTGTCCGGCGATCTTCTTGCCATGAAATCATGCTACATTAACCTCGCTATTGTCGAAAAGGCTGGCGACGGTAAGAGTCATGAGGCAGATGACTCGGTGTCTTTTTCGCTCTTGGATCGACAAAAAGTTGGGATACCCGAAGAGATACGTCAGGTCGATTTATCAAAGATATTCGACGCTCAGCAAAATAAAGGGGGGAAGCAACCAAGACGTATCCTGATTCGGGGGCGCGCGGGAGTCGGCAAGACCACGTTATGCAAGAAAATAGTCCACGATTTCTATACACCAGAAACTGAGCTACATTGCTCATGGACGAGATTGTTCGATCGCCTTCTTTGGATACCCTTGCGCAATCTTAAATTGGGCAACACACGGGACACCCCAGGATACAACCTCGAGAAGCTCCTTTTGCATGAGTTCTTCTCGCGGCCAACCAGCGAACCCGAATTCGCTAGAGAACTATCGGAATCAATGACAGCAGTCGCCAATAGGACCCTATTTCTCCTTGATGGTCTTGACGAGATTTTACACGACTTGAGTTCTAGTGGCGACATGTACGCTTTTGTCCAGGAGTTGTTGAGTCAACCAAACGTCATCATCACATCCCGGCCATCTGCAGCAGGTCTTTCCAGGGGCGTGAGCCCTCCGGACCTCGAGCTGGAAACTGTTGGCTTCTATCCAGATCAGGTTGATGAATATGTCAGAATGGCCTTCACCGACACGCACAAAGTCGAGCAAGTGCGCAACTTTCTCGAACAACGTTGGCTAATTCAGGGTCTGGTGCGAATTCCAATTCAGCTAGATGCCCTCTGTTATACTTGGAATGACAGACTAGAAACGGTGCCAGACACCATGACTTCCATGTACGAGTTGATCGAGCTCAAGCTGTGGAAGAAAGATGTAGTCCATCGACTAGGATTGAGACGTGAAGATAATGAGCCTCTTAGCGAAGACGATCTTCAGAGCGCCGGGCGGGAATATGTTGAAAAGCGTGTTCCCCAAGAGATGAGCTTGTTGGAGGGCCTTGCGTTCAGCGGACTAATCAACAACATGATTGATTTCCAAGAGACACATGTGAAGAGGATAGCTGGCAAATTTTGCGCCGGGTTTCTTTACAGCAAGATTTGTCGAGATGTTTCCTTTTTGCGATCGTCAGACTCGTCCGTAGCGACAGCGGACCAAAGACATCACTTCATACACCTCACCTTCCAGGAATATTTCGCGGCGCGGTATTTTGTCAAGCAGTGGAAATCGAAGCGTAATTTGGTCACTATTCGGTTTAAAAACGAAGCGAGGCCCAACATTGTCGCTGTGAGCGTTGAGGACTTTGTGCGCGACGAAAAGTATAATGCACGCTACGATATCTTCTGGCGCTTCGTCGCCGGCTTGCTCGGTGGAAATGATGACCAAATCTGCGACTTCTTCTGCATGGTCCAAAACGAGCCGCGCGACCTCCTTGGCCCGGTCCATCAACGGCTAGTAATACATTGTCTCAGCGAGGTGTCATTGCCAAAGGTGCCCAAGTTCCAGAAGCTTTCCCAGCAGCTCGAGTGTGAAGCGAAACAATGGCTAGTATTGGAACTTGGAATGACACATCTCTCGCCATCAGCAAGGGAGATGGAGTTTCCAGACAAGATTTTAGTGGAAGCTTTGGAGGGATTTCCGGAGATGGAAACTCAGCTGTATCAGTCACTACGTTTGAGACCGATAATTTCCAGCGCAGTGATGGACCAAATAGCTTCTTGTCTGGGAGATAGTGGAAAAGATCGGATAAGTGCTCTTCATCTCATTCACCATGCTCGCGGAAGCTTGTCGGAGAAGGCGATTCGCGCGCTGGTAAACTTGCTGAAGGACGCACGCGATGACGGACTCTGGGATGTGGCCGCCATGGTTTTGTCGAAACAATCAGCACTGCCGCAAGATGTGTTTCAAGCCATAGTGAGGCTGGCAACAGGCCCTGATAAAAATCTTCATCCACATCTGGTCCTGTGGGCCCTGCAGAAGGAAACCACGTTGCCACAAGACCTGGTGTTTCAAAGCTTGGTGGACGTGCTGAAGCACGGCTCTAGCTATGAAGTGGCTGAAAAATTGTATATGGATGTGGGTGCGCAATCAGCACTGCCGCAAGATGCATGTGTGATTAAAGCCCTAGCGAGCCTGCTGAAGGACCCTGTCAATCAAGTTCGCCAGCGAGCTGTTCGGGCCTTGGCGACATGGAGTATAACCGCGCTGCCGCAATACGTGGTTCAAGCCCTGGTAGACCTGCTTCACGACTCTGATAATTATGTTTGCTTACATGCCGTCTCTGCCTTGTATAGGCACTCATGTCTCCCGCAAGATGTGCTTGAAGCATTGATGAAGATACTACAGAGCCCTGACAAAAGAGTGCTTTTATCCAGCGCAGAAGTGGAAGACACGGAAAAGTCGCGTAAAGACCTGCTGAAAGAGGTGGCAGCAGCCTTGCTCTCGCGGGCCGCGCCGTCGGACGACGTCTTTGAGGCAGTGATAGATGTGCTAAAAAACGGTCCCAAAATCACCCAGCAATCCATTGCCCGTTCCTTGTGGCACCCGGGCGTGTCAACAACGAAGGTGATTCAGATGATGGCGCATGCGAAGGACCATCCTGATGCAGTCGTGCGGGAGGCAGCGGTGTGGGCCATGGTGCGTCGAAGCTATGAACAATCTGAGACGCTGCCGGAGGAGTTGACTCTGACGCTTCAACATCTGCTCAAAGACTCGGCCAAATCGGTACGTATGGCTGCATTAATTGTCTTGATACATGAGCCCGGTCCGTGGCGTCTCGGTCTGCAGGAGGAGCTTGCCAAGGTGGCTGTCGACTTGCTCACGGATTCTGAACAAGACGTACGAAAGGGTGCCATTTCTCACGGTAGCCACCTAGTAGGGCTGTCTGAGGAGGCATTTCAGGCCGTGGCAAATCAGCTAGGGGATCCCGACAATAAGATACGGTACCGGGCTGTTCAGTCTCTCCATGTCAGCTTTAACAAAGTAGCCAGAACGTTACCGACAACCGTCGTCCAAAGGATGACATGCTTACTAGAGGACCACGACCAATTCATCAGACACTGTGCAGTCGACTCATTGACTTCTCACAAAGCCCTTCCAAAGGAGGTGCTTCAGGCACTTGCATTAACCTTGCACAATCCTACACGCGAAAGACGAGCCCAGGCGGCAAGCATTCTGAGTGGCCAAGTAGAGCTACCACTTGATGTACTACAGGCAATGGCCAATCTGCTCAAGTTTCCAGAGGACACTCGGAGTGATAATGTCGCCATGACAGCCTTCGATCATCTTGCAGCTTTGCCGGACCAAAGTTTCTGCTCAAAACTTGCCGAGATGGACGACCAATGCTTCACCAGACTATATCGAATGTGGCTACGACGAGCCTTGGAGGATCACAGTTGTATCTACGAGAAAAACAAAGTCTACCACATTCACCTACCCCATGGACACCAAGAAATTCCAGTGCCTCAGTTTCAGCGTGCTGTCCAGGCAGCCCAAAAAGCCCTGAATATTCCTGATATTAAACCATTATCAATCAAAGATTCGTATCAGCAGCTCACATGCAAAGTTGAGCAGGACGAGGCTGCACACATAGCCGACGCAAACATCCGTGAGCCGCCGTCTGCACCGGAGAGTGAGAAACAACCTTGAATTGGATAAACTAGCCAAGGAGACCTACAAAGCACCAGGATCTTAGGCTGCTAAACTTGACGCTTCCGTCTCTTGGAATATAGCTCCTGTATAACTTCCGAGCAGCAAAGCATCTTTGTCTATTCTGTCCCACTTTGGGCCAACAATTGAACATCTCGATAAGATTTAGGATAAACCTGCCAGTAAGCAAGACTGATAGCATTACGAAAGAACCTGGGGAAGACGTATAATCAGAAAATTAGTACCAGACTGTATCACCATAATGTACGTGGTAATTTATTGTTCTAGTTTAGCTTGGAAAATGTATCGATGTACCATCCATCTATCCTTGGCGTACTCATACAGCTAAAGACGAGACCTGGAGATGTAGTCTTGACTCAGTGGATTCAGATTAAACGTTGGACTTGTTTCCCCTGCGAGTTTTTAGTCATCTTGGGCTTCAATACGGCACACTATTTGGTGTTGAACGTGCTCTTATAGTGTCTCCCAGCACCCTAGTCGAATCACAAAGAGTTCAAGGTACTATACTCTATTTTACAAGCGGTCACAAGAGCCATTTGCAGATGTAACGCTTTTGCACATTTGCAGTGCCAGCTCAGTAGTTCTAATGCCCATTTTTGAAACATTAAAGGCGAGAGCGACTGCATCAATCCAGCCTGATGGATGCGGGCACACCGTTTTTTATGATTAGCAACTCACGTAAAGGGTGACAATGCCAGGTGTGCAGCATACTGTCACGGTGCAGATGCATAAATTGTCGGCAGCACGAAAATATGTAAATAGAGTTATTGAATATGTCAAAAATATGCGTATATATAGTACAAAACCGAATGTTGAGGGAGTCTAGTTGACCTAATGCTATCTAGGCAGACAAAGGGCAACCAAGGTCAAGACAAAATAACTCAATACATCAGACTACTACCAAGTTTCTTTCCCCCAAAGGTCCTCTACTTTGAGCTACTGACTCATCAACTCCCTAGTCTCCATCTGTTCTACTTACCAATGTTCTTGTCGGCATCAAGTCCAGGGATATTGGTTCCTACAACATACGCCTTCACCTCGGCATCCTCAGGCTTCAGCGCAGCCAGCTCTTCCTGGGTAAGGTCAGCGACCACGCCATCCCGCCTCGTCTCGCCCGGGAAACTCTTCCTCGAAAAGTCCAACATGACCTGTATCTGGTAGGGCTTCTTGGAATCATCCATGATGGGAACCGAAGGCGTGTGAGGCCTGGCCTGCGAGTACACGGTCCTGACACCCTCGGGGGGGAACTGAATGCCGACAATCGTCTCGCCTCCAGGCGGGCAAGAAGACACGGGCTTGTCATGCTCGTCGCGCAGCTCAAAGTACTTTTGTCCCAGGGCATCCCACGTCGCCGACTGGCCGGCGAGGCCAGCAAGAGCCACTCTAGACGTCGTGTTCAGCTCGTGATATAAACCCGTCTCCTTGTGCTTCCACCGCAGGCATGCCGGGAGACACGTAAAGTCAACAGCCGGCACCTTGAAGAAGTTTCCGGGAATGGAAGCCGAGAAGCTCCAGGTCTGGACTTGACAGAGGTGGCCTTGGGGGCATGTGAGTCTCTTCTTTTCCCCAAACGTGGTCGTCTTGGTCTCGGTGTTGTCCTTGCCAACCTTGTAGCCGAGCTTGGCGCCCACCTTTGGGCCTGCACCGGCGACTTGGAAGGACCATTCGAGGGAGAATTCGCCATTGTGCTCCCATTTGAATGTGCTGGTGTCGGTAGTTGCTGTGGATGACTCGAACCAGATATCGCCACTGAGGGGCTGGGAGTCTGCGTGGGGGTAGAAGTCGATGTCGACTTCGCCGGTTACATTTGAAAAGAAGACGTCGTGCAGCTGAAACATTTCTTCGACGGTGCACCCGCAGACAGGCTTGACGGCGGCACCGACGAGCGGTTCGTAGAAGCCGGCTTGGGATGCCCACATCCTCGGAGGGACTAGAGGTTTGACGATGGAGGTGTAGTGTTTGACTAGTTCTGGCTGAATCTGTATAATTTGTTTCTTTAACAGACTCATTTCGGAGCCGAGAGCGCCGGCAACAAAAAGGAATACAGGAAACATTGTGAAAGTGGTTTTGTTTAGATAGCAAGTCAAGATTTAATCTTCTCAAAGTCTTTGATAGATTGTAAGAGAGCTGTCAAGTGGTAAAGACGAACAAGTTTATATAAAAGCTACAGTGACTACACGGCTGCCGCGGAGAACTGAGTTCCGTCTTGGTTACGTGTCAACCGGCTATTCGGGAACCGAGACGAGTTATGCAATCCATTACGTACCCTGCCATCCGGTGAGAAACCGTCGGGCTATTCCGTTGTAGACGTGATTACTTTCGCGATAATAGGAAGGTCTTTGGATGAACTTCGGGAACGGAAAGTACGCATGAAGAACTCAGGACATGCAACGTTTTATTGGGCCGGGATATTTATGCATACTCGTGAGTTTTGGAATTATTGACCACTAGTGCCGTAATAAAAGGGCTATAGACAAGGGTTATTATTAGTATATTACAGGAACCTATATGAAAATGAATATCAAGACTCGCTAGTCATATTAGTAGTACCAGACATCGACATAGAAAAGATCCACACCCCCGCTCCCGCTCGTCCGGTAAGTATTGGCAGGGTTTAATGTCGGGGCAGTGTTGTTAAATTGCAAGCACCAGGATAACTCTAAATACAATCGTCCCCAGACTGGTGAAGGTTTGCTCGTGTTTGAGAGACATGACCAGGTTCAAGTGTAACACAGCCGCGTTTCCTCCGCACTTCCCCCGCGTATTTCAAATACCTCAGCCCACGAACGCGTACGGAAGACACGGACGCTGCCAAGGAGGCCTCGCGATGGCGAGGCAAATGCCGGAACTGCGCCAGAGTCATACGACTTGGCGTGTAATTATTTGTATTTCGTTGCTAGTTCAGGAGCTCGGCATTATGCAAAACACTAGAGGCCAACGGTCAAGCTACGGCTATAGCAGCACGTGGGCGATAAATCGCACCTCATTCCTGAATAGTCCACACACTGTGGATAAAATTTTCGCATTTCCGAGGAGTTGAATCATGCGATACATGACGTACCGATGAATAGTCTTGGAAGTCTGTGTCCGAGTCGCGAGTTGTTGCCCGCCGGTACAGCACGTGGGAACGATGGCGCCGCTCGACAACATATAAAGACGGCAGTGCAAGCACGAAACTACCCAATCCACCCACAAGTCTTGGAAATCATCGTGACAACTACCCCTTCTAACTCATCTACCATACAAGCCTCTTACAACCATGCGTCTCATCGCCACCTTCATGCTTTCTGTCCAGCTAGCCTTGGGCCTGAATTCCTTCACGGTCGATTCTGACTGTGATAGTCTTTTGGCGCAAGCTTTGGATGGCGGACTTCCTCAGCCTGTACACTGGGCAAAGGCGGTAAGTACTCTGAAGGAAGACTTCTAGGCAAAGACAAGCTCTAACAAGGCATTAAATAGGGTTGCCAACAAGTAAGCATGGATTTGAATAAATAAACTTCCGTATCATTTTGCTGACCAGTTTTCAAGGCCCTTGTTTGTAAAAGCGATCCCACCAAAGACTGCTGCATTTCGAGGATCAAGAATGGCCTTACTCTGCCTCTTAGGGTACGTGTGCTTCCATAAGACAGTTATTTTACACTCTAACATGTTCGTAGTATGACGACGCCGTCCCGTACTATGAAAAGTGCGCGGGTGTTAGCGTCCCCAAACCACGTAAGGAGGACGACATTGTCCTCCCGAGCATTTCTTGCGAGCTGATCCGCAATTTCCGCTGTGGACTGGGATTCGCTTCCGAGTTTTGCGATATTGTATACGCGGAACTGGATGTAAGTTCAGATCACATGTCCCATGTTTCTCACAGAGTCTGACTCGGATATTTTTTACATTAGGGGTGCAAGAAGGTAAGCACTTTCATGGAAAATATAAAGCATACTAGGAGATTTACTTATAAAACACCGAATGTAGCGTGAGCAGTGTTCGAAACAAACTGAACAGGATAATTGCTGTGGCGCCTACCCAGCAAAGGTAATTCTGACATGGATTTTTAAGTGCTTGGATGACTATTCACTAACGTTTGGCAGAACCCAGAGGCAGTCCGGCGCTACTACAGCAAATGTCTGGGCACATGCAATGTAGTAACAGAAAAGGTTGTAGAGCAAGAAGACTGCCTTGCGGTCGGCGAGTAATGTCTGGTATAACCTGTCCTAGATCAAGGCAAGACGTTCGCGGGCATGGCGAGCCTCGATAGGCAGACACGCGCACTATCTCAACTAGCTTAGATTTATTAGACCTTGCGCAGATGACAATGAAGAGACTTCAGGGGCATATGTAGAGTTTCTATTTGTGTATTATATTTATTTGAATGTGAAATTCTTTGTAACGCGTCAAGACTATTCGTTTGTGTGTAGAATGCAAGCAAACTAGTACTGAGACTAATTACGAAGAGATACATGAGGGTTCTGAAACATGCTACTATACAGCAATACAAAAGCAGGTAGTTATTCAAGGGGTAATTATGTATTGCAAACTTGATACGTAGAGTTATTGTGACAAGGGCTCGGAAAGAGGGCTTGGAGCAATTTAGCTCAATTCAACTAATAACAGTCTTTGGTATCAAAGGTCCTTGGTTTTCCTCAAGGCCTTGAGGGACCGAAGCCGTCTATTTATACAAGAAGTCGGTGAGGAACTTTGCCCTAGGTCTCGTGACCGTAGCCTTTGTGTAACCAGCCATTTCCGTGTAACAGTTATTTTAACACCAAAGGTTAGGGTTATAGGCTGACGATAGCTATTATCACAGTTAGTTACACGCTTGCTAGTCAATACAGGCCAGATTATTTTCTACATTATACTTGCGAATACCAGCCTGATATACTCTACACCTAACAAAATACAAGACCAAACTGCAGCCTTGATATTGTGACTAACCCCATAGTAATTGCGCCAGATATAATCCGAGGATTTCAGAGTGGATATGAAGAATCAGGTTACATTGGCGATCCATTGCGGGGGAGGGGCAAATAAAGGGACATGAAATAGTTGTATTATTTTCTCTCAACGCCTTCTCGATCCAAGATGCCGTGGATGTTGCACTAATTTAGGCCAGCAATGTTTCTCACATAACACGAATGTTGTATTCTCTCCGAGGGTCTTTCTCTACAGCGGTGAGTCATTTTCAGCCCTAGATAAGATATCACTGCGAACCTCTCTGAGCAAACATTAATTACATTTACTAGATTCTTATCTGGCAGGATGTATGTCACGTGGCAGCGATAACACGCTCTGGCGTGATGAGAAACTAGCTTGGCTCGCATATAATGCTTTCGAAAATAACATGTAATGTTGCCAGAGCCTTAGGGCAGCGCGAAATAATTCACCGCTCTTCTCTCTCCATTACAATCTGCGGGTAATACAATGGAGCCATTCCTGCAGACCAACTTGTTGACAAGGTTATGCTCAATGCATTATAGGGGGCTTTCTGCATGTCCTCGGCGGTATTGCAAGGGTGCAACTCCATAGAGGTACAGCTGCCGTAATAAATTGGAGGCATAATGAGAGAAGTATCCGCTAAATTGGGTCTCGCTTTGGCGAGATGGTATGCTTCAAGGTCATCAAGGTCTCTACCCCCGTTGAATAGTCTAGTTGGTAGATGCAATCATGATGGTATTCTCGAGCGCGAATGGTTATGTATCGCACACTACAGCCCAAGAGCAATTCTACCGTTTGCGAGTAAGCCAAGAAGTTTGACATACCCTATAAAATCGGTCGCTGTAAATTCGCCGCCCGGTTTCGACCACCTAGACGCACGACCATGGCACTCCGTCCTATTCTTAATCATCTACCTCGACTAGATATCGCGCCATAGCTGTATTTGTATGTAAAGCGAGCGATTATTTTAGGTTTCGTACGTCAAATCACGCCTGATTCATTGGTTGGTAACGTATCACGTCTCTCCAGCACATGGCATACTAATACCAACGGCCGAAAAAGGCCGAAAAGCCTGACCAGTTTGGAGAATAAAACTCACAGATGTAGGCTTCGGCTCTTCCTCATTAAAGTCATCATATCTAGAGAATCTTTGACACGTCGCCCTGAGCGGGGAGCATGTCTATTTTCGAGATCCTAAGCAGCTATTAACGTTGCTTTATTTGCAACTTCGGAGCTTACGCCGTGTAGAGATAATAGTTACCCTGTATATATAAACAGATTTACGATAATCACGGTTCTCTTCTTGGCAGTGCCCTGGTTAGTTTGCCAACTCATTGAAATTTATCCAGTTATAATGGGCTGTGTATTTAGAATCTCGTAAGTACTTTGGAAGATTGAAGTTTAGATTTGCATAGTTTAAACGCCATGTTTCTGTACCCGAGGGACAATATAGGGGGTCAAGTGTTAATGGAAGCAAAATATGTTACACCAACAGCTAAATAATCTGTCCATATTAGATCATCTCTAATGCCAGCTTACGACTTCTAAATAACTTGAGGTATAGTTTTGGTACCCATCGTGAACTTGGTTTGTGCCCCTTTTTATTTCCAGTTACTATATTTCACTATAGCTTGAGCACACCGTCTTCCAGTATCGGGCTGACATTTGCTGTAATCAGCTACTCCAATCATTCATCTTATTCAGATCCTGCATTCAGCTCATTCATCAATCATGTGGATATTGCAAAACAGGCTCAAGGCTGTCAGAATAAAGAACGCGCTAATTAGACAGCAACTATACCCCCTTATAATTCGTTGACAAAGGCTATGACGAAGGCTATCTTGCTATAAATCTGTTCAAATACGGCGAGAAGAGCCTTAGTCACAGTTGTAAATACGCTCAGTAGTGCAGCTCCCCGGCCTCTACGAATTAGCTAGCCACGACGACTAGCTCTTTTTACATCTCAATTCAAGGCCCTTGACCCGTTGATTTGGGCTCATTCAAACACCATGACCAATTATACACTTGAATAGTCAAGTAAAGTAACTGATCAGAACTGCTAGTGTCAACGGGTACTATTATCTCGCTTCACCAATTTAATCATCCAGTAATAAAGCAACGCATACTTGTATATTATACGTTACTTTAATGGCATTCTTAATATTTCATGTTACGAAAAAGTCTTGAAACCCTAATCAAGTGGGATGGTGAGCGGACACTCGGTGTAAGATGAAGGCGCAATACACGTCCCAATGTCTTCTTCGGGGCAGCTCAAACCTTACAAAAACACTTGACTCTTTGGCCAAGAACAAGAGACCTGAAGCGCATTATTCCAAGCAAACTCACTATGAATAGTCCGATTACCAAGTTACATTGTAGCAAGCATGACATGGCCAGAGCGCACCATCCCTGTAGTGTCCGAATTGCCGGTTACGACGCTGCATTTGCCGGCTTTCATGGCTGACCCCAATGACGATGAGACTCATTTTCCGCTCAAATACTACCGCGAAACCTGCTCTCAGAGGATGGGCCTCACCTGAGTCTGCTGCGGCATCGTTCGATGATGCGACTTCAGTCCCTTCACGTTAGCCGCACCTGCCATGTGACGCGGTAAGCTTCGGCGAGTTATTCCAAGCCTGGTCCTTGAATTTTGTAGCCAGCACCATAAGGGGTCTGAATACGCGCGACAAGGACATGGAATCCAGAAGCAAAGGCGACATTCTCTCCGCATTGCGGGCGAATATGACAGCTGTCGACTTGTCAAACGGGTCTAATAGGCTCCTTCATCTAACCATTGCTCTTGGTTACAGTAGAAATGGCCAGACTGCTTCTCGCCAACAGGCCATCCATCGCCAACACGGTTACATGTAGACTTGGCAGCGTCCTACGTCCTGCCCAGGCCATCGTCGCCAACCGCTCAGCCATGTGGCAATGCAGACTCGGCAGTTTTCTAGAGTCTCGTTCGGGGGAGCAGATTAAAGCGTACCAGGCCCTACATTGTGGAGAAAGTCGCCAGACAGGATGCTACCCTTATTTGGAAATGCGACGATGCATGTAGTCGCCTGCTTAAACTGGTTAAGAGGCCACTTGTTCCGTCTTGACCGTTTCGCGGCTCGTAATACACCTGCCACGTTATACAATTGCAACGGAGCCTGGTCGTCCTAACCCTCAATTATGGAACTTGGTCTATTATCGACACTCGGCTATATACCTACGTCATGTGGGAATATCGCGCAGCGAGTTGTTGGGAAGCTCATCTAAGAATGGAAGAATGGCAACAGGGTAGGTTGCCTGACCATCGGCCGTGTCAAAAACAAATGACGACCTGTCGCCTAAACTTGAAACTTTTACAAGTCCCTCCACAAAAGGGGGCATATTCTAGACTCGATTAAGCCCATTCGGCAGACAGCTGTACAAGACGTAAAAGAAATTGATATTCAAGCACAACGGGCAGAGGCGCCACGTTGCGCACCCCATAGAACCCCGGGCAACACAACAGCCGGGAATATAAAACCCTTGCCCTTGGCCGTCGCAGGGAGTAGTACACATGGCCGTCTGAATCATCTCCCCGTGGTCCATGTGCGCTGGCGGTAGTAATCCCAGAAGCCCGGTTTGCTCGGGACTGGCCGCATGGGTGTTCCCTGCAAAAGTACCCGCCTCCGCCTCGCTCAAGAGTCTTGACAACGGCTCCTTGGCAAAGGTGGCATGATGGGTGCCCATCTACCAAGGTGCTAACGTAGAAACAAGCAGGTAGACTAGTCGTGTCGTCGCAGATTGCGCCGCCGAGCCATTACCTCCCCGGTCGACCGACTCGGACGGCAAAAGGGAGACTATACGGCCCGCTAATGCCATTTTCTCGGAGCAACGGCAGGTGTCTAAGTCCGGGGGGCTCAATTTCCGTAAAGCGCCCTGAGGCGAGGCAGATTGGATATAGAGCATCATCTTATGATGTCGGCCGCATTTGAAACAATCTACTATACGAGAGCGGATCTCCAGGCGATGAGGCCTCCACTGGAAATGCTGTCAGGACGTGTATGTCTTGTCTTGTATGATACGAGCCGAAGCGTGCATGAATGCTTGGCATGAACCTGCCGCCCTGTACGAACTGAGTACAGATCCGTTCGGCAGTTTTCAAAGAACCAATCCCACGGTTTGACAGGTGTACAAGGCGTGCCGAATTACTCGAACCGAGGCGACTGTTGCATATACACGACGAGATGCAGCGTCCTTGGGCATCACGCCTTCTAACGCCAAACTTGGCATTTATCAACATGCTCACAGCTTTTAAACGAATCCAACCACTGAGATAACTGAAGTAGCATCACAGTTACACATCTCAACTGAGCTGTGCCGTGCTATTTGACAAGGGTTTGAAGGAAACCTCAAGACGTTCATGGCCTCGCAGACTGCGTAAGCACATCGGCAGATGCGCAGAGGTCACATGAATGGTTCTGGAAGACTTGGTTGTTTGGGCGCTTTTCTCGGCTACGGCAGTTGCCAAGGCTCCATGGGCATGTAAAGACACATCGACTAAACGGCTACCCCTGCATTGGCTGTTCGTCTCGTCACAAAGAGTCGTTCGAGGCCGCGCCATCTTCCCTGCAAAGTATGTGGTTCAAGCAGAGATATGTACACTGAGGGGCATCACGTATCTTTCTTGTGCCAAGCCTACAAATCGGGCAAGTCGACGAATGATGTGACTGCCGTACTTGGGTAGATTGGAATCCCCCCTGTCGGCGCAATGCAAACAGTTCATGCGCCTGCAGCTTGCGTTCGTACGAGGAAGCTTGACAGCACATGGCTGTCACTGACTTGAGCAGAATTCATTAACCCTGTGGATACAAGGTTAATAATACAAATTGCGCTCTTTGATCTGGTCAAGCATATCATACTAGCTCACAAATCTGTCTTTATTCACATGATGGCGGGGGTTTCGGCTCTGTATACGGAGTAGAAATTAGCAAGAGGAGTCGTCCAGCAAAATGCAGACGGAGCGTCTGATTTTCCCCAGCGAAACCAAAAAGTCTTGCAGGGCGTCGATTTAGTCTAGAGAGGGTACGTTGCATAACGCTCCGTAATGGCAAAGTGGCGAGGTGGTGGAAAGGGCCATTCAAGCACAAAGTAGGATAGCAAGTAGGGACCGATTGCCTCCGGATTTGAATAAAACATCTGTCATGTATGTGCGTGCTAGGTTGAGACCAGGCAGATAGGTACATACGCGATAGTTGATCTCGCATCATGTTTAACAGCCATCCAAACATCGCTCCTTGGCGTTCAATTTTTGCATTAATGACCATGCAACCAGTAACATTCGGTCCTCCTCGAATACCTTTCGGTGGAGTGGTTGATCGCATGATAGTCGACGGAATCTTGTCAAGATTGGAAGTTCGATAGGTTGCCAGACAGCGCCTCTACCGCGGTAGCCTTTTTGTACCCAAGCAGACAGTTTGGGAGAGATTGATTTTGCAGCAGCGGACGGGTCATGATTGCCCTGTCTTCGCCACACGGTTTGATGCCTAGAATGTCCAGCGCAGGCGTCTTATTCACCGAGATCATGCCGCGTTAAATTTGAGCATCATCAGCATGAAATCATGCTCGTTGGTGCAATGTGGGTGCTGCGCCATCCCGTGCTTAAACGCACGTTTCAAGCATCTTATCCAAAACTCCTTTCAGAGAGTCGTTTTCCAGAGCCGCAGCAACCCTCTCCTTGTCGGCAAGCTGTTTGTTCACCTGGTCATCTTGGCTGTGGGTATTTTCTCTGCAAAGGACGTCGACGCGGTAGTTTGGTGGCAAGCACTGTTCCAGTCGAACCCTGACGCCAAGCCCCAAGACTGTGGCGAGCGAACAATGCGTGACAGTAGGGGTAATTTCAACCGTCACTTGGACGATGGTGTTGGCATCGGGTACGCCAAGAGCTGGAGAAGGAGTGATGTGGATGTCGTCTATGTTGACGATGGAGAGCTGCCCTAGTGAAACGGGGTGCTCAGGATCCGAAATGGTGGCAATCAAGTCTATAAGTTTCAGTTGCAAAACATCGTGTTAGTGACTTGCAGGCTAGTACAGAACGGGCAATCATAAGCGCAGCAAACTGATGGTAAAACGGCAGCGCATTTCCTTTGCCTATGGCAGAAGACAAAACAAAGACGACACATCCATGTTCAATTGCCGCGCCTAATGCCGAGACGGCAACAAGATTTGCGGGCAACATCCACTCAGGGTTGACCATATGGGGCATTTTCATGCAAGAATAGCATCATTTCACGAAGCGGCATAGAGGAGACGCACCGTAAATCTCCTGCTCGTCAATGGGTTCCGGGGCATATTGATCATGGTTCACGGCGTCATCGCCGCGGGGCCATACCACCCCGTCATCGCAACATGGCTGCGATAGGAAGGCCGGCTTGGACAAGATGATGTCAGAATACCTGCTGTCCGGTCCGTGGCGATGAGCGGGCTTCTTCTGGCGAGTCGGTAGCTGTGAGGCGCTCAAAATGGTAGGATTCGCATTATCCAGCGCGGCAGGGGCCATGATGTGCGAGGAATGTGAAGAAGGTTGTCTCGCTCAAGACCGGAGTTGTCACAGGATGCCCTTCCTCAATTCAATCCAGCTGAGTCGACCAAGCGGGTTGCAGGTGGCACGAGGCACGAGGCAGGGCGCAGGAGCTAGAGAGGCGGCGACGGGGAGAAGGCAAATGATTGTCAATGCGAAGTGCAATGGCCGTGATGGAGTTTGGCCCCGTCTTTTGAAGGATCAAGTCCAGTCCTGCACGAGTGCACGATGTCGACGTTGGCTTGTGCGGTGCATTCGAGTGGCAACGGCGGATCTCGCGCGAATTTGCGCGAACTGGAGCTGTCGAATGAGGCGGCAGTGGACCCCACACGCGATAAGGTCCTCCCAACTGCCTCTTGGGTACCCGTGACCAGGGGCCACGTGGAGTCACCCGCGCAGACCGGGTATCACGTTACCTGCAAGAGAAGCAAGGTACTTGTTTGGATACGGAATTCGGAGCACGGGAAGGGCCTTGATAAACCCAGTACCAGGGTATTTACTAGGAGCTAGCTACCCTGTATGTGGGCTTCAATCTGACTCAAAACCAACGTGCCATGCCATGCTCCGGTCGGCATAATTGCATCGAGCTATAAGCCAAGACAACTAGCTATTAATACTATTCCGTACTATGCACCTATCGCTTTCAAGATCCACGATGCATTGGCCAGCGAAACGGAGACTCACGGTCGGGCATGGATTACGAGAGCGGGTCATGGGTGAGGTTTCGAGACGGGGAATTCGGGCCGGCATTTTCAATACTACTCAAGTATGTTGATAGGATGTGGAAACCAAGCAGTTGAAAGCTGAAGCACGGTGCTCGGTATGCCCCGAGACATATTAAGTACTACTACGTGCTGACTGCATGCTTATGTATGTGTGTGCGCATGTATGTGCGTATACTAGAGTACTTAAGTATGAGAATAACTAGTACTTAGGCCAGACTACCAGACTACCGCCTTGGTGGCTTTGATAAAGGTGAGGAAATTTCGCAAATTGGTGTACACGGGCCCCAGTGAGCAGAGAGGCCAATTGCCAAGTACCTAATGTAAGTAGCAGTGACTGTTGAATCTCATGGAGGCGGAGCGCGTGCGGAGTACCCAGTACCTGTCGTACCATGGGTGCTCCGTAATCGAGGGCAGTTCTCCTCGGCGGCGGTTTCTATGTTGGTTCGTTCCTTCCACAATCCACCTGCCTTCCTTGGTGCTTCCATTTGCATGGGTCAACGCTTCAGCTGGCTGGCCCGTCAAACACTGTCACGTCGGTGAACGCGATAAAATGATTCAGAACAGCTTCATTCGCATGAATACTACATGCAAGTGTCATGCATAGGCCTGCAGGTGTCACTGAATACTCACACGCGTGCGTGGATCATCCTGTTCCCAGCTTGCTTGCTGTATCTGTCCCTATTCCCCTTCTCAATGCTGTTAACCTTTGAATTCTGTGCGCCTCGCTCGCTCGCCAATGCCACACACAGGGCCTCGAGACGAAGTCAAGGAAGGCACTGATGATTCCAAGTACTACGATGTCGCCGAGTTTTGAACCGCCCACTAGGTAATGTGCCTCCACCGAACCTTGCCTGGATGCCTCGGTGTAGCGTGCTGATCATCATAGAATATTCCTAAGGAACGAGTCACGTCCAATTATCACCCGCCGCCCCTCACGACGTCCATACTCTCGTTCATCCAATCGATCACAACCACGAACGCTCCGAAACGAGAGCACAGGCGGCAATCTTGACAACCCCCCATCGAGATGGGCTCTAATCCGCATTCGGCTACCGAAGCAGCAGGCAGATTGGCAGAATAACTTTTGTTACAAAGCCGGTTCGAGGCTCCTACAGGCAATGAAAAGTGCCTTGAAAATGGACTAGTACTCCCGAATCTGCACGTCTGTCAGCCTGGAAATGAACCCCCTGTCTGCTGATGAACCAACCCTCCTGGGGCGGGCGCTTCATGCGGTTGCCACATGGTGGGGGCATTGCTTGTCCACAAGTGAGAGATTACAAAGAGTCCACAAGAAGCCACCAAACTTGGACGGTTGGATGGCGGGATTTGCTCTGCCAGAAAGGGGTGTGCTTCCTAAAGAACTTGCGAACGCCATATTCTGCACCATTGGATACACAACTGGTAGGGTTCTGGAAGGCGGTGTTGGTAAGCCTCAAGTGCTGCCAGGCAGGTAGCCATCCAAGACAACTAACTGTCTTGGTGATCCACTGGCTGGCACCCTTGCCCTATCGGCCGAATGTTGGCGTCACCGCCTTCATTCCCGATGTAACTACGCGATAAAACCAGGAGGATTTTGCTACTACAGCCCGAAGTCCTTTCTCGAAAAGGCACAAACCCAACGAGTCGGGCCGTTGCTCCTAAGTATAACTGCTCGTATGGTTCCATAGGTTAGAGTCCCATCGTTGCACCTCGAATACACCGGTGACAAGAGCTGTTGGTGATGAACAGCAGTCAGCTTCCCTAGGCGCTCGATGGCGTTCGCGGGTTTACATTGTAATGACGAGACCTCGCCAGTGTTGCATCAAACCCTACCCTGCTGTTCTCTCCCACAGCGACATCTTTGGTTCTTTGACTGCCGGGAAGTGCCGCAACTTGTCCGCTCCATCTAACTAATATCAGGGACATACTGCTAACTAACATGCAGCCGCCTGACAAAAGATCCCTGATTTTGAGTCCACCACCGACCAGCAACTCAGCGCCCGCAAGCCCGCAAGCCTGGTAACGTGTTTACTAGGATGTTCCATCAATGGAGGTACGTCACTTCAAATGCGGCTGCCCGCTAAGGAGCTTCCTAACGCCACTTTACTAATGGCGAGGGGCAAGTTCATTTTCTTGAATCAGGTGTCGACGCCCTGAAAAAAAGAGCGACAAACCCACGAGGACGTCCGGCAAAGCAATCCCAATCACAAAGTTCGTTGGCGGATAACTGACAGACCATACCCATGCCTCCCTGCTAGCTGTCCTCTACCCAAGGTACTCCGCTGAGCGGCTGGAATTAGTCAACCACTAGGATTTCCTGAGCTTGTCAACCTTGAAGCCTCGGCAAGGCGATGGGCAACATGGGTCCAATGCAAAGTCCTTAGTATCCTCCGCATTTCGTTGCAAGTGTTGGCATGTGATATGACGCGCAATGCCACTGACTGATGGTCAGACGATTGATTCGACACCCCAAACACCAGATTTCAAGAAACATGGGGTAAGATTTTCCTAGTCCGCTGGCAACGAGAATCAATGTTGTGTGAGCTTCCTAGGCTGGAGTCGGCTTCTGCTGAAATCATCGGGTCGGATTGTAGGATCCGAAACACACATTAGTTTAGCGATGGAACCTAGCGCATGTTCTAGCACGGCAACCCACGAGCGCGCGCATCTTCGCGTCTAACAGCCGAGGAACCTCTAAATGCAGATCAAACAGTTGGCCTACGTCCTGTTGTGGGAGATATTACTTTCCCTCGGGCCCGTGTCGAAAAGTCAGCTCTGCAGAACATTTCGGGTGGCTCGGTCGTTTATCGGCCAGACGTTGAATGGCGGGATGGCAACCACAAGGTCCTTCTTCCCGTGCGCAATGTGTCCCCACGGCTCGTCTCGGGGTTCACAAACGAGCAGCGGGCTCTTGGAGTAGTTCTCACGCCTTTTAACATTGCCCAAACCCCATGTGCCTGAAACCGAAGCACAACAGCTTGGCTAGTCTATAATCAGTGAAGCTAAAGATTCCTACAGCATGTCGGCGGCGTGTGTACAACTCCGTATGGCTCCATCTTGTTCTGCAACTGCTGCCTGGGGGTCATGGACTCATGGCAGCGCGCCATTACCATCAAAGACACGCAATCATTGGAATCCCCACCAGCCCCCCAGATAAATCTCGTGTTCGCAATGGCACAAGCGAAGCGATCTCGCTCCATGCAGGATCAACATGGTCATCATAATGCCTTGAAAGCACACGAATATCCCTTGTATTCATGGACGATATCCTTGGAACCAATACAGTAAGCAATGACAAGTGCCTTTCCAAATGAATGGTACCACCGAGCCCTAACCCGCCAGCCATGGAGAGAGAAATGCAAACCATGAACGTCTCACTACATTGACGTACAACGTTTTAAAGTATCACAAGATGGCCGGAATGGTGGAACTCACAAAGCGCAGGTTCGCACTCCGGGATAGCCTAAGCCGCCTGGCATCTTGGACGATCTTGTCAGCACCCAAGAGCGCCACTACGCAAGCCACTGCAACGCCAGTCGTCTTCCGTTCAACTTGCTTCCCGACTAGAAGAGAAAAGAATGATGAGCATGACTGGCAATGACAATAAGAGTGGAATAGTCCACGGACGTCCGTACTGCTCAACGAACTCGCAATGGCATGATGCATCAGCCAAAACTCCACGGCGAGCGGTCAGGGAGATTGTGTGCTATTTATCCAGGTACAGTTCTGGAAGCGGCCAAACCAATTGCTGAGCGAGATTCATATCAAACAAAGGCTGTGGCATGGATGGCCACAATGGCGCTACCACTATTGCGGCAAATGTTGTCACATGCTTGCAACAATGACACTGGCGAGATTGCTGAAGTTAGCACTTTTTTAGCTAACAGGGGGTGGATGGGAAAGCCCTTGTAAAGTCAAAAGTCCTGTGCCCCCAGCCAACACAGGAACATCAACCAGAGTCTTTTCCGGCTGCGCTTCTAGGCGTTTTCCCCCGCACGCTAGTTTACGATGACGGCGGCCTGTCAGAAGATATGGCAGAGTGACCCCAGACATCCAAGTCTGGAGTCATTTTGTCAGCGGGGAAAGAGTGCATTAATTAATCTTCACATGCAACCCACCCGCCAGTTTGGGCAGACCAGACCAGAGATAACGACCTCGACCTCGGACTGAGCTGGCTCAGATAGCGATGGCATGAACATGTTCAACCATGAGGCTCTACCCGATGCAAATCATCGTGTCCTTTGTTGTTTAAATCAACCCCCCAAGATGAGATGGACCACAAATGACTTTCATTTGTGGAATTATGTCAGCGTCTTTGTAGCTGGGCAGCAGCAATCGCGGTATGCAGTAGACGACGGGGATAGTTGGAGGACGTTGCTTTTATGTATTATGCCACACCAACAGCCTCAAACGCCTGGTGAGGTGAGAAGGCCTTGCTTGGCAGATGCTTTGCGCCTTGCCCTCGTGCTTCATCTGGTCTAAATCCCACACAATGCTGGCATAAGATGAACTAAAACTAACTGCGTTTGTAGTCCTCGGCACTCATAGTCTGAATCATCAGTTTCAGCCTCCATCAAGGGTATAGCGGAAGCGAGGCCTCTCAATGCGCAGTAGGATCTTGCCCATGGATGACTAGTTCAACCACATGCAAGGCAAACCATGTCATGATTGAGGACTCCACACCAAGACAGCGCGGTACCCCAAGGTGGACTGTTGTAGCCAAGGCCAACACCCAAGCTCTCGGGGTGTTGGCAGGCAAGCGTCCTGGGTGCAATATAATAAATAAGCTTCGATCCTCGTCAATACGATCGCCGACAAGACGTCTGCGTTCTCGTTCCGCCATCCCTGCCGAGTCATCCTGAGTTGGTACAGATGAGGGCCAATGGCTCATTTCCGCCAACTCAGTAGCTTGCATGGCAAATATAGCTACCCCTGCAACAGGTCAATACTGTGCGGCTCTGGCCACAGCAAAGAATAAATACACTGTTTCAGCCATGATCGGTTTACAGGATGCAAGACTGGTAAAGAGAGTCGGTGTGCTGCGCGACATTTGCGGGAGGGAAGGATGCATATAATACATTGTGTACAAGGACGCGACCCGGTTTCTCCGGGACGGTCAATGGCATGTTATACGCTGCATGTAACACCAAGGCTCTTGCGAAAGCAACACAATGGGAGGCTCCAAGAGCACGCACGAGCCAATCCGTGACGTTTGGAATACTCTGGAAGCCGACATGGTGACGGGCCAATGCCCCCGTACTCCGGAGGAGGCAGATACTACATGTACGAACATGATGATGATTGCCTTCCAGAACAAGAATTTTGCTGAGAGCCGGCAGGTACCGACAAAGGTCTTGCAGTAGTATTCATGGATGTCACCCCTTGGATCTCCTATTGTGCCCACAACGCCAAGGTCGCTACCGGCCCACCACCTTTGGTATCCAAGCATGGCGCCCACACCGTCAGGACACCCGTCCACGCAGTACACACTTTATCCCTGACAAGAGTCCTGCAAGCACTCCAGTGCAGCTGGTGGATTAACAGAAGCAGGAGTTGCCGTCAGACTCCAAAGTGGATGGGCTAGTTGGCTAGCGAGCAAGGGCAGGCTCGGATCCAGCACCAGACAACGCTAGACACGAAGATGATCCTGACCCGAAAAGGCCATGAATTGAACGGCATAACATAACCCTATTCGCTGATCCTATGTACAGCGCGGCCGATAACCCGGCGAGCCCCCCTGTGACACCAGAGGCCAGCCAGGCCGTCGTTGTCCCCAGCGTCGACATAAATGGCGGCCATGCAGCAGCCAACTTGGGCCAACAAGACAGAGCAACAAAGCAGGAGACCATTCATGACCCGTTTCAGACTCATCAGTCTCAGCTCGTGCCATGGCCAGCAGCGAGCACTCCCAGCTGGGGAAGCAATGAGCCTGTTCAAGCTTCCTGGCTTCCATGTTTCCCGGTTGCAGGTTGCAGGTTGCGGGTTGCAGGCCACGACCTCCTGTCGACCTCGACCGACGCTGTGGACTGGACGCACCCCCCCATGGAGCTATCCCATCTATCCCCGAGGCAAGACAGTCTCACTCTCGACTAATAATAAGTCAGGCCCGCTAGCCGAGCCCTGGCCAGGCTTGCATCACTTGGTTCTTCAAGCGCGTTGCTCGCAAACGCCCTCGCCCCTCATCCGCGACGACGTTGACCAATCCGCCGCGGCGCCGACTCGTCCACACTTGCTGAAGCCGACTGGCAGATCTGGGATCCAGAAAAAACCCACCCTTGGCCCTCCTGATGCCCACGTCCCTGTCCCAGCGGATAGTTGTACTAGTATGGACGACTTGACTGCTTTGTCTGTGCCGGCCTCCAGCCCAGCCCGGCCGTCCTTATAACTGCCATGGCGGCTGTCTCCCCCACATCTTGGATGGTGGACGTGACTGTCGAGGTTGTTGCGGCCGCCTCATCTCCCCTTCTCACCAAGCGACCAGATGCTCGTTGTGTCGGCTTCATGTCGACGGCCAGGCTCCCTCACCTCTTCCCGACACCCCGAGGCTTTGGCCGCCGTAATTATACCAGTACCGCCGCCGCCGCTGCCGTAGACGCCTCTCCTCGATAGCAGAGCCCAGCGCCTCTGTCCCTGGGGCCGTTGCGCGACCTCGTCCTCGGAGTCCGCCGCCAGCAATGTCCACCGACCCCCCCATCCGACGAATTCCACCGCAGCATGTTCACCACGCACAAACCGCGCAAATGAGTTCCTTTCAGTTTGCACCCCAGCAGTTTCCCCAGAGGGAAACGCAAAAGAGTTAGTATCCTGGTTGCGCCCTCGTTGCGACGCACCGTCACCCGCCGCCGGGGCCATGCGCTGTGCCGTACAATGTAGGCTGACGGTTCGGCTCCTGCTCCAGATTATGTCTTCGTCGACGAACACAATCGCCACAAGCGACTCAAAGGTTTGACTGGACCAGAGGCATCGCCTCGCTCCCATGTCCACGCGCCCAAGTTCTGACCATTTGGCAATAGTCATGAGAGCGTGCGAAGGCTGTCGAAAAAGAAAGATCAAGTGCGATGCGGCCACCACCAACACCTGGCCGTGCTCGGCATGTATCCGCCTCAAGCTTCACTGCGTGCGACCAAACGGTTATGAAGGCTCGGATACAACCACCACATACGATACCATCCTGGATCCTTCCGCCCAGTTTCAGCAAATGTCCTTGCCGGGACAAGCCGGACACGACTCTTCAAAGCCAATACCAGACGTATACCAAGGCTCCTTCACCGACCGAGACCAATCCGCCTTTCAGCAAGTCTCATTTGACACGGCGCCGGGCCAACACAACTTGCACTACACCACGGTGCCAGCTGCGACAGTATTGGACCACGTCTATGGAGGTCCCGACGCCTTTCCGACGCCGCCAATGCACCAGGGACCAAGGCCAGAGTCATCCCCAGAAGCACAGTCCGTCGACTCGTACCAACAGCAGGATTTCGCAGACCTGTTGGGTGGGCTCCGACTCAATGAAATTGGAACGGGTATGTTTCGGGCTTGAGACAGCGTGTGGACAGGACACTATGGACTAACTTGGGGCCACTCTAGCGCCATATCTGAGAAACAAGGCTTCGTTTCGCCAGGAAGAACAGCCAGCGGTGGAGGATGACGACGATTACGGCTCCATTCTACCTGCCGTGACGGCAATACCAGGTCACAAGATTCGTATTCCCCCAGCGTTGATGCCGGACGAGTCTACCGCCCTACACCATTTCGACCTTTACTTTCGCCATGTGCACCCGTATGTCCCCGTCTTGGACAAAGCCGCATTCTATCAGCAATGGAACACGGGCCGAGAGTCTATTTCTCCCCTCATCCTTGAAGCAATCTTCGCCATTGGCGGCCGGTTGGCGGAGGAGCCGGCAATGGGACAGCAGTGGCTTGCGCTGGCGTCAAGTACGTTGACCAGCTGAACCTCCCATTCGCTTTCAAGCCAATCTGTTATACCTAACACGATATACACTGAATAGGACATGCCGACTCTTTCATGGATGTACCCAGACTAAGTACCCTCCAAGCTTTACTAATGATGCTCAAGGCTCGCGAAGCTGCTCCAAAACGAGGGTACTTTTACCGCTCCTGGATGCTCGTCGTACAATGCGTGCAGATGGGCAAGGATCTAGGACTTGATGAACACTTTGAGGATCATCAAGCCGGAATTTCTTGCGGTTTCACGGCTGCTGAATGCCGTCTTCGAACAAGGATATGGCAGACCATTTTTGTTTGCGAGAACATGGTTGGGGCCCCCCAAGGTCAGATCAAGTCCCGTTTGAATCCTATTCGAATCCGACTAATGCCCTCGCCCAATAGGGAGACACGACTTGACCGTGAACCATGAGTCGGTTGACTTTAACCCCCCTCGCCCTATCCCGGGTGGGGACGAGAGCGAATATCACGTTTCTCGAAATTTCACCTATCTGGCGCGTATCCTGCGAAACATTAGAAAGATGAGTATCGCCTATGCGAAACTGAGAAGAACCAAGGATTGGGCAGTCAATCCAGAGTTTCAGCAACTTGAGCAAATGATTTCAGCATACCTTCCCGCGTTGCCTGGCGACATGACCATCAACTTCCCCCCCGACAGTTCGCCGCCATATTTACCATCATCCTTCCTAGGGAACCTGCATTCATATTACTACCTCCTGCAAATCCTGTATCATCGACCAGTCCTGTCATTCCTCGACCCGACCGCAAACGAGGCGCAATGGAAACATCACATGATGATTAGTTACAACTCTGCAAAGGCCCTCTGCCGGTTGCAAGAAGCCACGTTGAAACAGTATGGTCTGGTCGATCTGCAGAGTATGCAACGCGGCTTTAGTTTCGCATTATACGCCGGTCTTTCCTGCATTGTCATTCATCTGGTAGGTGACTTCTTGAGACTTGTTCCGCGTAGACGAGACAAGACGGTAGGATGCTGACGGAACAAGGTCGCCATCGTATCACCCGACCCTGATCTCAATTCTGATGCACGCGAGTACTTTGAGCGTCATATGAGGCTGATGGAGACGGTAATGGAAGCTTGGCCGATGCCCGACTTGCAGAAGCAGGTTGACGCTATTCGTGAAGCATTCTCTGCAGACATTGGGCGGCCGTTTGTACTCAAGCCTTCATTCCCTTATGGCAGTCCGCATCCCTCCAACCAGTCAAGCTCGCCCCGAGGGACTATGGCCTACCACGTCCCCGCGCACCGTACAGGCTCCATGGATCAGCACCTTGATCCCTCCAACCAACATGTCAGTTATATAAACCGCCCCATTACACCTCCAATTTCTGTGGGCGCAATGGACAGCAGAAGTGACTCCCCAGCCGTACAGTCGCTCGTCATGATGCCCCAAGACGGTCCGGTCCCGGATATGCAACAGACCCTGGGCCTTGCCAACAACCCACCGACTTGGAATCCGGCACGTATCTTCGAGTAAGTCGTCCGCTGCCTTTTAACCCCCACTGGCAAAGTTTTCAAGTACCGAGCACGAAAATGGCAGGACCGCTAACACCACATGTAGACACTGGAATACCTCTTTCGGTACGCCATCCCAGCCTGGCACTGTCCTAGGCTCCGCTTCTCAGGCAACATCACTGAACGTTGTTACTGCAGGTGTTCCCGACCAAACTACCATTGCGGACCAAGCGTCGAATCAGTCACTGTCCCCAGGTACTCAGCAGATGACCCACCAACAGTATTCTACGACAACGTCGATGCCAAACTTTATCACACCTGCCATGTGGCAAGAGTCTGTGGCCAGCGTATACGAAGGAGGTCTCAAGAGAGGCTGGGACTATGACGGCGGAATGGTGCTGATGAAGCGACGATGAATGCCAACGATACAAGACGACAGTTTTTCTAATCCACGGACTCGGACCACGGCGGCTATATAATGGGAGGTTGTGTCGAAGACGGACTTGCAGCGGAATACTCGCACGTTGTTGGCGTAATCACAAAAAAGCCACTCAGATCTTTTTCTTCCATCACACAGCAACGACCCCGGTTAGGGTTACCAGGCACATGAACTTTTCGCTTTTGATCCTTGTTCGAATTGCTTGACATGGGCCGACGACATATACGATGGAAACAACAAATACGCATCAAAAAAGGAGAAAAGTACAAAATAACAAAATAAAACGAATTCGTATTCGACATCAAAGAAAGGAGGGACAGGCGGCCGGGTAAGCCGTCGAGTCGAAACAGGCAATGGCAGCCAGCTTGTAATTGATGCCGCGGAACGAACTTATGAAGCCATGATGGGAAGGGGCGTTAACGGGAGCATATTTGAATGGCATTTCATCAGAGGCTGATATCACATGATGCTTTAATGTACCCAGAGTAAAATGTACAGTAGAATCGTGGTCGACTCGGTAAGCAATATACCAAGGGGTGGCATGCCGGTGAGAGAGTTGGCTCAATGGATTTGAATACAAAGGACTGGATAGTTGATGCTGCGAACATCAGAAGAGAGTGCTATCCGAGTTGACCTTGGATATGTAATGTACATAATACGGCATGTTGAAGCGGTGGTGTCGGGGTGCCGAAATGGAAACCGGCGGGGCGGCAACAGCCGGCGGAAAGAACCCGAAACCCAGTGCCTCTAGTCTTGTAGCATGATGATGATATGGCGGCAACAAGCGATGAGTTGCCCCCCCCCTTTTCCCCCCCCGATATTTGATACAGTGTTGCTTCTTTTGCCACCCCGAGCAAGTAAGAATACAAAACTCCAAACGCTCAGAGCCACGCCTCGACCGGCCGGGCCCCTGAGCAACGCTCCCCCCCCTCCCCCTTTGCCTGAAACGTCCACGACCAACGTTCAGACAGGGCCGGGAGCGTCTCTCCTGGCAATCTTGTCCCTGACCGCCTCCCAAATCCACGTATCCACCGCCGCCGCCTTGTTCCTCCTCGCCTGGTGCCCGGCAGTCACACTCTGCTTGCCGGGCCCGCCGCCGCCGCCGTCCTGCACGTAGAAGGCCCCCACGGCCCGATACATGTACCACCTCCTGGCGGCGTTGTCGGCCGCCGTGTCCCGGACGTAGTTGACGAGGCCCAGGCGCCTGCTGCGGGGCGGTGCGGCGCGCAGGTCGCCGGCCCGGACGGCGGTGCAGCGCGGCGCAGCGACGAGGCTCATGGTGGTGAGGGTGAGGCGGGCGGCGGGCGGCAGGGCGCCGACGAAGCGGGCCAGGGAGGCGGGGGACGCGCGCGCCGCCGCGGGCAGGTGCATGTGCACGTGGGTGACGAAGGGCGCCGTCGACCAGGCCACGAAGACGGCGGGGACGATGCCGCAGGCGGCGACTAGAATTAGTTAGTGAGTCGGCGGTGAAGTTTGGGGGAGAGATGGAGATGGACGCAATGGTCTGGTGCCTACCTGCTGCCGTGGCGGGGGGCGGCTTCCCGGCCCGGAAGTAGCTTGGTGCTGCGAGGAGCGTGAAGAAGGCGCCGAGGAGGAGGCTCGTGAGCTTGAGCACGGCGAGGAAGGCGATTCTCCCGGTGCCGGCGTGGTAGATGAGGATGCGTTCGGGGATGTCTAGCCTCGATTTAGCTGTGGATTCAATGTTGGGACCGGGGGGGGGAGGACGCGTGCTGGTACCGTGGGATTTGGCGCTTTGCGCGGCCGACTTGGCTTGTCGCTTGGCGGCTTCACTGCTGGATTTTGACGATTGATTTGAAGCAAAGGACCGGAGTTGGCTTAGGGGGCGGATGAGGCGCAGGTGCGGGCTGCCGAGTTGGGGTATGCGTCGCCATGGGGGGTGTAGTCTGGGAGGGACTCGGGCGAGGGTTGGGAGGATGGCCCTGGGGGCCGGCATGCGTAGGATGAGCATGGTTTGCGGGTGGTGAGGTGGATGTGTGATGGTGGTGAGTTGTGTCGTGGTGTCGCGAGATGGGCTTGGGAGCATAGCTTACCCTATACGTGTTTGCGTCGGGGAATTATTGAATTATTGCGCCGTGTTTGGACTGTTTGGTGCGCATGTTCCGAGCCATGAAACCTTTTTTCCCTTTTTTCCCTTTTTTCCCTTTTTTCCCTTTGTTCTGTCGTTTAGTTTTATGGACTGTTTTTATAGCTGCTTTCAGAGATGGTCGGGGGTGTAGATTGATTTACGACCTGCGCGGCACCTGGCACCAGTGGTCTATTTGCATCTCGCAATACATGCGGCGGGTTATAATGACAGAAATGAGAAATGGAATCATGGCCGTCATGGAGCGGTTTCAACATGGCCGCCTGATCAGCACAATCCATAAAAAAAATAAAAAAATAAACGCCATGTAAACAGGGCTGAATGTCTATTCAACCTTGCCCCTGGAGCAAGCGCATCTCTTTCCAGGCGGATCCTTGCCGTTCCGCCGACTAGTCTGTTGTTCATTACTGTATTTAGAAGCGGCATGGACCGATTCCCGCGTCGACACGGCGAGCTTATTGGAGGGCAGACAAGATACTCGCAACTCCATGCAACGGCCTGGAGACTAGCGCTGGCCCAAGGCGAATGAGACTCAGCAGCTCGTCTTACATGACATGGTTCGTCGCCACAGAGAACTGGACATGTGAGCGTTAGCCTGCTGACACCAAGGCCATCTTGCATGCGAGGCGGCCTCGCCCTTTTCAAACGAAAGAGACTGTCGCGCTCGCTCAACAGCTTCTCGCTTCCTCTTCTTTCCCGCGCGGCTCGCAGTTGTAAACTTGTCTTGTTGAGCCGGGGGAATGCAAACGGCCGAGATTGTCAACCCGTCTTGCAGCTTCTTCCCCCAGAGACCACAATGGGGGCTGCTACATTCATCCTTTTCCTCTGCGCCCTGGCCGCCAACGCTGTCTGCAAGACCAACTTTACCCAGCCGCCGGCCAATGGACCCAACGCCAACTACCAAGACAACCCGGTGTACCAGCAAGGCCAGAAGATAGACGTCCAGTGGAAGTCGGACCTTGACACCATGGACCTCTTTGTTTTCCAGCAGTACCCAGCTGCCGGGAAGGGAGTTCAGTTTCTCAAGAAACTCCGCGGTAGGTCGCGATGCCACAAACCTGCCCCCTTTCCACCCGTCCGTCCGTCCTCGCGCACTAACCACACCCCACGGCGGCATATAGAAGGCACCAGGTCGACCAGTCTCATCTGGACCGTCAGCCTCGACGGGCTAAGCAGGAATGTGCCCCGGGGAGAAAACGCCATACTCTACTTTGCGGTGCTGCGCGCCAGGAGCCCGGACAGGGACGGCGCGAGCCACTACTTCAACGTGAGCGTGCCCGACGCGGCCTCGACGACTGCACCCGCGACCCAGACATCCGACGTGCCCACAATGTCCACGACGACGCCGGCCGCGACGGACGTGCCGGCGAGTTCTGGAGAGAGCAGCAGCCCGGGCCTGTCCAGGGGGGGTGTGGCCGGCGTGGCGGTCGGCAGCACAGTCGGCGGCCTCTTGCTCCTCGGCGGGATGGGACTGCTGGCGTGGAGGAAGATGCGGAGAGGCAGGCCGGCCGAGGAGACTGCAGTCTCGGACGCAAAGCCCCCGGAGCTGGCGGGCCCTGCTATCCACGAAGCGCCTGCTGAGCATCACCCTCGTAGCACGCCTGTGTACGAGGCCCCGTAGGCTTTTGTATAGGAGAGGGTGAATAATGGTGTTGGCGGGATTCGTCGGCCATGTACCAAGACGGCAAGAGAGGCTGATCATGGGGCCATTTTGAACCAAGAGTCGGGGATTCGTTGCCAAATAAAGACGGAGCCGAGGAGGAGACAGAGCTGCGGAGGACGAGAGATGGACATACTCCGTAGACTGGGTCGCGATGTTGTGAACTATGTCATGTATGGGAAGCAAAATGTGTCAGACTGAATCAGGTACCTAGCTGTCGCGCTCGATACTATACATACTATGCTATAGTATAGTATAGTATGGCATAGTAGTATATACCTTGTTGGTGGCTGGGGCAAATATATTCGGCGCCAGACTGTCACTTGGTCCGGCTTTGCTGCCTACACCATCGTGAGTCACCGAGTTGTGAGGCTCTTGGCTGGGTACCGGGGGGAAAGTCACAAAACTCTTGGTATTTTGCATAGCAGATCGTGCAACGTTTCTTCCTCTCGTCGGCGCCTGGCGTGTTTAGTCTGGGCCGAGTCCCACTTGCGATCAATCGATCCCTGAACGTTGGACAAAGTTCTGCATTTGCTGAGAAGATGGACTCATCTACCGTGAGCCGGCCACTTAGGTGGCTGTAGATAATGATTGATACTTGACCCAAAGTATTGACTATCCCCACTTTAGAATTACCCTAGTCCTAATCCCATGGGTAACCCTGACTCCTAACCCTAACCACTACCGCCTACTAACCCTAACCGCCAAACTAAGTGGGTAGTTTCGTGTGAGCATCTGAACCTAGAATATCATGTCTTCAGGCACTCGTCGTGTTTGACGTTGTGGACGCCTTGATTTACTATATAAACCCGCCGAGTGCTCAAGCCCCGAATCATGTCGAGCTCCTTTGCCGCGCTGTCAACTCAACAGCCATTTGAGCCTTCTTTCCTAGACAGCAACTTGATCCTCGTTCACCATGGAACCAGCGGCTGCCATCAAACTTCCTGGCTTCGGCCTCCCGGTTGACTTTCTCCCCGATGCGGAGCACCGCTTCCCCGTGCTGGTGGGAAACTCCAAGATAGACTTCAAAGCCAACACGCTCACGATCCGAGAGCTCTGCATGATGCAGTTCATCGAGGAGATCACCAACAAGCCGGACTGGTGGGTCAAGGTTCACGACGCAGAAATCGCCGCCAGGTGGAAGGCCGAAGCTCTCGAGATGAACTGGGCCGCCTTTCTCAAGTATGCCGATTTTACGCCCGCCATGGCCGATGCCGTACGTGTACCTGGCTGACGGATATACACTTGCAAAATGACCATGGCAAAGCTAACACGCCGTTCCATCCTACAACCAGTGCATTCAAGAGCTCAAGCTCAAGGCCGACCTGTTCCAGAAAACGAGCCTCGTGCCCGTCTTTGACTACACGACTGCCGTTATCAAGTCTGATGACTTGATCCCGGAGCCTCTCTGGCAGGCACTCAGCCAAGGAGTCAAGCTCTTGGAAGACGTGCCCGAGCACGAAAAGGACTGGCATCCAGGGAGCGACGGAAAGGTGCTCGACTTGGTGCACCCTTCGCTGTGGCCCTTGGTCTACGGCAAGTCTCGCATCCTGCCCGACCGACGCATCGGCCTGTCTGATGCGCTCGACAATTGCGGCATGGGCGACGTCATCCAGGAGCCGGCACCGCCCACAGGCCGCAACCGGCACTGCACTTCGACCAAATTCCAGTGGCTGCCGTGCGACGTCTCGGTGGAAAAGGGGCGTGCCAAGATCGAGAGCTACATAAACAACCTGCACCCCGTCAAGCATGCTTCCCTGTACCCCGTCATTGAGAGGTTCATCGAAAAGGCCCTGCCGGCCTGGGACCTTCTCTACCGCTGGCCAGAAGAGTTTGAAACCCAGCGGCTGACGACGGATTCTGTGTCGGTGCGATGCAGAACCAGACGCAACTGCGCAAAGTCCCCCCACGCTTGCGAGCCCAAGGCTCGGCCGACCAGGGACGATGAGCCTCGGCGTAGTGCCTATGAAGACCCCTACAGCGGTTCTGAGGTGTCGGAGTCGGAGGAGGAAATTGATGATGGGGATGATGAAGATGAGGAAGAGGAGGACGAAGAAGAGGAAGAGGAGGAGGATGATGATAGTCAGGATGAGGGAAACAGGAACCAGAGGACCGAATCCGAGGGATTGCCCAATCCAAGTAAACTGCTAGTTCAAATGCACCCCCCAAAGCAAGATGAACCAGAGAGCGAATACGAAACAGAGCAGTACGACAGCGCCGAGGACAGGGCCAATGCCGCAGAGCAATACACCAAAGACGAAGAAGAAGACGAGGACGACGAGGACGAGGAGCGCGACCCCAACCACGTTTCCGAAAACGAAGTCAAGCGCCGCGACTGGCGCTGGTTCTACAAAACCCACCCCGTCAACGCCCCCGAGCCCAGCACCGAGCCGCCCCTCAAGCTCAGCGCCTCGGACGTCAAGACGACCGACTTTCTGCGCCCAAAGCAGCCGCAGCCGCAGGTCCAGGGCGACCCGCCCAGCCGCCGCCGCCTCCAAGTCATTGTCAAGCTAGCCAACATCCACCTCACGCCAGAACGGCCCAGCTACGACGGCGGATCGTGGCACGTCGAGGGCCAGCTCAACGAGCACATCTGCGCCACGGCCCTCTTCTACCACGACAGCGACAACATCACCCCCAGCCGCCTCGAGCTGCGCACGCAGGCCAACCGCGAAGGGCTCGACAAGTTCGGCCGCCTCCGCTACGAGCAGTACGACTGGCGCACCATCCGGCGCACCTTTGCCATCGCCCGGCCGGGCGGCGGCCCGACGACCCAGCACGTCGGCAGCGTGCTCACGCGCGGCCGCCGCGCCCTCTTCTTCCCCAACGTGCTGCAGCACCGCGTCGCGCCCTTCCGCCTCGCCGACCCCGCGCGCCGCGGCCACCGCAAGATCCTGGCCCTGTTCCTCGTCGACCCGGCCGTCCCTGTCGTCTCCACGGCCAACGTCGCCCCGCAGCAGAAGCACTGGTGGCTCGGCTGCCTGGGCCTCGATGGTGGAGGCCGCGGGTCCAGGCTGCCGCCGGAGGTGACCGCCATGATGCTGCGCAACGTCGAGTTCCCCATGGACTGGGAGGCGGCTGCCGCCCTGAGGCGGGAGCTGATGGAGGAGCGGACGGCGAGCGAGTCCCAGACGGCGGATAGGATGGGGCGCGTCGAGTGGAACTTTTGCGAGCATTAGGACCAGACGGGCGCTTTGCTCTGCTGGCGTGTCCTGGCTGTGTGTGTGTGTATCTAGCTTTCATGTTGCGGAAAAACGGGGGCAGGAGGCCTCGCGTGATGCCTGGCGTTTTATAGAGATGGTTTGGTTCTTGGAAGCGCTGCAAACATTGACCCTTCTTTGCGTATTTGTTCGTACATGGTAGACTTTGCCCGGCACATATGTAAACGTGTGGTCCCCCAGCATGCAAGAGTTGGCTTGAGGAGCCGAAGCTTGATTCATAGACGGGCCCGAGCGATTGCCGTTTCCGACGTGAGCATAACCCGCTGGTTCTAGGCACCCGCCACTGCGACCTTGACCGGGCGTCATTTGAATCTCGACATGTTTGTAGCACGACGCCCCCGGCTAAACTGACGCTCGACGTCGACGCAGCGATATGCCACTTGACTGGACAGAACAGATGCAACGAGGAGCGGTCTTGGGAATAAGGAGGAAACCGCACGCATATCCCAGCTGAGACATAACCTTGCCAATGGCACAATCCTGCTTTTCCCATTCATCTACGCACATATTGTACATGCCAAACGCCAGCCGGGACAAGGGCCGAATTGAAAAAAAGAAAAGAAAAGCCAAAACACTGTATACTCTCGACTTGTAGCAGCCCAGGGGCCTGCCTACTCGTGGCATCCGCGCCCCTAGCCCATCTAACCCAGCCGTCTTTTCTTCGCCCGCTAAGCGCCGACCTGTGGAACAAATGCGTATCGAGGCAACGCCGCCATCCTCTCCTCCGGACTGAATTCGACATCGTCGTAAATCATCCTGCCCTTCTTCTCCTTCTTGGCCTTCCTGTCGCCCGCGTCTTCGGCTTCCTGTGCCTGCTGCGGCTTGACGCCCGCCTCGGCCATGCGGATCAGTTGGTCGACGTCGTCGCCCACGCCGCCGGCCGCGCCGCCCTGCGGCTGCCAGTAGCCTGCCTGGGGCGGTCGTTGCGGCAGACCAGTCCCCCCGAGAGCGTGGCTTGGAGGTCGGGCCGGTAGGGAGTCGGCAGGGTATGCGTACGCCTGCTGGCCGGGGTATGTTGGCTGCGCGGCGTTTTGCTGCTGGTTTCCCTAAAGACGCCGGTTAGAAGACTCTCGTTATTTTGCCCAAGTGGCAACATGTACACCTGTTCGTTTCACGTACTTGTTCCGTGGGAGGGGTGTTGGTTCGCTCCTCCGCCGCGGGAGGTAGTATGCCCGCCTTCTTCTGCGCTCTAAACTCGGCCAGTCTTTTCAAGAGGTCCTCCGACGCTTCCACCCTGACCTTCTTCCTGGGCGTCGCCTGTCCCGAGGCAGGGTTGCCCGTTGCGATGCGCCGGTCCTCTTGGGCCTGGTAGAAGTTCTGGATGATTCTGCTGCGGTGTTGCTCTAGGGCGTCTTGGGGAATACCCTCCATGCCAAAGATTTCGACTTCGAGTCCTTGGCGGTTAGGAAGCGCATTTTCGACCTGGCTGAGGGTTTCTTTGTGGACTTGGTTCAAGTGTACGGAGAGACCTGTTCGAGGTTGATATTTAGCAAACCTGTGTGTCACGATCGCGTTGTAGGCTGCGACTATCACGTCCCAAATGAAGAGCGTCTCTCATACCTCCGGCTGTGTTGAGTCGTCGTCCGCAACGATCGCATTTGAAATGTTTGGCTTTTTGGTGAGAGATGAGGAGCTTCAAATCTTCAAAATCTCGTTCGCCTGCAAATAATGCCAAGTCAGAATTCAGTCTCGAGTCCTTTCAGTTGAACAGCGGCGGTGTCTAATCGTACAGTAGTAGCACCAAGGACGAGCTAGCACCTCCTCGATGTCGGGGTGACCACGCTTCTTTTTGCCCATCTTGACGAGCGCGCACGAGGTCGCGCACGGGGCGTTGACGGGGAAAATAGGTCAAGTATCAAGGATTGGAGACGGTCGCACGCGATGAATGCGCAAGGAACGAATTGGGCGCGTAGACTCGGAGGGCAGAAGAATAGAACAGTCTAGTGGTTTGGATGTGTGCTTGCTGGTCAGGCCTGCAAATACTGTCGTGGACTATGCAGCGGTATTGCTCCCAGCTTGTCCGACGGTTGAAATGCGGTTAAATGGAGGCATGGCCAACCCCAACCCCAACCAACCCGACCCCGCTTTTCCGTGGCCCTTCCTTCTCGCATTCCCAAATATGGCATCGTCCAGGATAGAGCTCCAGAGCAACCAACTACATTACACATGAGTGGAACCGCCACCGAAAGGAAAGCCATCGTAGCATGCAGGTTTAGGCCAGTTTATATATACAATTTATGGGATATCGTGTATATTCCTCATTATCATAAAGGCACCCCGACCCCACAATATGCTAATACCCTTGTACAAAGTCCCATCATCCCTCATTCCGCGTATCATCGTCCTCTTCACCATCCTCCAGTTCTAATCAACAGTGGTATATAGTCGGATCCAGCCCTCAAAGGTTTTGCTTCTATGCACTTAAATAACGCCAAAGCTCTCAGGGTTTCAAATATCAAAACAATGCAGCGGCTGCCGTCATCTCCTAATCCCGAGGAGTCTGATCAAACATTATCAATGGCCATGATGTTGGCTGTGGCACCATGGGCAGTTCGCCACCAGTGTGAGGCATTCCGCTGCCCGCCATTATGGGCGTGATGGCCGAGTTTCTTCCTGTTTCTGCATCGCCAAGAGTCATTAGTGAATCGGCGCCGTATCGTTGTTGGCTCTCTGCAATCGCAGCAGACCAATTCTGCCATGACGACCTCCACATCATGTCAGAGTTTTGGTGGCAGATATGCTGCCCAGCCTCGGAACCGTATCCTGCGAGGGTGGCAGTCTGAGCAGGGTCACCTGGGTGCCCAGCAGCTGCATTCGAACCAGGATAATATAGGTCGGTCTGGTCGTGCTGGTATGAGGCTGTGGCCTGAGGGTTTGGTTGCGTCTGTTGGTCCATGTATGCCAGGGATGGATACGTCGCATGCGCCGGGGCCGTAATATTTGCATGGTAGAAATTTTTGGTGAGTTCTTCCGCCTGGGAAGTGTCTGCCGACGGAAAGGATTGATTCTGAGGGGCAACAGCTCCAAACGGAACGGCATGGCCATGTTGCTGCTGCTCTTGTGGTGCCAACGGAACTGTGCCTTGCGAGGGCAAGGCATGCTCTTGCTTCACGTTTACGTGAGTCAGAATCGGATTCTTCCCATCCTTCTGCGGCATATCATGTTCGATCCAAGACATGGTGCGGTTAATCAATTGCGCAATCTGAGTACTCATGCCAGTGCCGCAGCCTGCCAAGACGGCCTGTTAGCAATTGTGTGGGCGTGTTGGAGTCAATTAGGAGACACTTACCGAGCAGGGCACTCATTTCTCTAACAATGTTCATCCACCTCTGCATTTCATCCCTCAGCCTGGCTACTTCTTCTTGTGTGATTTCAAACCGTCGTTGCCATTGAGGTACTAGCATGGACAAGATGGCAACACAGTACAGGGACATCTGATGCCATGTCGTATCTAGGGCCTTCATCCTACTCAGATGTTCGACAGTCTGGAGATATTCCCTGGCAGCCTCCTCGCAAATTTTGGTGTTTTCAGCAATCAGGGCCGCATCAGTCGTCATTGCCAATGACGGATGTCTGATGTGCAGGCGGAACTCCAGCATGTAGGTGCGTGCGAAGAGAGCGCCAACCATTCCATGGTCATTTTTCTTGGCCGGGCTAAGCCGCATGGATTCTGGAAGGTCGGCCTCCCACTGCTTCATCTGAGCTTCAAGGACGGCGAGGACATTCTTGTAGTTGCTTTCGTCTCTCCGCACACTAAAGATATTCGCGTACATCTCCATATAAATGGGGATGCATTTAAATGCGGCAATTGCGATTTCATAGGGGCAAGGAACGGTTCGTGATGTGTCGACGCCCTCGTCGGACAATAGCTCGTCAGCGATTGGCTCTGGGAAATCGACGTCAAAGTCCTGCACGGATACTGGGAGTGGGTAGCCTCGTTTGCCATTGATGTCAACAACAACCATCATCATGTTCCACCAGGCACGTTTGCGAAGTTCGTTCTGCAAATCTGTTGGTTCACCAGGCTTTTTCGTTCTCCGATGATAATTCAGCTCGATTGCTCGGTGCAAAGCCATACTTGCAACTATCGATCCGCAACCCGGTTTGGGAAAGGCTCTCGTATGGGAGGCGATGAGAACCAGACCTTGTAAAGCTTCAAAATCTGCAGAGGAAAAGACCTCGTACATCTTACTGAGAGCAAAATGGTAATGTTTGTTTGAAAGATCATTAAAGTTGTTGCGCTGCTCCAGGGTTTCGCTGTTCCGAACTCCAAATTGGAATAGTATGATGGCGAACACCATGTGCACCATGACCAACTCGGGCACAGTGGGTTTGAAACCGGGTTCATCATATACTCTCGTCAACTATGAAGGAACGTGTCAATTGATGGACGATTCGAGTAAAGGGGCAAAAAAGGGCCTAGGGCAGGACGTGAATGGAAACTCACAAGTTTCATAAATGTTGGCTTGTGCAGCAAGGGCATGAAAGAGGCAATGGTGATGAAGTACCACTCAGCATAGATGAAGGCATTTTCACGGGTAGGCAACTCAACCTGAACAGCAGGGTTCACGCGCATGGCGGAACGCAAGAATGCCTGCACTGACTTGTTATACAAAGGCACAGAAGGGTCAGCAGCGGTGGGTGGCTCATCGACATCTGGCGCATCAAAGGAGGTGGTTTCAATGGTAGTGCCCAACAGAGTAAGTGTCATTCCCTTCAAGGAGCTGAGAGGTGCATCGTCGGATCCAACGCCCCAACGGCTCTGCTCGGGCCTGGTTTGCCACTCGTTGCGCGGAAGTTTATGCCGGAGAATGCTGCTTGTTGGGTCCGGCGTCGAGCTGTCCTTGATCCATAGAGAGCCAAACTTGGACCAGCCGTCATTGCTCGAGGCGGCGGCTACATTGGCCGAGGCATTGCTCGCGTCTTCTTCATGAGCGGCGTCGGGAGGGCTCTGGGCGCGAACACGTCCTTGGAAGGGCTTGACCTCGACGTTTTTTTCTGCGCAGAGCCGCTCCAAGTCACGAATGTGCGACATCATGCGGCTCTTTTCCCGTTCCAGCTGCTGCATGTAGCCTCTGCGCTCGGTGCGGCCCGTGACACGATCCGTGACATAACAGTCCAGATTCAGATTGATGCAGTGCGAGCAACCCTCGGGCAGGGCGTCACAGCGGATCTTGCGCACCTTGCATCTGTCGCAAGCTTGGCCAGTGCGGGTATACGACTGAAGACGGTTCTTGACGACGGAAGAGAAATCCTCGGGCCCCCGATCCGAACGTGCCAGCTTTAGCTTGGCGGTGCTAGAGGCGCTGGCATCGTCATCACTAGCTCCGCTACCATCCGCCGAGCGTTTGGCAGGGCGAGGGGGCATCTTCACATTGAAGGCGACGGAAGCTGGAGGCTTGGTCGAGCGCGGGGAGATGCTCGTGGGCGACGAGATGGCCGAAGAGACATGGATGGAGGCGACGCCGGTCGGGCTGGAGTTGCAGCTGGAACTGGAGCTGGCGCTGGCGCTGGAGCCCAGCCGGACAGATGACGGGACTGCAGTATTGATATGAATAGCAGACGATGATGTTGGAGTCGGCGTCGGAAGGGAAGACGAGGGCACAGACGAGGGCACAGACAAAGGCAGCAGGGTGGGAATAAAGGTGGGAACAGCGGTGGGAACCGACGATCGGAATGATGGCATCGGAACGACTGCACCTGGTGGGCCAGCACAAGCTTCATGTTGTTGAGATGAAGACGAGGCGACCTGGGGCCCGGAAGCACAGCGACCGGCGGCGCCCTCCAGCTGCTGCTGCTGCGGCGGCGGCGGCGGCGTGGCATCTGCACCGGCACATGCACCAGCAGCGTTGCGGATAGTGGGCGCTGGGGTGCTTCTGCTGGTGGAGGTGGTGCTCGCAGGCGCAGGTGGAGGAGCGCATGCAGCGGCCGCTGCAGGTCCGGGTTCAACAGCAGGTGGTCCATGTGTGCTGGAAGGCGCATGTGGCCTGGCAGCCGCTGGCCCAGCAGGTGCAGCGGGGTTTGCAGCACGAGGGCCTGCAGGGCTCGTAGGGCTCACGCTTGCACCGCCCATGTCAACATCGACAACGCATGCGTCCATGTCGACGTCGCCGATATCCGCGCTGACGGCAGAACTGACACCCGCACTAGCAGCGCCAAGGCTACCGCCGGCAGCGCATGTTGCGCCTCCTGCAGCGCTGGCAGCACTCAGGCTGACAGCACTGCCAGGGCCCGTTGCGCATCGGGGTCGGCGCCCGCTAAAACTGCCGCAGCCGTGGCCGCTGTAACTGCCGTAGCCCTGACCGCAACTGGTGGATCGGGAGCTCGACCTCGCGCTCCATGTCGACGTTGACCTTGACCATGATCGGCCCGCGGGCGACGGTGCACCGGGGCCACGCGGCACCCATGTGAAGTCGACAAAGGTCGTCGACCTCGGCGAGATAAGAAAAGAGGCATCATCCTCATGCAACACTGACGACTGCGGCGCCGGTGGCCCTGGCAACGTCGAATCACCGGCGTTTGCGACTTCGGGTTGCGAGAAATGGAGCTGAGCCGTGCCGTCCATGATTGAGGGAGCTGCCATTGGCCTTTCATGCGACGCATAAGATGCCGGGCACCAATAATACAGAATTGCGGGTACAAGCACTCCGGAGGTACTTGGGAATGAATGATATCGAGCAAGTTACTATGCAGCACCTAACTACTCCGTCGCTGCACTCAAGACCCAAAGCTCACGAGCCAGGATATCCGGAGCGGCCTCCAACGCCTTGCACCGGCTACCAGGCTGATGGTCAGCGAGGCTTGGCGCAGCAAACTATTCAGTCTCGTCTCTGCTCCAATCTTCAGCGGTACCCGTCCTCTGGGGGCCGGATGACACAAATTTGGGGGCCGACGGGAAGCCTGACAGTCCCCAGTCGTCCAAGCCAATCTTTGGCGTTGGAGCAGTCACGGAGAAGACGATCCGAGCACCTGGGGTACTGTCAAATGCTTTGTTGGGTGGCTGTGCGAGCAGGCTTCAAGGGTTGTCTGCTTTGACGCTTCAATGGTGCTTCGGCGCGGCGTCTAGTCCTAAAGCGCCGAAAACACCTCAGCTGCGCAAGGTGCTTGCTTACCTGCGGGCTGGTGGTTTCGCCGCGTGCCAATGTACTATTATCCGTTTAGACTTGGTCGTGACAGACTTTGGAGGCTGCAAAGCATCATACCTATGGTCAAGTTCAGACAATCCGCTCGGACAAAACCCGGCCAACGGTATCGACGGAACACGACTGATGGCTCCCCGATGCCGAATGAACCCCCGGGTCAGCAGATTCAATTCCGGCACATTTAGCCAGTCAAGGCTGGGCTATGCCAAATAAAACCTTCCGACGTTGAAGCGCTTGGGTAGGGATCAGACAAGGGTGGCACCTTTAAATGAACGTGCATATGTTGTACAATGCGCCCTGTGGAATCCCGAGAATGCCTTAGAAGGTCTCCTCTTGGCAAACAAAAAAGTGGCGTGTTTGCAATTCCCCAAGGTTAAACTTGGGCAACTCGACTTGACATCTTTCACCCATGACCCCTGCTTTGGAGACAGACTCATCTTCCTTTATACCTTTGATTCCTCATAACAATGCCCCTTTGTTAGCCGGAGCAAGCGACGATCTGTTCGTGACCGTGATCCGCACTTATTACCCAGGTCTTGTTTATTTACCCATTGCTTTGCCAATGAGGCGGCCTTAGACGGCCCTGTCTGCAAACCTGACCCTGATGACCCTGGCCCTCGTCACTGCGGTGCTTGGGTTCGCAATGTCCGACTACCAGCCGCGAGCCCCGTGGCCTGGTCAAAACTTAGAATGAGGAGACCCAGATGGTGTGATGTAGACAACAACACCCGCCAACAATACGGATTGTCAAGTTGGGACGCTCCAGTGGGGGGAAGTGTCCGAGTTCTAAATGTGCCAACCCGGGTAGAAAACATCCCGAGCCCACAAGGAAACTTCCCGGCTTGATGTATTCTGGAAAATTTCCGGTTTCGGCACGACGCTTTTTGGCTTGCTGTATTCTGTTTGCTTGCCGACTGACGAGAGACTTTTTTACACTCGCTTCCGCGGCTCGGACCGTTGACACTCTGCAAATTCTGTGAAGCGGGCAGGCGAATCGTTTCCAGGGTACGAACCATGAATGATGAATTGTGGCTGCTCTCGGCCCTTGAACCTTGTATACTGCAGCTTCAAATCAGTTGCTTACTGGGCTGTTACTGACCGGGTCTGCTTATTGGACGCTGGCCATCTGTTTGGGGAGCACACCAACTCTGTACTTTGCCGGCACTATCGAGTCATGACGGGAAGCTTCAAGGTGCCTGCGTTTTGTCTTCGGACGGCGAGAGCCGGCACCTTGCAGCCTGTACAAGATCCAAGAGATGGCTCGGAGACGGAAGAGCCCATGTTGCCCCTTACGAGGCAATGCCTCTCGGAGCCAAGTAAAGAACAATAATGACGACGACGACGGAGACTACGATGGCACCATCCTTATTTTTGGCTGTTTAAGCGCCAAATTGGCCCGCACGTATTTTTTGCGCCCTCAAGCTCATCGTCCGAAGCCGCAAGAAGCCCACAAAAACCACACGGGTGGGGCGGCACGGCCGGAACTGCGGGGCTCGCATCAGATCTTCTCGTGCGTTGTTTAAACCTCGTTTTGATCATCTGCACGGGTCTTTTCCCAACAACCCAAACATCCACATCGCTATCACCGCCATCACAACTAGGACACGCTTTGCCCGATAGACGACGTGTCTCTTTTGAGTCGCTTTACAACATCCAACTATGACGCTAGAAGCCCTGTCGATCGAACACATTCCCCCGTCATACAAGGTCTACCTTGGCCTCTTTCAAAACGTCCACAATGCAGACTTTCTCCATCAACAACTCCTCAGTCGAAATGCAGACTTCGAGTACGCTTTTGTCGACGCCTCTGTGGTACTGTCAGCCCCATGACTTGCTCCATTTGTTTCCGGGGACAATATAAGATTCCAAGCGTTTAGAGTATCCAGCTCACCTTGTCCATATTTTTCATTTGTAGGTGGTGTCTCGCCGGCAGTTGCTTTCGGCCATTTTCAAGGCCGTCAATGCGGCTATGAACGGCTCACTCAAGACGCCAAATGTACACTCTGAGATTGTAGTCTCTCTAAATCCGTCCAATAATGTAAGCAAACGCACTCTGATGGCCGCCTTTGTTTGCTCTGGTCCTCCAATAATTATGCACCAAGTCCAAGCACAGACTTGCTGACGGCAGGTCAGATTACCGATTCGTACCGCCGGTTTGGCATCTCGCCTACTACGAAGAACCTTGCCGTCGTCAAAGTTACGTACTCGCCGGAATCGTCGGAGTCGAATTCCGCTCCGTCCAAAGACAGCATCCAGGCACATTTAGCGGAGCATGTCAAGGGAACTCCCATTGACGTCACCGATGCCAACATAGCCGCTACAACAGATATCTCCAAAGTTCGCAAATATTACAAACTCAACGGCCTGGACTGGCTGGAGGCCATCAGGGACGAGCAGAAAAAACGAGCAGAATTAGACACACTTGTAGTTAGCGCAATGGCACTACGCGGACTTTGATCTCTATTAAAGATGCAAGTAACAAATTCACCGATATCCTAACAAGGCTGGGCCGACGCGAGTATTATTTTAAAATGTTTTTTTGTATTGATTTACTGTAAGTCATCATGTAATCTGTCCCGACACCCTCTCCGCTCTTCTCTCTACCGCGTTGGTTCTCATTAATCTAATATCATAGAAGTGTGCTCCTTTGCTCCAAATGAATCGCTATGAATATGGATATCAACGCCAGAAATTTCTCAAAATAACCAAATTTTGCCAACAGAGATCATTGAAAAAAAAAAGAAAGTGCTAGGAAATCGCTTCGCCGCCTAGAATGCAAAATCTATGCAAGACGAAGAGTATTCTTGACGCGACGAACAACCTCGGCCCACATGGCGTCACGTCCACTCTTCGTTCGCTGGACAGCGTCCTTGTTCTCTTGAGCACGTCGAAGCAAATATTTCATGCACTCGCCAGTCGTCCCCCAAACGAGATACTTGTAGGCAGGCAAGTTGGGAGTAGCCGAGGCATCTGCAGCACGTGCGGATTGGCTAGCCTCGACCAGCTCACAGCTAATTTCGTCGGCCATACCCTGAAGTTGGGCGAAGGCAATCTCGGATTTGGCACCACCAGCGTCGCAAATCGCGCGGGCTTTCTGAACAGACTCGGCGTTGTGAGTGGCAAGGACAAGATGCGCAGCGGGATATTCGCCATTGCCTTCGAGGGTGGTGTTCCATTGACGGGTCAGGACACTCGCAGCAACACCGTCGTAGCACGCGTCGGTATCGGCTTTGGTATCAAAGAAGCATTCGCGAGGGTCTGAACCAAGATAGGCGCCGCGAACCAGCTTGACGCCAAGTGAGAATTGGCCCTCCTGTGCCATGGCAAGGTGGCGTTCCAAAACAGCGGGGGTCTTCTTCTTGTACGCTTGGTAGGTCCCATAGATGGTGCAAGTGTCAGGAGAAGTGTTGTACTTCTTGGCAAACTCCATCGTCCAGTCGTCAATACCATCCTGGAGAGCGTCCTGCTCGGCATCGAACAAGAGACGAACGCCACGCTCGTGAGCAAGCTGGCAGATGGAATCGATAGACTTGGATAGGTAAGGGCTGGCGGGAAGTTTATGCTTCAGCTCATGCAGAGCCAGACTACCAGCGCCGGTGAACCTATGAGCGGGGTTAGCAAGATGGGCCTTTCTTTTGCAAATGACGACACTTATCTAGTACTTACTTGAGTGCGACAAAGTCCCCTGGCTGTGCCAAACGGACGGTTTCAAGGGTACCCTCAGCCCAGGGCACAATCTCGTTGTCGATGACTTTTTGGGTCTCTTGTCCTGCAGCCAACTCAACCTCCTCGGCCTGCTTCTCTGTCAAGACAACCTCGCGAGCATATCCCAGGATTACGCCAGTGAACCCAATGTTCTTCAACCTGTTGATAGTTGCCTGCACTTCAGCGGGAGTCTCACCAGCACAGAACTGGGCATAGAATGACTTCTTGAGGAAGTATCGCAGAATAGGGTTTCTATCCGGGTTAAAGACGGGGTTGGTGCTGTGAGCCAGCAAGGTCATGATCTGCAGCGACGGTGGCAAAAGCAGAGGGGAGGAAGACACGACAGTCGTGGCCAAGGAGCGGATGATCATGCTCAAGGGCAAAACCGAGAGGGGTGCGCGGCTTGGTTCCAAGTTGGCCGGAGGAGGGACGGCACCTGGCAACTCAGCGACGGTCGACGACTTGCGCTCTGAAGAGTGAATACCCCGACGCTGCTGGATCATGAGGGCAAAGCTGCCTTTGGGAGAAGCGGTGATGTGGCCATGGTTGGCACGAATCACCGCCGTCGCGAGAAGAGCATATGTGGATGAGAATGAGTCGGTATTGGGGAAAGTAGAGGCCCTGCGAACGGGCAAGCAAGCAAACCCGCGAGAAGGCGCGAGTCTCATTGCAATCCTGTTGGCTTCGTGTGAGGAGTGAAGTCGGCTAGCTCTGTCTAAGTGCTAGGTTTTTGGTTTGTTTCCTGATGGAAGATGGGAAGATGTGATGATGTGAAGAGTGGGAAGAGGTGAGAGGAGAAAAAACAAAGCGACGATTGGGTGGCGCTTTATGTTTTTCTTGGGTGGTTTGGCGTTGATGAGTGAGTAAAAGTGTTGATTGGGTTTGGGTGATTTGGGCTTCTCAGTGAATATTGGGAGGTAGGAGGATGGATGGGAGGGTGCCTCGATGGGATGGAGAGATAAGAGAGGCAGTGAGCGAAGCAGGCGAGCAAGCGAGCTTCGTTGGTGGCGATGAGTTGTGAGAGTTGAGAGCAGCAAAGTGTCCACAGCAGATTCAGCTGGGCAAACGTTTGTGGTATATTAAGATGATGACGATGATGTCGACGATGGTTAGTATGGACACAAGATGAAAGAAATCCCCAAAAGCCAACTCTCGTCAAAAAGGGTGGCGGCGAGGGCTCCTCTCTAATATTGGTTCCAGTCTCCTTTCCTGTTCGCCTTTCGCTTCGGGGTCGGTGTTTTTCTGTTTAACCAGGTGACCAAAAGATCGTGGGGTGGGCGGGCGCCATGGAGGAGGGCAAAAAGTCGTGGTCTTATACCTTTGGGCTGGCCATTGCCTCCGCCAGAGCCGGGGGTCCGGGAACGGCGTTATCGTGGGACACGAAGGCCAGAAGGGGGGGCGTGGCTCGTGAGTGTGCCGAGTAACGAGCAAGCCAGAGCATGGCAGATGCCGGCGTACGGAGGTCTGGCTATTGATAATCTCGTGCGGCGGCGAGCGGGCGGCGACTCGGACGAGCGAGCCTCCTCTCCCTCTCGTCGCCTCTCTGGCTGATTAAAGAAAAAAAACAACACCAAGACGCCAGAACCAGGCATCCAGCGTCTGGTCCGATAAAGGGCCCACGCCAATAAAACCACACGCCCCCCCCGCCAAGCCCAGAACCAAAGAGACCGCAACAAGTGCTATCTATTACTCAAGCATTATCTCGAGCCTCCACCAAAACCCGAGCCATGCCGTCCAACGCCTCCCTTTCCCCCCAGACTGGCGCATGCACGCCCCCCTCCTTCCTGTCAAGCAAATCATGCAGGGCCACGGCCGCCAGCTTTCCGAATCGGGTGCAAAACGATCACGTGGCCCCCGCCGCGAAATTACTAGCCTCAACCTGGACGCCCGAGTGTAGCCGCGACTCCTTTTTTTTCCTTTTTTCTTGCATCCCCACACTTGATATCAGCTTGCATTGGCCAATGGCCGCGTCGCGTCCTGCGCGATCCTTGTTTCTGGAATGCCTCCGATACGGCGGATAGGACCAGCCGTGCCAGAGAAAGGAAAAAAAAAAAAATAATCCCAAACAAAACCTGCCTCTTCCCGTTGCACACCGTAACGCCGTCGATACCTTTTTAAGAAATCCCCCCCCCCCCCCCCAAGCTCGCATTACTTTCGCCTGCCGTAGACTCTTTCAGAGAAACCTACCTACCTGTGCGCCGGGGATCTGGGCATCTCGCAGCACAGAGTCGCCATGCACACAGGGACAAGAACAGGTCTGTGACGACGCCCCCATGTCTCACCTCGGGGCCAAGGGGGCAGGAGGGGAGGGGGCCACACGCGCATCGCATCACATCTCGCTCACCGAGCAAGCGAGTCGTTGTTGCTCGGAGCACGGAGCGCTCGTCAACCCCAGACGATTCCATTGGGGGGAAACAAGGGCGACGCGCGCACCGGGGGGAGCACTTGGATGCGGTGACACGGCGGTGCTCGCTCCGTCGCGGCCGTGCTGGAGGTAGGTGGTGATTGATGGGACTGGGCGGTCCCCATGCCACCAGACGCACTACCCTACCATGTATGTACGTGATGGGCCACGGACCAGGCTGCAAACAGCGTCACCTACGGCGTCGATGGAATAATACGTGGCATAAGCCGTCGGGAACCAATCGTCTTTTTTTGGCTCGTTTCATGTCCATTGTTCCCCGACGCTGTGTCCATTGCTTCTAGCCGAATTCCTATTGTGATGCGTCTGTGTTGCCCCCTTTTCCCCTCTTCTTCATCATCATCATCTTCTTTCTTCTTCATCATCGTCGTCGTCCCCGCGAGCTAGTTTACACAATGGGCGTACCCCGGTATCCCCGGACTTTTTTTTCGCTACAAACTTGTACGGAGATGGTGCGTGGTACTAATACGGAGTACGGAGAACTGAGAGAACGATGCCACAGTGACACGGGACCACATCCCGTGCTCCGTAGTACGTACAACGCTGCACTCGATTAGAAATACATAACCGAGAGAAGGGAGTGTTTTGTGCACCTCATAGCTGTGTCACATGAATGAGGTGGAAGAATTGGGACATGGCCTTATTACTAACTACTAGTACTAGTACTACCAAGCAAAAGGAACCCATTTGCGGCTCTCATGGTATGCGACTTGGGTTTGGGTGGTCACTCGTCGTCTCCGTACGTCGCACAACGTATTATTGTATTATTGTAGTGTCATCCTTTGCTCACCGGGTCAAGTGACCCGTAGCCAGCCACTGCCGGAAAGGCCGAAGGTCGGACCCCGAACCCACAATCCGCTTTAGAAGGTATGGAGCCCCTTCGCATGGCGTCGGCAGCTGCAAACCCAAGGAAGGCCAGGGACCATTCGCAAACAGTCTCCCCGCAGTGCTTCCATTTGATGGCGACTCTGGGCAGCCGCCGATGATGATGATGATGATGATGGGCAGCGGGCAGCATAATATTGGGACCACAAGCCCAATTGCCGTGGGCTTCCGTCCTTCCCCACTGCGCGAGTGTGTACGCAGTAGTTCGTAGTACGCGACTAAAAAGGAGATGGGTAGGTTGGTGTGACTGCATGGCAGTCATGATGGGTGCCAAGTTGGTGCGTGGATAAGCTTTCTGGTCCAGCAACTTGGCTACCGCGCGCTGCGACTGGGGTCATGATTGGGACCGGCGCCGTTTCTGGTCTGTGGTGCGTGGTGCCTGCTATCTTTCGTCCCAAGCCCCGTCGCCGCCAGGGCTTGAATCTGGGCGGGATGCGTATGCGTGGCTAGTGGGAGATCCAAAGCGACGTCGGAGGCTCTCCACATACCCTATCGGTCTGCCGCGGGCTAAGCCTACGAGGTCCTGAACCCCCCCGTACGCAAGCCCAAACAACAGTCCAAGCTTGGCCGTGCGTCCAGCCGTTGATAGCGAGAACCTATCTGATCCATGCGGCCGAAAGTCGGCGCCAGTTAGCCACACGTCTCATTTGCATTTGTCTGGGTACCCGCCACTTGCAAAGGCGATAAGAAAGCCGACACTTGCCATGTCTCGTATGGCCGTTTGATCGGACAACCACTGCTCATCCAGTCTTTCCAGCGCCGCCTCTAGACTGACACCAGAGGAGAGACGGGCAAGAGGCTGGCTGACGGGACCGGAGTGGGATTGTGTAATTGAAATCGATGGGATGGGGGCGATGTTGATCTTGGGAAAAAGGGTAAATGTGGGCTTAGACACACATGTCGGAGAGTTAAATCCGGTGCGGCTCATGGAGATGATGATGCCCGATGTGAAGACGTGATTGATAGTGAATGTGCGATTCCATCGAGATTCCACTTACGGCATAGGGAAAACGCGCCTGCTACGGTCAGCGTCGCCATTGTCGTCGAAAACATGTCGCTGCTGCCTCGATATCGGTCAACGGTGCTTTCCAGTCCCAATGCTACAAAGCTCCAGAAGCTCGTCTTGGCCCCCATTCGGAAACCCTCACGGATGCCACCCTGCATTGCGTGGTAGTTTTTGGATTTGTGATAGAGATACCAACCAGTCGTAGTGTCGGGCATCTTGTGTGCGTGTTCTGCCCGGAAGCGGAGCTGAGCCATCTGGCCGCCCTGCATGGCACCAAGCGTGAAGCCAATCACCCCCGACGAGACCGTCCCGAGGAGAATGCGAGCCGGCGTTGAGATGGACAGCCTGGGGTATGGGTCGGATGGAAATGCATCGTGACCGTGAAACACTGAAGATGAGCGTGATGGCGTGGTTGTAGAGGTGGGCGCAATCACATCTGTGGAAGCTGGCAGATCCATGACGGAGCTCTGTGTCGCCTTTATTGCGTACACCGTCAAAAAGAGAGAATCCGCTCCCTGGAGCAAGGATTGCGAAATCCCAAAAACGCTCTGGAGAGGCTTCTGTCGTGCGTCAGAGTGTTTGCCCCTTTCGTCACGTCACGTCCTTTATCAAGTCGCCTTGTCGATCTTGCGATAGGGGTTGGATTCAGTTGGCTTGTTTGCGACAGATGACGTGGACGATCTGGTTTTCGAACAAAGGGTGGATGATCAAGACTGCCGCGGGGTTGTACGAATACAGGTGTGAGTGGTTGAGAATCAGTCAAAATCAACAGTACAGGATACCGTTGTCGGACAACAGCGTCGTTAGGAAGCTATCTTTGAGTTGCCGTTTTTTTTCTCTTCGTTTTTTTCAACGTTGTTAGCCTCAAAAGTGAAGGTCAAGGGTCCCTCACCGGAGCGGAGTTTCCGTGATGCCGTCCCTTGTGCGCCACACACGACTTTAGCCACAGCGGCCGCCGGGAAATCCAGTTACAAACTCTCACGTGATGGCGTAGCTCTTTTCTGAAGCTTCACCAAGTTGGTTGACCGTGAATCTAGAGCAACGGCCCGACTTGATGGCTGTTCCAGGTACACAAACAGCAACGCTCTCACGCAAACATGGCACGTCGTACTTGTATACAATTCTTGCCGCTCACTATACTAACGTTTCCGACAGACTACCGTGGATGACGGCCACATCTCGCTGCGCCTCAAGCACGGCATTCACACAATATTCATGTTCGCAGATGCACAGGCGCCCATGTCCGAAATCACCAAGGAGCTGCTTGAACTTCTGAGCGAACGATATCCAGAAGGCCTCACCACAGTTGTGTCGCCGCTCAAGACTATGACAATCCCTGCAAATCCCAAACTGGCCTATGGAGTTCTCAACGTGCCCAACGACCCCTCCAGGGGATGGAAAAGAATCAAGACTGGCGAGGACGAAAGCAGCACCCCAACTGCATGTGGGTTAAAGAACAACAGCATCGTGGCATTCCGCTTTGTGTCGGACCTCGAAGACGAGGATGTCTTGTTTGAGGTGGAATGGCCCAAGGACGACGACGAAATGTACGACCAAGCAGGGTGAATTACGCCATAATTTTCATTACGAAATAGTCAACAAGGACCTGTATGGCATTGCAAAAGCCTGGTCTGACGAACTTTTTTTTTTTTTTGGCTCCGATATAGGATGGAACCAGCTCAAAGCGCTTCGGCTATCAACGCAACAAACACAGATGGGGTCAATGGGTCGCAATTTCACATCTCGAGCCACACCCCACCACCAACCCCCGACCTGAATCTGCTTATCAAAAGAGGTGGAGAGGATGGAACGGCTCAAGTTTAATGCAAAGGAGAACAGACCTCTTGTTCGTGGGGGGATTCGGTTACAGCATTCATGCTGTGTGGGGTATGTATTATAGAAGAAAGTTTTCCTCTTGCAACGTCTGAATACCTTGGGCCCCACTGCAGTTGGTCCTTGTGTCGGTAACTGCAAGTTTATCAGAAAGGGCGCAAGCATCCTATAGTCTTGGAGGGATATCTGAATTTCTCCTTGGATGCCAGGAGGTGCAACCTGTTGTACATGACAGGCTGCTCCAGCACTTGCGGCAGAGAAAGCTCCGTGGTGGGATGATACCAGCTGGTTAAGATTATAACGAATTCATTCTTCCTCTCGTGGCCCCTTTACGTGAAGCCATCGAACATGATGGACTGGGCAGTAGTCATGTCACTCATGTACATTTAAACTCAATCGGTTGACGTGAAGGTCGTCTAGGGTAGCGCACAGAAATAATGGCACCCCAGATGCAAAGAAAGGCTTCACAAGACGAAAGTTACATTGGAGGCGACCAGTCGAGGCACCAAGTGGGCGCAGGGCCTCGGTGTTGAAGCGACGGTTGTTGTTTTGTGGTGGCATACACATGTACGGGACACAACTACCGCGTCCTTTAGGTACGGGGCGTGGAATAGATGACTTGGAATGTCCCAATCAAGGATGATGGGCTCTAGCATATGATTGCCTTTTTCTCGAGTAGAAAAATCATGAGCTCTTGCTCCGTACTCGGAGTTTACCCTGCATTTATACCTTGTATCACATTCTCGCCCCCTCAGTTGAGACTTTGAGGGCCAAAAATGCGTTTCCCAAGATAAACTCTGATGGAAGCACCCCGGTCATTAAGCTTTATGGCACTTTGACAACCGTCACACCAACCCATCGGAGAATTAAAATAAGGAATCCAGCACGCGTACTTCACAAATGTTGACTGGTCTGCTGGTGATGTCGGCAGATAACCCAAGGCCGCCCGAATATATACCCAGGTAGTATTAACCTTTCAATTTTGTGTTTCTATAATGCTGTGCGACATCAAGTGATGCGTCTTGGTCCACTGTTAGCCGCCGTGTGTTGTCATCATGTGCCAGCCAAGACATTTACCCGCCGTCTTGTCATGCTCGACCCAGCAACCACGCCCGATGACGTGGATGCCATTGCCATTGTGAGCAAGTCGAGCCTCCTCTGGCCGAGGGCGAAGAAAAGCTGCTTGGCCGCGGCCACGATGCGCATGTGCGCCTGTGGAGTTGGGCTCATCCTGATGAGAATGGCTGATCGAGATGGCCGGGCCCAGATTGGCGACACGACCTCGGAGGAGTGGATCGAGCGGATGGCACCATGGCCATTCTTTTGAATTTCGCGAAGCCAATTCGGCTGTTGCGCAAAGCGACACTGCTCGAGACCCCCAGAAACGGCCATGTTTGTACGTGGGCCTCGCCGCTTCGACCGACCAGACTCTATGACGCGCCCATTATGGCGGCAATGGAGCATCCCGGGACAAGCTGTATAAATGCGGCCCCCCTCTGGACCATGTGCCGACTCTGGCAGAAGGACGGCAAAGCATTGAATCCATTGCGAAAAATACACAATGAAGGACAAAAACGACGTGATTCACGAGTTCAACGACCTCGTCAACATGACGGCGGCGGAACTGGAAAAGTGGCTCAAGTCGGGTGATTCCCAGGCCGTGGGATGGTCCAAAGAAGATGACGGCGGCGGCGAGTCCGTCGGCCACGACAGCGGGCGGAAGATTGTCCAGATTCTCAAAGATAATCCACAAAAGAGCCCGGACAAGTACACCGATGATCAGATTGAGCACATGAGAAAGGTGGTTTCATACTGGTATGTTTTTTTTCTCACTCTTTCTCCCCCCCTTGGCCCATGTCCAGTCCTGCAACGCGATATTATTCCTGACAACTGACGCCTTTCGTGTTAGCAAGCGGCACCTAGCTCAGGAGAGCAAAAGCAACGACAACAAGTCTGCTGAGGAAGTAAAGAAGACAAAATCATATGCGTCCCTGAAGAACTGGGGCCACGACCCCCTCAAGGAGCGGGAGGGCGATGGCGATGGCGATGGCGATGAGAATGAGAATGAGAATGAGAATGAGAATGAGGATGAGGACGAGGACGAGGATGAGGATGAAGACGAAGATGCGGGCCAAGACGATGAGCAAGACGTAGGCACGAAGCGGGGACCCAAGGACAACCAAGATGGGGAGAACAAGAGACAAAAGACGGACAAGGCGGCTTCCAAGAACCAAAAAAACGGCCACAATGGTGCAGTGAAATCGGCAAACAAGCAGGATACCAAAGACGACGACGCGACCGAGCAAGGCTCACAGCCATCTTCCGACGACGACGACGGCCAAGAAAGCAAAAAGACGGAAAAAAGCGACAAGAACGGGTCCTCTGATAAAAAAGAGCCGAAAAAGGGCGACACGGTGAGTTGGGAATGGGGCCAAGGCCAGCCAGAAGGCACAGTCAAGCAAGTCAAGCACGAAAAGTAAGCACCAAACGCCCGCATGGCCCCGATTCCCGAGGTGATTTTCTAATACCAACCCGCGGCAGAGCTTCGGTGACGACCAAGAAGGGGAACACTGTCTCGCGCGACGGCACCGAGGAGGATCCCGCCGTGGTCATTGACGCGGGCTCCTCCAAGGCCGTCAAGCTCAACCATGAGCTGAATTAGCACAGCGCGTGTTTGCCTGGCCGTCTGGATATATGGCGTCAGCTATACGACATATGTTGGCGTGGCGTGTATTTCCAAGAAGCGACTGCGCTGGTAGAATATACTGGCACGGCCTCGTCACTTGAGTCAATTATACCGAGTTGTCACACGGCCGTCGTCGGAACAGATGGCAGCTCCGGAGTGGAATTCCGTCTCTGCGCAACCCTTTGGACGGTGCTTGCCAAAAATCAAGGCACTAATTTCATATATTAACATGTATTCGAACGGGGACTGATATTCTCGGGGGTGCTTGATGAGCTGCACACGTAGACTTGACATGTCGCTCACCTGCCATGGTACATGAGCGATTGTCAGGAGTCAGGACTCAGGCTTGTCTGGCCACTCTCGGCTGAACGTGCCTACACTAAAAGCACAGAGATGACACTTGGACAAAATACAGAAGCAAGACGGCACGAGCACGGCCGTCTACGAAAATAGTAAAAATAGTGCGTAAATATGCATAGTATTTGATGAGAATCAGACGTGACAAAATGGCGACTACCTAGCGAGCTAGCTATATGAGCTGATTGTGGTGCTGTGTCGTCGCAACACGAACAGGGGAAATAGTGTAGGGGTTATCACGTTTGCTTTGCATGTAGAAGGTCCGGGGTTCAAATCCCTGTTTCTCCATTGTGTTGTATTTTTTGTTCTCGCAGCCCATGTTTTGTTCTTTTTATTATTTACTTACTCTTTTTTTTATAAAGAAAAATCTACACAATATGCGCGAAATCTCGGCCGTTGAATTAAATCTGACCTCCAATGTCCCAGTCCAAACATCTGCAAACATCCATATCCCGCCATCTCTGCGAACGTCAAGAGTCTTATTTAAAACACTGGAAAAGCTCCAGTTGGCATGGATACTTCAGGCTTCCCCCTAGGTTGTTACTTATAGTCTGCACTGGTAGTATCGCCGTTCCTCATGCAACAGGCGCCTGTGTACTCGTCGGAGCATTTACATCATCTGCCAATGCACTTTTCTCGTAGGCGGCAGAAGGGTATCTTTCATTACAAACGTGCCAATTTTGGTCAGTACTGTTTCTTACACATTGAAATGGGTAAATGCTCGAGCAGCACGCCGTGGACATGACGCGAGTGCGCATACAAGGCCACAGCACCAAGACTCGTAAGCGCTTGACTTGAGTGTTGCCAGCATGTCTTCTGTGACAAGTATTTGGCAATATATACTGGATCCCTTGGCTGCCTTGTCGGCGGCCAATTGAGGCACCAGAACTGGAGTGGGAGAAACATGTGTTGGGACTTTGTCGAGGCGAGTCAGGTTGGATAGGTCGTATATATCCTCTACTGCGGTTGGAAACGCCAAATTCTGCGCGCTGGCCTTGACATCTCGTATCCCGCCCAAATACCAAAGAGTATTGGAGTCGGCTTTCGGATTGGTCAACATTTGGTGGCTCTCGAAACTGAGAAACATGAGGGCTCGAAGGGGGATGGGGGTTGCCGCAACTGTCTTCAAGCCTTTCCCAGGAACTCATATACAACTCGATATCCGGGCAGAGAGCACACTCATGCAGCGTCCGCAGAGACGAGAACCAATTTGCGGGCTCGATTGACCCTACCAGCTTGCCCGGGGTCGCCGAGCTCCGAGCAAGTCGTTTCGTCTTCATGAGCTCCATGGGCACCGAGGCCGCCGTGGCTGCCTTGAGCAACTTGTCCTTGGCCAGCTCTTTTCCGCCGGCAGATATAACAGCTCATAGTTTGAGGCTGATCCAATCCAAGGCTTTGAGCACGCCGTCCCAGGAGTTGATATTGTTGATCCAGGCAATGCAGCCACTCGACCCCTTGAATATGGAGGCTTGCTTTGTAATTTCTTTGCGGCTCTGCAAACTACGGTCTTGGGGATGCAAAGCAAGTCCATTCATATGTAACGCTACCCTAACCGATGGAGCTGCTCTGGGAGACTTTTGACGTCGAATATCTTTCATATCGCGCGGCCTGCAGATTTATGAGATGGACCCGCCACACATTCGGCTCCCAACTCTGTGGGTGGAATTCCCAAGAAGAGGCAAGAGAAGGGAATCAAGAACACGTCCATCCGGGCGTGGCCGTCTGTCCACCTCTTGACCTTTTCCCCGGCAACGACAAAAGACGAGGATTCCAATGTCTGACGGGCGGAATCCACGGACAGAGGCCAACCATGAGAAACCAACGCACCAGGATTCCAAGTTGTAAAGGAATCAACTACACGGTGAGACAAGGTGAGCCAAGTAATGCAAGCAAGGGCCTGCCTAGTTTAAAAAGGGCCAGACTACTTTATCTAATGCAAATCATGAGCCCCTGAATCGCATACTACTTTCAACTTGCACACCTGCACAAGTACGAACCCATGTACCTGCATAGGCTGTAAAACAAGCACACATGTAGGGTTGCTTTAACTGTTAGGCAAGCCTAATGGGCAAGTAAACGGATGAATGGGCAAGCATCCTCCCCTCAAGGTACAAGATGACCATGTGGCCGGGCCGCGCAACTGGCTGTTGAATGGCATACACAATCGTCACAAGCAAATACAGTTTGTTTCCAAGGAATCTGGTACAAATGTAGCAAGAATCCAGAGGCTGAATATATTCGTCCACATACTATAATACACTATAGCATAAAGCGTGATAACCAGGTACCGGACCTAGTTTAAACAAGTTTGCCTCCTACTGCACATGGCACAGCAGAATGCATCTACTACAAGGGCATCTCTTCAATATGCGCCAAGTCTAGGAATAAGACGATCCAAAACAAATTTACCAAGTAGCTAACACTCAAGCATCCCCTCCAGACTTGGGGCGTCTTCGGAAGCCCACCATCTGGGCCATTTCTGTCCAGAAGCCAACCGGCGGCTCGGTAAAGGAGTTCTCATAGGCCTCAATTTCAGGTCGCTGCCAGACGAGGTCGACCTCCTTGGGAGGGATGTAGCGTGTCTTCTTGAGCAGCTTCCATCCAACGAAGAGCAGCACGGCCAGGATCTGCATAGAGTAGCTCTGGAAGAAAACCTCGACGTCCCACTTGGGCCGAAAGGCATAGTACCCGTACGTGAGCACGACGAGACCCTGCACAGCCAGGGCGATGTAGGCGCAGTAGGGCTGGAAGTAGGCGTAGTAGGGCCGCTCTGCTTTTCTGTTGACGCCCTGGACTTGGCACGCCCTGTGGTAGTTGATGAAGGTGATGGACATGATGAGGTAGGTGATGAGGCCGCCGCCCGTGACGATGCTGATGAGCCAGGTCAGGACCTTGGCCGAGCCATTGGAGACCTGGAGGAAGGACAGAAACGGGAAGCACATGACGACGCAGAAGCACCAGATGGGGACGCCGCTCTTGTTGCAGTAGCGCAGGAACCTGGGCGCGCGGCCCTCGAGGGCCAGCGAGTACAGCGCCCGCGTGGCGGCATACGTGTACGTGTTGCCGGCGGAGAAGATGGAGGTGAGGATTAAAAAGTTGACAATGTGCGGCAGCACCTTGACGCCCAGCGACTCCATGGCAATGACGTAGGGAGAAGCGGCCGCGCTGCCGGCCGAGCCGGTCCCGAACCAGATTTCGACGAGCGTCGGGTCGTTGTAGGCGCAGACAATCCCGACAGCCAGGGCGCCGACGACAAAAAAGATGCAGAATCGGTAGTAGACGGTCTTGAAGGCGGCCTTGATGTAGATGCTGGGGCGCTGGGCCTCTGCCGACACCATGGAGATGTACTCGGGGCCGACGACGCAAAACGAGGCGCTCCAGAGACAGGCGAGGAAGCCCTCGAACCGACCCAGGTCGCCGTTGCTGAGATATGTGGCAAAGGCTCCTGGGTTGGAGAAGTGCCGAAATCCATATGCGTCGTGCTGGGGGTTGCCGCCGCACATGGTGACAAAGGTGAATGCGAACAAGATGAAGATGAGGATGAGCTTTCCACCAGAGAGCCAGAATTCAGCTTCACCGTAGAAGCGGACGGCAAGGACGTTGAGGAGGCTACAAGGAAACAAGTCAGCAAAACAGAATCTCGTCAAAAAATAAAAAAAAATAAAATAAATCTGCTGGAAATCAACATGGGGGCCCGTACCCGTAGCATATAATTACAGCAGCGCAGACGCCGGCTGTTGGACCAGGATGCGTGACATTGGCGTTCCAGAAAGAAATAACAAAGGTCAGAGCCGTAATCTCGAATGGAATAAGCAAGGCCTCGTAGAGGAAGAAGTTCCAGCCGGCCAGGAAGCCAAGAGCATCATCGACCCAGTACCCAGCCAGCCGGACGAAGCCGCCGGCCACGGGCATGTAGGTGCTCATTTCAGCAATGGAGTTGTTCACGAGGGACAGCACGATCGAGTACAAGGTGTACGCGATCAGGAGACTGGCAGGGCCGCCCTTGGCGAGGCCGCCGCCAATGCTGATGAAGAGGGCGGTTCCAATAGAGCCACCGGCGGCAATAAGCTGGATCTGGCGGTTCTGAAGCCGCCGCTGGAGATGGCCCATATCCGCGTCTTCCACATGCTGCGAGCTGGCGCCGTCGGCCGAGTCGACCTTGGCCTGCTTCTCTTGGCCGTCTTCGAGATGCATGGTTGCTGAGTCTTGAGGGGGTAAAGGAGGCAAGGAATCGAAACCAAGTGTTTGGTGATGGAGAGACAAGACTGCCACGAAGAAAAGCGAGAAGGACAGTCACGCAAGGCTGCTGCGATATTAAATAACAGAGCATCGACTGCATGATGGCTCGCACTCTCGTCCCCCCTCCTCTCCCTCCCCGTGCATCTCAACATGTATGTATGTACAGTTCCGGCGGCCAGATGGTGGTGGAAAGGTGCCCATGTAAGCCCATCTCAGCCCTTTGGTGGAGCCGGTGGGACAGAATCTTGGAAGTTGTCTGGGGGTGGCAACGGCCGAAACCATTGTCAACTCGACCTGGCAACAAGCCGCACCAATCCATCATCTGTCCATGGCCCTCAGCAGCCCACGTCGCCACACACACTGGCCACCGCTTTGGGTTTAGGAGGCCCTCAGCCTTTTGGACGTTCAATTGGCTCGCGGGAAAACCGTTAGCCTGGACGCCACATGAGGCCTGGGCAGCTGGCCGGATTGTGCCCATGGGTGAAGTGGCGATGGTGTTGCGGGCGGCAGTTGCATCGTCTTCCCTTGATCCAATCTTCAACGACACGGCGTATCCGCATCAAGAGACAACGAGGCGCTGGCGGATGGAAATGAATATTCACGATGGAAGCCGCATTCGAAGGACTCCGAGTCGCGTGGGTGCGTTGCGAAAAGTCTGCCATTGGGCCGCGGGCTTCTCCCCAGACTGCCACCTTGCTAGTGGCTTTGTTGATCTCTCGTGGCTTGTGAGATGACAGGTTTCCTCGTGTCTCGGGACATGTTGCGCCGCAATTTCCCTCATCACACGGCGCAGACGCGGCAAATCAAAATGCTGTACCACCAGCCATGTTTCCCAACCCCAAAGCCAACGAGGTGCGGCTCGGTATCATGGAGGAGAAAGTTCGGTTTCTGTCGACCTTTTTGCGTGGAATTAGTTTCTAGAACGCACCAAGTTCGGTCATGTCCGTGACAAGTGGTTCAAGGAGAGTTCAATGTTGGCTTGGATCGGGGACGAGCATCGGGTAGTTGGGACGCGGGCGCGGGCGCGGGCGCGGAGGAGGAGGAGATGAGAGATGTGAGAATGAGGCAGGAGGGGGCTCTGTTGTACGCAGTACGCAGTACGACATGGTACTTGCATCGTGAAACAGCCAGGCCCTTCCTGATGTCCTGGCTGATTGGCGGAGGGGTCGTCTGAGCAGAAGAGCAACTCGAGTCGGTTCAACGTTTCCGGCCGCCGACTCAAGAGGCCCAACCATGGCGTGACTTGAACATGCTACTACAGAGCACTCAATAAGGTCAAGACTGTTGGTTCGGTTGGTGTACGGAGTAGTACTGACATTTATATGTTCTCCTCTGTGACTGTGAGTCTTGGACTGTTGGGTACGGAACCCGCAAAAAGCAATCATGACGAGAAAGTGGAGCCGAGATTGCGAGCGATTGCGCTTCACCATCAAAGCACGCGACTTTGCCTCAGCCGCACCATGACTGGACATCGAGAAACCATTCCATTGTCGACTCGGGACATTCTCTCTCACCACTGAGCGCCACTGCCGCCATGCGGACGTCTCTCTGCTCACATTCGCTGCTGCTTCTGGGCAGCAGCTTCATCGCCGTCGCCTCCGCATCTCGAGACACACCCCGTGACTCGCAAGTCCGCCTCACGGGTCCAATTCGTCATCACCAAGTCGACCCCGTTATTCTCGATGCATTAAAGAAGCATTCCGATCCTGTCGATGCCCTCGTCTCGCTGCACCCCGAGGCAGCTGATCAGCTTGCCCAGCCTCGCTTGCTCCGCGTATCTGGTGAGCCGACGGCCAGATGGATGACCGAAGGCGACAAGTTGCGCCTCAAGCGCAAGGGCCACAAGTTTGTTGACATTACCGACCACGAGGACTTTTACAAACAGAATGTGAACGCATTGGCTGGAGAGGCTCGTAAGTTTTCAAATAACTGCGGTGCAGACCAATTGGGTGGGCATGTCACTCACGACTCTTTGTAGATTTGCCGAATCTCTCACATCAGCACATCGTAAAGCCTCTCCTTCCTCAAGTCTCGACAAAGAGGATGCACCATGTGCTGGAACACATGACTAGCTACTACACCAGATACTTTGGTAGTGTGACGGGCGAAGAGAGCGCCCAATGGCTTCATGATCACATCGCTGAGGTATGATATGCCTGTTTCCCAACAGGGACTGAAGTTGAAAACATACTGACGCTTGCGCGTAGATAATCAAGGAATCCCCATTCCACACCCACATCTCTCTCGAGGTTTTCACGCATTCTTTCCCTCAGCCATCCATCATTGCTCGTTTCGAGCCCAAAGTGCGCAACTTCTCGCTGCCGCTGACCATCCTTGGCGCACACCAAGACTCCATGAACTACCTGTTCCCTCTCCTGCCCGCGCCTGGTGCCGATGATGACTGCTCGGGGACTGTGAGCATACTGGAGGCTTTCCGCGTGCTGGCAACCAGCGGCTTCATCCCCATCAATGGACCTGTCGAGTTTCATTGGTACGCCGCTGAGGAGGGCGGTCTTTTGGGCAGTCAAGCTATTGCGCGATACAAGAAGGAGTCGGGCGCTCGCATCGGCGCCATGATGGAATTTGTGAGTATTTGCGTGCTTGGATGTACAGTTCGGCAGACGACTTTTTCTCTAACGCACGGACACTAGGACATGACGGCCTTTATTGCCAAAAATGCTACCGAATCCATTGGCTTCATTGAGACGGAAGCGGATGCTCCTCTAACCAAGTGGGCAGCCGACTTGGCCAACGAATATGTCTCGATTCCAGCCAAGGTGTATAAGCTCCCAAGGTGAGCCCAGCTTCCCATCTTTCAGGCCCTCCAGCCCCAGCGACCCCAAGGCTGATGAACAAAAACAGCGGCGCGGGGTCCGACTACATGTCTTTTACGCGGCTCGGCTATCCGTCCGCTTTTGCCTCGGAGGGTAACCCGTCGGCTGGTGCATTTCCTGGCGAATTCGACCCTTATGTCCACACCGCCAAAGACACCATGGATGTTGATGACGACACGGGCATCTTCTCGCTCGAGGTAAGTGTATGCGAAGTTGTTGATGCGGTTCTCATGCTTACTGGTCACAGCACATGGCGCGATTTTCAGAGCTGGCCATTGCATTCGTTGTCGAGCAGGCAGGCTGGGACAACAAATGGAGGTGAAAACAGACTGTATACATGCACTTCATTTCATGGCTTGGACGAAATCCATCGTCGACGGAACTGAAATTCGTAGACATGACAGATAGATAATCTACCATTCTTGACATTTACCAGCTCGTTCCTGCCCCAACCACAAGATATATACATTGGCGTTACACAATACCGTTCCAAACGACAGCATCTTTCCATCAAATGGCCCCAAGGAGCCCTGTGCTTCCTGTGCTTCCGACTACGCAGCCTAGGTCTGCTGCTTGTGAACCTCAGCCTTGGCACCGTGCTTTTGTTCGTTGGCCTTGTCGGAAACGGCGTCCTTTGCGGCGGAAGCTCTAGGGAACAGTTGGCAACTCTTCGTGCAAAACAAAGGGGGGCTATTTACCGCTCGCCGAGAGGTGCGTCAGAGTCCTTGGCAATGTCCTTGTTGACCTCCTTTGAAGTGCCGGTAGTGGCCTTCTTGGCCTGCTCGGAGACGTAGTTGGCGCCTTGCTTGAGTGATTCCATGGTTTGTCTGTTTTTGAAATTATATGCTTGTGAGATGTGGTTGATTTGCAGAAACGGCAGTGAGATGAGCGGCCATGGGCTTATTTAAAGCAAGGTGCAACGTAGGGAAAACATTAAATGGATTTATGTCGCATGACGTTGTGGACAGCTTGACGTTGGCGGCGACGTGAGCCGGCGCATTTGCTCCGGTGGCGAAGCGGTTGCGAAATGATGACGCCGCGGATGTTGGTGCTGTCATTATGATGCTGCCATTTTTGGTGGGCTGGGTCTTTTGAGTTTGCGCGACCTGTTGAAAGACATGTGCGATATATGCGGCGTTGGACGATGGACATATTCTGTTTGGTTTAATGGGATACTGATGGTTTGCCGGGGCTGGTGGGAAGAATGGGCGTCGCGTCAAAGTTTGTGTTCATGTTTCATTTTGACGGGCATGGCACCGAGTTGGCCTGATGTGTTGCGTGGACCTCTACCCCATTTGTCAACGGGTGAAATACAGGGCGTCTACAATCCAGAGGGATACAATGTTCAGCTATAACGGGCACTAGTGGAATTCCCTTTTGTTTGTGTGGTCAAACGGTGACGCCATTCTTGTACAGAGAAACGATAGGCTTCCTTTTGCGTCCGAATTTCCTAATTGTTGATACAGGCCGTTCCAGCCAAAGAACCTATTGTTGCTGAGCTTGGTCTATTGAATGCAACGTACTTGTATAAATCATGGGGCAAATGGCAGGACATGTGCAAACCAACCAGGCCGGCATAGCGCTGCCACAATATTACACGGAAATGGCCCAACAACTTGGACGTCCAACAAAGGGGCCTCACCGACAAAGGACCTCGAGGTTACACAGACTGAACACATGACCAGGCAGGAGTCTTGGGCACAGACGTTTTTTTCATGTATATATAGTGGTCGCTGATCCCTCCCTTCCTCTCGGAAAACCAAGGACCTTTGACACCCGTCGAGATTATCTTGAATCTGAGTCGTTTACTTCAAGCATTGTATATTGAACTCTTGTCACAATATTCTTCCAGTATCCTTGTCATTTTTCCTTGAGGCGTTTTACTAGAGCGTACAACTTGCGTTTCCACCTATGTGCTCATTATTGTAACTGGTCATATTCTTGCTCTGTATGTAAAAGGGCCTTTTATGATTGATAGACAGGGGCCATGAAGCTGCTCTTTCATCACCTCCCTTTGTGGTATTCTGACCAGGGCCAATGGGGCACATGTCCCAAATTGTCATGACTATGGTTGAGCTCTTTTCATGGTATCGCGATGGACAAATCCGCCCAACACTTTATTGCTCATGTGTGTACACTAGACACTTTTGCCTCAAAGAGCATCTATCCGCGGGAAAATTTGACACACTCGAGGCATCAGAGCACACATAGAGAATGAAATGAGTCCAATACACTAGCAAATACAATCCACGCCGGACAAACAGAAAGGGTCTATGTCCCCTCCACTACAACACGAGGGCATCGACTTTCTGCTTCGAGCCGCCCGCGGTTCCCATGAAAAACCCGTCCCAACACGAACTGGCTGGTAGTAGTATCTGAAGCCAAGAATCGACGAAACCGCCCCAATGATGAACCCGGACATGATGTCCAGCCCATGATGCTGAAAGTCGTACCAACGAGTCGCACAGATGTATATCGCCGCGCCGAGTGGCATCAGAGAAATCGCCAGCAGATACAAGGGCGCAGCTGCATCTTGTCCCCCTTTGGAATCCGCCAAGCCATTCTCCACGTCATCTGTTCCTCCGTGTACACTGTCGCCATAGGGCTGGTCCAGGTCGTATGTTTGTGTCCCACGCTCAGACTTGTCGACCTCACCCGCCGTCCCTCCCATGAGGAAAGGCGATCCTACGCCTAGCCTCGCGGCCAGCCACAGCGAAAGGTAGACCAGCCCGGAGGCCACTGCGGAGGAATGTCCAGACGGAAAGCTGCGAAACCCCTCGTCGACGACGGATTTATCCGTGTTCGTGCAGATGGCTGCCGTAACAAGCTGACTACCCGCGTCGGTCGCATTGCTCACGACAAAGTTGGCCACGTTGGCAACATCAGGCTGGCATCTGCCGAGGAGATTGGGCCGCGGCTTGCCCAGCAGGTTCTTGGTCCCGTTGGTGAGGACGAATGCCAAAACGGCCGAAAGCAGAAGACCAAGAAGGCCGGCATGGAACTTCCACATCTCATGACGCCGGGGGTGCCTCCGGGGGCTTTTCTTGTCGGAAGCTTTCAAAGCCACCAGCGATGCCAGGGCGAAACAGAGCATAAGAACGGCGGGAACGACGAGTGAGACGGCAGCCGCCGCGCCTAGAGACACCGTGTCGTGACCTTTGTAGGGGAAACTGATGTCTGGATTGTGCAGGCTGAAGGGCCGCTTGTTGGGTGGGAATTTGCCTGCGATGAATCCCGCCACGGCGAGACCGATGAGGATGGCCCAGTCGACCGTGTAGGAGAAGACGGTGCCGGAGGATGGCATGGTGGGAATGGCGGGCGGATGGTGAGCGTGAAACAATGCCGAGAGTAAGTTTATTGACCTGGAGTGGGAAAAGGTAGAACGAGGGGGGAGGCGATAAGGTGCCTGAAATAATACATATATGCACATTATCGACAAAGCGGCTGTTGTTGAAAGAGGTGCTTTTGCCCTTGTTGACGCTGAAGAATGGAATATGGCACAGGCACGGCATGTGAAGATACAAAGGTGATGCAACAAACGGAGCAGACAAACACAAACACAGACACAGACATTCATCAAATTCAAAGGCACCTGGCGAGTCCAAGGATCGTGATATTGTCAAATTAGTATAATCGCAGATATGCCTCGCCACCGATATGATGCCAATGTATTTAAGCAGACGCCAGCCACGAGCTCAGAAAGCGTAAGTACACGGCACCAGAACGTCGAGTTGATTGTCTACGTGTTGCTCTGCATACGTGCGCGATATTCATGAGCCAACACGCTTGATAGCAAGGAGGAGCCGCCTCGCCCTCGGCACAGCATTTTGCAGAAGGAGGGAGGTTGCAAGCTCCAAGGACATTTTCCGGACCAAGGTGTAGCACATGCGCATTGATGGTCCCAAGACGTCATGTATGGCTTGTGCAAAGATCAGGACGGCTTTTCTTGGGGAGACGGCGAGGCTAGGTAGCGGAACTCGTGTCGGGCCAACTTTACGACACCATCACGGCCGCCCATGAAGTAGGTGATCAGTCAACTCTAGTGCAATGGTTGGCAGTTCTTGGCAACGAATACCATGCATGACCTTTGGGGATTCAAGCGCACGTCACCGCGGTTGTGCGGCCGCTACGGGCCGTCCAGTAGAAAGGGAGGTTATTTCCGTTGCCGGACTCCGTGTCGAGCCAAAGCGTCCAATATTAACATGACCACGCACCAACATCGAGACATGGAGGCCCTTTCAGACCATGCAAGTGTCCGGTACCAGCTGACGTCTCCCCTCGCTTCTGACCGTGTTAATTGGGCATGTGTATGTATCCCCGCCTGTCAGTCGTCGAGGCTCGCGCAATGTATTGACGTTTCACATTCGAGGGAATGGGAAGCCCAAGACAACCGTCAGGCTAGGTCCTGAGGGCCTGAGCTTGATCTCATGGTGCTTCTTGTAACCGTTGTTGGCCCAACAACCTTTGTTGGTAGCTTCGACCGTCTGACGCCTTTGAAGCCAATGGAGCCTCTGACCAACGAGCCTCACTGTCTCCCCGAGTTGACGGGCGGCTACAATGCTCCATATGTAGAGAAATTAGTCTCATGTCCCCATGCAAAATCTTTCCTTCGAGTGCTTTCTAGCTTCAGAATCTTTCCATCCGTGGCGGGTTTTGAGTTTGCTAATAAGTAATGCTGATTCTCATCGCCACCCGTTACTCCGTGCTCCGTCCTTGAATGCTGGTCATCCAACAAAAACAAAGCCTGAGCTTTGCGGTTGGGTGATGCCTGGTGGCTGCTGGACCGTGTCGATGCATGTTGGTTGTTTGCAGGCTGTACGCTCAGAGCCATGCCGCTCACATCCCGCATACATACGGAGTACCTGTCAATATGATGTCTCACTTGGGGGCGCAGCTGTTGCATTGCTGTTATCGGACTCGACCACGCTGAGAGATGATTGGGGAAACAGCATGCGGCAATATTGAGACGGCTGTTGAAACCACTGTCTTTCAACCAACACCATGGCGACTGTGATGACTGCAGCCGCAATCTTCCCATCGTTGAACTAGGCTGTGCAGATCGGAAGCTTTTAGAAAAGCCAAACATCTCAAGACACTACACCTATTACGTACTATGTCATACAACACGTTCTAGGGCGTGTTGATGTAAAAGAAGTCTTCTATTCTAAACAAGGGTAGTGGTGATGTTGCGTCTATAAACCAGTCTGGAGAGCAAGCAAGTGGTGTAAGAACATCGATGCCATCCAACCGTGTCAAGGAGGTAGTTTGATGACCCTGCTGTTGTTGCGGGGATACCATATTGTCACACCGTAGGTTCGTCTCGCTCTCGGAATCGTTTCTCGGCTTCTTCCTGGTGTTCCCGCACTCAATCTCCGGCTTTCGCTTCCTTACTATCAGCGAGTCTAAACTTTCTAGAGTGGTGCTCGGAAGCCAAAAAAAGATTTTGGTGACAGCCAAGTAGAATCTTGGCGGTTTGATTTGCCCCATACTCTCTGGCGACCTTGGACAGCCCTGCCTCGGACAATTGCTTAATATATTGTTGCTTGCCAGATCCGAAATGGCCATTTGACCCGAAGCTGCCCAGTTATTAGCACGGACAGGCAATTTATACCGAGTGACGCAGACATGGGCCAACAAAAAAAGAAGGGAAAGGAAAAGGGAGAAGAGCAAAGGCAGCACCTGGGGATCGTACATGGAGTCATCAATACTGCAGACAAATAGTGGTCCGTAGATGCCAGGGCTATCGAAGGAAGCGGCGTGCAAAGTATCGCCAGCGGCGCCGACACTGGGACTAGGGGGAGGACTCTGTATGTTATCGGATTCGATTTCATGTAGTCGGCTGCAAAATAGAACCCAGTCACGGCCACGTCGAACCAGGGCGGCGTACTTTTTACTGTCCTCGGAGGGCGCTTCAAGGCCTATTTCAATGAGGAAGTCGGCCATTTGCTTAGCGGAAATTCTTTTCCGCGCCCTGGGAACGACACGTAAGAAGAGCTCGTAGGCAGAAACGGCAACAAATCTTTGTAGAACGCGTAGTTCCGCGACCTGGGAATCCAGCTGAACGGCACTCTGGAGGAATAGCTGTGCCCGGCGTGGCTTCTCCTTATGGATATAATGGATGTAGTTTGTGGAGTTTGTGGATGGTGTCTCCCAGAACGACTCGGGGTTTTGGCGCCAGTGTTGAAAACGACTTGAAAGGTCTTCGAGGTCCTTGGATGGTGAAGTGGCCGTCGTCCTGTACACGCGGCGTTTGGGAGGCGAACCATAGACTATATGAAGCTGTTGGTATATCTGGCGTAGCCAGTCAGGGTTTCCGCCTTGACCGAAGGGTTCATCGGGCGGAAGTATCTTGGTAGTTTGCGCAACGGCTCCGTTTGTCAGAGCTAGGGACATGGTGTGATAGAATAGGGGTACGTGAGAAAATGGACGGAAAGATGAGAGCGATGATTGTCGGTCACAACAAAGCCAGTCTGACATCCAGCCAGCAATGAAGGAGGACTGGTCCAACCGCGAGCACGGGCAGCCAAATGCTGCTTGTGTAGGCAAGTGCAGCAAATTACGTTGGCTGTCTTTGTTATACTAACCCAAAAAGCGGATTTAGAACATAGAGAAGGTCTTAATTTGGTGTATGGGAATGGTCTCTGATAACTCATGGCCGGATTGAGAAGCCAAGCCTTGAGCGACGCAATACCATCTCGCGACTGGGTGTTGGTGATTCATAAAAAGGGGTGGTGAGAACTCAAGAACTTGTCACGGACTCGGACGACCTATCTTTCATATAGCAACCCAAGGGGCCCGGAGCACACGCACACATACACCGCGCGTTCCATTCTTCTTCCAAATGCCAAAACGGATCAACATGAGCTCTTCAAGATATCCAGGAGATGCGAGAGAGAGGAAGGACAAGGACAAGGACAAGGAATAGGAAAGGGACGGCAAAGTGAACAAACGCTCGCATGTATTTCACACCAAGGAAGGCGAGGGAACTCCTGAAGAACCAACTGTAGACACACATATTTCCCATACTATGTAACCCTCCCCCCAAAACGGTCATTAACTTGGAAGTATGTTTAGGTCTACTGGATCACGCGACGTTCAAAAAAGAACGGTCCGGCCTATGAAGCGATTGTTAAGAGCATAGCTTCAAAAACTAAAACTGGAGTTTGGCATATCAGGCATGTTGGCTTAACAGCACATATTATTGGAAAGAAATATAGGCTAATAAAAATATAAAGGGCAACAGCGCATGCCACAACATCACTTGGCGGTGCTAAAGTGAACGATGATGTACATTTCACAGTTTTTACGGATAAAAACCCAGGAAACGCCTCGGGCCATTATGACTTCGCGGGTCATGTCTATGTGGTAATGGATGACGATTATCCTAAATATCCCGTACGTCAGCTTCATCCTAGCGAATTCGAATTGAGGCGAGAGCCTGAGGAGATAGCATCTGCTATTCTATGGGATCAAAAGACGAAAGAAAGCTCTCTGTATAACATGGACGACGAATACTACGAAGATTTCTGTGGGGGCGAGGAGCAAGAGGAGGAGACAGAATACCATGAGGAAGAAACATCAGGATATAGCCAGCAGTACGGCTCCGAACATGGTCCAGAGGGGCAGGTTGAGACTTATTCAGCAGCAACTGCCGCCGCTGGAGATGTGCCTGCAGATCCTCAAGACAAGAAGAGAAGAAAGAGGGGTAGGAGTAAGAGAAGGCCCAAGGGAAAGGAAACAGAACGCGGCGAGTAATGTAGGGCATCGTGTGTAGTTACTCATGTCAAGTCGGTCACGTATGCTTTACATGAATGAGTCAAAAAGTCTGGAAGCAGAGAGTTATGGTCCTAAACAACAACTGCAATGCGCAACTAGAGACATGGAATTACTTGGGCAGTTGCGACAAGCCCGGGTCATAGTTTTTGACACCTAGATTGAGAATGAAAATATGCAACTTTTCATCCCATCGCCGTCGACAGACTTGGTCCCCGAACTCGAAACTATCTATAGGACCAAATAGACCATGTATTTATGACTCAACATGGGATGATTACAGTTTCTTTCCACAACACAGCCGCATCAACTGTCGCATATCTGCCAACGTAGATTGATCCTCGTTGACAGTATCCCTTCGCTGCCGGTCGACCCAGGCCTTTGCTATTGCTGAGAGTGTCACACAAGCATTGTCGCTTGCATAACTGCAGGACGAGCAGGCACAGGTGCCAGGATGTCCTGTAAACTGGCCTCTGGGTAACGAGAGACGTAGCATCCTCGTAAGACAGGCAGCAGTTTACTCTGGATGCTGAGTCCCAAGCAATAGTTCACTGTGCTTGCAGATGAGCGACTTGATCTGCATGTGAGCAAGAAGCACAAAGAACATTGAAACTTGGTCAAACTCACGTGATTGGAGCCTTGGTCTGTGAGCCTGTGACGGTCAACTGGTATTTAAACAGCACAAAAATCGCCAGGCTTGATGCAACTTGCCGCCTCACTGCACTTTTTAGATCGCACCTGGCACTCATCACTAGAGCGCAGCTCCCTTTTGTTTGACTTCGAAGCCCAGATGCCTCCACAGGTTGGCGAACGCCCAAAGCCTGTTGCGGGTTCACCAATAAGACGGTATCCCCAACATCCCTCGCGACTATGGAAACGGCTATATTATGAGGGGTGGCAAGACGATCATTTTCTCTTGGAGAAACTCGTTTACTATCAACCGAACGGCCTTCACCCCATCGATCTTGGAGACGAGCTGTACGACCACCGATTCCGCGTCATTCATAAGCTAGGCTATGGGGGATCATCAACTGTATGGCTCTGCCGTGACCAAAGTAAAGACAGACCAGTCTACGTGGCAGTCAAGATCTTCCACGCGGGGTTCGCGGAAACAGAGTGCCGCGAACTGCTCATGTCTAAAGTTAAAGACGAAGGCACTGATGATCAGGAACATCACCTATGTCTCCCCAAGGAGCGATTTATTAGCGAAAGCCCCAACGGAACGCATCTCTGCCTAGTCTTCCCAGTCCTCGGGCCTACAGTGGACCAGGCCGCCACAATCTTTGAAGAGGAGCAAAATAGTAGTAGTATTCTTCGCACAATATTTCGCAGCATCGTTGAAGCTTTGGCTATTCTACACCGTCGGGGCATCTGCCATGCAGGTATGTTCTGTGGGTATGCTCCCATTGCTTTCCAGCTTATTGACTCCTGGTCAGATTTTCGCCCGGCAAATATTCTTCTAGGGCTGCAGAGCCTCGACGGCCTGCCGGAAGAACAAGTACTTGCGCAGCTTGGCGAGCCAGGGGAAGAAATCATCTACATCCGAGAGGATTCTCTGCCGACTCCTGACATTCCATACGCGCCCAAGTACCTTGTTTACCCTGTTGACTTTCACGATACCAGCCCATCGTTTATCCTGCCGCGGGCCGTGGTTATCGACTTTGGTCAGGCTGTCGAAGCCGCGGCGGAAAAGGCACCGCCCGGCATACCAGCCAACTACGCAGCACCAGAGGTGATTCTGCAAGGTGGTGGCGGCCAAGAAATGGATCTATGGTCTCTGGCTTGTACCCTGTACGAAGTCCGAGTCGGTCAACAGTTATTCGATGTACCTCAGCTGATTGGAGTCGATGAGCGAGACTACGAAGAGGAGATTGCCACTGTCTTGGGGAAACCCGGACATGGTAGGTCTGACCGGGAAGTGGCACGCGAGATCGGCAAGAGGGCATTTGGCGATGACATGACGCCGGAAAAGGAGCAGTGGGCGGAGATGCTGGTGGGCTTGCTGAGGTACGAGCCGGATGAAAGGCTCAAGGCGCAGGACCTGCTGAACAACGCATGGTTTGGGCGTGACTTCTAACCAAGCTGAGGAAAGTGCCGGTTGTCGTGTAACATTGAATCTGATTTTCCAAGACTCGGGTACACATGCACCCCGTCCTTACCGCTGCTGAGGTTCACATGACGATGGCTGGCAATTCGACATTGGTCCCCTTGGACGCCAGACCAACACAGCAATGAGGAAAAAGGTCATCCTGACAGAACGCGAAGGTAAAGTGTTCACATTGACTGTATTCTGCTCAGATTTTAGTCAGCATGGGTCGGATCGTCGGGTAGATCCAAGTATTACCCCTTTGGAATTTAGAGTTTGAGTAAAAACAGGGTTCATCCGATGCTAGCCCCGATTGTCGTGACCTCAAGGCTGCTGCAGATCAGAATGTAAATGTCTTGGATTATTTGCCACTGGCTGCATCTGCCCCTTTCTTGCTGTGTTTCCGGCTCTCTCGATACTGCAGAGTCAGTCAGTTTGTTGAGCCAGGGAAGCAGTACTGTGTTTGAAAGCACGCAACGAGATGGATGTCGGGCGCAAGAACAGCACAGCAGAGTGAAATAGTCAATTTCAATACCACCACCCGGATTTATTGAGTGTAGACGGCCGGAGCAACTGGACGCAAGCATGTTCAGATAAGGTTATCGCCACATAGGCATAAGAAGCCAGGCCAAGTCGTTGAATAATGAGATGGCAGACTTCAAGTTGACGAATCTAGCCAGTAATCCGTTGCGAATCACGCAACGGAGTAACAGGTTCCTGGGTATGACGACAAGATGAGGCCCAACACTTTCGCATGTGTAATCAAGGCAAATTGACAGCATTTGACCGGATCAAGTACCCAACTATGACGCTTCATGTCATCATGTGTTATAGCAAAATGGCGTATACTTGGTGGTGGGCAAATGTTTCCTGCTAGACTTTAAAATGACCCGGGACCAAGGAGTACCAGATCCTCCGTGTCTTCAAAGAGCGCATCTATTCATGCATCGATTGGCGCAGAAGCTCGCCTCAGCTTCGTGAATCGTCAACACTCCCTAGTGCGTAATGGGCGGATACAACGCCGCGCAACCCATTTGCATGAGGACGGCTGAATCATGAACATGGCATCTAAGAAGGCACTTTTGCTGAATCAACAAAGAGTTTTCACTCGGTACAGGTCCTTAATTGACTCTGTGCATTATCCATATCCGCTCGGTATGTCGCCCGAATCCGCATGATGCCCAGTTTTGCTTATCTTATGGATAATGGGTAGCTTTATTACAGGGTTGTTCCCAGTCGCTTTCCTCTGACAGGGGGCACGGGAAAATGCTTGTCGCTGTTGGCGGCACTTTTGAACTGGACCATGCGTCATCTTATCTTAGTGACGTGGAATCTGAAACGTAGGTGGGATTAATTCTCCGAGCCACGTTTGCCACGATTCATGAAGTTGCCGTGATTACCCTGGCGGGATCTTGCGTTCTGGTGGTAATTGCCAAGTATCGCACCGCCCGTTGCCTTTATCAAGAAACGACGGGATATTATTATAATTTCAGGTAATCAGAGCATCACTGGCGATTGGGTTCAACAAGACGAATGTACTGAGTATTTCTAGAGAACTTGAGAGCAGTGTAGACAACACCTGATATAACGCGAGACATGCGTCAAAGTGTTTAATAGTTGTCTAAAGCTCATGAATCGCTGACCATGGCACTCGGCCTACTGTTCACCACAGCTAGTGACTGTTCGATGACGTAGTATCGTGGTATAGAACCTTGTAGAAGCACCCTTTAGCCGCTGTCCGCGACAAAAAATGAAATTCTCAAGCTATGACATGCATGTATAATAAACCACCAGTTGAATCAGCGGCCCAAATGAGGCGATGAAATTGTCAAAAATAAGGAAATTAGCAAGGAGCATTAATCAAGCGGCAGTGGTTCGAAGACATGAAGGAAAAGGAATCTTCACCTGATTCCGAGTCACGGTAGCTTCGTTGCGCTTGTTTCACTGTTTCATCCGCTGGCAACGTTGCATGCAAAACAACTCTCTTGCCACTGCGCCAGGCTGTTCCACTCGAATTTTATACGCATGGAAATGTACACATGCATGAGCGAGACTACGTATACGGTGGAGGCATTTGTGGAAGTAATGCGCAACGATAGTACCAATTTGCTAGACGAGGCACACACGAGGGCGCGCACACTCATATATATATATGCCTTGATGCTGACAATAACTTCGTCGATACAACACATCATCTCATCATTTCTCACATAGCCTTTTTACGCTCAAACTTTCCACTGCAAACACCGTGGTCTTGTACAATATGAAGAGCTCTCTTATCTTTGGATTAATCAGCACGGCGGCTGCCGCTGCCCTTCCCGCTCCCGCAGATGGCTGCGAATCTGACTCTGTCCCTGCCGTTGAACCGACAAAGCCTGTGGGAGAGAACAATGGGAAGCTGCCTTGGCTGAAGCCAGGTCAGTTTGCCAGCCTTTGCGGCTCGAGCAAGTTCACCGACGAGGACTGCGGCACCGACATGTACTGCAAAGCTTTCGACGACATCAAGAACGTCACCGACCGCAAGTTTACTTCTTCCAAGCAGTGCTTCGAAGCTCACGAGCCCGAGCCTTTGCCTTGGCGCGAGCCAGGTCAGTTCGCCAGCCTTTGCGGCTCGAGCAAGTTCACCGACGAGGACTGCGGCACCGACATGTACTGCAAAGCTTTCGACGACATCAAGAACGTCACCGACCGCAAGTTCACTTCGTCCAAGCAGTGCTTTGCTGCCCACGAGCCCAACCCGAACCCGAAGCTGGCTTGGAAAGAGCCGGGTCAGTTTGCCAGCCTTTGCGGCTCGAGCAAGTACACCGATGACGATTGCGGCACGGAAATGTACTGCAAAGCCTTTGATGACATCAAGAATGTCACCGACCGCAAGTTTACCTCTTCCAAGCAGTGCTTCGATGCTCATGATCCGAAGCCCAAGGCCTAAACGACGACGAGAAGATGTCCTTGGTATTTGACTAAATCAGGTGCTTGGCCATCGCGCTCCATACTATGATGTACTATGGGCTATTAGTGCATCTTGGGAGTGACTCCGTCTTCCGGGAAACAGAGGGGCGCACGACCGGTTCCTTGTTGGGAGTACCCGTGGTAACCAGGGCAGAAAGATGTGGTTATCAGCGCGTCGTTTGATCATGTATCATGTTTTGTATTCTTCTGTATTTAGACTTTGGGGCTGGACGCGCGGTAGGATTGTCGCCGAGAAGAAAGAAAGAAAATAGACGTACCTTTTGTTTGATAGATTCATGATATTCTTCCTTCCGCACGATCACTCAGGTAGTGTTAAATAGTAGTATATCGACAGTTGTTTCGGAAGGCCACTTCAACCAAGCTCTTTGTCATGTCTATTTGACGACTGCTTTCATTCCCCGTGACACATCTAGACAAGGTCGATTCAGCCAGTGACTAGGTCGTGCTCAATGACGCTACTCGCCAGTCTGGACAAGCATTTGGCGTGGCCCTTTGGCCTTTTCCGTGATGGTTTCAATAGTCTGTGACGGCGCAATGCCAACGGCAGCCACCTGTACACGAACAGCGACGACTCCTTTTTCTTGCGAGTTTTGCCTCATAACGAACGTTATCGAAGCCAGGACATTGCTTTGCAGCGCGGCCGGGCGGCCAAGGGTGACTTGTTGGCCACCTCTTGCCATGGCTGTGATTAAGACTGCGCCCATGTAGGAGCGGTGGTTTTGGAAAAAGGCATCGCGTGCGGCGTGGCTTCAATATTCTGTAGCGCTAAATAATTGAACAGGACATGGGGCCAAAGGCAGCCAGTCATGACTTCATTGTGATCGGTCCGTCGCTGCGCGGACTTGCAAATAGGGGGGCCTCGCACACAGAGCGGCTAGAAGAGGACACAGAGAAGTAAGAGCACTGAGGTTTGACAACAGTGCATCTTGATGCAAAGACTCGACTGCGGTGCGTCGTTTCCTGGACAGTTCCTTTGCAGTTGGCCCCTCGACTAACCTGCACATGCACATGCATTTTGTTGCAAGGAAAACCAGAGATCTACCAAATTGGCACTTGAGAGATTCCTGACTAAGCCGCAGCCGGACCCGCGATACACGCGATACTAGGCGCCTCTTTACGCGCCCCTTTCTCAACCCTCAGCTTTTCTGCAGTGACGCTCAATCTCTTCGTTACGCGGCACTTTGTTGCTGCCAAGTTGCTTTAGGAATACCCCGTTTCCTTTGTGGCCCGCGCATGTAGCTGGCTCCATGTTGGCACGGGCTTTCCTTCGCAATGGCTTCGGCCTCTTGGTTCCCTTGGCCGTCGCCTGCTCCATCTACCTGTACTTGTACCCCGTCTTCAGCAGATGCGCATTCCCCCTGCCGTCCAGAGACCCCGATGCCGCATTTGAGGAGACCAAGAAGCTGCATTGGCCGTACGCCGACGCCGAGACGAATACGCAGGCCCACGCATTGCCCACCAAGCAGGCGCCATTTCGGCTCTTGGCCCTCGGTGATCCCCAGCTCGAGGGTGATACGTCCATCCCGACAGTCTACTTGGGCATTTTCCCCCATGTCAAGACCATTTTCCAGCGACTTACTTTTCAAATATGGCACGACTCTCTCCGGGATCGAGTGCGAGTAATACTACACGACATCATCGACATTTTTTTCGAAGATATCCCCTTTATTTTCGAGTCGTGGCGCAAACGCTTCGACCTGTTCGGCAACGACTTCTATCTCGCGCACATCTACAGAACCTTGCACTGGTGGACGCAGCCTACACACGTTACTGTGCTGGGGGATCTCCTGGGCAGCCAGTGGATCGAGGATGACGAATTTGAACGCAGAGGCCGACGGTTTTGGAATCGAACCTTTCGGGGCGGTGAGCGCGTACCTGATGATGTAGCCATGTGGCCCAATATCGAGTACAATCTATCCGGCATATTGGACGGTTCTGCGGCCGAAGATGTCTGGAAAAGAAGAATAATGAATGTGGCTGGAAATCATGACATTGGCTACGCTGGCGACTTAACCCCGGAGCGCATGGAACGGTTTGAGCGAGTATTTGGCAAGGCAAACTACGAGCTACGATTCGAACTTCCCGTCACCGACCCTGAGACCAATGCTACAATTCAAGATCCGGAAACAAACCCTGCCTCCGTGCGACTACCCCCTGAGCTGCGAATCATTGTATTGAACGACATGAACTTGGACACACCCGCAAAAGACCAAGGCTTGCAGGACGCTACGTACAACTTCATCAACGCAGCCATTGGTACGGCATGTGCTGTCGAATACAAAGGCCAATTCACCTTGATTTTGACCCATATTCCCCTCTATAAGCCCGCCGGCATCTGTGTCGACGCACCTTTTTTCGATTTCCATGGCGACCATGACGGTGGAGGCGTCAAGGAGCAATACTTGCTCAGTTCAGATGCCAGCAAAGGTATTCTTGAAGGCATTTTTGGTGTTAGCCGCGATCCCCAAGCCGCCGGACAAGGTATGGGCCGCCCTGGACTTGTCCTCAACGGACACGACCATGAGGGCTGTGACACGTACCACTTTGTTAACCAAACAAACGGCACCACTCCCGATGAACGATCCTGGGAATCACGCAAGTGGCAGGATGTGAGGGTGTCCAACATTCAGCAGTTGCAACAGCATCCCGGACGACGAGAGATCACCGTGCGCAGCATGATGGGCGACTTTGGTGGTAATGCCGGCCTTCTGAGCATGTGGTTCAACCACGACACTTGGGAATGGGAACACGAATATGTCGACTGTCCCCTTGGGCGACAACACTTCTGGTGGCTGACACATTTTATAATATTTGGCGTAATACTTTTTGGATTTCTTACGTGGCGGTCGCAATTTTGGAAGCCAAAGGTGTCGATGTAGATGCTCGGCTTCGTCAAGCCTTTGTTTGGGCACAACAGCAGGTGAAGGAGTTGGAGGAGAAGCGACAGGCGCGTAAGAACGCGGCGGTATCGAACGGGAAGCCCGGGGGAAAGTCATGATTGGATGCGGGTAGGCATTTTAGAGCATTTACATTAGCCTAATTTCTTTTTGTACAATATGATGGCAGCGTTGCCATTTTGGGACTTGTTTGCATGGTTTGAGGCGTCTGTTCATGAAGGGTCCATGGTTTGCTTCTCAGGCGTGTGCAACCCCGGCGTGGTGTAGGCATTGATTGTGTTGTCGTTGTCTTTTCCCTCTTTTTCTTTTGAATAGACTGGACTTGATGGATAAAACGGTTGCACACAGAGCACGGCCAGTTAGCTTTTGGTTGGACAGAAACTAGCACACAAGCAGGGGAAGGGTTCGGTCTCTGTGACATGGTAACTCCAGAAGGCGGTACAACTAGGAAACGGAAGAACGGCCGGTAAGCCGATGAACTGGTTCGATTATGCGTCCTCGACGTCGTACCCCGTAACATCGCACGGCTTCCAAGAGGCCGCAACGCTAGGGTTCGGGAGCAAGAGCTCCATCTCGCGACAGCTACCTACCTCCCTACCTAAGTAGGTATGAAGCAGCTATGCCAGCCAGCATTGCCCATCATATCAACGGAGCCGACTGTCAAAGGCAAACGTGTCAAGTTGGTTCTTCTATACATTGCATTCCCAGCCTACAAAATGTTACAGAACTACATGTTTGCTCCGACGACACGCCGCGACACACTCCGTGATATGAAGCACAAAGTTGCGATGTGGCCATTCATCTCTGAACGACGGGGAAAGACTACGAGTCTTGGTCTTGACCAACGGGGAAACAACTATAAAGCGAGATGCCTTCTCTAGTCTCTAGTCTCAATATCGAAGCTTCCTCGTCAATTCAACTACGTTGCAAAATAGATCTCATCTCCATCTCGTCAAGTCGCCAAACCGCCAACATGTATCTACCCAACCTTCTAACTTGCATCATCGCCATCTTCACCCATGCCCACGCCGCCCCGAGGCCCGACTCACTCGCAGTAATATGCCCCAAGTCCAACACAAGCTCCTCGCCTTGGCCAGGAACCACCCCCTTTACTGCCATGCCTCTCCCAACTCTCCCAAGCGCAGGCGACTGCGCTCCCGGCGGCGTCTGTGACTGCTCTCGAATACCCGACAAGAATAGCAACGAGTTCGTACCATCCACCTATCCGTACTTACCTAGGTACATAGCCACACTAACCACGGCTAGATACTTTCAATGTGTCACCAATCCCAACTGTGAATACTGCTGGGTCGGCAGATCAGCCACGTCGACGTCCTCGTCGTCCAAGACCCTCGTCGCAAATGCCACCAGCATCTCCATCACCGACTATCACACCATGTCGCCCGGCACCTACACCATCACTACCAACGGCACCGTGATCAACATCGTCGTCACACAGGAAATCGCCACTCCTACCTCTTCTACCCAGGTCTTTGTAACCATGACGGAGACAGTGGTAGTTACCGTGTCGTCCGCATCTACTTGGACTGCAAGTAAATCCAGTTCCACTGCGACGGTGGATGATGATTGTTATGGACGGTGTAACTGCTCCAAGGTCGAGGATAAGGACAGTAAGGGGTAGGTCCTCTTTCCTTCTTCTTTCCCCATCTTCCTGCAAAATACTATGATCATCTTGTCAGGAGGCGATGGCGATTAACCAGGAGCAGATTCTTCGAGTGCCTCACCAACCCCGACTGCGAGAAATGCCACTCCACAAGCGCAACGGCCTTGGCTACCGAGACGACTGCCTCGAGCAGGATTTCCAAGAGCTCTGCGTCTAGCACTACGACGACGACTTCATCTTTTGGCGCCCCTACAGACGCTTGCCCTTTCTTCTGCGACTGTTCGGGCATTGAAGATAAAGACAGCGAAGAGTAGGCTGCCTCGTTTACTTTACATGTGGGCGTACGACTAACTGCAGCTAGGTATTTCCAATGCATCACCAATCCCGTCTGCGAACAGTGCAAAAGCCGCCGCTGGTAGACGCTGAGTTGAGTCTCAAGAGCCACGAAGTCAAGTACCTGGAGGATGTGGCGAGCGGATCAAGGCTAGCTATGTGTAATTGGTATGATAAGTAGTAGCTTCTTAAGGCATAGCTAGATAATAAAGAGGTGTGCGCCGCAGCATCGCAGCTGTTTTGCTTGAACGAGTGAGCAGAGAGAGATGCCAGGAATCCATACGTCTAGCCTACAAGATACAAGTCCCAGCATCCATTCGCCATTCCCATCCCGAATCCTAATCATTAAGCGAACGTGTCCATTTACATTCATGAATCAATGCAACAATAGCAATCAACGCGATGCGCTACGCTACGCTACGCTACAACCAGCATATTGTGAGGTGCATAACCTTCCCTAGGGCTACCATCGAATAACTGAGCCGTAGAGTCAGCGTTGCGCTTCTCCTCCTTCTCTGGCCCATCCGTCCATCCTCGTTCAGGACCCCAGAGGATCTTCCGCTTTGACTGAGCAGCGACCTCGAGCAGGCCCCGCATCATGGCGCCCGACTTCTTGACGCCCGGGTAGCCCTCAAACTCGATGGCGACATGGCCGGGGATTTCGCCGAGCACGTCGCCGAGCAAGTTGCGGCAGAACCCTTCGTAGAAGCCATCCGATCGACGGAACCCTTCGTAGATGCCGTCGCTCGGGTCGCATTCAACATACACGGTCAGTTTGCGAAGATTGCTGCAGTCCTTCAGGCCGAGGGCGTCATTGACCACCCACCCCCGCGGGGGGGCATTCCAGCCAGGCCCGAGCCGCAGCTCCAGCGAGGTGATGCATCGGCGCTGGCTCGGTTTCAGGCGCGCCAGGAGCGGCTTTCTCGACTTGAAATATTTGCCGGGAAAGGTGGGGAACAGGCGAATGGCTCGGGAGCTGAAGAAGAAATGAGTCGCTTCCGCGCGAACCTGTTTACATGTACGGACCAGACCCAGCGCCCTGTGGTATCTTTTATGGTTGCCGGGGTCGAGGTCCAGGACCTTTTCGGCATTGCTCCAGTAGTGCTCGTAGACCTTGACGCGCAATTCAGAGGGCAGTTCGAGGAAGCGAAAGGGCTTTTCCGGAACGCGGCTCTTTCGTCTTAGTGGTATGAGAGGCGTGTCGAGGGTCAGGGAAGCAATTGGGATTTGGCCGACGTCGTCGACTTCGACTTCGGGCGCATGTGTTGACGGATACGCCGAACTCGCTGGCGTAGTCATTGTGGAAGATGCTGGCGTCGCATTGCGCGGCGTCAAGCCTGTGGGAGGCTTCGAGCCTCGTCTGACAGGTCGTCTGGGCATTGCCGGGTGGTAGTTGTGGTATTTGGTGTGACTGTTCCGCTTAGAAATAGGCCGTGGTATGTGGCGACTGTGGGCGCAAACACGAACCGCCGCCAATGTCGGGGTGGATATGGGAAACAAGTCGTTTCTTTAAAAAGACGCTAGAGCGAACAAGATGAATGTCGTTGCAGATTGGCGCTCGTCAAATGTTCAGCGCGATAGGGTCGACTGTGATGTGTGGAAGGCTCGGATCGCGAGTTGGCTCACAGAGGGTGGTGCCATGGCGAAGTCGCAAAGACTGTCGGGAGACCACCCTCTAGAATGCAGCACACGCATGCATAATGATGCCGGGTAATGCTCAGTGGTGTATGGAGAAGGGTGACGGATACAGGGTCCAAGTCAATGGCGACTGGAACGAGTCCTAGGAAGGGTGATGTGGTCTCGTGATGTTTGAATCAGGGGTGAGGGGAAGCCGAACAGGTGCAGGGTGTGTTGAGGAACGCCCAGCCGCTTGTTGCATCTCGACGAAGATGCCGTCATCCAATGGGAGAGACGGCTGCCAAGACAGTCTGAAGGACAAGCCTACGCCACACTGTCCACTAGGAGGCCATGTTGCTTGCCTAGCAGTCTAAAGTGGCATACTTGGTACACAAAAGATAGTTTTGTATTGGGGCGAAATCGGCTGGCGGATGGATACCTTAGCCTAGGTGCCTTCGTCGTAGCAAGCGAGCCTCTTCTTCTGTAGGGTTTGAACTGCAACTACCCGAGGCTGCCGGGTTTCAATATACAGCCAGTGAGAGAGGCAAAGGCATGCGCAGGAAACTACCGAGGACTTGGCCTTCGTGTTATTAATTGAATTCAATTAATACATGCATATTACTGCATAGAGACGGCGAAATCGTGTCCCACAAACATCCGAAATAGGACATGGGAGCCCGTTTAAACGCCGGCTAATCATTTGCGGGTCGTGCTTCCATAAAATTTCAGTGAGCAGAGAGCCGCCATGTCATCGCGCGCGCACACATGCCCGTCATTTGACCTAAGCAGCTCCCAGTCTAAGCTGGAAAAAAAAAAGGGACATTCTCGACTTCTCTCAAGCTCCCCGGCTCTTGTCACCAGAGCTGCTCATTTCCGGCATCACACACCACGACAATCAGGTCGCCCATGGGATGCTGAGCTTATAAAATTCGATTATACATATTATCCATCTACGCATTGCGCTCCTTGCGATATCAATCCGTCAAGATGCTGTCGAGAATAGCCCGCGCCCCGCGCCTGAGCATGTTGGCTGCTCAATTGTCACAGTCCGCTGCATCGCCGGCTTTACGAAGTAGACAGACAGCCGTATTCGTCTCCCCCTGGATGCGGTCGTTTGCCAGCAACAACAAAAATATTGGCGGGGGCGAAGGCCAGAGTCGTCCAGAGTCGTCCACGCAACCGAAATCCGACTCCAAACCCTCTGCTTCGCAGAACACTCCGCCCTCCAATGAAACCGAAGCCGAATCATCCCAGCCTTCAAAAGAGGCTGAACCGATCCCTTTCCACAAACTCCCTGATTTGACACAGGGTATTCCATCGACCCTCGACGCAGAACTGCGCAAACAGTCGGGCCAGGCCACGTCTGCTCTTGAAGCCGTTGAGCAGGAAGAATCCGAGGGCCGTGGCAAGCGGGAGCGCCCCGAGTATGTGTCGACAAGCGACCGCAACCGAAAATGGTGGGCGCGATTTATGCTGGCCGCTGCCGCCGCCGGAGCATCCTTTGGGGTTCTTTACATGGGTCGTGACTGGGATGATGCCATCGAAGCCGAGCGCCATAGTGATATTCCCAATGGCTGGAGTCCCACGCTGTGGTGGCAGAGGGCCAGAGCCCGTATGGGCGAGTCGGTGTCCTATTACCAAGATCCGGCATTCGACAAATTGCTCCCAGACCCCGATCCCAGCTTCGAGCGACCCTACACTCTCTGCCTAAGCTTAGACGACCTCTTAGTACACAGCGAGTGGACCCGAGACCACGGCTGGAGAGTAGCTAAGCGACCGGGAATGGACTACTTTGTTCGATATCTCAGCCAGTACTACGAGTTGGTTCTTTTCACGACTGTTCCGTTTGCTATGGGCGAGCCCATTGTCCGCAAGTTGGATCCCTTCCGTTTCATCATGTGGCCGTTGTACCGCGAAGCCACCAAGTTTGAAGACGGCGAGATTGTCAAGGCAAGTTCAAAGACAAATGTTTCTACAGGAGCATCAACTCATCGTTTAAACAGGACTTGTCGTACCTCAACCGAGACCTCTCCAAGGTCATCATTATCGACACTAAGGCACAGCACGTCCGCAAGCAGCCGGAGAACGCCATCGTGATAGATCCTTGGAAGGGGGACCCCAAGGACAACGACCTGGTTGGGTTGATCCCTTTCCTCGAATACATCCACACGATGCAATACTCGGATGTGCGCAAGGTCCTAAAGTCGTTCGAGGGCAAGCACATCCCCACCGAGTTCGCCCGCCGTGAGGCTATTGCAAGGAAGGAGTTCAACAAGCAGCTGGAGCAAAAGAAGAAACACTCCAAGGGATCCGGTGTCGGGGCGCTCAGCAACCTTCTCGGACTGAAATCCAGCAACATGAGCATGACAATGGCTCCCGAAGGCGAGCAGAACCCATCAGAGGCCTTTGCCCAAGGCAAGATGTTGCAGGACATTGCCAGAGAGCGAGGGCAGCGCAACTACGAGCTTTTGGAGAAGGAAATCCGCGAAAACGGCGAGAAGTGGCTCAAGGAAGAGCAGGTCGCTATGGAGAAGGCCCAACAAGAGGCCATGAGCAGTATGATGGGTTCCTTCTCCGGCTGGTTTGGACCCAAGCCCGGCGACGCAGCTGGCGCCGGTGCCAGCGCCGCTGCTGGTGCTGAAAAGAAGGCATAAAACCCAATTGCCCGCCTACTTACACAGCACGGCGTGTCTCCCCTCTCGTCATCTAACTTGTAATTGTAGCACGCCCTGAGAAAAATATCTATATATAGCAGAGGTTAGGACTCCCACAGATGTTGAGAGATGAAAAAGGAGGTTCAACTTGAAAAACATGTGTTTTGTTTACAAGTTTTTTTTTAATCATTTATCGAACAAAGTCATGCGGTGGGCATTCCGCACATAGAATTTTGTCGCATTTTGTTAGCCAGGGGCGGACAGAGGGAATGACTGCACAGGCAATGAATGAAGATAGATAATTTGTATAGTAGGTGTATGAATCAAAAAGTGGTGTTGGCAACGAGACTTGACGCTTTGTGGGTGGTTTAATGGAGCGGACGGTGGGTGCAGCCCTCAATGGTAGAGATGTCACCTTGTCCAACAACTTGAATATACCTGTAGCTCCTGCCTAGACTACCGAACCTACTACATCTGCTTGATAAGGAGTCTAGTGTGGTCCAGTTGAGAAGATTCATTGCTATGGATAACATTTATCACTAAAGTCCGCATGCTCTACCACACAAAGTATTCCAAGAGCCCGGTTGGGCAAACAAAAGCCGGCAATTACTTGCAATATAAACCTAGTCTACCTCCCCGGCTCATTGAGCACCCAGCATCCCTAAAGCGTTTCGTAATTCTTGGACCGCAGTAGGCACATCCTCAAAGTTCAGCGCTGATATGGCCCATTTAGCGTGCTTTTGCGCTTGCTCAATGCTCTTATGACTGGGTGCGAAGCCCGTGGGCGCACTCGGCGCTGGGGGGGCCGCCTGGCGAACAGGAGCTGGCGCTGGCGCAACAGCAGGCGGCACATATTGGTGAGTAGGCGCGGAGGGAGGAGGTGCACTGGGTGCGTTGTTCCATTCCGAGGGCGTGGGAGCAGAGGGCTCGGGCGGCGGTAGTTTCGTGGGTATCCGAGGAGATTGTGGCGGAGGGTGTACGTCTGGCGATGGCGCAGGCGATATCTGGGCCGGCGGAGGATGCATTACTGAAGCTGGCGGACCGGGACTCTGATTCAACGGTGAAGGAATAAATGGCTCCGGATGGGCAGTGGTCGGAGGGAAGTAACCTTCCTGGACTGGCGCAATAGGAGGCTCCCCGTCATCAGAAGCGTCTTCTACAGACGCAACTGGCGGGCTCATTATTTGCTGAACTGCCGGGTCGGTAGGGCTAAGAACTGGTTCGGAGTCCTCGTCTTCGTGAACCTGGGGATTGGTCTCATTGGGGTCTTTGCCCTCCCGTATGGCTTTCAGAATGCGCGCGGCATTCCATTTCGCAAACTTGATCTTTTTGATGATTTCGGGTTCGGGGGTACCCCACTCATGGGTAAGGTCAAAGAAGGTGGCGGCCGCATCAAACGTATCTGCCGTCTGTCTACGCTTGGTTCAGCTCCATTGCTCTCGGGGTACAGTCATGACGATTGATATCAAGTCCAAGCGGCTACACGTACCTCGAGACCTTGTTGGCCCGCAGGGTCCTCTCGGCTCGACTAAATGTTTCCTGAGCAAACTGCTCGACGTATGCCTGGCCGGCAGTGTTATCCACGATGGCCTCGTCATCTGCGCGCTCGGTCTTGGTTGCCTCCAAGCGCTCAATCAAGCCTTTTGTGTATGCGAAGCAATCGTCGTCGGTGGTGTGGAGGCTCTTGGTAACGATTTGGTTGACCGCATGGTACTCGCCTGGGGCAGATGTCAGCACGTCTTATTTCTCGGGCGATTTAGGGCTATACGGATGTCGCGCATGCGAGAGAGAAGCTTACACCAATATGCTATGGCAGGTTTAATTGTGCGCAGCTGGTTTGCGCGGTTGATAAACCGGCTGACCTCGGGGATCTTGAGAGGCGGGGGCAGAGGCTCGGCGCTCATGGCTGGCTGGGTTGGGGGCTCTGGCCAATTGTAGAACCATGCAAAAGAAGACCAGGATTAGAGGCGAGTGAAAGTCAAGTCAAATTATGTCTCTTGCCACAAGGCAGTGTCAGTAGCGGTGGGAAAAGGGAGACAATCCAGGTGCTTGAGTTCTGCGTGTTCCGAGCATATCAGGCGTCTTGAACTGAGCCTGCCCCACCAGATAGATGCACAGTCCGTCAATGTGCGGCCGTAGACGGCCGGTGCCTGAGCAGAGAAGTGACGTTGGTGCTGCCTGCGCCTGCCTGCGCATGTGCCCCTCTGGAGCTCGCGCCACAGCACCTGCCATTCTGCCATCGTGCTTCCATGTTCAATGGTGCGGCGGCGGCCTGCTTGCCCCAGGTGGCGGGGCCACTGACCACATGTGCACCTTCCGGCCACATGTGGCTGGGCACTTCGAGTGCTCCTGCCACTATCGACATTGAATACCGACCGGCAGGTGCCTCCAGACACCAAAACCACCACCACCACCACCAACAGCTACACCGTGGCCTTTTTCCCTTTCATGCCACGGTGTTGCGTCAGGCCATATTGCTTCATCTTTTGCACACAACATAAATACCGAGCCCTGCCACATCTACCAAATTGGCCAGGGTCTGCTCTCATTACGACATAATTCATCTTTTTTTCTCTTTTGAATTCTCCTTCGCGCACTCGTATCTTTTCATCTGCCATTCACGCAACCATGCTTCCTCCCGGTTCCATCGCTGGCCTGACAGCCTTGCTGGCCGCAGTTCCCAGTGTACACGCCATGTACACCTCAAACTCCCCAGTTCTCCAGGTCAATGCGAAAACGTATCATACCCTAATTACTAAATCAAACCACACTTCTGTGCGTTGCTCCCCTTGTCCCCCATGGCGTTTGCTGTCGCCCCAGTAAACCCCGTTTCCCCTCTCGTATAAGCCTGCTCACATTTCCGACAGATTGTCGAATTCTACGCACCCTGGTGTGGCCACTGCAAAAATCTCAAGCCTGCCTATGAAAACGCCGCCAAGAAGCTTGATGGGCTTGCCAAAGTCGCCGCTATTGATTGCGACAATGAGATGAACAAGCAATTCTGCGGCGGCATGGGCGTCCAAGGCTTCCCCACCCTCAAGATCGTGCGTCCTGGGAAGAAGCCTGGCAGCAAGCCCGTCATTGAAGACTACCAGGGCGCCCGAACTGCTAAAGCCATTATGGAGGCTGTCGCAAGCAAGATCAACAACCATGTTACCAAAGTCACTGATAAGGACTTGGACGCCTTCTTAAAGCCTCAGGGTCCCAAGGCAATCATGTTCACGGACAAGGGAACCACTAGCGCCTTGTTGCGAAGCCTTGCCATTGACTTTTTAGATGTCATTTCTGTTGCCCAGGTGCGCAATAAGGAGGCAAAGATTGTGGAAAAGTTTGGAATTACAAAGTTTCCTACATTTGTGCTAGTTCCGGGTGGCGACAAGGAACCCATCATCTATGATGGCGATTTGAACAAGAAGGACATGGTTGCCTTCCTGAAGCAGGTTGGACAGCCTAATCCTGATCCTGCCCCGGCCAAGCCCAAGGTCAAGAGTGACAAGACAAAGGCCCCCAAGTCGGAAAAAGCTCAGAGCAACAAGACGAAGGCCTCTTCCTCTGCCTCACCCGACACCGAGGACTCGGCCACAACTCCAGAGGCTTCTACCCAGACAACCGCAACCGAACCCGCAGCCTCGACTCCTGATGTCATCTCCATCACCACCGTGACTACCAAGGACACTCTTGTCGAGAAGTGTCTCAGTCCGAAATCTCACACCTGTGTCCTGGCCTTTATCCCAGTCGATGCCTCCGAAAACAGTGCTAAAGTCACTGACTCCCTGTCACAGCTCAACACCAAATACGTTCACGGTCACCGGCAGCTATTCCCCTTTCTCGCCATCCCCAGCAATATTGAAGGGTTGGATTCGATTCGACAAGCCCTCGGTCTGGAAAAGGACGTGGAGCTAATTGCAATTAATGCCCGACGCTCTTGGTGGAGACATTACGATGGTAACTTTGATGTTGAGAGCGTTGAAGCATGGCTTGACGCCATCCGTATGGGTGAAGGATCCAAGAAGAAGCTGCCCACGGAGATTATTGCTGTGGAGGAAGTTGTCGAAGAGGACTCTGACAAGAAGACGGACGCCGAAGAACAGGCGCCAGCAGACGAGGTCAAGCATGAAGAGCTCTAGTAAACAGCAACCGTAAATCTGGAAATCCGGATGCTTTCGATGTCAAGTTAGTCCCATGGCAGTCTAGTATAATTATGTATTAGCGTTATACCAACTTGCTTCCCTGTGCTTCCGCATAAAGGACGGAAAATTTCGCAGATTGACGTGCCTTGCGCACACCATTTACTCATCCAACTCCATGGCCATGGTATCGCTTCGTTGTACAGCGCCTTCCTTGATCATCTTGACTCCCCTGTCCTTGATAGTTTTGTCGAGAAACATCTTGACCTGCTTGCACCCGTCCAAGCCAACGACGAGCATGCCCTCTAGACGGCTGACCTGGACGCGGCTCTCGCAGACAAGAGCGACAACACGATCACTGTCGCCGAGCGACGCCACCGTGAGGAAGGGAAGCTCCTGCTCCTCCTGGTTGTTGAGGTCCAGCAGAGGATCGGCGGAATCGTCGCCGGCGGCATAAGAAGACGTCGATCCGGCGGTGCAAGCAGCAATATAGTCCGTCATCGGGATGCCGGCGTCAATGACGGCAAGAGTGGCGGCGTTGATCAGAGCGGCGAGGAGGGAGCCGTCCTGTGACAGGACGTGCAGCGACACCGTGATGGAAGAGTGCGGGAAGAGATGCGTATGGACGGTCGAGGAAAGCGCCTTGGCAATGGTGATTTCAATCTCTTGAGTGCGTCTACCGTACCGCTCGCCACGTTAGCGCTCGGTATTTTTAACAAGACATTGGGGTTTCGGGACTCACTTGTCGCTTCGCGCGCGCTTCTTGCGGTCGACGCTGGAGAATCCGGCAATGACGACGTTGACAATGATGGAGGCGGCGTCGCGGCCGGGCGCCTGTCCGCCTCGTCGTTGCGCTTGGGCCTGGGCTTGCTGCTGCTCCGACGGGCCGGTCACGACGCACATTACTTTTGTGTGGCCCATTTCGAAGTAGGACGATCCGTCGGCGGCATCCTGGGTGCGGATCTGGGCGTGGAGGCGGCGGAGTTCGTTCCAGCGGCGGCCGTCGACGCGCAGGAGGGCGAGGGAGTATGTGGATGTGTCAAGGGGCATGGCGGGCTGGCACGGGGGTGTGTTTGTCGTGAGTGAGGAGGGGGGATCACCCGCGTGAAGGAAGGATTTTGAGGTGCGAAAATGGTGCTTTGAACTTGTATGCTTGTTGGATATATTGAATTGGGTTTTTTTTCTTTGGAGCTCCAGTGAGAGGGTGTGGCTTGTGTGGCGTGTACTGGTGTTTCTGGGTGTGGCTGAAGGTCACTTCCCGAACCAATGTAAGACAAGGTCGAGCTGTTAATCTACCTACTTAAGTAGGTATATATCGGTTTAAAAGGTCTATAAAGTTCGCTGTCCCTAATATGAGATTAGGCAGCAAGGGTACGAGGCTAACTGCAGCGTTCCATCATGGCCTTGTGTGCAGTGTCGAGTTCTGATACCCTTCATCTGAATCAGCAGGCTCCCTGCTACGCGATTGCCCGGGTGTCTCCTCCTGAATTGATCCCGGCGTGAAACTACTTGTAAAATGAAGGAGAGAAAATTGCCAGTAGCGACTTCCACTCATGCCAGTCAAGAGAATCTTGCTAGATTAATTACTTGCCAACGTAGGTAGTCTTAGACTGACATTACCCTCGGATCTAGGGGACAGAACTGCCTACCCGGTAGTTAAGTAGATGCTCCGTGTAGTGCATGGCATAATTCCAATGTCTACGTTTTCGTTGGCTGGTTGGGGAAAAGCAGGGAAATAATGGAATGACTAAAATAATCATGATTGTGACTCTCCAACTCCACCAAAGAGGCCGAGGTGGCCTTTGTCGGTGCACCCATGTCCAAGGATTATACATCAACGTGTGTTTACCAACAGCACAGGAACCTACAAGAATGTTACTCACAGGCCCAAATCCAGAGTACAGGCGGTTGCCAATATTCTGCCCACCTTGGTCCTTGTGCAAAGCAAGCAAAAGGTATACTCAACCGCTTGCTTAGGCAAAACGAGCATCACACTCCTCTTTGTAGGCCATCAGCTGCTCCATCTTTGTCTGCGTGAACTTGTTCATCTCTTCAATGTCTTGGTGAGAAAATTCAGCACTCCCGTCATGCAATACGGCCCAGTAAATGGCATCCACCTCAAAGCTTTTTCTTGCTGCATAATTGAACCAGAACCCGCCATTCCTCCACGAGTCACGCATCCGAGTAGAAAGTGGTGGCTCGGTTGGCTCCGTGCCTTTAGATAGGGACGCGCCTTCGACCTGTTCCAAGGCTCGAAGAAACTGCTCCATCCTGGGCGTGTAGAGCGCAAGGAATTCTTCTATAGAGCCGCGATCAAGCCACACCTCTGGACCAGATATTAGTAGCCACCACGGCGGATCATATGTGAATTGTGCCGGCATTGCATTTGTAAACTCAAAATCGAGCATTGCGGTTATTTGAAGGGTTTCTGGATTGACGAGCATGTTGGAGGGCCGCATGTCGTCGCAGAAGAGTAGAAATGGCCCCGTGTCATGAATGCAGTACTTTGGGATAAGACGGGGTAGCTGACGCCGAGCAATAAACCGCGCTTGGGCGATTTCAGGATCGTCGGCGATGTTGCGCTGAGCCCAAACGTGGTCTAGGTGCTGCCTGGCGACGGATTTGAGATAATCGCTTGTGCTATCAAAGGTGGTTGTTGGGAAATGGTCATCCGGGCAACCCGAGACAGTTGCTAGTTCATTCATGTTGTACGTGAGGGGCCGTTTGGTAACAGACCACGTATTTGAATCGTGATCCTTGGAGATGGCGCCGATGCGGGAGAAGGGTAGTTGAGAGAGTTGAAAAATGTAACTCGCGATTTGGAGGTAGACGGCATCTAATGCCTTGTTATCGATGTCTGGATTCAAAATTGGGTCCTCTTGGTCGTTCTCGGTGGGTTGTTTAAGGACCGTCGATAATAGGGTCCCCTCGACGTGGTCCATTATGATGAACGGGCCAAATTGCTGCGGACTCTCAGCGGTGAGGCCCCAGCTATGAACGCGAGGGACAGGAATCGTGGTGTTTTGGCGGATATATTCCATGACCGTGGCCTCGTTTATGACTTTTTCATCCCTCAGGGCCGTAGCCGTGTGTCCGGGCTTTGGAAATCGAATAATGGCGTCTGGGCCTCCGTCGCCGAACCTAAACTGGAAGCTGAAGTTGAAGGATCCTTTGAGAAAGCCGACATACTCTGTGGCTGGACCTCCTTTCCTACGGCTAGCGACAAATGTTGCCAATTCGGCCTTGGCATCGAAAACTTTGTCTAGCCAGGCTCTGCATTCGTTGTCACCGTTGGTCTCTTCAATTTCATCAAAGTATGTCCTGAGCTGGAGTATCTTTTGCACATCAATGATGGACGCAAATGTGGAAGTAGATGACATGACGGCAGGAAGAGTCTGGTGTGGCGTCGGTGCAATCACTCACTCTGCACAATAAGAGACTTGATTAACGGACTTTGGTATCTTGTCCTTCGACATCGACATGGCGGTGGACGGATCGGATCAAAGCATGGCCGGGCACGGCTATTGGCAACCAACACAACATTGAACCTCCTAGAAGCAGGCAGTCGTGTGGATGAATGCTTGGACCGATAGTCATTATTGATGCCCGAGCCTGAATACGCCTCGCAAGGTCAGGCAGGCAGGGAACACCTCCGTTTGCCGTCTATGGAGTAAGCGTGCCTCTGGTCTGGTGGGCGGGAGTTGGACGAGTCAACATTGCGAATTTGCATGCTGTCACATGATCGTCGCAATCGGCCGTCGTGGGGGCAAAACTCTTTGGTGTTGTACTTTGATCTGTGTAGGAACTCTTCACCAACTTCACGTTTAAAACGAGAGAAATGGTTCTTCTGTCTGAGATGGCAATATTCTGGATGATCCGTTTTGTAAGTTGACATGGTTCGCTTGGAGGCTCTTTCGTTGCACAAGGCAATTTCGTTGGCTGACCAGAGTTTGCATGCGGAGTTTCTGCATCTCAACGTCCCGGTGCGCAGTGGACTTCAAATTAATGAGAATAAAAGCTTAAGTGGATGACAGCCTTCACTGTTGGCGGCAGCTTTTTGGATTTGAGAACTTGTAGCCGGATGCCAGGATTGGACGACAATCTTTGGTTTTTGTAGGGAACACCTTGCAGAATTTCACCACAAGGCCGTGAACAAGGAGTATCCCGCGTCATCATCAAGGAAAATTATTCAGCTATCCCGTCAAAAGGGCAGGATATAACCTTGGGAGTAGCCCGTCATGGGTGAGTGCAAATTGCTTGGTTGACAAAGTAAAAGACAGCCGTGGAGATCCCAGTGGTGCTATGCTATTATATTAGCTGCGATGCAGATAGGTTTGATATGTCAAGGCTCGCACCGAACCCTTACATTCATTGAGTGAAGCCTCTGTCAACTAGCGGTCAATTGGGTAATCGTGGTAGAGAGGCTGAGTTTGTGAATGGACTGGGCCACCACAAGGCAGATAGTAGTAATACTTTAAGAGACTCCCAGTGTACTCCGTTATAGAAGCCGCACGCTGATAACGACAATCAAGCTGGACGCTTAGGAATCCCGAAATCGCTGCATCCAACTTGGGCCCGGTATGTCTCGAGAGGACAGCTTCAATTGGTCTCTTCATTGACTATTATAGAGAAAGTCCAGACCCAACGGCCAATTCTCAAAGTCAAATGCCTCATCCATCGACGGCCAATTTATACCAGTGTTGTATGGACAATCTCCCAACGCATCCGTCTTGAGTTTTGCCTTGGCTTGGGTGTTGTCCCTAGACAGGGCGACCAACTGCTGAGCAGTGCACAAGGCTTCTTTTGTAAGATGCGTATCTAGCTTCTGCGAAAGATTGCGTAGAACACCCATAGCCGTCGGCAGCAAGGTCAAATAGCTGTCCGTATCAAATTGCAGGATGATGCAAACAGTCTGGAACGGAACGCTCAGCAAGTTCCACCAAAACTGGTGCGCAGACAATAGTCCGTCAATGCTGTCCAAGGCCTTCTCCAATATAGCAATAGACGACTTGGTAATTGTGTTGCTGGGGCGAAGAGCTGCGGATACGTACCGCCTCAAAATGCCAACACAGACCTCCGCTTTGAAGAGGCAGACCAACGCAGACTCACTGGCTATACTTTGGAGTTGCAGGAAGCAGTCGGCCATGGCTTGCGTATTCAGACAATTTTCCACTTCTGTCTCAACCGAGTCTAGAACCTGCGCGAGGGACACGAGGTGCTCGATATAGACACCGGGGCTGGACGAAGGAGGCGAGCAGGTAGCCAGCGAGAGCTTCACTGAGCCAAGTCCATACTCGACACTAAGCAGGCAATTCAGGCACCAAGCCACCCAGTAATGGCGTCGACGGCTTTCGAGCTCGTCTTTGCTGAAGAGAGCCTCGCGAGAAGAGGTGGTGGTTGTGTGTCTTTCGGAAATGTCGCGATGCAGGCTCAGAATCTCGGCAGCATGCATGGCCGTCTGACTAGCCAGACAAGCCACAGCGGGTCGGGTGGTGAGACGAATATACAGGGTTCGCAGTATCCATCCTGCGACTGAGTCCATATCTAGCAAGGATATGGGGGTGGATAGTCCCATATCCAGAATGGAGAATGCGTAGTCAACCAGGGCTTCTTCCTTGGGGTGACTAGGATTTGCAAAGAACGACCCGAGCGCGGCCACAGCTGCGACGACGGCCGCAAAGTTTGGTCGGGACTCTAGCGAGCCCCAAAGACTGGATAGTCTCTGGGAAAAGGTTTCCTCGGCCAGGAAGGGGAACATGGGATGAACAGCATTGAAGTAGACGGAAGCCAGGCGCTGACAATCCGCCAAGGTCATGAAGCTTGATAGGGGGGTATGGATGGCCCATTTTCGCTCTGGTCGAGTGCCCAGATTCCAGGCAAAGGAGTGAAGGCGTGGCGGCACCTCGGCACCGAGACAAGAGCCGACAAGATGAGGTAGAGCAACGGCGCTGTGGGCGTTGATGTATCGGCCCTTTTGCTTGCTGACAAAGACTTCTGTTGAGCGAGGCTCCTGCGCCGGCGGCGGCTTGGACGGTGATGGGCGTGATGGGCGTGATGGGTATAGAGGCGGAAGGCCGTCATGGGCCATGGCGCGGCCAAGGGTTGTGTGAGTGACGTTGCTGCTGCTGCTGCCTTCAATGCTGCCATTTGCGTCGTCTGCAGAAAGCGCGGAATCGGAAGCGACGTGATAAACGCAGGTATAACCGTATCCATGGCATGACGAGCACGGCTCTTTGCCATCACATTTCCGCTTGCGCCGCCGGCATTCGGTACAGGCTGCATATGCCCTGAGCCGGTTCTTGGCTGCGCCCTGTTGCACAGCGCCGTAGCTTCGTTTTGGCATGGCCGATACGGGCAGCAAGTCTCATGAGCTGGACTGGCGTGTTCAATGTTGCGATGCAACGGCGAGAAGTAAGATTGACGCGACCAAAGCTGGGGAGAAAACATTGCATGTCAAACTGGCTGCCGTCAGCAATGCAAGGAGCCTGATCTGGTTTGGCAGGAGCGATCGACATGTGTGGGCCTTGCCGGGTTCCATGTTTCCAGAAGCTCTTCTAGAAGCTCCATCATGTACGTTCAACTGTTCAACACGTTCATATATATTTGTTTTCTCAATTGTATGCCATCTATTTGTTTATTCGTCATCTTACTGTCCGCCTTGCAGCATGTCTACCAACTCTTTGAACGCATTCTGCAATTCAGCTTCCATCCCATCCTTGCGCCACCGTTCTGTGTCTGCCCCATTGATCTCATCGAGCTTTAGACAGTACTCCAAAGTTTTAGAAGTCACAGTCAATTGTGCCGTGGATTTCGCAACGCGCATTTGCAAACCGGTCAGGATTTGTCGCAGATGGTCGGCTGCCTTGCCGCCCCCTTTTCCACCGTACGTCACCACAGCCGTTGGCTTTCCCTTCCACTCATAAAACAGATAATCGAGAGCATTTTTTAAGCTCGCAGGTATACTCCAGTTGTATTGAGGAGTGACGAAGATGAATGCATCGTAGCCGCGGACAGTCTCTGACCACCGCCTGGTGTGTTCGTTCCTGTAATGCGGTGTCGGATCATCCGGGGGTAGGTGAGACGGGATCTCGGGCTCGTCGCATAGGGGCAATGCCTGGTCCTGGAGATCTATTATATCCAGCGCGATGCCAGTTGGAGATGGCGAGATCGTGTCGCGGACGTATTGCGAAATGAAAGGGTTGAGACGCGGTGCTCGCACACTACAGGTAACGGTTGCAATGCGGTAGACTCTGCCGGTCGTTGCGGCCATCTTGTTCGGAATCTCTGAAGACTTGAAAATTATACCCAGCTCCTATCTCCCGAGCATAGAATTTATAGAAAAAAAATACAATGTGCCTTTTTAGCATTTAGAGTCAAATGCGGATACTGCGGCGGATGTGGCGGATATTGCGGTCCTGCTCATGACATCACCAGACAACATTAAGGTCTTGTAAAAGCGTCACAAGGAAGCTATCCACTAAATCTTGCGAGATCAATCCGTTCAAAGGTTAGTGCGAATAATCTCTCCGTTGACCGAGCATGTAACCGTTTTGCCGCCTGGGTGGCATAGTAGTATTCCGAGTATTGAGTGTCTTGCGTTTCTGCGGCGTAGCAAAGCAGCCAGCGCACAGCCAAGGAGTAAACAACGCGATAGGAGTAGTGCTGTATCATGCTTGAACCTTGGACTTCTAAGAAGCCATTCGTAATAGGGCTACAATGCGCAAACGTAAGGTTCAATAAATATAGAATTCTAATTCTATAGACTGCAAATATTGTCGTGTACGAATAAAAGTGCTGGGCATGGAGAAATGTGGCAACAATTCTCGTGAGCCCCAGAGATAAGAGTGAACTTTGAGAAGTAGGTCGAGCGTATAAGTTGATAGTCCAATGTCGGAGTCATTATCATCGTCATAGGATCCAAGCAAGCTTTTTGATTGGCTACGGGTCGTGAGCATCAATGCACTCTTGACTAGTCCGGAACTTGCCGTCAGGTCAACGTCGGATATCCATGTCAAATGCGTTGCAGTCGAATAAAGTAGTACCGCAATACGATTCGAGGGCTTTAACTGCTGGTGACTGTATATATGGGTCCTTTGGCTGTTGTACTCACAGCCTTCCTTTTCATCTTTTCACGTGAGAAACTTTGAGCAGCTTCCACAACCCAATTCCGGGGCGCAACATTAGACGCATCTTGGCGCGCGGCTCTTTCCAAGGACAAAGGTTCGATATTTCAATAAATTGAAGCTTTAATGAGGTTTTATGCTGCGGGGACTAATTTTAAGTTGGCGCGGTTTCAGCTTGCGCGCGGCTGACTCGCCCCTTAATCGTCCACTTGGTTGCCAACGGAGAAGAGCCGGTATTTGCATGAGTAAGTCTACTGGGAGCTGCGCATACATATCGCCGAATATAACTGCTAGCGTAATTATGGACAATATCCACACCCTTGGGCGTGGCATAGCACGCCCAGTATGTATGTACGTAGTTTAGCGTTTTCGGCTTTAAATCTCCACAACTTTAAGGACTAAAAGACGTCAACTCGCTGAAGAAGGAAAATTCTGGTCGTTTTTTTTCAAGATGAATCATTCTACGAGGCCGGCTGTTAATCGAGGCCATCTAGGGCTCAGCTACAGCAACAAACAACCTCATCCTCAACCACCGATGATGCCGACAAGCAAGACGGTTCCGCACGCGATTACACGGAAACCGTATGGAAAGTTTCGGCAGTGGGGATGTGTGTGTATGAATGCGTGGGTCTCACCGTTCTGCATAACAGTCTTGATGGTCTGAATATGAATAAGCGTGCTTGGGTGGAGTGTTATTCATGCACTCTCCAGCGAAATGGCGCAACTATAGTCAAATATTGCAGACAAATTTCAAGTGGTATTAAAGCATTAAAATTGAAGGGTCTTTGTTTGCACATTTCGCTCCATTTTGGCCTTGGATCCAGGCAGTTGGTAGCTGACGAAAGTAAGGTTTGGATGGCACTAGTTTACATACCTAGGTAGGTTGGCCTTGTCTCTCGCAACCCTCGTGGAGTGAGGAAATTAGAAGTCCTATACTTCGTAGTAAATAGTAATATTGATGAAGATTATGCGTAATTTCTCACTTTCCTGCGCGAGCGGGAGGGACACATTGCACCTTGGGTCAAGGTACCCCAACTGAGCCTATCTCGCAAGCATTTCAACAAGAATGCAGGTTTGCTAACGTCTTAAATATATCTCGTCTACTCCCCCGTTCTCATGTCCGCAGTCTAGATCCACGTGCTCTCATTCTTGTCACTCTTTTACATTTCTCACACTCCTTGAACTTTGACATTCTTTTCAACATGCGAGTCCCTCTTCTTGTTGCCGCGCTGCCTCTTGTCAGTGCTCTGCCTCGAGCTTTGCTGGATAAAAGTGCTGCGGACACTGTTGATCCTAATCGCGGCAGAGCCGCTGATGTGAGCTGGAATGGACAGAATGACTATTCTAGCTCGCGGGGACGAGATCGTCATCCTAGCTGGCAAGGCAAAGATCGTGACCCCAGCTGGCAGGGCAAAGACAGTGATCCCAGCTGGCAAGGCAAAGACAGTGATCCCAGCTGGCAAGGCGAAGACAATAATCCCAGTTGGAACGGACCAAGCTGGCCTGAAGATCCATACTTTCCAGATTTTCCCGAAGACAATAATCAGCTAGAAGATAATAATCTGCCTGAAGACAATGATCTGCCAGAAGATGATTGTCCCCTTGAAGACGACGGTCTGCCAGATGACAATGATCAGCCAGAAGACAATGATCAGCCAGAAGACAATGATCAGCCAGAAGACGATCAGCCAGAAGACGATTGCCCTGACGAGGACGAATCTCCCAATCCCGGGGATAATACACCCCCGAAACCAAGCACCACCACCACGACTGCATCGGACAAGCCCGTGGCAACGCAAACCGAGCCTGTCGTCTCAGCCACCCCATCACCTACCGAGGTCCCGCCCAGTAACGACGAACCCGACTATATGGCAATTGTCCACAAGTGGCTTGCTGAATTGAAGTTACGCCCACTCAAGTACGACGCTGAGCTGGCCAAGACTGCTCTCCAATGCAGCGAGCTCAGCAACGGAGTACTCCAGCACCGCGGAAGCAATGCACAGATCATGGCACCTGGAAAAGAGATGGCTTTCGAGCACGTCTTTGTAGGTGGCTGGCTTGGCGAGCGAAAAGAGCTCTTCCCAGATGAGAAAGTCTGGGAAAAGTTTAGCCAGGGATGGAACTACATGGGACAGACTGGACATGCGGACGCCTTGGCCGATCAAAGCACATACCAGGACGGAACACCGGTGAAGCTGACCAAGATTGGTTGCGGCTGGGCAGGGGGCTCGAATGGGGGGCAGCAGTGGAACATGTGGACGTGTGATCTTGCTTAGAATCCAGACATATTGACGCAACAGTTTCAGAACTGTTACCTTTGGGAATACAGTGTTGTTAGCTTTTCAAGGTATTGGCCTATTATAAGGAACGCCGTAGCTAACTTCCTTATTCGATATTTTTCTTCACTGTACCTAGTTTTTTCTTCGCTTTAGCTTCAAAATAAACTGCATATTGTGCAAGCATTACATCTGTTGGCACAATGTATTAGTCTTACAGGTCAGGGAACGGCAATAAACCGCGCAGTACGCTATGAGTACACGCAACGAGATGCCCCAGACGCTACCAAGATTGGTGTATTATAAATATAGTATACTGTTTTAGATTTTACGCTTGCACGATACTTGTATCATGCGTGTAATTTCATTTGACTACAGAGCGAAACAACCAAAAATTAATAAATATAGTATACACTATAAGTGTAGCTATAAGTGAAAGCGTGTCCGAGAATGATATAATTTTACCTAGATACAACCATCCATCATGCTTCTCTTATATCCTCGATATCTACTTCTCGGCCGCATGGTAGCCCAGTCCATAGACCGGATTGGCAAGAATATGTACTCCGTATGTATGATTGCTATACTGGAGATCATATGCAATTACAAAGTAGTACTCTTTAGACAAGACTCAGTGTCTCTTTGCCAGTAATCTCCGTGCAGTCTTTCCAAGGTAATAAAGCTTTTCCGCACTTCATGTTCCGTGGAGATGTTGTGGTGTTGACAGCCTTCAAAGCTTGGCGATGCTGTGACAGGCTGTAATGGGCGGCATCAGCTGCTGCGTTGCTGTTGGCCTCGGAGAGCTTTACAACAAGGATCCGGGAATCCTCATCGTCATCGGAATCCATGAAAGGCACTGCACGGGGATTAGAATCTATCGCGTAGTGTGAGGAGTCGCTGGCAGCACAGGCCATGGCAAGCACAAACATTGAAGGCGAGATGCCCGGCTTTGTTCGCCCAAACACTGCACCTGGGTAGCCCGGGCCTCGTTTTTCCGCCGTCGACGCGAGTCTGAACTTCCAATATTTCTCATTGCCCGCTAGGCATCATTGGCAACCTCGTCCACAGCTCGCATTCAGATTCCTCACTCAGTATCTCCATGGGGACCCATCAGGATACTCTTGAAAATACTATTACTATTCGCTCCGTCACTCAGGAATGCCGCCTCAGGCTTCAAGAGTGCGTTATTCGGCATGCTGGAGGAGTCGGGAAAGGAGAGAGCATCAACGCCCCAAATCTTGCAAGGTCTCATTGGGCTGAAAATCGCCTGAGCGACTTCAATCTGTGGGACGCTGGAGTTGGAGCAAGCGCGGCGGCACCGAATTCTCTCGATCTTCGCCTGCGGGAAGATGCTTCGGCCAAGAAGGTCGTCATCAGCTCATTGAGTACACTAGCGACATGGGCAACATTGTATCGAGATATTGCAGATGGGTTTGAGCCACAAGCCAGAGGCGCAGACGAAGAAGACGACCAGCCTATTACTCTGGAAGAAGCAAGGCTCAGCGTTGAACAGTTGCTTGGAATTCTTGTCAATTTGGGCGTCGCAATTCGGCAGTCGAGCGCAATCTCGCGTCTGGGCAAGGCTGACGGCACATTTCAGAAGCACAAACACGAGTACTCCTCGCTGATCCAGCACCTGACATTCATCCTCCATCTCTCCGATCTTCCTCGTGCAAAAGTTCCCGTGGGCGATGGCGGTGCTACAGCAGAAATGATACAAGTGCCAATCGCCTCACATGGAGCCCTAGAGCAACGGCGCCCGCTGCGATTCGAACAGCAAGTCCTCATCGATGCAAACGCCAAGCGTCGCCATGGATTTGAATTTGCGAGTGAACGCCGGGATGAATTGAAGATGGCTGTTGATCCACAGGATTCTGCACTAGCTTCATCACCAGACTCGCGTTTGCGGGACGGTCTGTCTCAGTCGGTGCCGGCTCCAACTGGCGAGATCCAATATCCTACCATGATGGCCAAGGCGCCTTCAACAGAGGCACTTGAAAAGCCTCCGCCTCGCTCACAACGCTCAACAGCCACTACGAATCAATTATCCGAGTTGACAGCTGACGTCCCGTTGGATTCGCTTGTTGAAGAGCTTCCTGCGGCCATCGCTCTCAAAGCTGACTACCCAAGCCCTCCGAAACCGTCCGACGCCACCGGACCCGTGTGCCCGTATTGCAATTTAACCCTCCCGAGCGAGACTGCACGGGCAGGTCAGTGGAAGTCAGTTCACCAGACGCTAATACACTGCGTTCTATATGCTAACTTGCTGCGCTTGCAGGAAACATGTTTCCGAGGATCTGGAACCCTACACATGCTTCCTTCCGGACTGCCCACAGGACAACCGCTTCTTCAATACCTTCAAGGCGTGGAAAACACATGTCTTCTCGGACCATCAAGTTTGCCGGGGATGGACGTGTTTCTTCTGCCAAGAACCTCGCAACTTTGCCCAAGAAAGCGCCTTCAGTGCACACGTAAAGGCGTTTCATCAAGATGCTGTGTCTGAAGAGTACCTGGGCGATCTCTCTACGGCATGCCAGATAATTGATGAGCCCACTCCAGACATGTGCCCCATTTGCTCGATGCATGAGGTGGCCTGGGCGATGAAAAGGGCCGAATGTACACATTTCGAACGGGGAACTGACTCGTTCTTGGACCATATCGGAAAATGCATGCATGATTTTGCTTTACGGGCACTACCGTCTACGGAGCTTGATGGTTCGGTCGAAGAATCCAGTGCGGCACCTATTAGCGCGGCATATCTTGACAGTCGCTCACCCCTTTGTTCAGTCAGCCTAGGCTCCTCAACTCTTGAAGGGGGTGACCGAGGCCTCAAGGAATCCGATCTGCTACATGTTTCTATGTATTCAAGTGACGAAAACCTGCAGGCGTGGCTCAAAGGGCAAGAAGACAAAACCTAGCTCAATCGGCAAGAAGACAAACTCGAATTTCCGCTTCAATCTACAGGGTGGCTCGGACCACGTGAACCATTGAAGCTCATCGTAATCGAATGTAGTAATATTCCCATGTGCTATCCAGTTATCCAAGACTTTATTCTGGTCCTAACAACGACCATAACCACAGGAGCGACGTTCCCTCATGTGGCTTACATGGACATAGCAAACGTAATCAAACGTGAATATCACACAGCAATCACATTTTCTCTAATACCGTAGTTATTTCTTAGCCAGTAGACGTATATATTGTGTCAAGGTGGGATGACGCCCAAGAAAACTTTGTACCGTCGTATGTTCTGAGAAGCTCCGCGAATAGTTTAAGCTTGGGTTGCATCGCAAGGTTCACCAAGGTCCTGCCGCTGAACCCAACCGATCGACGTGTACCCAAGCTCGACGGCTCTGCCTGTTGTAAAGGGACAAGATTGTAAGAAAATTGTCATCAAATACCTCAAGAGACTTGGAAATGCCATCGACAAATATCTCGAGAACCTCTTTACACGACTCGTACCTATCGAGAAGGAATATATCATGACTATACCCGGGATATGAGGCAACAGTGCAAAACAACAACCGCAAATTGGGCCCAGAGAGAACTTAAGCTCACTGAAGACGACAAGAAACAGCTTCAAGTTATCGCGGAAGCTGAAGCCGCAGGCATGATGGGAGGAATATGATGCTCAGAAGTCGTGTTTTCTAAATGAGGGAGCCGCATGAGAGACTGTACATGGCAGATATTTGACTAAATAGACTTTGTCCACTCCACAAGTCACAACACAGGCACAAGCTACATCTATAGCATAACCTCGAGCAGCATTCCTTTTCTCTGCTGAATCACGCGCGATTCCACCATCTCCAGCGCCCTTTTCAGTTCCGCGACGGTCCTTACTCGGAGACCCCTCATCCAGGCTCCGTCGTCGTCAGCCAAACCCCCCCGGCCAGCCCCCGACCCGGCCGCCGCTTCCGCCAAGGCGGCATAGTTTGGCGTCGGGCAAAAGGAAATGTTAATCTCGTCATCAGTAGCGCCGGCAGCAAGGCCGTCGGGGTAGACGAGTTGCGCCGAGTTGCGAGGCGCCTTCCACCCTGCGAGTATATTAGCAGACAGCCGTGTGGATCGCCAGTACAAGCACGCTCACCTCCGTTGTTCAACACAATCGTCAACACAGGAATCTCGTATTTGCTCGCAACCCACAGCGCGCTCGAGGGCGCCGCGCACATGAAGCTTCCGTCGCCGACGACTTGGCAAACAAGACTATGTTCGCCGGGCTGGTCGCTTTCCAGGTCCATCAGGGCCATCTTGACACCCAGAGCGGCCCCGTTGCTCCAGCCGATCCCCGTCGCGCCGCAGTTGATCCAGCTTCCGGGCCGGCTGGGCTGCAGCTGGTCGGACAGCGTCTGGGCAGCGGTGACGGCCTCAATCACAAACGTCGTCGACTCGGGGAGCGCCGTCTTGAGAAGGCTGCCAATGTTGGCGGCATTCAGGGGCTCGTCGTCGCCGAGACGAGCCTGGGCCGCAATCTCCGCCAACCGAGAGGCGTGGACCTTTTCGCGGGCCGCGCCGCGAGCAGCGTACTCGGGGTCTTGGAGCTGCCTGGCCAGCGCGGCGTCGTTTCTGATATACTCGACAAGCTGGCTCAGTGCGGTGAAACTATCCGCCTTCCAGCGGCCGTGGGCGGGGAAGAAGGAGACGGGAATCTGCTGGTTGAGCGGGTCGCAGTCGACGTGGTAGATGGTGGCGTGCTCGGGGGGCGGGTTCCGGGCCGGAATCCAGGGCACGTCGCAGTCGAGCAGGAAGACCATGTCCGTGTCGCGGGTGCACTCGTCCAGGGCGAGGCGGAAGCCCTCGGAGGCGGGGTGCTCAAAGGGAAAGCACACGTCGCTGCCGCCGGTGTCGTGGACCCTCATGCCGGGGATCAGGTCGGCCAGGGCGACCAGGAGGCCCGGGCAGCGGCGGTCCCGGCCCGAGTATCCGGTGACAACGAGCGGGCGGCGCGCCTGCACGAGCGCACGGGCAATGGCGGCGACGGCGTCGGGCGGCAGCGCACCGGGCCCGACGGGCACCCACTGCGCCTGGTCCAGCGAGTACGGCGGCACCTCCTGGGCGAGCACCTCGCGCGCGGCCGCCACGTAGACGGGGCCCCTGGGCGCGCTGTTGGCAAACTGCAGCGCGCGGCCGACCGTCTGCTTGACGTTGAGCCCCGTGCGTACCTCGCCCGTGTACCGGCAGTACTGGCGCACAATGGCCTTTTGATCCGGCGCCTCCTGCAGCCAGTGCATGTACTCGGTGCGCGAGCCCGTGACTTCGCCGGCCTCGGTGTAGGGGCACATGCCGGCAAAGATGAAGACGGGCACGCGGCCGACGCTGGCGTTGTGCACGCCGTGGCCGAGGGCTTGCGTCCCGACGTCGACGTGCACCAGGACAGCCTGCGGCCGACCCGATACGCGCGCGTACCCGTCCGCCATGGAAATCGCCGTCATCTCAGCCGGGCATGTGATGATGCGCGGCCACGCGTTGGGCCGTTCCCGCTTGCCCTTGACGATGGCTTCCAGGACCGACGGGTGGTCGGACCCGACATTGACAAAACACGCCGTGATGCCGGCCTGTGCAGTCTGGTGTGAGCTATTTCATGTACGTGTGAGCCGGTGCGTGGGCAGGGGGGAAATCTCGTACTTCCCAGAGCGCCTCGAATAGGGCGAACGCGGTCGTGTACCTGGGAGTAAGTGTGAGCCCGTCTGCCCCCCGAGGCGTGCGGCGGTGAGAACTGGCACTCACGGCGCTTGCGTCAACTGCGAGGCGGCCATGCTGGCACGGTCCGGGGCCTGGCGCGAATACCGGCTCGTTGAAAAGGGCGCTGCGGGTGGTGACTCTGGTGAGGGCGGGAGACGTGCGAGTGGGCGGAACCGACGCGACGCGGCCGAGGGAGGTAGGGGGCGGAAGTGAACTTGACGTGCCAGGCGAGTGCGCAATGCCATGATGGCATCTGCAAAGGGGCAATGGGGTTCTTATGCTCTGTGCAGACGAGGTCATGCAGAGTTGGCAACGAGGGAGGGGGAACCGGTGGAGGAGGCCATGTCGTGTCAAGTTGGTTCGTGTAACGTCGGCTTTAAGACCGGGCTGTTGGTCCGATGTTCATCTTGTCAGAAACACGGTTACGTGCAAGCAGTGAGCACAGGCGGGCCATCTTAAGCAAGTACGTACTAACAAGAATCTTGTATTTACAAATCGCACGGTTTTTTCCCTCTTTGTACGTACTACCATACTTGCCGCATCAAAGCATTCCCCATGGCCAACATGTCGGCGGGCCAAGCCTATTATACATACAATTCCCAAACTGAGACACGCTCCCAACACGCCACGACGGGCACAATGGCACTGACTGATGGACCTGCAGAGTGTCTTCACCGTGCTGGTGCTGCTACGATGCTTTGCTACTTTGTCAACGGTACGGCCTGGCAGGGGTCGCTTTGCAGCTGGGTTGGTCTTGCAGCTCGACGTACTGTGCGTCCCCGTCGGTGGTGCTAAACATGGTGCTCATGAGGCTCTTGGTGAAGTAGGGGTCCGAGGGCGGCTTCCTCCCGTTCTTCAGCTCCTGGGACTCCTTGAGCTCCGAGCCCGTCGGGCGGCGAGGCCCGCTGCGCGTGCGGTTCTTCTTGCGGAAGAGGACGGCGAGCTCGGGGAAGCAGACGCACAGGTTGCCCGAGGCGAGCTCGGCGGCGCCCCAGAGCAGGATCTCGGGCTGCTTCCACGACGAGTCCGGGTTGCCGCTGTTTCGGAGGCGCACGACGAAGCCAATCGTGGCAAAGATGGGGGCGCTGCAGGGCGGTCAGAGGACTGCCGTCAGTCGATCAATGGCAAAGGCTTAGGCTTGAACACGTACCATAGGCCGAATGTAAAGGCGAGCACGACGAGGACCCTCTTGAGCCGGTCCATCTGGAGCTTGCGCACGGCGTGGATGGGCAGCAGCAGGATCAGGTAGTCGGTCACCGTGTTGAAGGCGCCGCTCACGTTGAGTATGATGTGAATGTCGACGCACTTGCCGGGCACCGAGGGGTTCCAGATCTTGGCGCGCGGGTTGCACTCGAAAATCTTGACGAGCGACGTGGTGCCGTAGAAGCCGAAGATGATGACGATGAGGGTGACAATGGTCAGGTCAAACTTGCTCCAGCGGATGGGCGAGAAGACGCGGCGGTACAGCCACAGCACGGCCAGCTTGGTGACGCCAATCATGACGCCGTACTCGATGGCGGCCACGTTGAACCAGTAGGCGGCCTGGTGGGCGTCGTCGATGGTGATGTCCCAGCCGTGCTGGCCGCCGTGGTTCGACATGGTGGCTCGCATGATGCCGCAGTAGGCCACGGTGCCGGCCCAGGCGGTGGTGACGAGGGCGTCCTCGAACAGCCAGACGCGCTTGATGAAGATGCGGACGTAGCTGCGCAGGAGGAAGAAGACGGTGACGAGCGGGATGCATATCGCGATGGTGATGTCGGCGAGGTACGCCAGCGACGCCGGGTGCTCGGGGTTCGACACGACGCCCGGCGGCGGCTTCAGGGCCGGCGTGAAGGTGGGCAGCGGGCTCGTCGACACGCCCGACAGCTGCGGCGCCATGGAGAGCGTCTGGGTTTCAAGACGAGAGAGGCCGAGAGGCGGCAGTCATTACAAATTACACGACGGGGGGCCGATGGCTCGTCGAGCAGTTCCAGTTCCGCAAGTGGACGGGGGAGCAGACACAGCCAACCAGGGAGAGAAAGAAAAAAGTGACCAAGACCAATATAGATATTCTTTTCGCTCGACTCAGACTATACAAACTCCATATATTGCCACTGGTGCGCTCCCTGGGAATCCTTTGGCTCGAAACCCCAGACAGCTGAGTATGCAAACCGCTCCAAGCTTGCCGTGTGTCGTGCCATGGGGAATCGTGTCCCGCGTGGCACGAGTATCAAGGGGAGCATGGAGCATGAGCTGAAGACAAGGGCATGCATGCCTTTGAGTACATGGCCCGTTTGAGAGTTGAGAGCCGGTGGTGGTCACCCCCAGACATGTCACGTCGTCTCCCGCCCTTGGAGCTGCGTTCATTGGCAACGACGGCGAGACAGGCCGCATCTGGGGTTGCAGCAAGCCGTCTGCCCTACATGGCACGGTGGTATTTCCGTCAGCCCGCATGCCGCGCAGTCGAGACGGGCAGAATACCAGGGGATGGATGCGACCCGGCCTGCGCAGTCCGTCCGCACGCGAGCGCCAGGAAGGCAATTCATGAACCGCCTGGCCACGCCACGACCCGCGTCGAGCTTGTTTGCAATATTGCACACTTGTTCAGCTCAGACCATGCTAAACCGTCTCTTGTCGAGAGATGCCCTGAATATTGAGCTAGTTGATCCTCTCGAGCAGCGTATTTGAAGGCCACCGCGTCGTTGCTTGCACCTATCCCGCTTAAATACCAAACCAGCACATGGTCTGTACTCTAACTCGGGTACGACGCCCTACATGACCACCACCTGCTCTTGCTGCTCTCCTCTTTTTCTCTCGGTCTACATACGTACGCGGTGCCACACACGGAGTCGAGCTGTTCGCAGGCGCTCAACGATGCATAGCCCAGAGAAACCGCCCGGTGACGGCCGTCCCTCGCAGCAGGCTCCCAGTGACTCAGAGTACGCGGCGACTGAGCCCACTGCGATTGCAACGCTGGCGGACGACGACGTCCTATCAGACGCAGAGGCAGCCAGGCTGATTCGGAAAATCGACTGGCATGTCCTGCCAATGCTATTTCTGATTTACGTTGTGGCGTTTCTCGACCGGTACGTCGCCCCCCTTTCGCAGAGAGAGATGCTGTCGACGACGACGACGGCCGTCCAAGTCGCCGTGAGATGAGATGATTTGATCCAAATTTGACACCAAATCGCCTGCCTACAGGTCCAATGTCTCCAACGCCCTCACCATGAGCATGCCCAGGGAGCTCGGGCTGACGGGCCAGCAGCCCAACATCTCGCTGGCCGTCTTCTTCGTGCCCTACATCGTCTTTGAGATCCCCTCCAACCTGCTGATGAAGCGGCTCTCGCCGCACGTGTGGCTCTCCCTCTGCGTGCTGGGCTTCGGCGTCACGGAGCTGTGCCAGGGCTTCATCCAGGGCTACGGCGGCCTGCTGGCCACCCGCTTCTTCCTCGGCCTCTTCGAGGCGGGCATCTTCCCGGGCAGCTTCTACCTCATCAGCTTCTGGTACCGCCGGGACGAGTCGCAGAAGCGCTTCACCGTCTACTTTTGCTCCGTCATCCTGGCCTCGGCCTTTGGCGGGCTGCTGGCCTCGGCCATTGCCAACATGGACGGCGTCCGGGGCAAGAGCAACTGGCGCTGGATCTTTATCCTCGAGGGCATCCTGACGATTCTCGTGGCCGCCGTGTCCTTTTTCTGCGTCAGTGATTTTCCCCACGAGGCCTCGTGGCTGTCCGAGAGGGAGAAGCAGGCCGTGCTGAGGAAGACGCGCGCGGGGGACGCCCGGCTCGAGGGCAAGATTACCCGGCGAGATTTGGTAAACTTCTTCACCGACCCCAAGAATTACCTGGGCGCCGTCATGTATTTCTGTAAGTGCTTCCCTCCCTTTCTCTCTCTCTTCCCCCCGAGCTGCTTGCTGCCGGGAGATGTAACCGCTAATCCCTGCCAGCGGTCGTCGTGCCCGTCTACGCGTTTGCCTACTTCACGCCCACCATTGTCAAGTCGCTCGGGTACAACGTGTTGCAGACGCAGCTCCGGTCTGTGCCTCCGTTCGCCGCCGCCTTCGGGCTCTGCCTCGTGCTGGCCTACCTGTCGGACCGGACAGACCTGCGGCTGCCCTACGTGCTCGTCTCGGGCGCCATTCTCATCACGGGCCTCGCCATCCTGCTCACCGTGCACGCCAACTTCTCGCTGCAGTACGCGGGCATCTGCCTCGTCTGTATGGGTGCCCTGGGCGCCGGCCCCAGCGTCATCTGCTGGTACCTCATGAACCTGACGGGCCACAAGGAGCGAAGCATCGGGTCTGCATGGATGATTAGTTTTGGTAACACGGGCGGCATCCTGGCCCCATTCGCCTTCCTGCCGCACGACGCGCCATCCTACCGTCTCGGCTACTCGCTGTGCATGGCAATCAGCGTCTTGGGCATCGTCGCTGCCGGCTGCTACGCCCTGCTTGTCCTCCGGGAGAGGCGCAGGCTGGCCAGGGACGGCGGGACCAACAAGGCCCATGTCCCGTCGCTGTGAAGAAGAAGCAAACGTGTGTATTTGTCAAATGCTCCGGTTCCGGAAGAGGAAAGGGGGGCGGAGGGGACAAATCCGGAATGGATGTACGTGGTAGCAACAGAGCGTTGCAGTGCGCACGTGTTGTGAGGCAAAAGTCGCCAAGTTGTATATAGCAAAGTGACCACTCGCGTATTTATGCAGCAACTATTTATAATCGCCGTGTCGAGGCTCTCTGCCACAGCAAGCACAACTGGGCAGCGTCACACCTGTGCCTTTTTTTTTGGTGGCCGAGGTTGTTATTGTACCTGTGCCGTGATACTTTTTCCCATTTGATCGTCTCTTGCGACCCGCATTCCTAATGGCCGACCAAGGCGGAAAAGATGTCATATCTCGGGATATCGAAGGTACTTTGGCGCAGAGGACGAAGCTGCAGCGTGGGCTGGACAGTATTGCTGATATCGCCTTGTGCCGAGAATAGATGACAACTTGGCAGCCTCGGCCGAAGGAGCATCCAGCTTGTCCAAGGCGAGTTGTCGCCCTTTGTGTTTGACCACTGACCCAAAACGGCTGACTCGACGAATAGGGACGAAAGATATTCATCTCGGCGACGGTCATTCTCCTCAACTTCAACGTCACACTGGGCTCCTCGCTGCCCAGCGGCGCGGCATCTACCCTGAATGCCCATTTTGGCATCACGGAAAAGCTTCAAAAGCCGCTGCCTGTGGCCGTGTTTCTCGTGGGCTATAGTAGGTCCCGTCACCGGAAGGCAGTCCCCCAGCCAGACGACTGAAACCTGACGTCAACGCAGTCTTTGGCCCCATCATCTTCGCCCCCATGTCCGAGTCCTGGGGGCGCCGGCCGGCCTTTCTGATTTCCTTTTCCATGTACACGGCGTTTACCCTGGGATGCGCGCTGGCACCCAACTGGCCGGCGTTCCTCTTCTTCCGGTTCATGCTGGGGTGCGGCGCGGCGGCGCCCCAGACCGTCTCGGGAGGGCTCTTCTGCGACATCTACGCCGACCTCCGGCCTCGCGGGCTGGCCGTGACGTTGCTGGGCCTCACGAGCAACGTAGGCCCCCTCTGCGGGCCCATCATCTCGGGCTTCACGTCGACGAGGGTCTGGCAGTGGCAGTTTTGGTGCGCCCTCATCCTCGCCGGCGTCAACTGGCCCATGCTGCTGGCCATGCCCGAGACCTTCCCGCCCGTCCTCAAGGCTCGCCGCATCCGGAATGTCTCGAACCGTCCGTCGAGCACCCCTGCCGCTGGCAAAGCACCCTTCTTCAACCTTGGAAAACAGGCGCGGGTCCTCGCCCGCCCGATTCGTCTCCTCTCGGAGCCGCTCGTCTTCTTCACCGACCTCTTCATCCTCTACCAGTACATCATCTTCTTCCTCTACTTCGGGGCGTACCCCGTCATCTTCCGCGGCACGTACGCCATGCCGGACGGCATCTCTGCCCTCATGTTCATCCCGACGGGCATCGGCGCCGTGCTGGCCATCGCCATCTTTGTCGCCTGGGACCGGTTTCACAAACGCAGCGCCGACAGGGGCAAGCCCTGGGCGCTGCAGGAAGAGTACAGGCGGCTGCCGCTCGCGTGCATCGGAGGGCCTCTTTTCGCCCTCTCCGAGTTCTGGCTGGGCTGGACCGCTCGGCCGAGTATCCCGTGGGCTGTGCCGGCGCTGTCGGGCATCCCCCTGGGCATCGGCATCGACCTGACCTTTATGGCGCTCAACAACTATCTGACCGACGTCTACGGCATCTACAGCGCGTCGGCCCTCGCCTCGAGCGTCTTCACGCGCAACGTCCTGGCCGCCGTCATCATCCCCCTGACGACGTATCCGCTGTACGAGAACCTGGGGACCAGCTGGGCCTGCACGCTGCTGGGGGGGTTGTGCGTGCTCCTGACCCCGATCTCGTTTGCCTTTATCCGCTGGGGCCCCGTGCTGAGGGCGCGCAGCCCCTTTTGCCAGAAGCTGGCTCGGGCGGACGGCGACATGGACGACCATCGTGGCACCTCGGTGGTGGTGGTGGCGCCTTGTTGACGGTTGGCCGTGAAGGCGATGGCATCATGACCACATGTCCTGTTGGTCGAACTTGGTTCCAACTTCTCACCGAGGCCCAGCCACCACCGGCTCGACTCACCTGACTCCCAGGCGTCAAACCGGCCATTTCGATTGTTGGTTGTGGTGCGATGGATGAATTCAACCGATGCAGAGATACAATAGTGTAACCCCCCCCAATGATACGGCCCTGCGTCTCGAACGCTCGCCATGATTTCCAGTTTCCTGTTCCGGAAGACTGCATATGCGAACCGACGGCTCATGCATCCAACGTTGGCTCGGATGAGGGGGCAACGGCGTCTAGACTGTCAGCAAGGCCCGATCTGTCGTGCGAGTCGTCGCGCCCAACGGCCGGCGACTTGGTCACCGTTGCAGTTGTAACCCCCGGACGCGGGAGGTCATGGCACGTCAATTTTGGAAACCACCACTCGCCTGCTTGGCTTTCCGAGTCGCTGCGTAAGCCGTACATATTCGATGTCGAGTACATATCTGTGTTGGTCTAACTCTGCTCCGCGTGGTGGAGCCATCATTTCCGTCCCGTCAGCTAAACCCCGGGCAAAATCCACACATGCAGCTCACCAGCCATGATCGGTGCCAAGATGGGCAGAGCTATAAAGGGCGGGGTCGCAGCAGTGCCCCCAACGCGGCACTCTGCATGAGAGAATCTGCCTGTGGCCAACCGGACGTTTCAACATTGAAGTACCAGACCTATTGACACCACGGGGCTTTGATGACTGGACGGATTGTCAACTCGGCACTTGGGACAGAGTGTGGCACGGGACAACCACCGCCGCCACTTGGTGCAAGGGGCTCGTTGTGCCAATATGTAAATGAATTGAATATTCTAGGCGGTACTCCGTACTCGGTAGCCATTGCGGAATCCAAGATTTGGGTCCGTCAGCATGACTGGCTTCGGCGTCTGCCAACGACGGCCAACTTGCGCCTTGGTTCCACGTTGGAACGTTGATGAGCACCATGTACCCTGTACGATACAATACATATCCCTGCATGTCGCTTACGGCTCGCACCATTTCCATCCATGTCATCTACCCTCCGAGATCGTCAGTCATCCCCATGTGGACCGCTTCACATCGACTCAATGCTACGGGTTCTCGGGCAGCGGCACAGCATCCGGCGGCTGATGCCACTCGAACCCGTCTGGCATCGGCACCGCTCGCTGCCTCAACCACGACTGCAGAGCGTCCCAGTCGACGCACTTGTGTCGCGTGTTGCCGTCCGGGGTAGGCTGGTTGTGCTGCCTCACCCAGTAGTACGGGATGATGCCCGGGTCAAAGTTGCACATGAGCGTCTGGCGAATGTAGTCGATGCAGTGCTCGTAGTGGCGCTCGTACATTTCCGACGCGCCCTCCTTGTTTGCCTGCGTCGTGGGAAACAAGGCCGCGTGGTGGTCTTGCCAGATGAAGTGCAGGCAGTGTATCTGGTGTGTTCCCATGGCCACGGCGAGATATCCGCCCCCGGCGGCCTCGGGGAACTGCACCGCCGTGAGGTTGTGTCCGATGCGGCTGATGTCGTCGGCCGTGACGCGGATGGTTCCGTCTGTGTGTATTGGGCAAATTGTTAGAACGGGAGGTTTGTCGAGAAACAGCCTGTGCCGTCGATGTATGTCCTTACATGCCATGAGATCTTGCCATGCTTGTTCGACCTCGGGCGTTGGCGGTCCTTTGTAAGGCGAGTCGTACCACAAGGACCCGTTGAACCTGACGTCTAGATATTCCTCTCGTATTGCCTCGTTTATCGGTGCTATGTCATGGAAATGTTAGTAGTTGGGATGATGGCCATTTCGGCTTTTGTGGCAGGAAGAGTTACAGTAGTAATTGAATTTGGACACGCAGCTTTGTCGACGTTGAATATAAGATGCGGGCAGGATATATGGAATAAGAAGAATATAGGTGGCCACAATCGCTCCGTGAAACAAGAGCCACGGAGCTAGGTGCCTCCAATGATGCGTAGGCTCGGCCGGCTTTCGAAGCCGCTGGTCGAGGAGATGGCCACTGGCCTCTTCATCGTTGTCTTGTTCGTCGAAATCGTGTTTGCGTGTTTGCTCTGGAGCGTGTTGTCGCCAAAATGAGAATGCATGTTTCATCTTGGATGCTAGTAAGTAGCACAAGGGACAATGTGAAATTGTTTCTCATGTCAACATTGCCGACGGCCGGAACACGAACTACTGGGCAAATTTTCGGGCATCGTTTTGCTTATACTTGGTACATGCATGCCGAAACGGGGTCAGTTCACAGATCGCCCGATTCCAACATGTATCTTGACTTTGCGGCGACAAAGTCGTGCGTCTTTCTACTCGATGCAACCAGTCGGCCTGCAATGTAACTTCGCAACGGGAAGGTCGCGCAGTTGCCTGATTCCGGGCGGCCATGCTACGTAAAAAGGGATATAAATGCCGTGCTTGCGCGGCTTCTTGTGCTACAGCCCAGCAATGGGCATACTGTCGAAATAATAACTCCACACAATACAAATAACCTTAACCCGTCTGCATAGCCCAGGACTAGTCTTTTCTTGTTGAGCTAGACTCTTTTTTTTTTTTGTTTTCACAAAATCCCAACGCTGGTGACTATGCGCTTTATACTCCCTTTGCTCGCTACTCTCGCAGCGGCTGCACCAGCAGGTACGGCACCCCCTCCCCTGATGAAACTCGTGCGTGGATAGCTCTTGACTGACCAATATTCATCCAGGTGTCTTTGAGAGCGATAAGCTCTTGACTATTGACAAGGACGGTAAAGACAGCTCCTACGATGTCAACAAGCGCAGCCATTTCGTGGCGGACCCTTTGCTCCAAATCTCCGACGACGACTCTGCCAGCTCATACGAGCGCAGCAACTTCAAGGCAGACCCTTTGCTAGAAATCTCGGACGATCCCAATGCTTCATCGTACAACTAGGGTACCATGGTTGTCAAAGCTGGTTCACGTCTACAAGCCCCAAACTGTCCGAGGGGCCGGTTTGATGCGTGATGGAGACGTCTCGAGTAGACAGGCAGGTAGAGTAGCTTAGTATTTATCAAGATTGAAGGAGTAAAATGACCGTTGAACCCGTTTACAAGGCGCGCTTTTGCTGTACCAGACGTGATGTAGGGTACATGAATTGTTCACACTCTCCCACTAATAGATGGCCGGCGCCTCTGCATCCCCTCACAGATGTGACACCACAGACGCACCCTTTACTACCGACGTCTCGCCCGGTCCACGGCACATTTTTGTTATCGAGCACAGTTATTGATCAATAGCTGGTACTGTAATTGTGTCGCGTGCAGCAACTCGACAACACCAACCCAATAAGAAGCGAGTTGCTGCACGCCACTCGTCCATCACTGGCCAGAGGCAAAAAGCCAGCAGCCATCACCACATGCGACGTATAAAGCTCCAGACACCTCCGCATTGTTCTCGAGGACACCCCACACGGCAACTCAAGCAATTCCATCCATCAGAGACAAAGAAAGATCAAAGCAACTTCATCCATCATGCCATCCTCGGCCTCGATCAAAGCAAAGGAAAAGTACGAGGCGATGCTTGTAGCGGCAAAAGGCGACGGGGTTTCTCGTAAGTGCCGTCCACCAAAGCACCATGACAGCCACGGTTACCCATGATTTGAGCTAGACATGTCCAACCGCGTCGTCGCAACGAGGGACCCGTCGACTGGAGGCAGCGGGATGACCAACTCCATCACCCGCAGGTCAAGCCAGAGCAGCGATGCCTCGGGTCACGGCCGCTTCCGAACCATGATTAGAAACATGCTTTCGCCGCCCGCCTACTAGGATGAGATGCGTACAGAGTGTAGTACAGTTTGTGAATATATATCCTTTGAGATGCTTTTGGGATCCTCCATGTCACCTTGCATCGCGCCGTGTGTCGTCTGGCCGAGTATACTAGTTTGCAAGCACATTTCTACGCACCAGCTTGACGGGGTAGACACGTTACGTATGGCATCCTTTTGGGCTGGACTTTGCTGCTAGACAAGGGGTGACGGGGACACGCGTGGTATGAGTCCAAACTGAGACCGTCCCGAGATAGCCTAGTGAATGCCTGGAAGGGGAAGGTGTAATGGCATCAATCGTTGACTACAGACTAAAGTCTGCTTTGAAAAGACACGTGGTATGCATGCGAAATGGACTTGAACGCTTGTTGGCTGTCCGCGCCCGTGTTGTTGCGTCTTTGCAGTATTGACGTCACGGCGCCTGGTGTCGCAAAAGTCTACATACGGCTGGTAACATGCCTGTCGTGCAGACAGGATACAATTGACTTCAAATGTCAAGTTCACAAGGCCATGATCCTCCGTGTAACTAGCGCTGTTTCTCATTTTTTATAGTGGCAGGTGAAGGGTCTGGTCTTAACCAGATCAGGTACCTGGCTATCGCGCTCAAACTATCAATAATATACCAGACTAGTTGACCCGTTGGCATCTAGTCTGGTAGTAACTACAACCCACTTAGTTGTCAACGGGACGGCATATTAGTGTATACTTGTCGGTGGGTAAATCCATCCTGCCACCGACTGTTATTTCACTAGCTTACACCAGATGTAATTGATCCATGTCCATGTGGCCCGTGGCAGGTCATATGGAACTCGCGACTCCAACTCGCTAGACGCTCGTGTGCCCCGAGGTAAGACATCAAGATCCTCGTGCCCGACAAGGCGAATGAAACGACTCGAGCCAACGCAGGAACATTCATCGCTCAGGGACGCATCAGCTAGTCCCTGCAAAACCCCCCCACGAATGGCCGATGGCTTACACGGCAAAAGCGACTACGGGTTCTCGGCACGCCGTGTGCCTCACGTTGTCACTCGACGCTCCTCGGGCTCGTCACGGGGAGGCAATTGAAGATGGATGACACAGCTTCATTCCTGCCCATGCAACGTCTCCTCCTAAACGTGGTGCTGTTTCGCGTGTCTCTCAGCTCGCAATGCCGTTCCACGTGCCAACTTGGGAGCTTGGTATGTAGCCGGGCTCCTCGTGCGCTGGATGGATGAGTGTTGTGAAAATGATATATAACAGGCCCGAATTAACGGCGGATGGACGGCCATGTATTGCACATCAAGTTGGTAGTTTGAGCTTGTGTATATTCTCTTCCCTTCTCTGTACATGTTACATCTTTTACCGTCTTTATTTTGTGTATATCATCAATATGCATCATCTACGCGCTCTCGTCGGCGTCGGCCTTGCTGGTCTGGCGGCCGGGGTGCCCTTGACTGACAAGATATCAGTCAAGCCACGACAAGCACCTGGAGCGCAAAACGTCGTCTACTGGGGGCAGAATGGCGGCGGTACGATCGAGAATAACGACCTTGCGGCGTATTGCCAACCCAATTCCGGAATCGACGTTTTGGTTCTTGCATTTCTGTATCAATTTGGAAATGGCGGCAACATACCTTCAGGCACGATAGGTCAGTTTATTAGTTTTATTTTCTTATTGTTTTTTTAAATTTATTACTCTCATGGAAGCCGAGAGCGTATGGAGAGGCTACGTATCTATCTATACATGTATAGAAATACGCCGCATCTCGTAGGCAGCAGGCTACTCCCCTGACCAGCTTTTCTATTCATTTTCCCTTCCCTTGTTTTCGAATGTCCGAGTTCTAACCTCATACAGGCCAATCATGCTACATCAGCACGTCCGGCCAGGGTCAAAACTGCGAAGCCCTAACCGCAGCCATACACACCTGCCAGTCCGCCGGTGTCAAGATCATCCTGTCCCTCGGCGGCGCGACGAGCTCCTACTCCCTCCAGACGCAGGCGCAAGCCGAGCAAATAGGCCAGTACCTATGGGACTCGTACGGCAACTCTGGAAACAAGACGGTGCAGCGGCCGTTTGGCAGCAACTTTGTCAACGGATTCGACTTCGACATTGAAGTCAACGGCGGCAGCAGCCAGTACTACCAGTACATGATTGCCAAGCTACGCGCCAACTTTGCGTCGGACAAGTCCAACACGTACCTGATTACCGGCGCGCCGCAGTGCCCCATCCCCGAGCCCAACATGGGCGTCATCATCAGCAACTCCGTCTTCGACCATCTCTACGTCCAGTTCTACAATAATAACAACTACACGGTCCCCTGCGCGCTGGGCATCAACGGCAACGCCCCCTTCAACTACAACAACTGGACCTCCTTTATCGCCGACACGCCGTCGGCCGGTGCCAAGATCTTTATTGGCGTGCCGGCCTCGCCGCTGGCGTCGACGGGCACGCCCAGCGGCGCGCAGTACTACGCCGCGCCGGAGCAACTGGCTGCCATTGTCGGCGAATACAGGAGCGACGCCCATTTCGGCGGCATCATGATGTGGAGCGCGGGCTTCTCGGATGCCAATGTCAACAACGGGTGCACGTATGCGCAGCAGGCAAAGAGCATCCTCGTCAGCGGAGCGCCTTGCGGATCGTCGGGGCCTCCGACTTCCACGCCCGCGACTCCTCCGGCCCCGACCGCGACCACGATGCCATCTTTGACTTCGTCTTCGACAGCGTCGCCTACCGGCGGCACAGTTCCCCAGTGGGGTCAGGTGAGTTTATGCTCTTTTAATGTTGGGGAAAACGAGAATCTCGCGCGGTAGCTCACACAGTGGCGATGTCTAGTGCGGCGGCGAGGGCTATTCCGGTCCTACCCAGTGCGTTCCCCCTTACCAATGTGTCAAGCAAGGCGATTGGTGGTCGTCATGCCGGTGAAGTCGGTCACCGGGCGCATACCATCTACAAGACTGGTTTCATCGTGGAGTCTGGTATGCCGCAGGGCTTTCCCCCTTTTTACTCCGTACATAGTAGGCAGGTTCTATTGGTTCTATTCGCTTCATATTTGCATAGATAAAGAATTACAAGTTACAAGTACAAACTCGTCAATTGAATTTCAATGTTCCGATCGGACGCTCCATCTATCTATGCTCTAGGTGTACACAAGGAAAACTGCTTTTGCCATTGAAAATGTCCCATGCTCGCCTGTCCCTTAGATCTTGCCCTGGACCGCCGCGTCAATCTTGGTGGTCAGGTCCTCGAGCTCAAACTTGGTTCGGTTGCCGGCGAGGCCGCCGTTCTTGTCGTCGAGGAAGTACTCAATGACGCCGTAGATCTTGTCCTGGATCTGGACAGTGGCCACGGCAAAGCCGCCCTTGTTCTGGGGGGTGTACTGGCTGTCGATCTTGGTGACAAACTCGGCCGACTTCCAGCCGTCCTTGGAGACAAAGACGTTGGTTCCCTCGGTGCTGAGCTGGGTCAGGAGGACCTTGCCGCCGTACTTCTCGGGCAGGTAGACGCCGTCGTCGCCGCTCTCGCCGGTCAGGCCGGTGACGGGGATGACGACACGCTTGCCCAGGGAGTCGCGCTTGTTGAAGCTGACGAGCTGCTTGGCCTGGGCGTCGTTGGCGATGAGGAGGTCGCCGCTGGCCACGATGCCGGTGAGGCCAGGCAAGATGGGGCTCGTGCCGGGCTTGGTGTAGTTGCTCAGGTACCAGGGGATGGCCTTGCTGCCGTCGGCGTTGACCTTGATGATGGCACCGGGGTAGGTGCAGACGACAAAGGTGTTGCCGCAGCCGTCGTGGACCATGTCCTGGCAGCCACTGTAGGCTCCGTTTGTGACAGCGGTGAGGTTGGCGTGCCACAGCTCCTTGGGCTTGTCGCCGCTCAGGTCGACCTTGTAGAGGAAGTTGTCGCCGCTGACATTGGCGCCGGCGGTATCAAAGGCGATGCCGGCGTTGATGGTGACTGACAACTGGTTGGTCTTTTGGTCAATCTCGACACCGCTGGCGTGGAACTCGGCCACGTCTGTGCGATCAAACGTGATGGTGTCGACGACGCTGTTCTTGGAAACGTCGATGACGGCAACGGCGGCGTTGTAGAGCTTGCTAGATGAGGGAATGGTATTAGTTCCACCGACGTTCCCGGCAAGCAACTGCTCTCGTAGACATACCTGAAGTAGGTCAAGCCGTTCTTCTTGTTGAAATCGGCGCTCTCGGGGTAGAGCTGGGGAGCGTTGAGGATGACATCGCCGCTGGCGGCCGCGTTGGCGCCGTTGGCGCCGTCGGTAGCTGGCAAAGCACTGGCGACGGCACCCAGAGCAGTCAACGAGGGGACGAGACCGGCGCGCATTGTGAATGTGTGGTAATGAATGGATAAGTTGTGCTAAAGAAAATGTCAATGAGTGGAAAGATGATGCCAAGGTGTTTGTTGGAGTTGGTGTGATGGTGATGTGTTATTCCTCGGGTTAGGAGGAGACATTGTCAACAATATATATCCATTCGATAATATCATGACAAGGTCTCTTGAGTCGCCAACCTGGGCGTGTAAGCCGAGTGGGAGCCAAGAAGTTTCTAACAGGACGGCCAGTTGAACCATGATGTGCGCTCAAAGTTGGCGGCTTGAGTCAGCACCGCGCTTGACGATTGCTGAGCCACAACCCGAATCAAGCAAATCGCGGCCTTGTGGGGTCCATGGTGTGCGATGAAACCTTGTTCACAATCGAGGCAGTTACAAAAAGGTCACTGGATGAACAAATACGGCTACTATCAATCTTCAGCCCCTGTTGCCAAGTGCTCATGCCTCATGGATCATGGCTGGGGTGCTCCATGGTCTACGCGTAATGTATAGCCTTACTTATGGAGAATCTTACGATTATGCCGCTTGCATAAAGTGCCCCGATGCGCCGAAATGAAGGCAGATGCTATTCATGTTATCAAGATGGAGAGTGACGTTGCAAGGGTAGCACGTTGCCGCCGCGCAGATTGATTGACGGCATAATATTGACTGCATATGCTCATCATGTAAATACAGTGAGTGGGTCGTAGGTGATTCCGAGCAAACATTGAAGCCCTCATCAATACATGTAATACAAGACGTGTCCGGTGGGACTCACTTATATTAATGAGCTTAAAACATCTTTTTCTCTTGGCGCCATATATTTATTACTAACTAGGCTCTAACATGATGAATAGTCCAGATCAAAGAAAGAATGCGTACACGATTCGTCCACACTCGCAACAGTTGACCCCTTTTCGAGTCAGTGGCCACCAGGCCGTCTCAGAATTTAGCCTCCCAAGTGGGCGAGTTTCAATATACGGCCCGGTTGTGTCGGTCGCGCGCGTTGACTAATGACGGACAGCGCTTGAGAGTCAATCCTCCGGTGGGATTGAGCGGGCGCTCCATCAATCTCTCCCCTGTTCCGTATTTTTGGCAGGGAATAACATCATCGTGAGTCTTCACCAGGGGCTGGCGCGCCGCAGAATGCATCGCAATATGGAGTATAGTCTGTCGCGGAATATTTGCCTACCAAAAAGTAGTCATTGATAGTATACTGTGTAGTATAGTTCCATGGCCGGGTGCCTGCTCCTACTCATCGCGTGCTCCCGGCAATTTGCGAATCCTTCCGTCATCTTGGCGATGCTCACGCTGCCAGCGGCTCCTTGAGGCTGCATCGAGTCAAGGTGCAACAAATGAGACGACAAGGACCACACGGAGATGCAAATTTAAGACGACTGCGCTTTGACGCCACCATCTTGTCGACTCGCCACGACGCTTGAGATGAGGGAACGGTGGCGCGGGCTTCCCGCACACGAGGAGAGAAAATTGCAAACTGGACCGGACGTCTCTGCCAGCTCGAACCCGTACCCAGGCTGGAATAAGCAGCGCTGGCCCTTGCCCGGCATAATATTGACCAACATTGAAGGTACATGACGGCGCGGCTAGGCGTAGCGTTTACTCTCATCAGGGACACCCGGTCGCTATTTGGGCGGAGGCCATCGACGGATCTACCGAGCGTTGGAACATGAACTTGATGATCACGTCAATTGCCGTTTGTGGACAAATGCCTCGAGTTCCTATGTATGATCCCTGCATCCCATCCGCCCAGGCGCGTGCTATGGAAACATGGTCTTTTGTCATCACGACGGCCAAGAGCAAGCTAACGACTCTAGTAACGAGTTATCCCACAAGCAACGCCGTTGCCTTCACCACCACCAGCTTCCTGTTTGTTTCCATCATCATGGCCACATTGACTGCTGGCTTCACCTTGTTCCTACATATTGCGAGGCACAAAGTTGATGGATGAGAGGATGACATGTACGCTAGGCAGTATTCTCTATCCAGAGCTGTAGATGGGCTCGGCTTTCTTGTTCAATTGCCTCTGGTACGCAAGCGCATTCCGAACCAATTCTTCGCTTTCGGGCCGCCCACAAGCTCCCTCATGCTGCCTCTATGCCATTCCCCGTGGTATAATGGGTGTCGTTAGATTCATCAGCGTACAGCTTGGCATCGTTCCCGCAAAGTGACGCATCATGTTCCCATCCCGCACGCCGTGCCATATCTTGACATTAGGGTACGTGACGTCTTGGAGCCGGAACCCCCAGTCGGCATCCGACAAGATCTTCATGTCATTGTTGACTTATTCAACTGCCGCTGTGGCGCCCGCGCCAACGGCTCAGCCATCAGTGCGCACACGAGTTGAGCTCATTAACCTGACTGGGCGATGGATGGTCGCCGTCAACGGTGGCTGTGGACGAAACTGTCCATTGACTCCGTTGTTGGCTTTTCCTTTGGCGCCAGGCCACGACCGGATTCCGCAAAGGCCTTGAGCTTCCCTCTCTTCAAGCACCCGCTGAGCCCATCTCCTCTGCAAAACCATGACGGCGAATCTTTCGAGGCCCATTCGTACGATTCCCTTAGAAATTGCACCACGTCTCGCGCCCAATCGAGCAGGCTCCGACTTGGTTGAGGTGACGACGGCCCAAGCCCCGGCCTGTCAATGGCTGTCGTGTACTATTTCCATGCTACTTTGTCGCCTCACAAGGCTGATCGTGGCCTCGTCCTGCGGAGTTGCGTTCAAATCGGGTCATACGCCGCGTCAGTCAAGTTCACCGGACATGTGCTCGTCTCTCGAATACTTCGTCTTCAATATGGAATAAGCCAGTCGTCGAACTCGCACCAACGGCTACATTCCTCGCTCGTCTGACCATTTCGTTGGGCCCGCACAAGCCGACACCGACGTCACATCCAGCATGCTGCTCCTCGAGTCCCTGAAAGACACTATCAAGATCTGGCCGGCCTAGTGAGATGGTTCACCATGTAGGCATGGATTCAGTGTTTTCCGCACTGCTTGATTCCCCTTGTTGGCTCGTGGCTTCTGTGTTACCGGTTTCTGTGTGATACAGCGAGATGGACAGCCTGACTGTCGACCCTGGCTGTGATGTCACGTCATGGAGGGCTTGAAGTTTCTTCTTGAACCAGGCTGAGTGTTGAATGCTTTTGACCACCCAGACAAGGTGGAAGTCGACGATGCCCGGCGGAAGGGTAACGCTGCGTCTGGTCAAAGAATGCCGTAGGGAAACGATTGATGACATGATGCCAACAGCAGGAGTAATGCCGATCCCAGTCGCACTTAACACGACAACAGACTACGAATCAAAGTCCAAACGACCGACCCCATACGGGCCATTTAGCCGAAGCTTGTCCTTACGATTCGCCGACTGATGCGCTTTGCCGACGTATTGGACCGCATTGGAGTATGCCCAGATGGACGCACCGCCGTGAACGGATGCCAGTTCCAGAATGATACACCACAGCTGAACCCAAACCACTTGACCCGGGCGAGTGATGGTTATGCCCTTGCCAGTAAATTTGGTCACTTGGCCCTCAAAGTGCGCGATATCTGCTATGTCGATGGCCCGGGAGCTGTGGTACAATCAGAGGATGTGGTCAATGACCCAGAGCGAGAAGCCAGGCAGCAGAAACTCTCACCCGTTTTTCGGGTGTATCAGAGCCCCGACCATGAATACCAAGAAGAGAAAATGGGCATAATACGTAGAACAATTCGAAACCCTTGCGGCGGACTACTGGCCAGGCCGTTGGGAGAATGATGGCAAGGCACAGCCATGCCATGGTGCCAATTCGGATTGGTGTGTTGGCGAAGCTGCTCTCAATCTCATCGGTCTCGCCGTCTCGGCGTAATGGGCCGTTGCATGGGCCACAGTCGCCATCCCAATGCAGCGGTGGTACTGTAGCAGAACAGTCAAGTACTACTACATATGTAGGGATCCTCAATACGAGAGAAAGGGGATATGCCCGCGGCGCAAGGATCAGCGCCAGACTGCCGTTTGCGATTGTCAGCCAGCCGTATAAGTTGTAGTCGGTCGTGAATTCGTCGTCGTTGACCCCAAAGCATGTTGAGTCTGAGAATGACCAAGAACCTAACAAAGTCCGCGGCATGATGGTCAAGGACAAATGGGACGTTATGTGGTAATGGAGAAGTTTGTGGTAGTGTATGGTCAACCTCCAGTGCGTTCCATTGCGACGAGCATTGCGATCTAAGGGGCTGTGAGCGAATTCCATCAGTCACGCGGGCTAGGAATTCCTGGCTTGAAGCGTCAAGATGCAGTATTTTGACAGCCGAAAAATACTTTCGGCTAGAAAAAACACCAGACCAAACACGGACGTCAAGTACGCCCGGGCGGCGGCGGTGTATTGATCATCCACAATGGGGCATGCGGCCGCCTTTCGTGCGCGAGGAACAGATTTTTCCTTTTTGAGACACTCAAGGCGCAGGTGGCCAATAAAGGAGGCGGGACACTTCTGATTCCAATTGATATGCATGGCCAAAGCCACACACAAGTTCGGGTCCCGGCATCTTCGCCCGTTGGTATCTGACAGCAGTGACACAGGCTGGTGGTGATTGTTGCTTCGTAGATATTGTTCCGCAATATATGGAACCAGGAGCTCTGCTATGGCACGACGAGCTCAGCAACTTTGGTGTCGATGGCTTTGATGCTTCTATAAATATAGCAGACTCGAGTCGCCGCAATCTCGAGACTACTCAGTTTTATATTTGACAATTCAGCCATGTCTGCATCTCATTTGTACTGGACGCGTTGGAACTGTCAGGATTATTCGCCAAGTAGAATCAACTTGACAAGACCGCTTGGATGTGGACCATCAACCTACCCGGCATTTCTGTACCACCAGTCTTGGTCAAAATTGTATACTACGTACGTAATATCTAAACGTATGTACAGTACCGAACCCCCTGTCTTATAACACCACCTTTCAGCCTCGCCGACTTTTCAACTGTTTGTGAAAAGTTCAATGCCAACTTTGGTCAGGCGGCATTGACAAAAAGACGGAACTGGATCCGACTCCGGGGCAGCTCTTCGCTCAGGAAATGCTCGGCCGGTTTCTATTTTGGCTTTTGGTTGTCGCCATTGCCCTCGTTTCCCAACTCTAAAAAGGAACCAGATTGAAAGAAGAGTTGACAGTGCTGTTGTATCCATGGAGGCCCCAGCTGCGCGCTGACTTGTAACCACTCCAACTCCAGAGCGACATGATGGTCTTCTCCGATCCCTGTCACCACTAAATCTCTAAATCTCCAGGTCTTCCGCGCCTTGCAGCCCTATCAGACCCTTGAACCTAATTTAAATGTCGACCGGTGCGCTGGCTTGGATGACCATCGCATGCTGTGCCACCCTTAGCAAGCGTTTGGTGATTATTGTATCGCCTTGAGCACAACCGTAAAAGTTGTGTTGTTGGATGTTGATTGTCGCCCAGCTGAATCAAAGCGCAGCTCAACATTGAGATTGACATGATCGGACTTGACCGCGATTTAGCAGACTACACCCGCCCTCCTCCAAACGATCGATGCGATTGCCGAGCCTGGTTAAACGCCCAAACGCCACTGAAGACTTAGCGTTCGGTATGCAACCATATGGCACCCTATCTCAGTCATCTGTAGAGATGGATATAAGGTGATTCTTGATTCTGACGTCGTTTCAAGTCTGTTCATAATTGCATGTGAAATGTCTAGCAACTTGACCACACAGGAGTTCCATGACTCTCCCCCCCATCCTGCAAGTTTGTTGTACGGAGCAGCTCTCACTCGCATGGCTCAACTAACCTTGGTCTGCGGCTGATGGCAAAGATCCAATCAGGCACAGGACACCCCAGTTAGGGTACGGATGGTACTTGCAGACATTGGCTACATGGCGCCTTTCCGTTGGTAGCAGTACCTCGTTGGGTTGCCCAAGTCGAGGACGATCATTGACTCGATTCGCCTACCTCTGCGAGACCAATGCACTTCATGTCTGGGGTCCTATGCGTTATGGTCTATGAATATCACAACGCAGAGTTGTCCTCTGTCTGGCTCCAAAATCCGAATGCTGTGCCTTTAAAGTGGCTTGTATCATAATGCATTAGATGTAGCATGTACTAAATGTGAATAAATGAGAGAGTCCCAAGTTTAAACAAACTGGCGTCTTTTGTAGTTTCGAAAAGATAGTCTGCAAGATGTTAAAGGAAAACCCTGTAAAACCTGCCGGCAACTTGACATGACTAGGTGGGGATTGGATATTAAAGGCCCCTGTCAGATTTCTAGCTAAGACGCGCAGGGTAAATTTACTAAAAAGCAGTTTTCATATAGATGCAGACGAGGGGACCGAGTCGAATTATTTCATCCTCTCTTTCGCTCGACTTCGCCCTGTGCCCGGGTCCAGTCCGCAGTTATAACCAGCCAAACTCTTGTCTCATCACAGCTGCCAACATGTCGAGTTACGACGACAAGCCACCGAACTATAGTCCCGGGCCCGTCTCGGCAATTAGCCCCAATAGTCCGGACCCATGCTACGATCACGATGCCAACGCCCCCGAAGTTGTCGAGCTCATGTCGCCTTTAGACGCCAACTCAGTACAAGGCTTACGCTACGGGCAACAACGCTTCCAGGATCACACGAGCGCTCATTACACAGGGCAGAATACAAACAGCGAGGACAATGGTGGGAATGCGACGGATAAGGAGGTAGTGCCCGCAGAGTACGCAACATGCCAAAATCTAGAGAGCGCAATAGCGCCAGCAGGGAACACGGCGAGCGTCTCGCCGCATCAACCATGGCAAGCGCAGAGAGCGGCAGACGCTCCCCTCCCTCCGTTGCCCAACAAAGGAGAAAGAATCCTAGGCTTGAAGCGCGGCGTCTTTTTCATCTTGCTCGGGGTTTTGCTTGCTGTTGTGGTTGCCGCAGTCGTCGGTGGTGTTGCGGGAGGAGTCATCTCTTCAAAGTCAAAGTCTTCATCGGACGCAAATACGGCCTCGACGTAAGTTTTTTGCCCCAATCTCTCGAACCAAGTCTCTAAAAAGTCACGGCTATTAAACCATGTCATAGCCCAGTGCCTACGCCGTCCACACCAACAGCCTCATCTACAGCCTCCTCTGCAAGCGCATCCGCGACTCCCTCAGCCACGTTTTTGTACAACGAGACGTCGTTTGATCAGGGCTTTGCATTCCAAGGGTTCTCTAGGAACAAGTTTAGCGGCGCATATACTCCCATCGTTCGAGATAAAGAAGGCGGCACAGACTTTGACTTTGACATTCACAGCTACGACTGGGTTGCCAAAATTACCAACTGCTGTGTTTCGTTCTGCAACAACGCCACCAGGGAGGGATGGATGGGATACACGTGCGATTCGAGACACAGGGAGGCGGCTGAGGAATCCTTTGCAAGAGCCTTTATTTGGTGCTCTGATAACCACACGACTCCATACGCACGGGGAAGTGTGTGTAAAACAGCCAACACACGGACAAAATGGCCATTCATTTCAAAAAATTATATATACGTTGGGCGTCCTAGCAATGACTAAATACAAGGTTGGCGCCCTAATTCCATACAAGAAGAAGAGTATCAACAACAAGGGCCGCAGTTTATGCTTGTGCGCTTGGCCATGTACAAATGTTGTTTACACATAACTTGTAAACCGTTCCGGGATGCACACTCAATAGTCGCCACCCCAGTTGCCGCAGCCGTTATGCCCAGGAGCATGAGGCCTGCGCGAGGTGCGGACAGGGTCAGGCCCGGGCTGGGGGAACTCGACATCGGTGCCCTCGTACGTGCAGACGCCGTTGCCGACGTTGGCGACAAACATGGCAGGACGGCTCTGGTACGAGTCTGCGGCGCCGCGCCGCGCCCACTTGTTGCCGGCCTTGACCGTGATGGCGGCGCAGTTCATGTACATTTCGCGGTTGCCCTCATTGTTGAACCAGGACCAGCCGAAGAGCATGTCGCCGGCGGGCAAGTCGCTGGGCAGAGTAAAGCTGTAACTGGAGTCGCCCAGGACCGGACAGTTGCCCATCCACGAGCGAATGACTTTCCACGAGTTGCCGCGGTCGTAGGACACCGAGGCCTGGCAACTGCCGCCGTCGTGAGGAATGCGTCCGCTGATGGTCATGGAGTAGGTGCCGCCCGCGGTCCAAGTTGCTACCGGCCTGCCCTTTGGCGTGCCCAGATACTTGGCATAGCCTTTGCAGGGGAAGTCGCTTCCGTCCGAGTTCAGCGGCGAGATCATGTCGTAGTCAATGTCCCAGCCTGTATTGGGGTTGAAACTGGAGCGGATGGGAGGAGGATCCTTCATCTCCATGTGTGCTGCGGCAAATGCAGCCATGCCCAGGCAGGCGCCGATGACGTGGGAGGCTTTCATCTTGTTGGCTTATACAGGACGTGCCCAGGAGTTGTGAATAGCTGATTAGTTGAGAATCGGTGCAAGTCTTGATGAGCTGAACCATGGCGATCCGACTGGAAAGACGTCGGTGGCAGAAGCATTTTATATTCCTCACGATCCCTTTTGGCTCCTCATTCTCCTTTGTCTCTAGAATACCAACAAGTCCAAACATGTTACCACATTGGTTTTACGAAAAGGGGTTATCAGGGTTAATGTCACTATCCCCCACGCTCCAAACTGTACCAGACCATTCATTGTTCACGGACCAGCTTCAAAGCGAGGGAGCGATGGGGATACCTTCCTAATGCAGCGGGTCGTTAACAATAAACACGACACATGAAGTAAATACAGTCAATGCGAACGGGAATAATGCCTTGGCAGACACATCGACATCCAGGTCACGCCAGAAACAGGTCATGGACAAATGGGAATCCCACAGAGTTCCATGGTTCTATTACAGGCGCACCACTTCAGACTCCTGAAATGCAAAATATATCCGCAGTCGTCGTCCATCATCAGGCCCAGTATAGGCATATTCTTACCAACCGTTCAACTATACCCAAGTTACTTACCCTAAATAATTCCGTATCAGATCATCCTGTTACAAGCACCAGGAACGGCGGCGGGGTGTCGATCTCCTCCCACCCGAATGACTTGTTCGCATCGGGAGCCTTTTGCGCCGTCCAATGAGGAACTGCAACGTTTCTGGAGACCAAGCGACGTGGTTGATCGCACCTGTTTTTGGCATCTCCAGACGTCTGGTTGATCTTGACGGGGTTGCCCCCACGTGGGACCTTGACGGTGACAGTTTCATCTGGTAAAGCAGACTGGTAACTTACTATTTAGGCAACTAACTGCATGGAAATGGTTAAGAATAGTCCCAGAGGAGACGCGGAACTAGTAATCATCCGTGAAGGCATGACCTCATTGCCGAGCGCTCTCATCTCATGCGACTAGTGGCTCAGCATAATTTATGAGGTCACACCCGGTTTTTAGTGGTTGGGGAGAAGAGTATCTTATCTTACTTCCAAAATCATGTCCATTTCCGACTCTGGAAACATGAATAGATGTAAATTCACCAAGGATTTGGGCGTTTGTTGTTGCACCAACCCCTATACACTACTCCTCCTTTCCATCAAGACGGATGGTGTCCAGAGTGAACAAGACTTGCGTGTAAGACTGTACATCTCACGTGGGGTCAAGTCGGTCGCATTCATTGGGTTGACCCGATAACTGGTACAGTACTCTGCATGACTCTCGTTCTCTCCATTATCTCACCCCCAAATGCGTGTCAAGAGGCTAGACAAGTTGAAGCTGCTTGACACATGGGACTGGCGCACCGGTGACATTTGGATGGCACCACCCAGTGTGCTTAGCATCTGCTCCCAAAGCAATATTGAAGTCAAGTGTTGCCGAGATGCCCTGTACTCCGGCTCTGGTACCCCATAGGGTAGGCGGAGTCTCGGCCAAGGAGCAGGACTATGTCACCAACATGGGAGTTTGTATTTTTGGACTGTACGGACTCTAGTACTGAAACATCAATACTGATTATACGGCTTATACCTGCTCATGTCAAGGCTGCGTTTATTGCAAGCCCCAGTCTAGGCGTAGCATTATCGGCATGATGACAGGCAAGACAAGACAGGGCGGGTTTCAATGTTGGGAATTTATCCACCAACATCTGCCATCTTACGTGGGAATCCTAGCGAACAGCACCTGGAACACCATTACCAGAGTGTATCAAATTGATTGACTCCCGCTACTCGCGGTACCATACATTGGCCTGGAGCAGTTTAGGTCTGACTGTCCTGTAATGACAAGTCCCGCTTTTCAGAGACAAGTTACGTTACAACCGCACACGGCAAAGGCCTGCTGACCCTGATCAAGGTCCTTATTTTCCTCCAATCCCCAAAATCGGCGCCATTACCTTCCCCATTTCAACATGCTTTGGGTCCATCAGGACGACTGACTGCCAGGCCGGCGTGAGACTGGGCTGAGAGTGGCCAAGGGCTAGACCAGAGTCCTCCCCCAAGGTGTCAGCAGCGACGATTCCAACTCGAGGATAGTTCCGGCATTTGGGTCTCAAATTATCCATCCATGGCTCACCCGTCCGGGGATCGTCCGGGGATGGCCACGGCATAGGCCGTCGTCGCAAGTTGTGGCCAAGTGTAAGAATCATTGAATGGCTCGAGGTCCAACACGTACGTATATAAGTAGGCCGGCCGTACAGGTTTTGCAATACCAGACGCCTGACGGGTCAAGATTCACACAAACACCGTCAATCTCGCTACCACAATCAAGATGCGTTCAGCCAGTCTCTTTGCCGTGGCCACCCTCGGCGCCGTAGCCTCTGCCTACCAACTCCCCGCCAATCTCAAGAAAATCTATGATCAGCACAAGGTATGTTGCAAACACAGGCGACAGCACGTGCCGGTCGCTAAGACGAGACACCACACAGGCCGGGACATGCTCCAAGAAACTTTCAGGAACCTTCAGCGGCGGCGCGGCCTACTGCGCAGATATCCCCAACGCCATCTTCCTCAAGGGGAGCAGCGGCAACTACGACAACATGGACATTGACTGCGACGGCGCCAACAACTCGGCCGGCGGCTGCGCAAACGACCCCAGTGGCCAGGGGCAGACGGCCTTCAAGGACACCGTCAAGACGTACGGTATTCCCGATCTCGATGCCAACATCCACCCGTACGTCGTCTTTGGGAACGAGGGCGCCAGCCCGTCGTTCAACCCGCAGAGCAAGGGGATGAAGCCTCTCAGCATCATGGCCGTCGTGTGCAATAACCAATTGGTGCGAAGTCTCCCGGCTCCGGTCCGTCGCCGCCGCCATCCAATTGCTAACAAGAGCTTTGTGTCTAGTTTTATGGCGTTTGGGGCGACACCAACGGATTCACTTCGACCGGCGAGGCGTCGCTGGCCATGGGCAAGCTCTGCTTCCCCAACGAGGGCCTTTCCGGCGACAATGGCCACGACCCCAAGGATGTTCTCTACATTGGCTTCACTGGAAGCGATACCGTGCCTGGCAAGAGCGGTGCGAAATGGGGGGCGAAGAAGACGGCTGAGTTTGAGGATAGCATCAAGGCCATGGGCGACAAGCTCGTCGCGGCCCTCTAGATGTAAAAGTACTTTACTTGCCATGAGTCTGGGCGACCGACTGTGATTGTATCGACATGTTTTTTTTTTTTTTTCGTTTTCTTCATTTGGCAGCGACGAGGCTGGCGCCCTTGCCTTCCACCTTGTTCGTCGATTTGCATCTTGGAACTCGTGCGTACAGGCTGTCCCCGTGGATGCGATTGCTCTTTGCGTGTCCTCGTCAATCCACGTGTTTGGCCTCATGGGCTAGCATGGCCTGATGGCCAGTTGGGGATGTTTCTGCATCTTACGACCCTCGGAAAAATGTGTATAGCTCATCGTGCCATCTCGAACGGCGCGTAAGCCCAGCGCCGCTGTCATGCGGTAAGAGGTGCCAGGCCGGACATCCATAAGCGCTGTTTGTATCTGCCATTTGTAGCCTCAGGAACCGCATCATCAGACGAGACCGCTCGACTACAGAAGGCGTTGGTCAATTTGTGTCAGTCCCCTGCGGCCACGGACGGCCATGGTTCGCCCTCGTACGACTTTTCCACCAGTAAGCACCATGCGCAAGGCCGTGTTTTAAACTAGACTCGGCCATGATGACTAGCCAAGTCCGGCGATCGTCTGGAAACACCGCCAGCCAAATGAATATCGTGGCTTCGTAGTTCGGACTCGGACAGAAAACCGCCATGCCTTGGTAATGCAGCCAATTCATCACAAAGCTCCACGGAACTCAACACTTTACCATGTTATGAAACAAGGGCCCAGCGTTCTCGTTACAAATCTCTTGCGCTGACAAGAGGCACAATCACGTCGACGGCGTTTGCAACGGACTTTTTAACCCGAGTGGGAGAGCGCCGGGCCCGGACATTCCGCGGGCATCTCACCGACCGGCCAACAGCCAAACATGGAACCAACCAACCATGTTGAACCGGACCCTGAAAGGTCTGGATTAGGATGCAGTCTTTTCGGCTGACTGGGGTCCGTCTGACCCTTGGCCTGGTGTCCGTCGTTATTGGCCGCACAAATGGCCATTGTTTCCCTATCTCCGGGAACGACTTCAACACTGGCTGTCGGCTGGCTTCTCGATGGAAGCCATGTTCCAACATTTGGCGTCACCACTTGCGGCACGCCAAGGGTCCGAGATGAAAGACCAATGCGTCACGGCCGAGTTACAAATGTGTTGGACGCCCAACGCACGAGTCCACTGCTGACCACGTTGATTCAAGGCACCCAGTCTGCCACGGACAAAAGTGGACGCAACTACGGAGCACGGAGTCGTCGGCACGGCATTTATCCACGAAACCCGGCCCGATGGCATACACGAAGACGCTTCCTCGTTTACACAACGCCCATTCATAGCCCGCGACTTTTCCCCAACCCATCTCCCTCCATTGCGTGGCATCTGATTCCCCATGCCGAGACAGTGTCGATATAATATGCGGGCATCCAGGCTTGGCATTTGCAAACAGTCCAACCAAAGACATACATGATTCGCTGCGCATCGCGATACCACCATGGCAACAAGATCGACCAACCACGACCACAACAATCCCGAGGAACCGGCCCTTCAGCACAAGATTCCCTACTGGCGGCTTGTGATAGACCAAGCAGGCGTCACTCATCATGTCCTTCACCACGAATACCCAGGATCGGGCACCCAGGAGGACCCTTACCTGGTGCAATGGACGCCAAACGACCCCCGAAACCCCATGGGCTTCAGCGACGCCAAAAAATGGTTCATCACCATCACCGTGGCCGTCGCCACGCTCGCCGTGTCCCTCGTCTCCTCCGCGTACACGGGGGGCATGAAGCAAATCATCATCGAGTTCCACGCCAGCCAGGAAGTAGCCACGCTCGGCGTCTCGCTGTTCGTGCTCGGCTTCGCCGTCGGGCCGCTGCTCTGGGCGCCCCTGAGCGAGCTCTTCGGGCGGCAGATCCTCTTCGCCGGCACGTACGCCTGCCTCACGGCCTTCAACGCGGGCTGCGCCGGCGCCCAGAACATCTGGACGCTGTGCATCCTGCGCTTCTTCGCGGGCGCCTTTGGCTCGTCGCCGCTGACCAACGCCGGCGGCACCATTGCCGACATGTTTGAGCCGGCGCAGCGCGGCCTGGCCACGGCCATCTTCGCCGCCGCCCCCTTTCTCGGCCCGGTCCTCGGCCCCATTGCCGGCGGCTTCTTGGGCATGGACGCCGGCTGGCGCTGGGTCATGGGCTTGCTGGCCGCCTTTTCGGGGCTCGTGTGGATTCTGGGCGTCGTCCTCGTTCCCGAGACGTACGCCCCCGTCATCCTGCGCCGGAGGGCGGCCAGGCTGTCGGGCATGACGGGCAAGCACTACGTCAGCAAGATGGACCATGATAGGGGCCGCGTCACGTTTGCCGAGTCGTTCAAGTCGGCGCTCTCGCGGCCGTGGATACTGCTGTTCAGAGAGCCCATCGTCTTTCTTCTCTCCGTGTACATGGCCATTGTGTACGGCACGCTGTACATGCTCTTTGGTGCGTTCCCCATTGTGTACCAGCAGCATCGCGGATGGAACCAGGGCGTCGGGGGGTTGGCTTTTCTGGGCATCATGGTGGGAATGCTTGCCGCCATAGCCTTTACTCTCCCCTTGAACAGGCGGTACATCGAGACGCAGCGCAAGTGCGGCGGCCACGCACCGCCCGAAGCCCGCTTGCCCGGCACGCTTATCGGGTCCATTGCCCTGCCCGTCGGCTTGTTCTGGTTTGCCTGGACGAATTCCAGCTCGGTTCACTGGATTGTCAGCATTCTCGCGGGAGTGCCCTTTGGTTTCGGCATGGTCCTGGTGTTCCTGAGCATCCTCAACTATCTCATCGACTCGTACACGATTTTCGCCGCCTCTGTCTTGGCAGCCAACTCCGTCTTGCGCTCTCTCTTTGGAGCCGCCTTCCCCATGTTTGTGGGGAAAATGTACGAAAACTTGGGAATCCACTGGGCATCCTGTATCCCGGCCTTCCTTGCCCTGGCCTGCGTGCCGTTCCCGTTTCTGTTCTACAAGTACGGTGCGTCTATTCGGGCCAAGTGCAAGTTTGCTGCCGAGTCGGCTGCCTTTATGGAGAAGCTACGTCAACAATCTCCCGAAGCGCCTGCCGCCGTGGAGAAGATGGACGGTGACGCCACCGAGACGGGTGCCGATCTCTCGAGCGACGACGAGACCAGGACCGGCGAGGAAGGGACGACATTCTCCCCCATCAAGGTGACGCAATCTCACGCTTCGACACGTGGTCAAGCAGCTGCCGACACGGCACTATACGATGGCAATCCATACAACATTGACCGCGTCAACAGCAACCACTCATTTGCCAGTCACAAGTAAATTGGTGCATAGCGCGTCGTAATACCTCACAGTTTTCATTATTAATCCGTGGCTGGAGTCACAGAACTCGCCCCATATTCTCTCTTCTCATTGTCTTTGATCTCATCATGGTTCTTACTTGGGTTTGGCATATGTGCACATGGAGCATAGAATAGCGGGAACATGACAACCATATAGGGTCTGTAGCATAAGATGTTTTTTTCTAGCAATAAGTTTACACTGATAACCCGAGGTATATTATAATACACGGCGAGAGAGATGTATACTCGCTTTCAGTTAAGTCATTTCATTTCACGCTAGGCAGAGGGGTATATCAAGGTCAATTTCTATTTCAAAGTGTATCAACTATCCCTAAATATCCAACAGTGAACGATAATAGCATATTACCAACTAAAATGTGCCTAATTACCCATTATAGTGCATACGCGGACCTGGAATGGACTCGCATGGCGTATGATGCTTTCATAGCCCCGTCAACCACTCCCTTCTCCTGCATGGGAGAAAATTAGTAGTATTTCGGGTTCGTCGGGTCGGTCAGATCAAAGATGACGACGCTATGGGGACGCTGGTGATTATGCAAGTCAGCTTATGCTTTCAACTAGTTTTGGAATGAGTGACGCCTGGCATGTTACTTACAGCTCCACCTCTGGTTTTTGTAAAGATGTTTTCAAAGTCAATGGTTCGGTTGAAGTTCAACGAGCCGTCGGGGAGAATGTCAATCCAATGACCTTTGTAATCTCCAGGGGTGTTGAGCACGGAAATCTACTCGTGTCAGCTCTCATTCTATTAGTAAAACGGGTTATACTAACGTCTCCTGCCTGGACGAAATAACCAGTGACCAAGAGGTTCTTTTTGTCGGGAGAAATCTTCACATAGTGAGGTCCAATGATGGGCTGAGTCTCATCAGGGTTGTCCAGACGTTTGACATTGTTCAGGTCTGAAATGTCTAGGGCGGCGACGTGGTTACCCAACGTGAGAGTAAAGTATGCCAGCTTCCCATCGTCGCTGATGTCGGAGTAAATGGCAACAGAGTCCTTGGCCTTGTCCCCGAGATCATAGAAAAGTTCAGCAACGCCCTGTTTGCCGTTGGCATCTTTTCGGAATGGGTAGATGATCCAGACCTGGCCCGGGTTGACCGCACTGCAAAACATTTTTTTAGAATCTTGTATCCTAGCATTAATAATGGTTTGTTGACTCACGTGGCTAGAGCGGCGCTCTCTTTGTTTCCAGGAATAAACTTGACATCTTGGATACCACCACCCTGTGTATAGTTAGTCACCTAAAGCACTGCTTCTTCCGGAGGATCGAATTGCTCACATGAGGAATTTGGATCGTGGATATAATCTTGCGGCTATCGAGCTCCCACAGACGCAGCGTGTTTGCCTTTTGGATGCCAAGAGCCGAGACGGGTTTGAGAATGCTAAGTGGAACGACAAAGTCGGAAGTGAGGATAACGTTGTTCTTAAAGTCGACACTCAGGCCGTGTGGTGTGAACTGTTCACCGAGAATGTTGAGCTGCTCAAGTCAGTACTTTTGCTTCTGATTTTATTTCCAGTCTATTACATACTGTTCCCTCGACATCCTCTGGCCATTCATGAATAATATTGCCCTTGGCGTCTGTCTCAACCAGGCGTCCGGGTGAGCTTCCCACAGCGCTACCCATGTATGTAATCAAAAATCCACTGCAGCACTTTGAGTTAGTTTGAGTTGTGTAGAATTTTTTCTAGGTGACGCACCCTTCAGGCTTGGCTCGGATCTCGTCAGTGATGGAACTCAGCAGAGCCCGGTTGCTGTGAGCAAACTTTGGGTGATAAGGATCACTGGAATCCCAGTAGAAAGCAGTATCCTGGGTTTTGAGAAGGGAGAGCAATCCGCCTCCAACCAGAGTCTTTCCGTCCAATGAGGTTCCCAGGTGATGAGGAGAATTGCCGCTTGTAGGAACATCTGATATGTGGATGATTGTCCCAAATGTATCCTATCCATCAGGTCAGAGACGGACTATTTAGATTCATGAGGAATAGGTCTCTTACATCATCCAAGCTCACAGTTACCAAGAAATCCTTGTGATTATTATCGCCAGCACCTGTCCAGAAGTGACCAATCTTCTTCGGCTGAATATTGGACACGTCAAAGGGCGGACTGTCGACTGGGGGAGTTGGCACTTGAAGGATAGGCAAAGGAGGAGCATTTGATGCCAAGGGCTCCGTGACACCTGGGATTGCCGGAATCAGTGGAGGAAGACTCAAGCCGAGGGATCTCGTTTGGCAGCAGTGCGACTGCCGTCCACAGGGCCTGCCAATACAAAGTCGGCGACTCCTGCGAGCAGCAGGAGAGAGTGGAAGCTGCGTCTCATTTTGAGTGCCTTTCGAGGTAGTTTGAGCAAGTAAATGATGAGAATGTGTTTGATTGTGGAATGATACAGGACTTGGGTGAGCAAGTTTATCCAACTATATATCTGTGAGAAGCTCCTTCTATGCCAGCATCCCTTTTCTTCCAGCTACCCTTGTACGATTTATACCATAGTAGATTCAGTCATTACTGAGAATATGATGCAATTTGGTTATTTACGCAAATGCCGTTGCTTTTTTTCGTCTGGGTTCCGCTATCGAGATCCCAACCACGAGGCTGCCTCTAGGTGTCGATGTCACGCAGGGAGCACACTGCTTCACCATTTGGACGCTCCTGATGCACACCAAATGTTGAGGAATCGCGGCAGTTCAAGAAGCTTGACCTGCTCATTCTCTCGAGCAATGACGGAATATGCATGTCTCACTGATCCCATTTGACTACACCGCTTTGGGTCACCCACGGCGAGTTGGATGTTGAAGGTGGCAACGATTTCGAGATGAAGAAGTGCATTTTTAAATCTCTTTTGCTACTTTTGGAACGCCACAAATTTCCCTGATTTTACTGGATGCTGCTCCCTGTGGTTGTGCTATGGTTACAATCAAGCCACGAGAACTTGGAGGCATCTCCGTGAAGCACCGCTGGCATTATCGCGGCGAACGTTGCAGGTTACAAAGAGGGACGAAAAAATAAGTGAAGTGGAATTTCGACATGCTCTCTCACTTATTTCAAGTTTATTAATTTCTGATGCCGTTCTCTAGAAATTGGTGAGCCAATTGATGGCAGATCGTCATACATGCAACCGCCATATTCACGCTCCGATGGCGAGCGCCCCGAGTGCACAGCTCTCCGTTAGCGTCAAGTTCATTTGGTAGCTTCAATGTTAACTTGGATAAGCTTCGAATAGCACTAGACCAGACGGAATCAGACGAAAGTAATATGGGGTAATTCTTGAGAGCAGATCTGTTGCTCTCATCCCCCCGACAAATGGCGTGATGCGCTACCGCCGACAGGCCGCCAGCAAGATGCCGCAAGTCGCCCCCGATCCCAACAGCGGTTATTCAGCTTGACGATGTTAAAAGGAACAATATGTCTATTGTCACTACTGTGTGTCTCATCACAATTTGGTTGCATCGCCTGGTCTTGGTCTATGGCGCGGGAATAGCTGAATGAGCTGCCAAGGTTGCCTTTGCAGTCTTGCCATGTCACCATTATAGTTCCCTTTGATACCATTCGCAGCGCAGATCTTCATTTACATCATGGAAAAGCCTCTTTTCCAAAAGAACCACGGTCTTTTGTATTTCACAACTACTGTAGCCCGCGTTTGACTCTCTGCCACCCTATATGCTCCATTGTGAGCATCAGGTGTGTAAGTGGACAGAATAAAGCACCATCAGGAAATGGCGCATTCTTGGCGACACACAAGAGCGTCTAGCTCAACGAATAAATCATTTGATCGGGATTCGCAGTGCTTTCCGAAAGGCCAACTGCCGAGCCTAGACGGAAAACCTTAACCGTATGTCAACTTGGCAAGCCACGATGCAAACGAACCCCGCTTGGAACTGAAGTTCAACCATGCAAGACACGGATTGACTGCAAAGAAACATCGCGGCTGCGTACACTACAAGCAGGGAGAAAATACAGGGCATCAATCCTTCTTTGGACGCCATGCCTCGACAACGCCCGGCGCGCGTGCAGCAAATGCGAGGCATTGGAGTCGACAGAATGGGAGCCATTGGCGATGCCGACGGCCACCATCTCTTGCGCCTGGAAAACCTCGATACCGACATTCCGCCCGATGCAGAAGCCATTGCTCGCACAAAGGCCGCTGCCACCACAGACGACGACAACAGTTACCTGCCTTTTATCGGGCAGAGGCACCTTCGCAGCGTCGCGGCACACCACGTCTCGCGCGTCTCTGGCGTCGCCTACTCTGCCGATCAGAATTGCGTCATCTCCGCCGGCGGATTGTCTGGCATTCTCAACGTCCTGCTCGCAACCATCGAACCAGGCGACGAGGTCATCGTCACCGACCCCACCTACATCGGCTTGATCAACCGCATTGTTCTGGCCGGCGGTGTTCCCAAGTATGTGCCGTTTGAGTTTAGACCAGGGGCAACTTGGAAGCTTGACCGCGGCGCTCTCAGGGATGCCGCAACCCCCAAGGTCAGGGCGATGCTTCTCATGTCTCCGTCGATGCCTTGCGGCGGCTACTTTGACGCCCAAGATTGGCAGGCCATTGCCGACGTCTGCGTGGCCAACGACCTCTGGCTTCTTCTAGATACCGCCATGGAACGGCTTGTTTTCGACGGACGACGAGTCGTGCATCCCGCTGGCCTTCCTGGCATGCAAGAGAGAACTATTACCATTGGTTCGTCAGCCAAGGAGCTGCGGATGATTGGGTGGCGGGTTGGCTGGATTGTTGGGCCGCAAGAGGTGATGAAGGATGTTGCCCTCGTCTCCATGGCCAACGTCGTCGTCCCGGTGGGCATTGGGCAAGATGCTGTTGCCATTGCTCTCGAGAGGTCGCAAACCACGCTTGGTGGCTATATACAAGAACTTGAAGCCAGACGCGACAAGGTCGTGTCTGAATTGGACGGCCTTCCCGTTGGCATTCCCGCTGGAGGCTGGAGTTTACTGCTACGTGTGAGCGACTATGGCTTGACGGGTCAGGCAGCTTGTGAAAAGTTGCTTCAGCAGGGTGTATGTGCCACGGGAATGCGTGGATGGGGACTTCACCATGGACACCAGTATGTGCGATTTGTCTTTTCCAACGAACCGGTGAGTCGCTTGCATGGACTTGGGGCAAAGGTCCGAGCCGCTCTAGGCATTCATTCGACTTAGTTGACTTTTCACTTCTTTTTAATACTTGACCAGTTGACACGTGGAAAAAATTGTGATTGAGGCGTTTGAATCGTCACCCGTACACCGTCTTTCCCCATCTTGGCCACCACTTATTTGACAACAGATGGCTCTACGGTACCAATCATTTCGTTCATATATCCATAGTAACAAGGACTCAAGTCATATCCATCAGTATATAATTAAGGACATTTGTACAGAAATAAATTTGCTGTCCCGGAATTACGCTTGCAGCCTTATGGCTCCAGGATTCTGTTGACCTTGGCTATTGGCGATGGCGCGTGGCAAGAGTGCCTATCATCATACGGCCAAGATACAATTGAATGGCATGATTGTAAGATGAAAGCACATCTGCAACGCTTTATCACAACATTTGAAAGCTCGCCTCGGCGCGACAGGGAAAACGATGAGAAACCTACTCCGTCTCCCGCTTTTGTCATGTTCAGACGCTGTGCACCGAGGCAGATTACTGCATACTCGGGCATCTTTTTACACTGGCCTGCCGCTTGAAAGACTTCCAAGGGATGCAGTGGTTTTTGTCAACTGTAACTCGCTATGCCTTGCCAATCCTACGATTGCGGGAACAATGCATAGTTGCGCCGGCATGTCGTGTGTCTCAGGCAAACCATGTTGAGAAACATGTTGTCTCGGGCCCGGATTCGCAAAGCCCGGCTGAGTTTATGACGGCATCGGTAGTTGATGAAGCCAAATGCAAGATGTAATCACTTTCAGCGACCACATACGAGTTTCCAAAGACTCTAGGTCAGCATGTAACTGTAAACAAGGCTAGCACGAAACTTGCAAGTGTCTGCTCGAACCTTTTAATTCTTTAATTCTGAATCCGAACCCTAATATAAGGCTCCTCATGGGCCAATGAAGTGATAATTACATGAATGATACATAGAATCTCCAGATTGTTCGACTTGGGCCACATGTCTAGAATAATACAAAATGTAATCCCCCTCCCAAGAACATGTGCTTTCTATCCAGACAGGAGCTATCGGACCTCAACACAATTATAGCTCAACAGCTATTAAATGTGTCGCGCACCATGTCTATGCTTGCATGAGACGCTAGCCTTCGAGGCGGTCGATGTTGCCGTTACAGCCTCTTGGATACCCGTTTGGCCGTCTTGGATCGTCGATCCAGTCGCCGTGGTGATACGAGTCTGGTTCTTGGACACTGTAGCTGTCAAGGACGATGCAATAGTCGTGTGGTTCAGGGACACTGTTGTCGTCAGGGACGTGGCAGTGCTCGTGCGGTTCATGGACCTTGTCGACGTCGCAATAGTGGTGTGGTTCGTTGGCTTGATGACCTTCTGCGTCAAGTAGCGGATGTCCTTGATTTGAAAGTAAAAGTTCTTGAAGGCCTGAGGGTTCTTGGAAACATAGTCGATGCAGGTTGGCTCTCTGGTGACCTTGTCGCATGTTCTACCACTGCCTCCATCTAGCTCTTTCCAGAATTGATCGCTGCCCGGTGGGTTTCCGCAAACGGGAAGAGTAAACATGAGTTGCTGCTCCTGGAAGATGCGGTTAATGTCGCAGTTCGTGGCCCGTAACTGAACGGACGGCTGGCCCCACGACGAAGTATCGAGCTCGTCGTCGTTCAGGTTATCAGGCTCCTTGCCATGCGGCCAAGTAAACAGCTTAATGTACTCCGTGGTCCACTCAAGGGCCTCTGATGTAGTTGTGTGTAAGCACATGTCTCATCACAGGAGGGAGCCATTGACGACTTACGGATTCCTCCCTTCGGGGAAGCCCAAATGGTGTTTGTTGTCTCTCTTGACTGGCAGCCTTGGTTTAGCCACTGAGTTTTATTGTCGGCGAATGTATTGTCACAATTTGAGGAGATGATTGGTGAGTATTGATCGCCCTGTTCAATGGTGCATGACCCAAATTCGGACGCGGGACCGACGTGGAACACGGGCTTATTGTGAATGTCCAGGTTCCAGCCTTCGTAGATGTCGATTTCACCGGCTTTGGGCCATTCTCCCACACCCAGAGTCCAGCTGGAAAAACGGTTACTGTCACATTGCAATACAGCTCGTATCGTATTGACATTACTTACTATGCTGGCCAGCCTCCGCAAACGAGCTCCGGCAGATGAGTAAAACGAGTAATAACCAAGCCGTACTTGAATGCCTTTTTCGAGACAACCCGGAGACTGTCGCGTCCCTCGGCAGACGTCTTATTCAGAACCCTGGTATGGTCAATGCCCAGGTAGACCTCGCCGTCTTTGATCTTGGCTAGACCCTTTTTCTGGGCGTTTGTCAAATTTTGGTACTTGACCCACGACCAATTGTCGTCATTTTGAGTTGGGATACCACCGGTCTATCAACCATCCATTCATTAGCCAAACGAATCGGCCGGCAGTCGGAGATGGATGGGCATGGGGTCATACAGTGCGGAAGTCGAACGACTTGAAGAAGTTGCTGGCGTTGTACGTCTGGTCGAGACGAAATTGCTCAGCCGCTGCGGCTGCACAGTGGACGGCAAGCAGCCAAGCGGTTACGGGGCGCATCTTGTCTTGCTGGGCCGAGGACTAGATGGAAAAACTGCGTCAAGATGGCAGTCGGACACGTTTTGCGCCAAGCATGTATGTCCGTGTATATATATTATGTAGCCAGTGCTGTACCTAAAGCAGCGCCTTGACGGCCCAGAGCAGAAATTGCTGGTTGCCCGAAATGGTCTCATAGGGGTAAAATAAGACAACATTGTGAATGTAATTTTATTTTTTTCCTTGCCCCGTCCCGTCGTGCAAAGGCTATTTTCGGCGAGACGCCGAAGTTACAACGCATGTTGTAGTACAACATATTGTTCAGGACCCGGCGCATGAAAATGAATTGCCAGGGTCAGGGTCTGCCCTGCTTCTTGGCAAGATGCCACCAGACTCCGTACCTGCATTTGAGAATGGACCACATTGTGCAAACGTGTCTGCTAGTGCGTAATGACTGGCTATGCTCTGCCGGAGTTTCCGCAGTTAAGCCTTGCGTCCCCGGCATCGCGTGAGCTGTGGGTTAGGGTCCATATATGACATGGAGTCACTTGGTGCGCAATTCAGCGTTCGGGCTAGTGAACTTGTTGGTTGGAGAACCATTGAGGCCACGCGAGTGAGAAGTCTGGTGAGGGATGGCATGACGATGGAGTACAAAGGCGCAGTGCGATTCCTTGCTGTACACAGCCTTCTGGGCAGTCCTCCACGGCATCATACCGAGTGAGAGCCTTCCACGGCTTACAAATTATGTACAATGCTTGTGCCTGAGCACCGAACTGAATTGCCCGACTACATGTATCTCTGCCAAGCCAATCTGCCCCCCCGGTTCATCCCTCGTGCGCGGATCCTCACCCATACCAGGGCATGGGCCCAACAGGATTCCTAAATTTTGACCCATTCGGACCCAAATACCTGAGCATCGTTATACCTGCCATGGCCATATCGTCTGGTCCTAGGGGATGCGTCTCTCGTGTTTCCGACAGCGCGCTTATTAGGCCGTTTATTGGGAGTATCGCGTGGCTCCCGGCTACCCAGAGCCACTCGGCTCTAAAAGGAAATATAATCACGGAATACAAGCCGGACGCGATTGCCATAAAGATGTCAATAGTACTATTCGTAGATCAGGCCCTCTCGCGGCGACGAGTCTTCGCTTAGCCCCCTTCTACACGGACCTGAGACGCGCATCATCTCACCGAGTACTTGAGTCAAGGCAATCGGGCGATCATACTTGAAACGGGGAAGAGACCAATAGCGAAGCGAGTTATCTGACATGGGAGGGTGGGCCTGTATGAAGTCTTTTGTTACATCAATTGATCTTTATTCGATCCTCCCCATCCGATTCCACATGTTCCTGCCCTATAATACATATATAGTACACCCAGATTGGTGCTTAATAAGTACTAATGCGGGACAAAAAACAGCAGAAGAGAACAAGGTTAGCAACTACGGTATTCGCTGTTCCCCGTCATTTCTCCGTGATCGACATCGGAGCTTCCAAACGGTACGAAGGTGAAACCTTTGATAGTTGATATTTATTTGGCCATCCGCCACGCGGCCTTTAGGGTGTTGCAGAGCGAATACGATCGGATATCCGCCAGACTCCATGCGTGCGGCGGAATGGTCGAGTGGCTGCGCCCTGAATTATTCTTCATGCGTGACCTGGTAAGGGGACTAATAACCAATAAAAGGTGGGTTTTATGGTTCCCAAGATTAATTGATTGCTTAATAAGTCAAGGTCTTAATTATAATCCCTATGATTTCTCCCAACACCTTAATAACTTAAAATATATGCATCGCAGAGAATGCATTACCCCCTGGTACCCTATCATATCACGGATGAAGGATACTACTAATTCCGTGGTGTTGGCAGAGCCGCAGGGATAAACATGGACTTTTTATTATTAATGATAGCACGCAATTGACGCGCCCTTTATTGAATGCCAGTACGGAGTAGTTTCGGCAGGAATTCAGAGGCATCCACGGCCTCCACGGCGGTAGACGGAAAATGCTGAAACCACCATGTTTGGCCGCGCGTTTAATAACACGGACAACATCGACCCGTATTGCGCCCTGCGACCGCGGGCATATCCCGGTGCTCGTATCCGACAATTGAAACGAGTGGCTCATCAACGTCTTTGAATCCATGGTGGCTAATGGCTTTAAGGAGGACTTCTCGCCCATCACACCACAAAACTCCTCCCACCATCACCACTTCTCCCTAACCAGGCCTTGTGACTCCCTTGTATATTTGTATCCACGCATCTACAGCTCTCCATACGCCACCATCATTGTACGCGTGTCTACTGCGCTGATCATAGCGATGATGCCAACGAAGCCGGCAGAGACCATGTAGATCACCCTAATCTGGACGCGCTATTGTCCGCCAAGTTTGTCCGTAATAAAGTCGTCTCAAGTGAGTCGGGCCATGTTACCTGGTTTTGGTCCGATGCTGGCCCTTTCTGGCCTCAAACATGCTCGGCAAGCACAGCAACCCGGCGAGCGATTCTTGTTGTCCAGGAACTTGGGCGAGATTCTCTTCCAGCTCACGGCTCATACTCTTGGCTGTGCCAACAACCATGATTTATAAATGTCCATGGGCTAGGTTGATTAGCACAAACACTCGAAAAAAACAGCGTCGCAAATAGACAAGAACAAGGACCTCGCGATTGGACCTCAAATATCGCAGAGAATTCAGTGAGTAACTGAAGCGCAACGGATAACCAGTTGATTACTGTTTGCAAGTAGGGCTTGTTCATGGCGATGCCGACAAAATCCTTGGCCACAGTGTAACGGTCAAGGTGCCATCAGACGCAATTGCTTAGAAGGAAAACGGCAATACAGCGTAAACTGGACGCGAGATCCCATCCCACTCGACTCCTGGCTGCTCTCGCCACAGTCGTAAAGTGTAACAAGCGCAGACCGCCGCATGACAACTTGAGAAAATTTGCATTCAGAGTCCAATAATCACTTCCCATGCACTCAGACTTGGTAGTGTCTCTCCAACCGTTGAGCTACGTTTGGCCCAAACAGTTCGTCCCATCGTGGGACTGAGAACGGGTGTCCATTGACAAGTCATTCACAATCATTCACCCACGGCATGCATGCTACCTATGAGCAACGTCGACGTCCTCAACCGAGGATTCAGGGCCGTCAAGACGGCTCGTTCCGATGTCAGCTGTTATGTATCTGGAAATTCTCAACATTTGCTTACACTATAGTGGGAAAGTGCGACATCCATGGCCGTGGCAGTAGACTAGAACAAATAAGCTTCTTAGAGTCGCAGTGCATCTTCCCGTCGGGTGGCAATAAAGCCAGCATCGGGGAAGGCTTAAGATGGCTTTGTTAATACACTTTACAAAGATGGTGGCGAGCAACGAGCTTTGGGATAAAAGACTTGGAGAAGGGATTCAGGCATAGTGATCCCACCAACTGATCTAACCCTCTGGAAATGATGCTTTTCAACTTGTGCGCGGCGGAATTGACTATTATGGTCCGGTGGGAGCAACTCTAGGCGTCATGCCGACGCCGACTGGTGTGACGAGGCGGTAAGCATTATGCCCAATCCACAGGAACGGAAGTATCATGTCAGAAACCAAGACAGCTTTGCAATATTTTGTGTCAAGATGAAGCAGATAGACCTGATGTGAGGCAACTATACTATAAAGGCAAATGGGCGAGAACGGGGCGTAGAATTACAGATAAAAGGGTTGGCATGCTTATGCCATCGACGGAAGCCTTTGTAGAGAGCAAAGACCGATGCAGTTAGGAGCCTACACATATTCGTTAGCAAAGGCATTCCTCGGTGAATAAATACTTCCAAGCTTACCTCCCCCTCCACATCCGCCGCCGCCGCCTCCTCCGCCTCCACATCCTCCTCCTCCTCCGCAACCTCCGCCGCCTCCCGATCCCGATCCTCCTCCGCAGCCTCCTGTGCTGCCACAACCTCCCGTTCCAGATCCGCAGCCCTGGTAACCGCTATTAGTAAAAGACGTGAGAAGATATACCATGGACGGGACATACCCCTATACCACCGCATCCTCCGGCATTTCCACACGCTCCGGCTGCTACACCTCCACCACCGCAGCTTCCAGCGGCACACCCTCCCCAAGCACCGGCACCCGTGTGGACATAACATGGATCCCATCCGTAGTACATGCCCGGTGCCAGGTACAGCGGATACACTGCGGGGGAATACACTGCATTCTGCTTAGTATTTCGAGATCATTGTAGATGGCCAAAAGATAAAGAGGGGGTTGTGGCACGTACTGAAATATGAATAGCCCCAGTGATCGTAATAGTCGTTGCGCGGAGGAAGCGTACGGCCCTTTTTCTCGGCGCGCTTCACAGCCTTTTGGTAGTTTCGCTCCAGAGATTCCTCTTGACGAGAGCGGAGGTAGGCGCTGACTGGCCCTCTAGACGCATCCGCGGAACGGACTGCGTTGTGAGCCGAGATGTGGGCAGAGTTATCCGGAGGGCAGCGCCCGGCTCTGCCAGATTGATAAAAGTCTTGTGCATACTTGTCACCCTTTGAGGTGCCGAGAAATGAGTTCAACGAGGACGTGTGCGACGCGCGGATGGCTACACCAAAAGAGGATTCAGTATCGGCAGAGTTCATGGTACGAAAGCTGGGGCGGGAGTGTGAACGGATATATACCTTCGCAGTACCAACAAGTACATTCGCTGTACAATTCATGAAATAGAACTTGGTACGTCTTGGACGTCCATTCAAATGCCTGATTGAGCTTGACTTCCTCGATTTTGTCATCATGATCAATGAACTTGGATGTCGCTCTTGTCGTGTCGGCATAGTAGGACGGAGGGATGAGCTGATGGGTGTGCCACGCAAGGTCGACGTCCAGCGTCGGGACAGCGATTTGTTTTGGATGACGCCTCATCAACTCCATGAACTTGACGTACTTGTCTATAAGCCGCGCCATTGTCTCTCGTGCCGAAGGGCTGTGCAGCCAATCCAGCTTGACCATCTTGTCAATAAACACTCCCTGGCGCATCACGGCTCCGCACAAGTCCAATGCGAATGGGGAGAAATTCTCCCAATACCGGCTCATCATCTTTCTCACGCAGTTTTTGGACTTGGGAGGAATCTTGTACCGACTGCTCCATCTGGGGGGCATGGAGTTTATGCGACAGAGTCGGCTGGAGTCACGTAATACTCCCTCGACAAGCGATTTGACCGTCTCCATGGTTGGGTCTCTGTGGGATTTGAAGATTTCTTGAATTTGAATTCGCAAGTCGAGCTCGATCATGCGGTTGGGGAACGTCCTTGGATACACATTTTCCTGATGCCCGCTTGGTACGGGTTCCGGCATGCCATTTTGCGGATCGAGGATTGTTCCAGGCATTGGCACTGACTTGGCAAGAAGCAATGCCGAATCTTGCACAAATTTACGAACCGACAGGGCCTCTTTGCAAATACTGCAGTGGCAAGCAACACATTGATGACTCAACTTGCCGTCCCCATATCCACTACCGACAAGACCGGATAATCTGCGCAAATATTAGTCTTGATTGCAATATCTAAACAGGTGCCCGAGTGCGACAAACCCATCTTGCCTGTTGGTAGATTCTTGATCTCCACAGGTTGTCCATGGGATGTGGTTGGGAACCTGGCAGTGAGGGCAATTGATGATCTTGACCATGGGCTCACCCGTGTTGGCCCAACATCGACCGGTTGCCTGCGTCCAACGTGTTTGGCAGGCATCAGAGACGGAGTAGTCAAAGTTTGTGTCGATTGCCTCGTTGATAAGAGGCCAGGGCATACCATCTTGCCACAGGCCCTTCATTGAACTTCGAATGGAATCCTCGAGAAATGCTCGAGGGTTGAGCATATGAGAATGAAACACCATGAGTACGTCTGGGCAGCTTCAATGTTAGCCCTTGCAATTTTTTAGGATCAATCCCGCAATGAATGTACACACCTAGGGGCGGAAGCATATCTGGTCCAAGTCCTCGAGGGTCTTTGCAGAGTATGGGAAAGTTGGCGTACAAATCGGATGCAGGCTCGGCCATCATGTCTTGGGTAAGATGATTTTGGCCTTGAATAACCCTCCACCAAGTCTCATACCGATCAACGGCACGAGCGACAAACAGTGCCCATCTCTTTTCACGGATCTTGCTCAGAGCAAGCTTCACCTTTTCCGCGTCTTCAATCTTGATGCCCTTTCCAGCATGGATGGCATCCAAGTCGAAACCATCCGCGTCATGGCCCGCGCGACTGTCGTACAAGCCGAAAAGACCGTCAGTGTAGCCCACTTCCTCCTTTAAGTTGTGGATGGCGTGGAGGAGTTTCAAGTGGGCGAGACAGGTATCAACCGTGAGCCTTCTTTGCGCAATGTTGGTCTCCAACGACAAATGCGCAAATGCCGCTGTAGTATCGACGTCGACAGGTGGTTGCGCCTCTGCTTGTTCAACTGCGTACGCCGGTGGTGCAACACCATCGCGGTCATCTTGACCATGCATGATGGTCGGATGGATGATTAGCTGATGTGAAGAAGGACTGATTTGGGTAGGGAGGCAGAATATTCTAGATGTATTGGACTTGAGGCGTCACCGCTGGGGAAGTATGACGTCGCAGCCGTCGCCTCCAAGTTTGGCCGGAGGAGCAGAAGGGGAGATGGACTAGGGCGCAAGTGTTGGACATGAATGTTGTCGACGGCCGGATTCAGTGCTCACATGTGCACCTTGGTACTCCTTAGCAGAAGCTTGTTGTCTGAAACGGTCGCTCTTTGATATGGAAATAGCCCAGGGCGGCGTTGAGACGTGCTTTGTTCGCGCGATGACATCAGCTCAGCAGCATGGCCAGGTCAAGAATCATGGTTCTCGAGTGTTCAAGGCTGTTTCGCGTGACCATGGCCAGTCAGCCCAACAATGCCTTGTCACGAGAAGGTTGGGACGCCAAACGCCACCAAGCAGGCAGGCAGCACCACGGTGGTGTAACAAAATTTGAACATTGAGCATTTGAACATTGAACATTGAACCAACCAGGTAGGCAGTTGCTAGGTAGTTGCCTCTCAAGGTATTGCACGTGTCCCGTCAAGCTTCAACATTGAATGTTCGTAGGACCAGCGACAGTGCGCTTCTCTTTAACTTCATGTTGCAGTGTGGCAAGTGTGTGATGGTATTGGTGCCGATTACCCGTCCATGTCAGCGACGAAGTGGCTAGTCCACCTTGGCAGTCGACGGCGCACTTTAATGTTCAAATGTTAGCACTTGCCAACGGGCGATACGGCAACCACATCAATTGATACTTATGCAAGAGCACGTGCACTGACATGGAGACTCCAGATGTCCGCCCCCGACATTGACTGCCAACATTGAAGCTGCCCTTTCCTTCTCCCCCGCGATGTGGCCGTGTTTGGTCGATGCGTCTGGTGCCCCAGTTACCTCCGGCCCATAGACGCCAGGGTTCGTTCAACATTGAATGTTCAATTAAACCAGACATTACCAGCACTCGGCATGCAAACTACATTGATGCACGTAGCAAGAGCCCAGTGCCGTCTTGTCGCTGTCCCTCGCGGCCAAAGGTCCAGTAACTCACATGCAATTCACTGCATGTGGTCAATCAATCCAATTGAATCTCTTCAATGTTCCATGTTGTGTCTTCAGCCTCAACGCCACATGCACTGCCCCAGATCTCAGTGCTTCCTCCCGTCAGCCGCAGTCCAAGCTCCCAGGCGTCATGGTGGATGTGCCCGAAATGCCAAATTCCCACCAGCGTCGTCGTCGTCTGGTTTCTCAGGTCACGTCATGGCAGCCTCTCCACACAGCCGGTCTGGTCGGTAGCATTGGCGAGTGCCCAGCACTGTGTTGAAGTATTTGGCGCCTGATGGGGTGGCTGTGGTAGGAAAGCAAATGTGCTTCCCACGATAACCTCACCTCTTTCCATTGATGGCAATACTCGTTTTAAAAACTACCTACCCACCCAAGTAGAGTCCCGTCACCGTTTAATACGAGTAATTTCGCCCCCGTAAGCGTCCAAGCTCCACCTGGTGTCATCGCCTCGTGTGAATGGAGTCCCGCCCCGAGCGTTATTTTGCACCGGACATTTATTAGTTGACGTTTCCTGCTCCATCTTTTGACGTCGCTTGGGAACCGAGGGCCCGAGGCCATGTAGCTTCTTCGTCGACGGCGCGCACAGGCTAGGGACCGTTCATGTTCTCGTACAAAGTACGGAGTACAACCGTTTCTTTTCTTTGCACCCCCATAGCCATGACAGACTCGATTAGGGCCTGAATCAGCATGTACCCCTAAAGTGCTGGTATGAATCAGCGTCAAGTCTCACGTTGCGTTCCCGCCAAAACGCACCGAGTACATACAGGTCGGCACCTCTGGAATCTTGGCCGTGCTCTATCTGGACTGAAACGCCAAAATGTCAGTGGTCTGCTTTTGTTTACTCGGAATACCGAGGACCTTGGAGACGCTTCTTCCTGGTACATTGATGGATTCAAGTTGGCCCACCATCTGACGTGGCGCTGGATCTTGACTCCGTGTCTCTGTGATTGGCACTCTGACATCGCCGTTGCCCAGCGCTAGCTGTCAGACGGCTTTATTTATTGGGTCTTAAATGACACTCGTAGCGTCGAGTTATTTATAAAATACGAAGGTCGACGCCCTAGTTGAAAAGACACGAGGGCAATCCGTCAGCTCCGTGCTTTCAGTGGCCTTTGGGTGAATAAATGGGCTGTCGACCCCTTCTCTTGAATCCTTGCCACCGTTTTTGAGCGTGACTTTTGCCCTTGCACTCGTTGTTGGCCTTTGTCTCGTTTTGATTGTTTCTTGTGATTTCCGACGATGGGAATAGACCTTTGACCGGCGCAAAAACGCTTCGCTCCAGATTTACGTCACTGGATCGAACCTCGGCGAGCGAGTTGCCCAGCATTACGGAGTAGTAGTACCGAAGCGCTGCCGCCGAGCTGCCGCGAGCTGTCACTCATTGGGTTGCGTCACCTTCACTCGTTCATCTTGGACTCGCGTGACTTGGTTGGCGGTTAAAGGATGCGTAGGCGCGCATGGCTCTCGGGCCTGTTGGCCATGTCTACGGGGGTCATGGGCAAGTTGAAGTACTTGGTATGTTTGTTTGATCCTCTGTGAGCGAGGACAGCAAGTCTTTAGTATTGACAAACGACGTCTCTTCTCAACTAACCTACAAGACCAGGGGGTTGCCATGGCTGGTATAGACTTTGGCTGCGACATTGATGTAAGGCAACACGAGCCGACAATGACAGTGGCTCATGACTGACCGTGGAGGACAGGGCTCATGTCCCGGCGACCACGTCCAAGTGCCCCTTGCATCCCTGGGCGGCGCCGACTCTGCTAGTCAGATGAAGCACTTTGTGGACGATGATGGCATGAACACATTTCGACTCTGTAAGTGTCGCGTGCATGAATCGAGTCCGTCTCTTCAGCCTTGGTTTGCTAATGCATTGGCGACGAAGCAATGAGCTGGCAATACATCACGGCGGGCCAGCCCTCGGGCGGGTTGGACAAGATCAATTTCGGCAATTTCGACAAGTTGGTTCAGGCTTGTCTGGACACCGGCGCATACTGCATGCTCGACCTGCACAACTTTGCGCGGTACGACGGCGGAATCATTGGCCAGGGGGGCCCGAGCGACGACGTCTTCGCCGGCTTGTGGAAGCAGCTCGCGACGTACTACGCCAAGAGCGACAAGATCATCTTCGGCCTCATGAATGAACCGCACGACCTGGACATCAAGACGTGGGCCAAGACCTGCCAGGCGGCCGTGACGGCAATCCGAAAGGCCGGCGCCACGTCGCAACTCATCCTCCTCCCCGGAACCAACTTTGCCAGCGCCGAGACCTTTGTGTCTACGGGAAGTGCCGACGCCCTCGCCGCGATTACGAACCCCGACGGCTCAACCGACAACTTGCTGCTTGATCTGCACAAGTACTTGGACATTAACAACTCGGGCACCCATGCCGAGTGCACCACCAACAATGTGGCCGGCTTCAAAACCATTGCAGAGTGGCTGCGCAAGAACAAACGCCTCGCTCTCGTGTCCGAGTCTGGCGCGTCCATGGACCAATCTGTAAGTACACGTAGCCACGGCTGACCATTGATGTCGCTGTTTGCAAGTTGCGCACCAATGCTGACAAGCCTCAAGTGCATGACGAAATTCTGTGAACAAAACGACTTTATTGCCGAGAATGACGACGTTCTCGTTGGCTTTGTTGGCTGGGGGGCAGGCGGATTCGACGGCACGTATGTGCTTACCCTGACGCCCTCGCGATCCGGCGATGCCTGGACCGACAACAAATTGATGAAGCAGTGCATCATTGCGCCGTTTGGCAAGGCTGCGAGCGCAACCGCGTCGACTACGCAGGCGCCGACATCTACCAGCACCACGTCCACGTCGGCGACGTCGACGGAGCAGGCGGCCGACAAGACGCCCTCTGCTACCCCCGGCACAAAGAATGCCAATGCGAATGAAGCCGCTCCAAAAAAGGGCAATGCTGCAGACCACGTGGCAATTTCTCACATTTACATCATCTTGGCGAGCATGGCAGGGCTACGACTTTACTTATAGATAATGCCGGCGCATGATTTGTACACAGAGGGCCCGGCTCTGTGGACGATGGAGTATATATATGGATAGAACCGGGCTTTGTTTGCTGCGGAGAAGGCGCTTTCATTGCGGTCATTTGAGCGAAGCCTTATTTTTTTTTTTTTTAATCATTAGAATATGTACTTTTTTGGGATCTATTGACCAATGCCGCTCGACACAAACGGGCGTAGAGCACCCTGACAACCACGAGTCAATAAGATATACAAGACCCGCACAGAGATGCATCTTGTTGGCCGGCACGAATGCAAATCCCGCCTCCTTTTACCCCGTAAGAGCCGGCTGATCCCCAGATTTCCAGTGGTACCTGCTCGCCGGATGGTCCTCCCTCGGAATCCTCTGCCCAGCCTCCCCGGACAGATTCTCTCGGTACGTGCCGCCCTCCACGGCGTAGTCGTCCCAAAACAAGCCCCGTTGGCGCAGAACCGGCAGCAGAAGCTCAATAATATCCTCAAACGACCCCGGGAGAATAGCATACGCCAGGTTGAACCCGTCCACGTCAGCCTCGGCCACCCACCTCTCCATCTCGTCGGCGACCCTGTCGGGGGTGCCCACGACGGTGGCCCCGAGCCCGCCTATCTTGATGTGGTTTGCGACGGTGTGCTTGGTCCATTTGGGCACTTCCGGCGTCGACCTGGACCACGCGTCGACGGCCGAGCGGATGGCGTTGGACTCGACGTGCCGCAGCTCCTCGTCGTCGCCGTACTTGGCGAGGTCGATGCCCGTCCAGCCGCCAAAGAGCGCCAGCGCGCCGTCCTCGGACCCGTGGCTCAGGTACTCGCGGTACTTGGCTTCGGCGTCCTGCTGCGTCTTCCCGAGCACCGGGCAGAAGAGCGTCAGGAACTTGATGGAGCGGGGGTCGCGGTTGTACAGCGTCTTTGCCTGCTGGCGAATGTCGGCAATGTTCTTGGCGATTGTGGACGGGCTGTGGCCGGCGACAAAGATGGCTTCGGCGTTCTTGGCCGCAAAGGCCTTGCCGGCGCTCGACGTGCCTGCCTGTAGGATCAGGGGCGTTCGCTGAGGCGATGGCTGGCAGATGTGCGGCCCTGGTACGGTGAAGTACTTGCCCGCGTGGTTGATGGTTCGGACGAGCGACGGATCAGTGTATACTCTGGTTTTGGGGTCGAGCTTGACTGCATCGTCCCGCCATGAGGCTTGCCTGGGTACAATTAGCACTGGCCATGATGTCTGGTTGCTGTTTCAGCATGGCGTACCAGAGTTTGTAGGTGACGTCGACGTATTCCTCTGCTATGGCGTATCGCTCGTCGTGCGGCGGCTGTTCGGTGAATCCGAGATTTCGAGCCGCAGAATCCAGATAGCCCGTCACAATGTTCCATCCCAGGCGTCCGCCGGTGAGATGGTCGACGGTGCTTAGGCGCCGGGCCAGGTGATAGGGTTGTTCGTAGGTAGTAGCTACGGTTACCCCAAAGCCAATGTTCTTTGTCGCCGCTGCCATGGCGGGAACAACTGCGAGTGGCTCATTCACAGGCCATTGGGCTCCGGATACGACTGCAGGGTCGGGATTCTTTGGGCCTTTGTAAACATCGTAGGATCCCTGACGGACAAACAGTTAGTGGGCAACAAGAGACTACAGGTGTATGTAGGAAACATGGAAGCAACTGACCAGTACGTCGGCTATGAATATGCCATGGAACTTGCCCTTTTCGAGGAGCTTTGCAAGTTCGACCCAATGCGACACATTGTTGAAGTTTGACGATCTATCGTCTGGGTGTTGCCACAGCCCGGGAGACTGGTGACCACTGCAAGACTCCACAAAGGCATGAAGGATGAGCTTCTTCTTTGGTGAGCTAGCCAAACTCGCATCCAAGTCTGCCATGTTGCGATGGTGCGTTGCCGTGCTTGGCAATTGCTTGGGGCGGTAAATCGAGTGACTGCATGTGGCTCAACAGACGAGATCGAGGGTTGTACAGTCTGGTTTTTAAGTAGAACCCGACATGATATTCTTGCTACATTTCCATTGGGCCGTGCCGTCCACGTCGCGCCGTGTCCGATCACTTGCATCACGTTGTCGCTTCACCAGATTGCGCCATCGATCACGACTACCGCGTCATTGCACTCAAGGCCAAGTAGTCCTGGCCAATCATTCTGCACATTTGGTCAAATCACGGCATTCACATTTGCCAAGAATGCGTAGCCAGGTTTACTCTAAATGTTATCTATGCTAATTAGCCTGTTTTCAAGATAATTATTCGTAGCCCACGGCTCCTAGTTTCGGCAACGCAATCACGGCTGAAACAATACATCTCATGCCTGGACTAGCCGATATCGCGCAATTAGGACAAGAGGGCATGCTGTGAGAGTACTTCTTGTAGCATCAATGCATCTAGTAAAGAAAAGTGCCCATTTGCAAACGGACATATATAGCAATGTATCCCGTTGGCAACTGAAAGAAGGGGTCCGGGGCCCTGTCCGTGGTAGGGTAGGTCCATCTGTCGCTCAACATATCCCAAATATTCACAATCCTGCCATCTATCGGTCGAGTGCCGCGATAGCAAATTTGCAGGCTTTGTTTCCGGCTTTCTCGCCTCTTGAATCCGCCTGGAAGCCATAAAACCATGCTTCCATCAAGGAGAGATGGCGTCGGTGATAGCGGCAGCCTTGTCGAGCCGCCCCTGCCACAAGCTGCCGGCTACGTTATTGTCATCGTGATTGGCTTTTTGATCGCACTCATCATGATGGCAATAACTCGTGTATTGAAGAAGACTGCGGGGGAAGACAACAATAAAACAGAAATGTTCATGACGGCCAATCGCACAGTCGGCACAGGACTAACAGCATCAGCCGTCATTTCGTCTTGGCTTTGGAGTACGGCGATGCTTGGAAGCACTCTTGTGGGCTACAACTTTGGCGTTGCCGGTCCCTTTTGGTTTGCCGCAGGGTGAGTCCCTCGTGTAGAGATGGCCTCGGGTTGCGCAATCGTCATCAGACTAACCGCTCTATAGCTGCTCGCCCATGATTGTCTTCTTCTCCTTGCTCGGCATCGCCTGCAAACTCCGAGTGCCAGAGGCCCATACGTTATTAGAAATTGTCAGAATCAGATATGGCACGCAGGGCCATGTGGTCTGGATTGTGCTGTGCTTGATCAACAACATCATTGCTGTAGCAAATATGCTTCTCGGTGCCAGTGCCGCCATTTCCGCTCTGTGAGTGCCGGTGAATGTCCAAACGTGTCGCCCTGAAACGTGCAGCTTCAAAGCTCTAACAGCATTCTGATTGTCTAGTACCGGAATGCATATCATTGCTGCCACGTTTCTATTGCCCGTTGGGGTTGTGTTGTACACGTTTGTCGGAGGCATCAAGGCAACCTTTTTAACCGACTATTTCCACACGTTTGTCATTACAATACTTGTTTGCTTCTTTACAATCAAGGTATTCTTGGTTCCTGAGATTGGGTCGCCGCAAGATATGTTCGATATCATCGCCAAGGCTGGCCAAATCCATCCCGTTGACGGTAATCGAGACGGGTCATATCTTACCATGACGAGTAAAGGGGTACGTTTACTGAAGGCGCCGACGACAGCAACGTGTGGATTGCAAAGTAACTAACCAGCGAGACACGATAGGCTATTCTGTTTGGCATCATCCATATTCTGGCCAACTTTGGACTTGTCATCATGGACACGGGCTTCTTTGCAAAGGCATTCAGTGCTGCGCCGCACGCCGTAGTTCCGGGGTACATTGTCGGAGGAATCGCATACTTTGCCATCCCGTGGTGTCTCGGGACCATTATGAGCTTCGCAGCGCTGAGTCTAGAGGATACGGAGCGCTTTCCAACGTTCCCTCGACGCCTGTCCCCTACAGAAGTCTCCAATGGTCTAGTTCTTCCGTATGCCGCCGTCGCCGTCGCGGGCAAGGGCGGTGCCGTTGCCGTGGTGTTGATTACCTTCATGGCGGTTACGTCAACCATCAGTGCCCAAGTCATCTCGGTTTCCTCCATCATTAGTTTCGACATATACCGGCAATACTTCAACAAGGCTGCCAAAGACAGCGACGCCATCCGATGGACCCATATAGGCGTTGTTGCGTTTGGCATCTTCTCGGCGGCGTTCTCGACAGCACTGCATTACGGCAACGTGGATCTTGGCTGGACCCTATACATGCTTGGTGTATTGACCTGCCCCGGAATCGTCCCAACCGTATTCACCATTCTGTGGAAACGCCAATCCAAGCTGGCTGCCATAAGTTCGCCAATATTAGGAATGGCAACTGGCATCGGCGTGTGGCTGGGTTCAGCGGCAGCCCTCTATGGAGAAATCAGCGTGGCCACGACCGGGCAGACGTTGCCTTGCGTCTATGGAACAGTCGCCTCTGCCTTCAGTCCAGCCGTGTACTCGGTCGTCGTTACCATCATTAGGCCGGACAATTTTGACTGGGCTTCCTTCCGGAACGAAAGACTGGCCTTTACTGCCTCATCGACAAGTGTGGCCGATGTGTCAGAGTCGGACAAAAATGAGCAAAAGACGCACGACGAATACATTCAGAGCTATGCCGCCGACAAGGCCAAGCTGAAACGCTGGGGAACGATTGCAGCAGTCTGGAGCTTGGCCACATTTCTGGGACACTGGGTTCTCTGGTGAGTCGCAAATAGTACATACCAGACCTCATAACATTGACTAACACCGGAGCATGTTAGGCCTTTGCCCATGTATGCGGCAAATTACGTTTTCAGCCAGTCATTCTTTGTAGCATGGGTAGTTGTATCAATCATCTGGGTCTGGGGGACCATGCTCGTTGCCGGCTTTTACCCCATTATTGATGGCTGGGGACAATTGAGCCAAGTCTATCGTGGACTTTGCCAAGGACGGGCCAGGAGCTGAACTACATGGTGATTTTCACCCGCAGTTGGAATGCTCCTTTGCCAGCATCAATTGATCCGGTCGGTTCGTGTGCCTCGTCCGGCTAAGTGACTCGGGCGTCGGTGGCTGATTTGGACAGGGTCTGGTTGGCTCCAAGGGGTAAATTGGAGGTTCCGACCTGCTGAGAAGTCGAAGACGCTGTTATTAGGGCTCCACAGCTCGATATGAGATGAATTGATGGCATTCGAGGAGTGAATTTTGGCGGAAAACTTGGTTTTCTAGAACCCAGCTTGCCAGCCAACCCGTCCTCGGTGGCGGCGAATGTGAGCGGTTTTAGATGAACCTTGACAAACTCCACTTCTGGTTTGAACTAATGGCCAAGGTCAACGGAAAGTGGCTTCTCTGGATGTCTCTTTGTACTTGCATGTGGCAATACAATGCGGATTGTAGCCGTAGAATGTGGCTGCCTCCCGGCGCTCTCCCGCTCAACACATGCTCGGTTGTTCCGAATATTCCGTCAATGCGTGTTTTAGAATGCTGACAGGTGTCAAAGGGCCATTTCTGGAATAGCGGACAGTTGAAGAGGCGCCATTACAGAATTTTGGCTTGGGTCTATTTTTTACTAGTTGTTCTAGTGCATGTATTCATGTAGACTGCAGCAATCAAGGCCACGACTCTGACGTGACCAAGTAGTACTCCAAAGCTGTTCCTCTCCATCGGTTCTTGATACCAGACGCCTGTTTACATGCTTGGTTAGCATTTGAAACCATGGATGCACCTCATAGTTTAGAGCATGCAGTTACCTTTCCACAGACACGGGTTCTGCCTTTGATGGTCAAGGCGTCTCATCAATTGATACCAACACGTTGCGCCGGCCAAACTCGATCTATTCGACATGGGCGTAGATATGGACAAGGTCCGCCCATCCGCCCTCAGCCCTCACCCCGGCTCTTCACAACCAACCATGACTTCTTGCGCCATCCCAGAACGCTGGGCTGAAAGGAGCTGACGTCGTCTACAGGCCCATGTCTTCCAATGTTCCGTGGAAGCCACTGAACCCCCTGCCGGCGCACCAGACGGCATATCGCTCGCCCCGCCAACATGACTCAACGACTGTCGCACTTGCCAGTACCATGGTTTCTCTCGACCATGGGCTCCGTGATGCCGCGTCGACTAGTTTGCCGCATGGAAATGGCTACCCGGACAATCATGCGGTAGACGAGCCTAGGCTGAGGAGTACCAAGACGTTGGGAAAGCTGACACGGCCCGCCGAGGACGAACATCGTGTTTCACCGCCCCGTGTAGAGGTGGCATGTGGGTTTTGCTTGACGAACAACACATGTGCACCATCGTGAATCGTGGGACGGGACGCGGGACGCAGGGCCTTCCGGTGCGATCCAAAGGGGGGGATGGGTCCAATTTGCGCCATCGTGGATCCGGGGTAGCTCTGTATAGACGTCAATGATAACATGGCTGGTGTTTGTTGTAGTCAAACGACACCGAGCCGTCAAGTTGGAATTACTGCCAGCTACTCCTCGTGTCATACCGGCATCCTCGATTGGCTGCGCCCAACGAGCCAAAATCCTGACGGCGCTAGACTGCGAGGGGTCCTCGGTATTGACACCAAAACCACCCGTCTAAATGAGTCCCGAAACGGCCAAGAACAGTTCCAAGATCGCCGTCCTCGTGGGCCCTCGTTCTTCACCCCCCTGAGTTCCGGTGGGAACATTGAAGCGCTTGGCATCACGTCTGGTCGAGTACTTTACTGGTGGTGGCTCAACGTCGCACAACCCACCTTGTTGGTTGCTGCGTTTCTTCATATATGCGCACCAAGGGCCAATTCTCCGTCCTCGATCCCAGTTTGGGAATCCTTTGGGTAGCCCCCCATATGAACTCGTAAGACGTAGATGCGTCTCCAGCCAGCATCATGTCGAGTCTAGCGGCGGAATCATGGTCCTGGTACGGACTGACGTGGTTGGTCGTGGCCACCAGAATGTTGGTCTTGTTGAATCTCTCTGCTGTCGAGCCAGCCACCTTCATGTCGACTGTTGTTGTTCTAACAGGCCACCTAGGGCATCGCAGGTTCTTCTGAGGGGCTCCGTAAAAAAGCTCAAACTAGACGACTTCCTCATGGTCATGGCCATGGTATGTTTGGCGTGTTCCACGTACTGCACATAGACCCGATGCCGTGGCTGATGTTTGCTGGATATTCATCTAGTGCACCGATACGGTCCTCATTATCGCGACCAACATGATAGCAACTACGAATAGTAACCTGATCGATCCCAACCACCCGGCGTCGCTATCACCAGAAGACATTAGGCAACGCGAGTTTGGGTCCAAGATGGTGCTTTTAGCAGAACAGATGCAGTGCGTGACCATTTGGCTGGTCAAGGCTTGCCTGCTGCTCATGTACCATCGTCTCACGTAGGTTCTGGCTCTACATGCAGCTGGCATCCCGGTGTAGCTAACGCTCATGATAGATTGAGTTTAAAGGGCAACCTGGTGGTCAAGATTGTGGCTTGCTATGTCGCCTTTGGCTTCGTCTTGATGGAGATATTGTATTTGGGCGTTTGGTGCAGGCCCTTCTCTCAATACTGGGCAGTGCCCCCCGATTCCAGTGAGTCTTTGCTCTGGTTCCCGTCATGCCGGCACCAAGTCATAGTAACCGCATCCTTTTCAGCACAATGTTCTGCAGCGACAAACCATCTCATAACCAACGCCGTGCTCAACATCTCATCCGACATCATGATAATTCTCATACCGATGCCCATCTTCCTACAATCCCGACTGAAGTGGAGGAAGAAACTGATCTTGGTTGGCGTTTTTGCACTGGGCGGATTTACGGTACGCAGGACCCTCGGGCGTTTCTGAAAGATTGACGGGCCGTTGTTGGCTAACATGCCTTGTCTGGTAGATTCTGTCGGCGATTCTCAACAAATTTTACAGCTTCAATGAGCCGTTTGGATCCGCGTGGACGTTTTGGTACATTCGGGAATCGTCCACTGCCATCATCGTTGCCAATCTTCCGCTTACGTGGACCGTCTTCCGACGTCTCTTCCATCTACGATCGTTCGACAATAGCGAGTACTCGTCCAAGACCCGAAGCTGTCAACCCAGCTCAACTTTGCGATCCCACGGCCAAGCTCACGGCCGCACGGCGAATCGCAGCTACATCAGACAGGGCGACGCCAATGATGGCGACTTGGCAGGCAGTCAGGAGGAGATTACGAAAGGACAAGGCATCTCGCTGCGCATCTACCAGCGTCATGATGTGCAGATTAGCTCCGAGCCAGTTACCAATCATCACGCTCGGCAGTTGTCCAACGAGTCACTACCCGACGGCCTCACCACGACGATTAAGGGTGGCGCTTCTGGGTCCTTTCTACTTGATGCCGAGACTGCATCGGATAAATCGTATCCAGCTGTGAAGGTGAACTCTAGCGTGTGATTTGTTGCTCTTTGATGTGGACTTTATAGAACGACATGTACTTGCCGTGGGATTTGTGTATTATACCCTTTTACTTGGAGCTTTTGCAACCACATGATTGCGCTTTGATTGCGAGGAGTAGTGGTTATTCATCACTGGTTGTTGACTTTGCGGCCATCTCGTACGCAAACTCTGCCATTTGCCACAGACTGTGAATCCGCGTAGGTACGTACATATGTAGTATCGACTATTAAAGACGCCTGTGGCTTGCACCGGCAGCTCGCGTGAGACAGGATGAACCGAGGTGGACACTCACGATATCCACAACCACGTGAAAGAGCAGTCTGGTTGAATGAGAAATAGATGCAGCAGCCACTGTGACTCCATGTTGGGCCAAGTATTCCATCTCCCTCTTTCATGGTGCTGTCCCGTGAGTCTGGGACATCCGCCCTTGGACAGCATCCGCGCCACTCCTTCTCATGACACAGCCAGAGGCCCTTGGCAAGCATCTCGAAAGTCGGCATGGCAACGGCTGCAATTACAGCACCAACCATGGACAATGCCGTGCTGGCCATGTCCCTGGGGTCATCTGTCCTTTACGGCATCCATCTCCGGTCCGAGCCGTCGCACTCGCGCATGGCCTTCAAAACAACCGCCACCGCGCTCCTCGCCGTGTTTGCCGGGACGCAAAGCCGGCATTGGCAACTCGTCCCGGCCCTCGCGCTCGGGTCACTGGGCGACGCTTTTCTTGCCTGGCCAGGCGACGAAGCGTTCTTCCGGGGACTCGCCAGCTTTCTTGTTGCCCATGTGTTCTACGCCTCGCTCTTTGCGGGCATTGGCAATGGCATCGACTTTGTCCTGCGTGACGTGCAGCGCCTGGGCCTGGCGGGAGGAATGCTGCTGCTTGCGCCATTCATGAGCTTCGCGCTGATGCCCAACGTTTCGAAATCTCTGCAAATCCCCATCGCACTATACTCGACTGTCATCTTGATCATGGTGCTCTCTGTCCTCACCGTGGACAATGACCAGGTGGTTTTGGGGGCCGTCCTGTTTGCCATTTCGGATAGCGTCCTTGCTACCGATGAGTTTTTGATGCCCAAGGACTCGAGATACCGGGGATTGATGCAGCACATTGTTTGGATTCTTTACTACACTGGCCAGCTGCTGATTGCCGCTGGGCTTGTCGATGGATGGGACTGGGTCAACCAGCTCAGGTAACCACCAGACGTTCTTATTGCAGCAACCTGTCGCCGAGGCTGATGTTGAAGGACATTGTTATAAAAACCTGGTTACTTTCTTTAGCCTTTGATGTGCTGGTCAATACTCTTCTGGATCATTCTTGGTAGTACAGTCATTACTGTACAGAAGATGATGTCAGGGTACGAAAAGTTGCCGCCTTGAGGGTATGCCTCCATATGACCGCGTGTCCTTTTGATCTCGGGCAAGCCATTTTCACAATCTGCTCAATTTAAACCAGCAGCGTATAGCTATAGAGGATGCGGAAAGTGCCAGTATAGACTTTCAATGATACAGATGGCGCTCCCAGCGTCTTGGATCGGTGTGCAGTTCTGTTCATTCAAGCAATCTTGGCTGCTCATAAGCCTGTCGAAACGTATTAGTCGTCTTGGAACGGTGCAACCATTAGATGCCTGGCAAGGCTTGTTTTTCTTTGCCCAGAGACCAGTTGCCACATGTGCGTCAAGCTTTCTTTGCAAGCCAAAGACGCTACAATTTGCTTCTTGTTGAGGATTCCTGCTGCCAAAGCAACCTCGGGGAGGGTCTTGACAGGGCCTTGGTTTAAGCCAGAAAGAGTCAAGTACGTCTTTCGACTATGACAGCACCCATGACGGCCAAAAGTCCGTAGACTCCGTACGTCGAGCAGTCTTAGACCTACTGCCAGTGGGGTTTACGCCTTGAAGACCACTCCCATCTCCACCAAGATGTTGCACAGGACCGGCTTGCGCCGGTTTTGACCCCGTCGATGTGGGTTGCCATGGCGTGCCCATGGGGAACAATATTCCCCAGGCCAAAAAGAGCAATATCGACTTCTACCAAGATAGTTCCCGTGCCAAGACAGAGTAACCAAGGTCCTGTCGGGGTGTGACTGGCGTGAAGTACATCCATTGGAATAATAGACAAAAGTCAGAAGCGAATTGCGGGATCCAGCCGTCGCGGAGCCTCTTCCAGTTTGCTCGTAAATAAGCTGTGTGCCCAAGGGTTCCCATTCTACTAATACTACATAGTTATTAGGCATATCTGAAAGACATTACTGTGGTTCGAAAACATGTGCAGATGAACCTGCTACACAGAGCGAATCCAGGTACCGAGAAGCAAGAGTCGTTGATTCTGTTGGATGCACGAGACGAGCAGTCTCACTTGCTTTCTGCAACCCTGCCAATACTACGTGGATGAGGTCAAGCCACAGAAGGGCCGCGAATAACATGGTAAAGGACTGAGCGTCATCGCCCTCGTACGTATTTACCTCTATTAACCGAGGAGGAAACGCGAGGTCACCAGCCGGACGAGTTATGTTGCGCCTTGCACGCGGGAGAACTTTGGAGTCTGCTGAACATTTAAGCCTGCACCGACGCCAGTGAGGGTCAAAGCCAACATGGAGGGCGAGGGCTTCCAGACGGGGCAATGGCGAATGACGGAAGTTTGCGGTATAAGTCAACTCAAGAAAACACCGAACTACTGCATGCATAGTTTACTCCGTGGGGAAGCTGTAAGCTCGGTTCAATACGAGGGCATTCCACGTACATCCGGTCCAACATGCTACAGATCACGTCGACTTGGGCAGAGAGAATCGTGTTGGCCACTAAAGGTGTCGATGAATTCCAAAAAGCCATTTGTATAATGGAATAATGCCCGTGCCTCCCGTTGGATAAGCCAAAGCCTTGTCTGACGGGCCTTGTTGCAGCCAAGAGATGCAAAGGTTCCTTGAACCAGGGTAAGCAGTTGACCAATCCACTAGGAGGAGCCAGTGGCACGCTACTCTGTGCAAGAAACTTGTGGCATGGAAGCATGTCGGCTCTAGATTAAACTGCCATCTCTCCGACGAGACGTCTTGGTAAGAGAAGAACCTTTGATTGCTGCCCGCGGGGATTCCTATCCAGGTTGGCGCCGGATAAATGCGTCAGCAGTCATGGCAGCATGTCTTGTAAAGGGCGTCTATTATCGAGACTATTTGCCCAATTCTCCGGCCCTTGTCGGCCAACTTAAAAAAAAAGCCTAAAATAAAGACACCGTGAAATACTAGTAAAAACAAAAGTCCGCTGGACAGGATGCTCGAACCTGACCTCGGGCGATGAGCCTTGAAGCGGGTGTGGGCATCAGGCCGCACCAGTTTTCCAGCGTGGCATTTGGCGAAACGTCTGCAGTCAAGTTGTAGTGATGATGCTGTTGGCCATGCCATTTCGCCTTGGAAAATGCATGCAACCAGTCGACATGGGCGCGGAAACGAACTGCTCTCGGTACATGCTGTTGACTCTTGAGTGCCCAATTCGGCTCGAGCTTGCGACATGGCGGCAGCGCCATCGAACACCATTCGAAATGTCCGTTGTTTAACCCGCCATGTCGACATGGAAGTCAATAGCTTGAGTTGTCAAGGCCCGCAGGCCGTCACTTCAAATTACATGTAGCTCACACAGTGTGGCAGGAGGGCAACTGGCCGAGATTCATCCACCACCGGACATCGATAGTTACCTCAAAGACGTCAACTACTGTGGACAGTGACTCTCTTGGCGACCAGGGATTCAGCACGGCGGCGGGCCACCTAGAACAGGGCTGCGTCGACCCGGTCAGGCAATGCGATTGATCAAGACACACCCCTGAGTCGGCGGCCGCGTCGGGTGGGTATGCCCAGTTGGGTGTTCTTTTCAATGTTAGATGTCCGGTTCATGTTGTCAACGTAGTCAGAGTTGGGGGTTTGGCATCAATACAATACGACTTGTTTGGAGATTCACTCCGAGACATGTGCGCCGCGATGAGTTGCGTGACAACGGGGCCCGAACAAGCCACGACAACACTCTGGCCTTGAACAGACTCGGGATCGTAGAGAGTGAATACCACATGTCGAGTTTCAACATTCAACCTTGACATTGAAGCCACGAGTCTTTAGTGGATGGGTGTGCCTGACCAGCCCAGTATCCCGGCAACGCCACCAGGACCGTTTTGGTAGGAGGCCGAATAACCTTGAACATTCACCGCAGCCCTTTATTTTTCTTGTCCCTCATGACCATTTGCAGGACTGTATATGCATGGACCCTTTGAGGGCAAAGTAGCCAAGTTGATGTGTGTGTATTTGGGGTCATGGTCCAAATCTTGTCGACTGGCGCTGGCAAGAAAGGGCTCCGGTTCTAGCTTGACTTGATTGAGCCTTCAATGTTGTGATGAAGAGTCAATCCGATGCCAGGAGGGCGCCGATTGCACGCTGGTACAGCATCGGCCCTGTGGTCTTGTCCCGAGCATCGCTCGAGTCTACTATTGTCACCAGAGATGATGTTCAGGTTGGAGTCATGTATGAGGCTCTCGAACCTACGCAACTATTCACGTTGGCCGCTGTACAGAGTCTCAAAACGACGGCGGCTGCACATCGGAGGTGATTAGTATTGTGAAGAATACAAAATCATCCACGGCCAACAAAGTTAAACCAGCTCCTTCAACGCAAACTCACAGCGCCAACTAGTCGACCTTTCTAATTACGCCTAGTCTCACAGTGCACAATCCGAGCTGCGGAGCACCGTATGATAAATCCCACTTGGACGCCGGCCATCGCCAATCGGAGGGCATACACCAGAACCACATCGTATCCATGACACACCTGAAGGTGACTTGCAAAAGACAAGAGGGAGAGAAAAAAAAAAAGTTCCCACGCTTGCAGCCGGGGTTGGCCTAGACAGGGGGGGTTTGGGGGACGCTACGCGAGCCGGCCAGATGGACGAGCAACCCAATGCCCAGAAAAAGCAGACGCCGCGCCTGGAGCTCGCGGTTCATCCCAAGTGATGATCATGACTCCTACTGGTATTGCGCGCCCGAGTGTGTATTTTGGGATCTTTTGTATTTTCCCCGGGGTGCGGCATTGGAGTCGGCGGACCCCCGACACGGCCGTTCCACGGGCTCTTTGGTCTGGATGGAGTTTGGGTACGTGCCATTTAATACATGCGATATCCTCACTCGCAGTCTGGCGTTTCAAGCTCCTTGCCTGCGTTTCGTCCTGTCTTGTTGATCGTTGGGACGAGTGAGCATCTGTCGCATCGCACTCGACGCGACCGCTTCGCACAGAGCCCAGCCCCGGCTCTCTTGTCCTGCTTCTTTTCGTCTCGCCAGCCAGCCAGACAGACGTTGGCTTTTTTTTTTTTTTTGGCTCTGCACCGGCCGCAGCAGCCATGGCTTCCGGTGCCATTACGACGGGCCACGAGGCCCACGATGCCTTGATGGACGGGCACATCGAAAAGAGAGCCTCGGTGGTGGCCGCCTCGGAGCTGAAGCCGGGCGAAGAAGTCGAGGACGAGGAAATCACCGATCTCTTCTCCAGCTTTCCGCCGCTCAAGGGAATCGAGCACGAGCCGAATCCGCTCACCGCGCGCGCCGTCCTCGTCGGCATCGTTCTCGGGTCGCTGGTCAACGCTTCCAATGTATATCTAGGTATGTGATGTGACGGCAAAATCGACTCCCGAGCGGCTCCAAGTGATTTTAACCCTGCGTTCCCAGGTCTCAAGACGGGCTTCACCTTCAGCGCCACAATGTTCGGCGCCATCTTCGGCTACGGCATCATCACCCTCTTCACAAAGCTCCTCCCGGGCGTCCCCCTGATCGGGATGAAGTTCGGCCCCCAGGAAAACTCCATCATTCAGGCCTCTGCCACCGGCGCCGGCGGCATGTCGGGCGTCTTTGTCGCCGGTCTGCCCGCCATGTACCGGCTGGGCCTCCTCTCCGAGGACCCCAAGTCCGACTTCCCCCGGATCCTCACCATCACCATCATCTGCGCCTTCTTCGGCCTCTTTGCCGCCGTGCCTCTTCGCAAATTCTTCATCATCAACGTGGCGAGAGAGCTCAACCTGGTCTTCCCCACTCCCACCGCCACTGCTCTGGCCATTCGATCCATGCACGCGGTGGGGTCCGGCGCAAGCGACGCCATGAGGAAGATCAAGGCGCTCGGCTTCTCGTTCCTCGGCGCCCTGACGCACATTGTCGTGTCGCAGTATGCCAACGGCATTCTTCACGAGTGGCATCTCTTCACCTGGTTTTATGCCTGGTTCGTTTTGCGGCCCCCCCCTTGCCCACCAGACAGACGTCTTGACTCTTTTTTTTATCTAACACGGATCACTGACTGCATGTAGGAGCGGATACACCAACTGGGCCATCAACATCGAGAGCTGGGGCTGGTACATCCAGTTGACCCCGGCCTTCTTTGGCTCCGGCATTCTCGTCGGCCTCAACGCCGCCCTTTCCTGGTTCCTCGGCACCGTGGCCGCCTGGGGCCTCATCGGTCCTCTCCTGGTGCACTATGGCGAATGCATTGGCGAACAGGTCGGCGAGGGCAAGTGGGCGGAATTGACAAACTTCAACAAGCTCAACGACATCACCAAGCCCGGATTCGTCCCTTCGCCGCGCTACTGGATGCTGTGGCCCGGCGTCATGGTTCTCCTCGTCTACAGCCTGGTCGAGTTTGTGCTTCACATCCGGGTGGTCTGGGACGGGGCCAAGTACGCCTTCAGGTCCATGGCCTCGTCCATCAACGGGGGGCTCAAGTCCAAAGGCAAGAGCATCAGCTTCTTGGAGAAGCAAGCCGCCAAGCTCGAGGAGGAGTCTAGCCTGCTCGAGGACTTTGCGCCTCCCGAGCAGCAAGTGCCGGGTTGGATCTGGGGGCCCGGCACCCTTGTCATGGTCGTCGTGTCTTGTCTCGTCTGCCACTTTCAATTCAACATGAATGCCGGGCTGGCCATCCTCGCCTGCGTGCTCGGAATCCTCTTTGCCTTTCTCAGCATCTACGGCGGCGCCGTCACCGACACGGCACCCCTGACGGCATCATCCAAGGCCTCGCAGTTGGTGTACGGCGGCATCACAAAGGGCAATTACAGTGTTGCTGATGCCCAGCGAATCAACCTGATAGCCGGCAACATCGCGTCTGGCTGTGCAGACGTTTCCAACAGCTTGGTGTCCGACTTTCGGGTTGGCTTTCTGCTCAAGACGCCCCCCAAGTATCAGTTCTACGCCCAGGCCATAGGCGCGTTGGTCTCGGTCTTCCTGGCGCCGGGAATCTTTGTCCTCTTCATGTCCGCGTACCCGTGCGTATGGCGTACTGACCTGCCAAAGGAAGAGGTAATGCGATGTCCCTTCAAGGCACCCTCGGTCGTGGCGTGGCAGGCCGTTGCGCAGGCCGTCACGGCGCCCGAGATTCCCATTCCTCTTTCGTGCACCATCTTCTCCATTGTGATGGGGGTTGTCGCCGCTCTGCAGGCCGTTGTCAAGAACTTCTATCTCGTCGGCCCTCGAGAAAAGTACCGGGACTATCTTCCCAATTGGATGGCGGTCGGCGTGGCTTGGGTCCTGGGGGCTGATAGCGGATACGCCAACGCCATCTTGTTTGGCAGCATCACGGCGTGGTGGTGGAAGAAGTACTTTGGCAAAAACTTTGACATGTATGCCTTTTCTGTTGCCGCTGGCCTGATAGCTGGTGAAGGGTTGGGGGGCGTCGTCAACGCTGCCCTGACGCTTGGAGGCGTCGATGGCCTCAAGAAGGGCACTTTTATCGCTCTGCCCGGAGAGGATTGGTGATGACACATTTGTTTAGCTATAATACTATGGACGTGCAACGAAGAACCTTGACAGTACCAAACTCAAAGTGACGTGCGAATATCCCGGACAACAGAGAAGAAGAGAGGAGTTGATGCCAGCCTTGTTGCCGACAAGCCCGCAGCGTCCGCCCCCATTCTACAAGCACTCGAGGTGCGAGCAGATGTTTTTTGTCGCCCATCATCAATGCCAGTACGTCGATATTGAACAGATTGCCATGACTACCAGACCCAAGGGGGGGTTTCATTCTCCACACTATCGAAACCCTCATGCGGGGGAGCGAGCCCCCTTGACGTTACTCAGCATGCAAAGGCTCATGTAAGCCAAGAGAGTGAAGCTTGCCGCTGGTCATGCTTGTGTAATGGTTGACCAAAGACGCTAGGTTCACAAGCAACCCAATCATCAATGGTTGATACTCCAAACTGCTGGCCGCGCTGTGGATGCCGTCAGCCACGACAAACCCTCAAAGTCGGGGATCCTCTGCGGCCTGGGAACATTGAACATTGAACTCACGGGTTTTGGTGACGACATTGGTGGGGTCTCCGCTGCGCTATCCAGGTCCCCTCCCTTGAGGCCTCAACAGCAGCCGAAGCTCTGAGTGGTCTCTCAAGTGCTCTCTCCAAACTCTGATGCCGGTCTGAGAAATGCCCAGGAAGCGCCACCCTGGTTAAAAGCTCAGGACCACCTCTCCCCGGCGGAAGGAGCGATTCCTTTTCCCCTCATCCCCTCTTCTACCACCGTTGCCTTTTGCACAAGACCAAACAACGCTCTGTATATCTATTATTATATCTATTATTATTTCTATTCCTACTCCTACTCCTCACCATCGTCACCATGCCCGTCTCCGTCCCCAAGACCGATCGTCTCGTTGACCTCTTTAGCCTCAAGGGCAAGGTTGTCGTCGTGACGGGCGCCTCGGGCCCCCGCGGCATGGGCATTGAAGCGGCTCGCGGGTGTGCTGAAATGGGCGCCGACGTTGCCATCACCTACTCGTCGCGAAAGGAGGGCGCCGAGAAGAATGTCGAGGCCTTGACCAAGGAATACGGGGTCAAGGTCAAGGCTTACAAGCTCAACGTCAGCAACTACGACGACGTGGAGCGGTGCATCAATGAGATTATTGGTGACTTTGGCAAGATTGACGGCTTCATTGCCAAGTATGTTCAACCCGCTTCGTCTTTCCCCCCGGTGGTCTTGGATGCTAACAGCAGTGTGTCATCAGTGCCGGTGCCACGGCCGATGCCGGTGTCATTGAGGGAACTGCGGCTGCCTGGGACAAGGTCATCCAGATCGACCTGAACGGCACTGCGTACTGCGCCAAGGCCGTGGGAGCTCACTTCAAGAAGCAGGGCCACGGCTCCTTTGTCATCACGGCGTCCATGTCTGGGCACATTGCCAACTTTCCCCAGGAGCAGACGTCGTACAATGTCGCCAAGGCCGGCTGCATTCACATGGCTCGCTCGCTGGCAAACGAGTGGCGCGACTTTGCTCGAGTCAACTCGATTTCTCCGGGCTACATCGACACTGGCCTCTCCGACTTTATCGACCCCAAGACGCAGGAGCTCTGGCGTTCCATGATCCCCCTCGGCCGCAACGGACTCGCCAAGGAGCTCAAGGGCGCCTATGTTTACCTGATTTCCGACGCCAGCACCTACACAACCGGAGCTGACCTCGTCATCGACGGTGGATACACCTGCCGATAAGCGGGGGCCGCATGTGGCGGCGGTTCGTGACGGGATGCCGAGTACCATGATGTACGGCGCAAAACGGAGAGCTCGCTGACAAAAACATACGTAAAGATGAAATAAAATGAAATATGAATCAAGAGTAAAAACTAGACGGCGCCTCGTGCTCTATCCCATTGTTTTGTCGGGCAGCGTCCATGGCCAAGGAGATGCTAGCACCATGGTGAAGTTGGCGACGCGAGAGTGCCGCTCGGATGGGGCGGAGGTTCGTTCCATGTCCAATGTCACGTGAAGCTATGCATTGCCAGCCTGTTACTCCGTAGTGTGAGGAGGGAGGGGTCGTCCCCTCACCTCATCCCAACGCAACATCGAACAAAGTGGGGGCATCATTGGCCCCGCGAATTGATGGATAAAGCAGTCTGGCGTTCTGAAGCCATTTACACAGGCTAGATATTCGGGATACAGAGTCTGTGAATGTAGACGGAGTATAGAGCACCTCTTCATCTGCCATTCTCCGATTGGGTCCTGGCATTTACAATTGAGTCTCTGCAAGGGCTCCGGCCTGGGAGAGCTGCCCGCCCTCACCAAGTACATAATTGAGGTCCGGTGGGTCGATGCATGTTGGTGCAGATGTCGGGTCCTTGCTGAGTCGCAGTCGTTGCTGGATATTCAATGCATCTCCCAACACGAAAGGCCCGACCGGGTGCCGCAGCGGCATCCCCATCTCCAACCGTCGACCCATGTCCGACGTCCGTCTCGCGCGTCAGCGCCAGCGGCATGTTGGTGCGCCTTGCCATCTTTTGGTGCAACCTAGAGGCGAGCCACGACATCATTTTTTGTGTCCATGTCGCTCGCTTGCACTGAAACGCACTGTCTTATTTAAGCTTTCGCTTCTGTGGTGACATCTTGGTGGCTGCTGTCGCCGAAACGAAAACGCCATGTCAGCCAACGCCCAAATATCAACGGTGCTACCCTACACACCCTGACATGATTGGGTTTGGCTACCACACTGAGGCCAGCCCGAGTGATGAATACACGGGCGGTTTGGTGAGGGTTAGGTTTTGTCCGAATTTAATTTCGATTCATCTTCCAATCGAGAGGATAAAGTTTCCAAGTTCCCACCTCCCAAGCACGTACATTCGTGCAGCGGCTGTCGTTATTTAAAGGTAAAGGACATCCGCCATGCTTGGCTGTGGGAGCTGCCGCCAGGATCCCACTCATGTCTCCCAAGCCGGGCGAGGGAAATAGAAAGAAGAGGGAAAACACTATATACTCTACAAAATATATACACATTACGGTACAATGTCAACAGATGACCCCGTCTGGTTCATCGCCGCCGCATCGAGCGGCTTCGGCCACGAGATTGCTCTCACAGCCCTGAAACGTGGACACACCGTCGTCGCCACGGCCCGGAGACTGGAGCGCGTCCAGGACCTGGCGGAAGCAGGTGCACACGTCCTGGCCCTCGACGTCACGTCTCCCCCTTCGACCATTGAGTCGGTTGCTGCAAAAGTGTTTGAGAAGCACGGACGCGTCGACTACCTCGTGATTGCGGCCGGCTTTATTCTCGAGGGCGCGGTCGAGGAGGTTTCGCGGCAGCAAGTCTACGACTCTTTCAACACCAACGTGTTTGGCGCCGTGAGCACGATTGCAGCCTTCCTGCCGCGCTTGCGAGCGCAGCCAGTAGCCCCCGACGGCGTGCGGTCTACCATTGTCACGTTTGGGAGCCTGGCCAGCTGGAGAGGCGGCGCCGGCTTCTCCATCTATGCCATGACCAAGGCCTGCGCGTCGTCGCTGGCGGAATCGCTTCGGGATGAACTGGCTCCTTTCCGGATTCGCGCTACAACGGTCGAGCCCGGCTATTTTCGGACGTCTTTTCTCAACGCTGGCGTCATGGTCAACGCGCAAAATCGCATAGAGGTGTACAACGACGAGGCGACACCCACGGGGCAACTGAGGAAGAAGTTGCTTGTCGTTGATAACAACCAGCCCGGCGACGTCGTCAAAGGATGCAAGGTTCTTGTAGATGTGCTGACTGGAACTGGGCTAGCCCACGGAAAGGACCTCCCGGTGAGGGTGGTGCTGGGGCCGGATTGTGAACGAGTCATTCGGGACAAATGCTCACAGAGTCTTGGGATATTGGATGAATGGAAGGATGCCATCAGAAGCACCGATCATGACCCGTCATAGAAGATGGTGATGGGGTTCTTGATGAGTACTCCGTATGCCCAAGTAAGAAGGAGGGTTAAGTGTCTAGGAGTCGCAAGGTACGAGCGCAACCACGTCGTGGGATTAAACGATGATGAGCTCTCCGCTTAACAGGATGCACTATTAGCATTGTATCCACTATTTTGGACATGACAGCTATCATTCCTTCATAGCTCCAAGAAAATTGCATGCAATTTAATATCCGGGAGCCATGGTGCCGAAGCCGAGCTGTGGCGGTGACCCCGTTTATAGCAACATGGCCCTTCAATGTTTGCATCAAATATTCCCTTTCTGGACCTTTAGGTCGAAAGATACAGCACGACAGGAAACCCACGGTTCGGTAGCAAAAACCATGGTCAGGCATTGCGACATGGTGTTATATATGGCAGTGTAATAGTATGTTCCAAGGAGTGATGGAGGCGTCTGGTGTCTCTTGTCCCGACAGGAACCGGACAATGGCGCTTGGCTAAAAGCATCAACTGGCGCGCCCTGGATGAATCCACCTCGTCGCAGCCTGCCAATCCAGATCTCTGCTCTTTGGGAAAGTCGTCCAAGCGCAATAGAGTTTGGCTAACGGCAGCCCCGTATCGTGGGTACTGGAGCATCCATGTCTCCTCGAAACAGTGGGTTTATGGCATCAATTGATATGCGTCGCATCGGACGTAGTACGGAGTATTGGCTTGACAAGACGATGCTGGATATTGCATTATGTGTTGCACAACATGGCGAGTGATTCGGCCTACAGAAGTAGCAGTTGCACAGCAGCCAGACATGTGCACGACGGGAGTTGACCTGGGCAACTTGTGTCGGCGTGCTGGCAAACTGACACGTCATTTTGATTCTTGTCAAGACAGTCTGGTACATGCACAAGTACTAGATTGGTTCTGGCCCACCAACACTAACACTGTCCGCATCGTCGTTTGGGGCTGCTTCATCGCCAACGGCTCACCAAGACCAGACCTTACTTGGTAAGTAAACGGCAGGACACGTTGTGGCATACATTACATACAGCGCCTACCCCGTGCGTATGTACATAATTAATCAACATTAAATGCACCCGTCAACGTGGCCGTGAGCCACCAGAGCTATGACCTATCGACAACTTGGGGGACCTGTTGCACGTTGACAGATCTGCGTGCCACCAACCGGACATGTGGGCCGTCAAGGGATGCGAGGCTAGACAAGACTTGACGGTCCCAGCCAGTTGGGGCGGAACTTCTGGCTACATACGTGCATGCCATTGCAGGGCTTTGTACGGACAAGACGTTGCTAGTTGAGGCGATGCATGTGTCCCGTGTACGACGGAAGAGTGTCAGGTCCTTGACTCTTGATTGCCCGACATCCCCTTTTGCATGCCATCGATTGACGTATTTGGATCGTCATACGCGCTGCGAGCATAATGCATGCCGGGCTCGCAGTGTCTTGCAGCGGTCGCCCAACATTGACGTCCCCGAGCCGTGGATCGCCATCTGCCTCGGACCACGGAGGAGTCTGTGAGTGGTGACGATTCAGTCGGGACCCCAGCACCCAATTTGTCTCGATGTGATTGGTGGCGCATCGACAGGGACCCGAGGATGAGATGGGCAAAGCGTGCAAGTGTGGTCTGAGACGCTCTCTCAACTCTCCACACAACGTCGAGCCAGCCACCACCACCCGACGGCCATGTCTGCCCCTGTCTATGTACTACTACTAGGAGTACTGCACACATAATGGGCTGTATTTTCTTGGCTCAGGAAAAAGCAAATCCAGCCTGCTTGCTACGTATCTTGTGGCGCTCTCATTTCTTAGCGCAAGATGCGGGAAAAACGGCGCCTCCGCCTCCAAACCGTGGCAGTGCGCCAACGTCGAATATCGGAGGCCCCTGTTCGGTTGACTCAAATCTTCTCATCTGGTTGGACAAGGGCCCGGGGCTTGCTTGCCTTGCCGGGGATCGCTGGGAGACATTGCAATTTGGTGGTTATGTTTGCGTCTTGATCCGGTCTCATGGTCGATCGATTCCATGTCGATTCTCAGCCGTTTCCTGCCCCACGCTCCGACAGACTCCTTGTAACCGTCTTTTTGCTTCGAGCTTCTCCCGTTGTCCTTCTACCTCCCTCATCTTCCTCCCCGAGCGACCCTGATTCACCTCTCTCTTCATGGTAGAATAACGATGCTGCGCGGTTTGCCTCATAATGGCCCTTGACTCCGCACCTCACCCGACGGACGCCGCCATATCGCACCTATGGCACTTCATCGAGACCCGAGGCCTGGATCTGGACGTGGTACGTTGTGTTTGCCGCTGTGGACGGTGTTGCGTACTGCGAGTGTCATTCCTCGTGTATATCACGTCACGACATGACACCAATGTGCAAGACACAGACCTGCACTTCCACGAGAGAGATTGAGCACGGCTACATCGTCGACCTGCACACCAAAACTAACTCTTGGTCTTAGGGCAGTTCCCAAGATCCAAGGCAGGGGTCTGCGCGCAACGACTCTTCAGGCGGCGGAACTCTTAGCCAGACGGCAGGTAGCAAAGGATCGTCACTCGGCAAGTTGGGGACAACATTCATTCCTGTATCCGTCTTTACGGCCGTGTGTCTCGTCATATTCATCATTCTGCGCCGGTTCTGCAAACGTGTGTATGCACCGAGGACCATCCCAGAGCTGAGAAGCCCCGAGTAAGATTCCTATGCTATGCGACGCGCGCTCTTGAATGCCGGGGCCATGCTCATGTATCGACGTTTTGAGCATCGTACTAACCACTGCGCGCAGTGTGCCCAGCCCGGCTTTACCTGGAGGATGGCTGAACTGGATTGTTCCCTTTTTCAAGACACCCGACTCCATCGTTTTGAACCATGGCTCCCTCGACGGCTTCTTCTTCCTACGATTCCTAAAGGTCCTCCGCAATATTTGTCTTGCTGGCTGCCTCATCACGTTTCCCGTGCTATTTCCGATCCATGCCACAGGGGGCAGTGGACTTACCCAGTTGGAAATGTTGACCATAGGCAATGTCAAGGATCCTCAAAAGCTACTTGCCCACGTCTTCGTGGCGTGGGCCTTCTTTGGTATGACGCCTGAAATTTTTTCAGCTTGTTTCCCGACCCTCGCTACGGGTGTCTTGCGACCAGACTGATGCTAATCCTGCCTTTTTTTTTAATAAAAAGGGTTCGTGCTTTACATGATTGTACGAGAGTGCATCTACTACGTCAACCTCCGTCAGGCGTACCTTTCGTCGCCGTACTATGCAGACCGAATCTCCTCCCGCACGATTCTACTTACATGTGTCCCAAAGGAATACCTGGACGAGCGTCGTCTCCGGAAGCTGTATGGGGACTCGGTGCGGCGTGTGTTTATTCCGCGAACATCCAAAGCCCTCGTCAAGATGGTAAAAGAGCGAGAACAAACGGCCGAGCGACTGGAAAAGGCTGAGATTGCACTGATCCGAATCGCGAACCAGGCTCGACAAAAGCAACTGGCCAAGGATGCGAAGCTTGCGGAACCTTCCACCGCCGCAGCATCCATCACTGAATCGACGGGCTCGAAGCAAGACTTGGTCGTGGTCCCGAGTGATAGCACTGCTAATGATACCTGCAGAGGTGATCTGGATGAGGCGGAATCGCCAGGGTCAATAATTCGCCTGGAATCTCTACGACGCAATCCCGATAAAGACAACGACGACGCCAGCCAGCATGAAGGCATCAAATTGAATAGCATCATGGCGGACGAGAATGAAAAATTGGACCAAGATGACGGCGAGTATGAGCACCCATACGGTCTATCGATGGATCTCCCGGATGTAAGAGGATCTGTTGCCGCCCAATGGATTCCGGTACAACGACGACCATACCATCGGCCAATTGGCAACTTTGGCCGCCGCGTTGATACGATACGATGGACACGCACACGACTGCGAGATCTCAATCTACAAATATTCAAGATGCGCCGACAAGTCCGACGAGGCGATGGCATCACGTTGCCGTCGGTTTTTATCGAATTTTATACGCAGGAAGCCGCCCAAGCGGCGCATCAAGTATTGACACACCACCGACCGTTGCAAATGTCGTCGCGCCTGCTCGGCATTCGGCCAGACGAAATCATTTGGTCCTGCCTACGAATGCCGTGGTGGGAACTCATCATCCGACGCTTTGGCGTCTTGACCTTGGTCACGGCGGCAATCATCTTTTGGGCCGTTCCATCCGCTTTTATTGGCACAATTAGCAACATCGAGGGTCTGACACAGAAGATCAAGTTTCTCAGCTTTCTAAATAAACTACCTAGTGTGATTTTAAACTTTATCCAAAGTTTTATGCCGGCAGTGGTCTTGTCTCTGTGGATGGCGGCAGTGCCCTGGATGCTTCGATGTAAGTATTCTCTCCATCTTGATGACCGTCAGGCTTTCTGGAGGATCTGACATTTCGTCCCAGTCTGCGGTGCCCAGTCTGGTATTCCGACGGTAACACGAGTCGAATTATTCGTCCAAAATGTGTATTTTGCCTTTCAGGTCGTTCAGGTCTTCCTCATCACCACCCTCACTTCGGCAGCGTCGTCGGCACTTGGAAAAATTTTGTCGAACCCTCTGGGTGCAAAGGATCTCCTCGCCGAGAATATTCCCAAGGCATCCAACTTTTACCTGTCCTACATCATGATTCAGTGCCTGATGAGTGGAGGAATGCGCCTTATCCAAGTTTTTGGATTAATTCGGCATTACATCGTCAGCCGTGTGAGCGAGGTACCTCGTACCAGGTACAAGCGCTGGTGTAAGCTTGAATCTGCATATTGGGGTGGCGTGTATCCCATCTATACCAACATGGGCGTGATTGGTACGTTTATTTCTGTGACGCGGTCGCAAATCCTCACGCAAATCGATGCATACTGACGTTTGCGTTTTAGCCCTCAGCTACTCCTGCATTGCCCCCCTCGTCCTTCTCTTTGCCGCCGGAGGATTGTTTGCAACGCAGGTGGTTTGGAAGTACAACCTCATCTATGTATTAGACTCTGACATGGACACCAAGGGGTTGTTTTATCCTCGGGCTCTCATTCACCTGACCATTGGTCTCTATCTGGCCGAAATTTGTCTTATAGGCTTGTTCGCGTTGAAAGGTGCTTTTGCGCCTCTGGCATTAATGGTCTTGTTCTTCATTTTTACAGGCCTCGTGCATTTCTCCCTCAGCGATGCAATTGCACCCCTTTTACTCAATCTGCCGCAAACATTACCTCTCGAAGGCGAGATCCAAGAAGAAGAAAGGGCAAAGGCTTTGCGGGAGAAGGAACTCGCCACGGCGAGGTTGGAGGGGGAAGACGGAGCGACGGGAGCGGCAAACGACTACTATGACTCGGAACAAGTCTTTGGCGACGAGGAACGGCTGGAACAGTCAGACACCGAGGAAGAGGAAGAAGAGGAGGATTCCGAAGACGAACACGGGCCCATTACGGGAACCAGAGCCGTTGAAGGTGCAGCTAGCATTGGGTCTACGCTGAAAGAATGGGCCAAGGCTACAACCACGGCAAAAGTCAACAAGGAGATCAACAGCCCAGGCGTACAGGAGTTTCTAGCCAAGATTCAATTCTGGAAACATGACAAGCACACGAATAGCGAACCACCAGGCTTCCTGGCACGATGGCTTCATCCAGAAGAGTATGAGGATTTTGTTGCTTTGCGAAATACCATACCTGGGGATCAACTCCGTCATGTTGAGTACCCATCGCAGTTTAGGAAGCGATGCTACCTCCCGCCAGAGATGTGGGCGCCAAAACCTACTTTATGGATACCTCGAGATGAGGCCAGAGTCAGCAGACAAGAGGTTGCCCATACGAAGAAGTACACGCCCATTTCGGACAAGGGCGCAGAGTTGGATGAGAAGGGTGGAGTGGTAGTCTATTTTGACAAAGCACCGATAAAGAAAGAGCGGATGCTTCTGTAACATAGGATTGGATTTAGCATGGCGAACTGTGTATATTTGCAACCTGTTTGCATTTCGTAGGACTACCAGACTTGCTCAAGGGACAAGCATAGCCCAAGCACGATAATGAAATGAACAATGATATGCGAGACGTCAACATCGTTAATGCTACCGTAGCCAGTCTGTTTCGGTACATAATGGTTCATGAAATCCGACGGTATTTTGGCACTCGCAAACTTGCAATTTTATACCTCAGTTCCATAACAACCACCATCTTGGATGTTCCCAATTTTCCCTCCCTTCCACGTTGCCCGTTTCTCTATTCAGCGTTACGCACAACGTCCAGTCGTGCTACTGCATAACGAGGACATTCCGGAATCGAGGCTTGCCTGCTACCAGGCTGTCCACAGCCTTCTGAACATCCGCGAAGGGATACTTCTCAATCATGCATTTGACATCATGAGTTCTGGCGAAACGAATGGCCTCCTCGCTGTCCAAGGCATGGCCCGAAGGCCACCCACACACACTCAAGCCGCCGAGCACCATGGCAACCGTATCAAATTGAACAGCGCCCGTCGGGGCGAGACAAAGAAGCTTGCCTCCGGGAGCCAGGCCGCCCACCAGTTTCCCAACGACTTCGGGATTGGGGGCCGTCTGAACAATAATGGCAGCGCCACCGAGCTTTTTGAGCTCAGCAGGACCATCAGACTTCTTGGTGTTGATGTAATGGTGAGCACCCAGCTGTTTGGCAAAATCAGCCTTGTCGTCCCCAGACGAGAGAACGGCAACCTCGTAGCCCATCTTATGGGCATATTGCACACCAAGATGGCCCAAGCCTCCAAGTCCCTGAACAGCGACCAGGGCGCCCTGCTCGACGTGCATTTTTCGAATACCATTAAACACGGTGACACCGGCACACAGCAACGGAGCAACCTCTGCCGGGTCCGAGTCCTTGGGGATGCGAACAACAGCCTCCTGGCGGAGGAGGACATATTCGGCAAAGCCGCCATCCTTGGAGTAACCGTTGACAAGCTCATTGTCGCACATTTGGAATTGGCTACGCTGGCACTGTCGACATTGGCCATCGTGGCCGCCGTGCCAGGGACCGCCGACGCGCTGCCCTTTGGAAATATGGCTCACGCCCGCGCCGAGCTCGACGACATCGCCCACAATCTCGTGCCCTGGCGTCCGGGGGAACACGTCTCCCATGTGGCCCCGGCCACGGCAACGTCGGAAAAGCACACGCCGCACGCGAGGACTTTGACGAGAACTTGGCCGGGCCCGGGGTGCTGGAGCTCTACATCCTGCAGCTTGAAGGGGCCGTTGGCCTCTGTGATGACGACGGCCTTGAAAGTCTTGGGAAGCGAAGCCATCGGTGCAAAGGACGTCTGGGGGGCGCGATTTTGACAAGAGCACGGCAAGTTACCGTTGAAAGCCAGCCCAAAGGAAGAGCGTTTCGAGCCGCAAGATGCGCGACGTGGTGCCGGCAATCCGTGTCCCTTTAAAGCATCATCTTTCCAACGCAAGCCCACTGCGTCATTGAACGCGCAATACACAGCTCTTGATAGACAAGATGCAGCTAGCGCACACCTCTTTCGGAATTGGGATTAAGCTGGAACAAATAGTGTTTCGGGGCCAGCGATCGATGGGCTCCGGACGATCCGCAGCAGCAGAGCCATCCTTTTAGGCTTTATTAGCACAACTATTTCCTCTGGGGTCGGTCCAATGGATGAGTCCCACCACCAGACTGCGCTGCTTGGTCGGGGCCAGACCATTGATGGGCTTGGATGACATCATGTCAAGTCAAGTCGTCTGTAAGGCCGAAGGCTATGTGGTGACTTGCAGCGAGGAAGCAGAGTATCCTAGAGTTGCACACCGAGATGTAACCGAATACTACTGCGGCATTTGGACAGGCGGCGAGACTATTGACATGTACCCAATTCGTAGTTGGGTTGCGAGGTGGATGTAATAGTTGCAGTAGTTCCCTTGGCGTCTGTGAGGCACTTTGCATACAGTTACGTCTCTCAAGCATACCTTCTACTGAAAGTGAAGATACTATCGATTGTTTGGTGCCTGCCGGCAGTAGCCACGACGCACCTCGGCCGTTTTGACGCATTGCATGTGATGTAATTGGCAACTTGGAGCACTTGTCTCCCCTCTGTAGCAAGGACACCATCGCTAAGAACCTGCTGCAATTGAGCCTGGCCCTTGGTAGTGAATCCCAGGACATAGCTGGCAAGCTGTCTAGGGGTTAAGGGCTGTCGTCGAGACGGATTCTTTTGTCCAAGTCGGCATGGAAAGCCTGCGGGGTATGAAGAGTCTGGGAGAGTTTGTAAAATACCCATGAGACACAGGATATAAATGAATGACATCTTGTAATAAGCTATAGCAATTCATATCACAATATGCAAGTGTAGACATGTCCGCGAAATATTCTATACAGCTTATATTGCACTACATCTTGAGAGTGGAAGAGAAAATTGTGAAGCCGACTGTTCTCGTCTGTTTCTCACACACGTCCATTCTACTCATCGTCAAAGACATCCTTGACAGATCTCCAGGCAGGCACTTGCCCCAGGCCTGATGGCATCTGAATGTATTTGATGGTGGACCATTCGTTGAGGGTTTCAATATAGTGCTCCCTACCATAGCCACTCTCCTTGGATCCTCCGTGAGGCAAACCCAGCCCGCTCCTGAAGTAGTTGTTGATAAAGACAATGCCCGTATCGACTTGCCTGCTGACACGAAGTGCCTTCTCGATATCCTTGGACCAAACAGCGGCCACGAGTCCGTATCGCGACTCATTCACAACCGAGACAGCCTCTACCTCGCTACTGAACGAGCACACCGTCGCCACGGGGCCGAATATTTCCTCCTGGGCGATGCGCATTGTGCGTACCACGTCCCTGAAAAGCGTCGGCGCAACAAAGTAGCCGTCCTTGAGCAAAGGGTCCGACGGCAAGTCAGCCTGGGCCGCAATCTTGGCACCCTCTTCGCTTCCCAAGGCAATGTAGCTGTTGACTCGTTCCTGCTGCTGTTTGGAAACAACAGGGCCGACATGGGTCGACTTGTCGAATCCGTTTCCGACTCGCAATCTACGCACCGCGGCGGCCAGTCTGTTGACAAACTCATCGTAGACCTTTTCGTGCACCAGTAATCTCGATGCTGCCGTACACGCCTCACCCTTGTTGAAAAAGGCGCCCTCCAAAGCACCCTTGACCGCTCGATCCATGTCGCAGTCGTCAAACACGATAAAGGCGTTCTTGCCACCGAGCTCCAGCGCCGTGCGCTTGACAAGCTTCGAAGCCGTTTTGGCGACGGCAGCGCCGGCAGCAGTAGATCCGGTAAGCGAGATCATCTTTACCGCAGGGCTCTCCGTGAGCAGCTGTGCGACCTCGGCTCCGGCTCCGGGGATGGCCTGCACGACGCCCTTGGGAAGGACCGTCTGCAGGATCTCGACGATTCGCATCACTGTCAGCGGGGCCTGTTCTCCCGGCTTGATGATGATGGTGTTGCCAGCGGCCAGGCATGGCGCAATCTTGCCGCCGGCATGAATCGGCGGCCAGTTGAAGGGTAGAATGCCGGCGCACACGCCAAGCGGCTCCCGGATAATGGAGGAATAGACGACTCCGCGGTCGTGGAACTGGCCAGGAAGCTTGTCGACCAGAGAGCCGAAAAAGCCAAAGACCTGGACGATAAAGGCCACATCCAAAGCCGCGTCGAGAGCGGGCTTTCCGTTCTCGGCGCAGAGCAGGTTTGTAAGTTCTTGCTTGTGCGTCTCGAGAGCGGCAGAGCAGTTCAACAGGATTTGCCCGCGGTCTGCCAAGCTTCGCTGCTTCCAGCTGTCAAAGGCCTTGGAGGAAGCATCGATGGCTGCATTTGTGGTGGCAGCATCTCCTCCACGAACAGTTGTCAGGATCCCTCCAGTCGCTGGGTTGTGGACGACGAAGTCCTTTGAAGAGTCGGCAGATGACCAGTGAAAGATGGAGTGCTTAGGGATATTGAGAGCTTCAGCCATTTTGGAAGGACTTGGTTGGGACGTGGTCGTATTATTGGTTGGTCTTGAGGTATGTCAATTGTTGTTTGAAATGCTATAGTCTTTCTTTGCCTCTTGGAAGCTTCTACTACGAGGGCGAGAATTCGCTCTACTTTATACCACTTCAACTCGGAGTTTACTCAAAACTAAAGCCGACATATCTGATTTTGATTGTCGTAAAGCAATCTTGTTGTACGTGAATCATATCGAGGACCGACATGTCAGCATGCGTAAGGGGAATGTTGTGTAGTTTCTTACAACAGATGCCGGCAAAGTGGATATGTGCCCGTTTTCTCCGGTCACATGACCGGGAAATTAATGCAAGTGTCGTGGTATTCATTGAGTAATGTAGAGTTGTAATTTTGTGTCTTGGGATACGGAGTGCGTTCTGTGCATTGCACAGTTTCTTGCAATGCTATGTCTTGGATTGGAAATTAGTATTCTGTGATTACTTTTGTTATTCTCATCTTTATGTATAAAAAGAAGAAGTAAATAAGCTACTATTATAAGTTATCTAGGGTTTTAAGCTTATCGATAGTACTGCTTGTCTGTAAATGCGCTCGGTCTACAGGTTTGGCACCAAAGTATAGACCAGCGTAAAGTCATTCCGTTCCCTTACGGCAGTGGTAATTGACATAGAAATAGCGTCGTGGGTTTTGCCAAAAGTTTCAATCCGGTTATATCACATGTATTCCCCTTGAGTAGTATTATATCGGGGTTTGCATTATCGGACTTGGCTATCTCCGCGCGTCGTTTTCCCGACACACCCTGCGAGACTATTATGGGTCTGGTACTACTTGGAATACGAGAGACCTTCATGCACACCAATTTTGAGGCAGGAATTGTATCAAGGCAAAGGATTTTCCTCATGTTGAAAGTGCCAAGAATAACGGTAATCCTTACGTCATCCATCGCATTACTACGCGGCGTCACATTGCTGGAGCATATCGGTTCGCCAGTCTGCCTTGACACGCACTTGACACGCAACCTCAAGCTGCATGATTCCTAGTCCCTGAGGGTCTGGCGGGTCAAAAAACAACCGACTTGACTTGACCGGACTTGACGGAACATTGAACCTTTGTAGTCAGTCCTGGGTTGGATCGTCGCCGTTCCAACTTCAACCAGACTTTTACATTTTCAACAACAACAGTTGCCATACGCAAACTCTGCCTCTTGCACAGCGTCATCTCCATCTGTTTCCGAAATGCCGCGTGGACGACGAGCTACGAGCTGCAAACCATGCCAGAAAGCGAGACTGGGATGCGATGCCTCGTCTAGGCGCGGCTCCTATTGCTCCAATTGCATACGTCGAGGCAAGTGCTGCGTGTTGCCAGTAAGTTGTCCCCCGTTGTTGGTCTTGGAACTATTTGATGTGCTAAATTTCTTCAAGGCTAATACATCTACAGACGACCACTCTACTACGCCACGACGACGACCTCTAGCTATCGCGATAACTCGCACCGAGACATCCCCCAGTCAAGCCGTGTGGCAACCGAAACTTCCAAGAAAACCCTTGTGCAAATCAAAAAGTTGTACGACGTCGAATCCAGTAGCAGTAAATCTACAACTAGGGCTTGAGCATGCCTTATGTCGTCGCCAGACTGCGCTTTCTTTGCATAGTAGCTTGTGGAACACGTATGTTTCTGTTTTTGAGACCCGTTTTAGCCTGTGGACTGCCGTTAGTTGTTGTCCATACAGCGAAGCTTCGCAGGTATGAGGCTGTTCCGACTATTTAGCCCATAGTCTTTGCTTATCATTCTAACCTGTACGTTGTTGTCCGCGGTAGTCTGGGGGCCTCATCTCCGAAGCCATGGTTGCCCTCGACAGAGTATACTACTCCCGACCACAACCGAATGCGCCCATGATCCCGGAGGCCGACCAATATACTGGAGTTGGCAAGGTGCATAGCAGCGTCAACCACAATTTAGTCGACAAGGCGCTTATCAGGGCCATCTATGCCTTCTCTATTCGCTGGCTTCACTTAAGAAGCCCGTCACAACCACATGAAACCCGGAACCTCCAGACGCAACTCGAGAGTAATTTGTGGCACTGTGCCGCAGAGCTAATGCATGCCATAGTGTCACAGCCATGCTACCGCTCCATATTAGCTCTCCAGCTATTTTCAGAGACAACGGTCCCGGCCGACGCGCATGACGAAGGCATCGCCGAGCTGTGCCAAACCGCTTCATTGGCCCATTACATGGAGCTCTATCCAGCCTCGCTCTTAAACGAACCAAGATTTCTGTCTTCCAAAGTGGCGGGAGCTGCAAAAGAGGACCCCAAGCACCTTCCGATGCAAGACACGGCGCTTTGGCTCGGATGTATCAGTGATGTTGCAAGGTCCATTCGGAGTCATCGACCACTCATGCTTCTAGCAGGTCGGTCGGCAGAGACAAAAGTGTGGGGGTATATTAGGGAGCGAGCTCATGTTTTCGACAACTCCTTTAAACACTTACATTCTACCCCGGAAGTGCTGCCGCCCGAAGTCGTGTCAATCATCTTGCAGAACGCGTCGGCTTGCAAGACCATGTTTTGGTGGAATATAGTCCGCGTCCGTAATGCATTGTACGATCCGGCTGGGGATGAATCAGTGACACAGACTATGGAAAAGGCTCTTCAAGAATATCATCGTTTTCAAGGCGTCTTTGCACCCTTCTTGGACATTTGCTCGAGAAACTTTCAGACCCTTGGCCAGGAAGCCCAACTACACTATTGTAAGTCCCTCACAGAACTTGTCCACATCTACATCTTGAATAGTAGCTGATATTCTAGTTCTGCTCGTTATACACTTTCACTGGGGCGCCTTGCAACTTAGTAGCCTGCTCTCGCAAACTAGGACTGCTGAGGCGTCGACAGCACAGGAGCCATCGAGTATTACAAGCGTTCAAGCTATCATCAACGCCGTTTCGCTTATTAGCAGCCCTAGCCAATGGATTGTGACCGACATGGACTTTCCGAACCTTATTCTTCGGGATCCATTCCCAGAAACGACGGTCGATATTCTTTCCACTACCGCCAACAGAATCCTAGACCTCCAGGCCGCAGGAGAGCTCTCGGTTAGCACTGCACAGCTAATGGTTTCTACAATTCTTGATACTCTGGCTGTGATTTCTAATATATCGCGCATGGCGGCTCGGACTCTCGACCAACTGCGAATAACTATTGTCAAAGAAATGATCGAACCTGTCGGAGGAGATGATACATCAACATTATTTTGATAGAAGGCACTTTGCAAATTATATATCCCTAGACTTCTAGATCATAACAGTAAGTATCTAGTACAACAACTAAAGTCCTGATTGCGGGTACAAGTGGCATGACGCGAATAGATTATATTTGACACCGCAAGATACCATATAAATGTTAGCCAAAATACAGTACTAGTAATGTCCAAAAACAGCCAGGCTGTGTATTCAATCATGCCGTTCCAATACACATTTAGTTTCCACCTGCTGGAATGTACTCTCGTATATCAGTCGTCGTCTCGTTCATCTTCGCTTGGGCTATCATCAGGGCCTTGGAATCCATGTCAAATACAACATACATACTCTGTAGTGCTGGTGCTCCGAGAACAGGAATATCTGTAGGTCCGTTGCCCTGAACTGGAGCTAGGGCGAGTTGACAAGTCCCGGCACCAGCGCCCGGCGAGGGGCCGCTGCCGATATTATCATTACCTCCTTGACCATTACCATTGGGGGTATTGCCGCCCTGCTGATTGCCGCCCTGCTGATTGCCGCCCTGCCGATTGCCGCCCTGACGATTACCTCCGCGGCTCTTCCCATTCTTCTGGCTCTTATTGGGACCTCGCTGATTTCTGCCTCCCTGAGGCTGTCTTGAATTCCCACGTCCAGCATTGCCGGGCTCTCCTGCACCACTTCCAGGATCAGGTGCAACAATGATGGAATCAAGAGGCACCCTCACTTGAACATTGTCTTTATTCATTCCAAGCGTTAGATCCATACCGCGTATACGGTTACAGGCCGCAAGAAACTCGCCTTGCGGCCCAGGTCGCGCGCCCAGCCTCTGCCCCAACGCATCCAGTGTTCTACCGGAGAGGATGATTTCAGGCACACCGGTATCAAGCCATGCTACCGGGGGTGCATCGTCGGATAGCAGATTCCCCCTCTGTTGTCGCTGTAGTAAATCTCGTGCTGATAGGCGCTGTGAGGTGCGCGCATATGATGGGACTCGGGTGTTATCTAGACGGCGACTCGTGAATACAGAGCTCTTAAACGCTCCTGACCATGGTATACTGTCGTCAGATTCGAGAACCGCACTTTTCTGTCGATTAGGGCGTCCTTGCGAATTATTGCCTTGTTCTGTATCCCTAGAGGGGGCCAAGCCAACTGAGCTAAAATCCACGACAAACGCGGGCAAAGAATTTCCATCGGGTTTGAGTAGTGGTGCGGCTTTCAGCTCGCCCTCGAATTTGGCGGCGTCGAATCCACCCCAAACCAGAGATCCGTTGTTAGGAGATCCTAGAAATAGAATTAGCATCAGTTCATGATTTGAAGGATATGAATTTCTTCTCGAGTAGTTTATCTACTTCATGAGCAGACTAAGAAAATAGGGAAATGGGATTAATATATATATATATATATATATACTTACGGAAGTCTCCAAGATAAAGACCATATGCGTTCGATTTGCTCAGGCTATCTTGTTTAAACCGAGCTGGGACATTTGGATATGGATCTTGCGCAGATTCTCCTTGAATCGGGCCAATGCCCATGACTGGAAAGCTGACTTGACCGGGAGGCACGCCTCCTGATTCCACGAGGCCCATCCGCACGGGAACCTCTTTTCCGCCGGGAGTAACCTGAAGAGAGCTCTCGATAAACGTACCAACGAATGCGGCTCCTCCGGTAAAAGTTGCGTTTAGGGGAATATTTAGGTCTCGAATTTCGGTTTGGTTCTTATTGACGTCAAGCGATCCAGCCTTGAAGCCGGTGGCACGCCCGTCACACTGCTCTCCTTCGCCACGACAGAACTCGCTTCCCGTTTTCGGAATATTCAAGTCACTACTTCCTGTATCAAGCAAGCCTCTCATAACCTGGCCTGCAACTGAAAACTGAATAAAAGGGCGGAAGCCACCTTGAGAAGGGTCCGTGATCTTCTGGATCTCGCTAACTTCTAAATTCCCTCCAGGTTGGGCAGTAGCCTGGCTGCTAACAAGCAGTAGCGGGCTCGAGAGCCAACATGTGAGGTAAATGACCTTCATACCTGCTGAAGGAGCTTGTTGCTGTGTCGAATAGGAAGAATTCAAAGTCAGATGCTAATTGTGGCAGTTGGAAATAGAAAAGTAGGCTTAAACCCACGTGGCTTCCAGAGCTAGAATAAATAGGGAGCTGTCGATCGGAGAACTATATTATTTCTTCCTACTTAATATATTCCATCATAACTCTGGGGTAGTCTTCTAGAAACAGATCTAACCCTGATGGTAACACAGAAGCTGAGTTTGAAACGATCGTCAAACGATGAAACGTAGATTCGGGAACTTATCGCAACCACTACGGAGAAAAGCGAAGACACTGACTCAAGAAGGCTGTTGTAAATATGGCTTATTTTATTACCTTTGTTTTGTAGCGAAAAGACCACGAGATTTTTAAGCATGCAACTAGGCGTGATTCATTAGCAACTTTGTAGCTAACTGCTTAATATACCACCCCCAGAGACCGACTGCTTTTTGTTATCGCCTCTAATACGGGACTTACTACCCAGGATACCCTGTTCATCTAGCTGCGCTAAATGCAGTTTCAACGCTATGGCTACAGGAATGACTCGCGAGAAGCCACACTGACGGGCTGGGGAAAATGCCCGTAGTTCGCTCGTGGCTTGTGCCACTAATAGCATACCGGACATTTGTAGGCTCCCACGAATTGTGCTCGTGCCGTCATCTACTAGGCCGGATAGCCCACCCTCCGTTGTCAAGATGGCATGATTCGAATGACTAGGCTCTTCTCCGCGCCCGCAAGACCATTGCGGCGCCCTGAGTCGAGAGCCTTTAAGCCCCATCGCTTCATGCATTGAATTCACCGACGAACGACAACGGCTGCATTTACGGAATGTGGCTAGGCCGGGGCAAGTGTTCTGCAGCTTGGCACGGAGTGGTAGTCCTGTTTCTGTGTATGTGATCATCGTAATAATAACCGACATTTCAGACAGCTTCCTTCCAGTTCATATACAAACAAAGAATAATGATATCTTCCTGCATTGCGTTGAACAGCAAAGACATTCAAAATCACTCCATCTTCCCCTCCGTAACAAGGGCGCCATGGGCATGCATGACCGACTACATATCGAAGGCTCTTATTCCTGGCCTCCAGTCTGCTGTCTCAGCCCCATGGGTACCTTCTAAGACTACATGTATCGATGCGTTTCAGCCATCTGTGGCGGCACGTGAGAGAAGTGGTAGCTCAAATGAAACCAAAGATTATGAAAGCAGGGAAAAAGCACACCAAGGAAAGAATGCGACAGATCCTAGTTTGCCATGAATCAGCAGAAGCAATTAAAATAACAGTCCCGGATGAATGTTGCCCTCACGGCCTCCAAAGACATGGACCACCATTTTCGAGCTGCTAGTCAATTCTTGGTGTATATGACGACTACCTTTTTACAGCGATGTCATAAAATCTGCCTGTGGATGCACTCAGGACTCTAGAGTGGAATGGAAATACCCAAAGACGAGACAAGGCAATTGACACAGCGTTGAAAGTAGGATGCTGCTACGTGATTGTTAAACCTACCAGTATTTGGACAAGAAGCAACGTTGCTGGGTATTCAAGGGGAAACTACACCCAAAGTGTCAAAAAAGTCCGAAAGCCTTTAAACTGAAGTCTTAGACTACAGAGAGAATTCGTCCTCCCAAGAGCAACATCTTTTCAACTTTATTGCGATTATTGTGCTGATCCTCCGACTAGCACCATCCTCCATGACGTAGATTCAACCGTAAAGATCTGTCGCACCTTAAACTAGCCACACCGTCTAATAGTATGCATCCCGACTCCCATACGTTTCGTGGCATTCTCAATCCATTTTCGCTCTTACTGTGTGAGCCTATACGGACTTTTCTTCCTAGCTACCAAGTGCGCCTCGGAATCGTGCCATGCTTGGGAAACTTAACCGATTTGAGTTTATCACGGGCCATCGATCCGTAGTTATTGTATATAAAGCATACGATGGCAAAGATGCATAACCACTTTGAGATAATTTGAAGCGTTTATAAAGATTGGGGTAATAGGTTAAATTGCAAACTATTTGTGCATATACAGTTGAGTTATTTACGTGCTCCGCCTAGCAATCACCCCCGTCGCCATTTTTTAGAAAAAGAAAAAAAAAAACCTTTACTCTGCAAGTCTTGCTTTTCAGTGTCCACAGAATGTTTCCAAGAGACACATTTTTCTATGGTAAGATACTTACGCTCTGCAAAACTGGCAACCTAAAAAGCAACTTCTGTGTCTTGTGGCAAGAAGGGCTTCTAGGTCTCCCCAGAAGCAATCCAGGCGCGAAGGCCTTCAGGATCACGGCAGTGAAATTTAATACCGGCTGACCATGGAATGGCCTGAGCCTCCGTGGGTGTAGCGGTATCAGCAATTGCGTCCATTTGAAGCGAACACTCGCGTTCAGCACGGAAGGGTGGGAAAACAAGCTTCTTCTCCTCCTCCCCAAGAGGTTGTCGCTCCCAGGTAAAGAAGTGCAGGAGGAGTACGAGTGTGGAGTAGAGACCACGATTGGCCACTATGAAAATCGTGAGCTGACGACACCAGGTATATAAACAAGCGACCAAACGTACTATCAATGCCAGGGCAGACACGCCGACCACAGCCGTATGTCAAATGTGTTACGCCAAGCTTGTCGCCACCTTCAGTAAAACTGTCGGTGCGGCCTTTGCGGCCGTTGAGCCACCGCTCAGGTATAAATTCATTCGGATTGTCGAAGGAAATCGGATCTCGGTTGGCGGCCATTAAGTTCATAATAACAAGCTGAGAAGCAGAAGTTAGTGCTTAGTCGAGAACACAGATGTAAATACAAACAGTATCGGACATACCATTCCAGGAGGTATCTCATGACCATTATAACTAGCACCATCAAGTGTTTGGCGGGGAAAACCAAGTCGAACAGGCGTGTATATACGAGAGCCCTCCTACTTTTATGTCAGTTTTTGTAGGTAGATGGGTGAGGTTTAGTGAAAAGTTACTAACAGTATGCAGGGCCTTGACATATTCAACTCGATCGTATTCGTGGGGCTTTGGTGGTTCGCCATTGTATGTCTCACGGATGGCTTCGTAGCCATTTTCCTGCAGGTCTGGCCTGTTGGCAAGATAACCAATAATCCAAGTAAGCGAGTAGCCAAGATTGACCCCAGCAGCAACTGTTGAGAGATGTTAGATACTGTAATTAATGATTCAAGTGGGAAAAGGAGAAGCAAAGGGGTAAGCGGGGAGGAATGACTGGTTGCTTACTGCCGGTATAAGAAGCCAGAAGAACCTCTTCTTCTTTTAACAGACCCTGCCGAAGAATGTTGCCTAGAATTGATGGAGTCTGGTCTCCGTCTTCGATACGCTGCTTTAGCTCACCAAGCATCTTATTTATGTAGACTTGCTGCGTCCTGCGGTATTCGCGAGCCTTCTCTTCCTTCTCGTCGTAAGACCAGCTTTTGATGCCTAGGGTCTTTCCAGCCAGGTAGCGAAGCCAACTAGCACCGCTCAAAATCGGAATATAATCACGAGCTGGTGAACCCACAGTACGCTGGCGAACTAAGTCGAACTGTTAGTAGATGGCTATGTTGGAAACAAGGTTGAAAAGAAAAGCATAGAATAAACCTAAGAAAACTTACAGATGTTTGTCTCGTTTTCCGCGAGCATTCCCACTATATCATCATCCAGAGGAGTACCCATAAGTTGCTCAGATACTTGACCAGTACCGAAGCGGTGAAGCTTCTCGGCCATGTCAACAGCATTTCCATGGCTAAGAGTGAGAATGTCACCAATAAGCTTCTTAAGCTTGGGATGAATAACAGGTGTGTAGATTGGTAGGAGGCGAGGAGCGATTTGGGTAGCGAGCGCCTTGCGAGTACGGACAAGACGGTCGCTAAAGGGTGAGGTGCCAACGGTCCAAATACCAGAAGAAGCAAAGTCCTGATGAAAGAGCTTGAACGTGGGCCTTGATTGGTATGCCGGACCTTGTTTCACGATGGTCTTGGAGAGAGCCTTGTGGCTGTTAATAAAGACCTATTCAGCTTTGCGTTAGTTTATATGCTTATTTTCTTTCAGAACTCGAATAGAATGACATACCGCCTCACGCCCACCAAGTGACACCCGAATAACATCACCATACTTCTTGGTCCACTCAGCAATCTTTGGGACGTGACCATTGCTCAGCTACTATACGTGTTAGCTATGAAATAGATTAGACGGCGTGGAATACTAACCTCAAGAAGATTTCCAACGATAGGCAGACCAGGTGGACCTGGAAGCGAGACTGTATGAGGGGCACCACCCAGCAGGCCATCAAAAAACCATAATATTCGACTCAGAATTTTACGGCCAAACTCAAACCCACCCAGAAGAACAGCAGTAAGAGCAATAGCAGTAGATGCATAAAAGAAACCAAGATCTCGAGCTCCAGTAACCAAGCCGGAGACTATCTCGGTCTTGGGACTAACCACGGTCGAGTTAAGTAGAGGATCCATCTCGGCGAAGATGATATGAGGGTGATGTGCTGTGGAGTGATATTTCTGAATCTCATGGCATACGAAACCTTTTATACCATTAGCTAGATGGTTCAAACGGTCTGGGCCAATAGTTTACATTTCCCTGCCTAACACGCAAAAAATTAAACGACGGTAAGCCAAGGCAGGGGGCTTGGGAAACCCGGCATGCTATGTCGGGGCCACTTCCCGCGAGGGAAACTTGGAACCGACGGATCTTGGGTAACATTCGTAGCTCTGCGTTAGTATTGATGATAATGGAGAGTGATTGAAAATGTTGCAGCTCCTCCAGGCATCTACCTCAGTGATCAAGCGGCCAGCAAGTTCGATTACGATGGGTAACAAGGAGTAGCCGATTGCATAATTCGCTAGTACAGGAACCCAGAAGATAGTGCTTACAATATGACCCGACGTATAGTTAATGTACTAGAAACCTAGGAACGAAACTGTCTACTCGAATAAAAGTTAGGGAGAATACCGATTATTGCAACTAGTAACTCTAGATAAAACCCAATCGCAGGGTGTTAAATACTAACAGAGACTGGGAGTGGCAACATGTACCACTACTACTTGTAATAAAGTTGTATAAAACGTTGCCAATGTAAAATGTAAATTCTATTTCCGTCTTATTGGGCTTCATCCCCACTTACTCTCGTCCTGATGCCAATACCAGCCCCGTGCTCCTGGACCAGGGAGATAAGGAGTCTAGTGAAGAGCTGCAGATTTACTTTCTAGGTGAAATTCACTCCGTCTTACATTGACTCAGCTTAGTATGGCAAAAATTTGACATAGTCCTAAAGCCTTTAGATAAGCTCGGTGTAATTAATATTCCCACAGGGCTTATTAGTTAAGCAATCAAGACGCCTTCTTCCTTGGAGTATTACTTTGATGACGCGATTACGCCACTAGATCCGCAAACTACCTAGGTAAGATTGCATGTACATGCCACGGCTACACCCAACATGTCGGACCGGTCAATAGAAGCAAGGTAAATGAAAAATACTTTCACTCAGGGGTAGGCGGTTAGGAACCGTACAGTCACGAACTTGTTTTCTTTGCTTTAGACGATTATAAAGACCTTGTAGTGAAGGAAGAGCGGCTAGTAAAATAATGAGACCTTGGACTTGGTAAACATAGTCGTAAGCCAAAACTAGTATGCACCCATTCACACGTGTAAAAAGCTGGGGGGTACAAGAGTAGCCGGGGAGTACTTTTTCACAATAGCAATCTCGGCAAGATTGCTTACAAGTATGACTCGAGTATGCAATCGACATGGAGCATCGACCTTCAGCTTAACAAGGCGCATGTCATGGCTTTTGGGGGCGGACGCCATTCGGGTCAGTTTTATGCATTGCAACGCGCCATTCTCGCCACTCAGCCTGGTGAAGCAGGACAAAAAGTTTTCGCGCCAGTTGCGCATCGTTTATTAGCCATGTGGCTGAGACGGATGACGGCAAGGAACCAAGGTTTTTACATGGGGTTGTATTTGGCAAGGCAGCTATTTCGATAGTTGCACCGAATGGCGTGCTTGAATGTCTCGGACAAGTTCCTCCAACTTAAAATACGCACAATGACCGGCCGGCTTGGGAAACCCTGCAAGCCGAAATAGCCATCGGAGCTCAGAGGATCAAGATGCGGTGGCCGCCAAAAAAGCCACCAAAGCGGTTTTGTCCGGTAAGCAACGCCGGATCGGGTATGATGGATCTGGTGGCATGAAGCTGAAAGCTAGTTATCGGATTTTGTACGGAGGAGTCCAATGTCTTTCTAGAAGCATCAAATTCTTGCATCAATTGATGCATGCTGACAACTGTGCATAATGTCGGCCAATCCGCGCCGGGTGTCCGAGGCAGCGCAGGTGAGCGGCCAATGTAAATGCTTCCGGTCCCTTGACATGTGCGGAGTAGACTTGACATTATGCAAGGCTTACAACAGCAAGTCTTCGGGGATGATGCATCTTATTCAGGTCTGGTGTATTTCGTACCGAGGTCAACGGTCCCGTCTGGTCCCACACCGCCGCCAAGAAGACTGGTAGAAACCGAAGCAAGGGGGTTCCGAGGGGCCAAGATCCATGATGCAGTCCGGATCGCGGCGGGGAAGAGGGGGCAGAGAGGGGTCAAGTTAGTTGGTATAAAGAGCCAGGCGTGCTTGCATCTAGATTCGTAACCCTCAGGGTACTCTTCCCCCAATCGCAATCATCTCCATCCCATTACAAATCTCTTCAGCAACACCCATCATGGTTGAAGGTGGATGCCTCTGCGGTTCGATCCGCATCAAGTCCACTGGCGAGATCCAGGCCAAGGTACGTGCATGACGGCGCGATTCCCTCCGACATGGGCTAAGACGAGCCACCAGGCACTCTGCCACTGCCTCGACTGCCACAAGATTACTGGCTCGCTGTTTTCAACCAATCTTCTGGTTGCCGATGATGGCTTCTCAGTCACCAAAGGCACTCCCAAGCAATTCTCCAAGACGGCCGATAGCGGCAAGGCCATCACCTCATTCTTCTGCGGTGACTGTGGCTCGACCCTCTGGCGCCAGAGTGATACATACGCCGGCTTGAAGATTATCAAGGCTGGCACTTTGGACGGCAATGCTCTTGAGGATGCCAACCCGGCTGTCGAATTGTTCGTCGTGAATAGGCCGTCCTGGCTGCCAGCTTTTGCCGGCGCCGTGCAAAATGACGCGGCCTAATCGTTTAGTTGGAGCAAAAGATGGAGGGAAAAAAACGGGCGCAGAACAGGAATTTTACTTGCCCTTGAAAAATGGAATCTAGTCAATAGTAACATGAGCTACCAACTTGACCGATACTGTAAAAGGGGCAGGGCGCATAAATCACCTCCCTCTCCCTCTAACGTGTCCTCGCGGTGCTAAAAGAGTCAAGTGACTTCAAGGGCTATCAATGCGGATAGCAGCCATGGTAGGCGGCTTCAAATGAGGTTAACCAGCCTCCCCTGGCAGACAGATAGCGATAAATGCAAATTTAATGCTAAAAGACCAAAAAGCCTGGCACCAGACATGACTTAAAACACCTACAACCTGTTTTCAATTAATAATATATATAGTTATCTGCCCTTTAGAAGATGCATCAAGTTTGATTGTAAAGTTTATTATGTATCCCTTGAATTAGTAGGGTGCCAAGGTTCTGAGACATTTATAAGAAACGGACCAGACGTATTTCGAGGTTGTTCAGCTACAGCAGCAGTGAACACAGGCGTATCGGGAACTTGCGGCTACTTTTTATAAAGATATACGACACGTCGGGTTAGCCGAACCAGCAACAACAGCAGCCATAACTTGCACGATTGGATCAATCCTTACGGCGGCTATACATGGGGTGTAGTGATGAGACCATTATTAAATCCGTCAACAAACGAGTCAAGGTTGGAAGACAAGTTGGGTAGAAGGGTTTGTATCCCACTAGACAACTAGCTAGATACCTAGCTAGTAATCAAGTATGGTTTTCCCCTTCTATGCTGTCAATAATATAAGGAAGTGCAAATATACTAGTTATATCGCCAAGTAGCGGGTCAAGTAGTGTAGTGAAATTTAACACGAGGAGGCATGACAGATTTATCTGCGCTTTACCTAACTGAGAGTTGCAGTGCCATGTGCGAGGTTGGCTGCCTAGACCAGACATCTGCCGACTGGATTTACAAACTTGGCCGAACAGTACTTACCTATACCTGTGGGGGCTGGCTGTTCCGGATTTGGGCTTCAAGTCAGGCTTGCTCGCGGGCCACGGTTCGAGTCATTATTACACGTGCAGTCAGTGCTCGGACGGTCCACGAAACATCCGGGGAGCAAAAGCGCCACACGTATCCCCCCGGCCTGGAGACTGCATGCTGGCGGGCATAAGCACGACATCGACGCTTACGGAGGACCGGACTAGACATTCTAGGCCCATGTATTCCGTATGACTCCCTGCTGCCGATTTGGCAAAGGAATAGTGAGGACACAATTATCCGACGCATCGACGCCCCCTGTGGCATTCTCAGTGTAACTGGGCACTACATGTAAGCCGCGCACGACCACCAGACAGAGACGCCCCGAATGTATATAATACATGCTTGGGTACTTGTGCATATGGGTACGATACTTACTGGCCGAGCCCAACAAAAAGCCTCTGCTGCACGTCCATTGACTATCCGTTGTCATCGACGCCTCGGACCTCAGGAACCACCATGTGGGAGTCCAAGCAGGCTGCTGATAACTCGGATTCAGACCATAACCCCCCATCGCCAAATGTCCATCAGAGCACCAGTCTGTACTTGGCCGAACAGGCAAAACGGCCAGATGCACAAACGAGTCCCGATCAACCGCCAAATGGCGGCTATGGTTGGATTTGCACGCTGTGCGTTGCGCTCATAAATGCACATACCTGGGGCATCAACTCGTCCTATGGCGTTTTTCTCGCGCACTACCTTTCCACCGATGCATATCAAGGGGCAACATATTTGCAATATGCCTTCGTGGGTGGTCTGTCAATCTCCTGCGCTATGCTCGTGTCGCCGCTGGCCACCTTGTCGACTCGTCGTTTTGGAACCCACGCGACATTGTCTTTTGGAACCGCGCTCGAGGTCATCGGGTTGATCGGTGCGTCATTCGCCTACAACATATGGCATCTCTTCCTCAGCCAGGGGCTGGCTTTTGGCATCGGCATGGGTTTTCTCTTTGTCGGGTCTGTTGGCATCCCGCCACAGTGGTTTACTACAAAGCGATCACTCGCCAACGGCATCAGTGCCTCGGGGTCTGGTTTCGGAGGTCTGGTATACTCTCTGGCAGCTGGAGCCATGATCCGATCTATTGGAATCGCTTGGTGTTTTAGAGTGCTGGGGTTTTTGGCCTTTACTGTAAACGCCATCTGTATCGCGTTAATACGGGACCGCAACAAAATCATCGGTTCTCGGCATGCCCCGTTCGACATGAAGCTGTTCAAGAGACCGGAATATCTTCTACTCAACGGCTACGGCTTCTTCTCCATGCTCGGGTACATTGCCCTGGTCTTCTCCCTAGCCGATTATGGAAAAAAGGTTGGGTTGACCGCCTCGCAAGCATCCGTACTCTCTGCCATTTTAAATTTGGGCCAGGGACTCGGGAGACCACCCATCGGATACTTCTCGGACACCATCGGGCGAATTAACATGGCTGGGCTAACCACCTTTCTTTGCGCTCTCTTGTGTTTCGTCGTCTGGATCTTCGCCAAAAGCTACGGCGTCTTGATCTTCTACGCACTCGTCGGGGGCACTGTGACGGGCACATTCTGGGCAACCGTTGGCCCGGTTGCTGTCGAGGTTGTAGGACTTCAAGACCTTCCTTCAGCTCTAAATCTCGAATGGTTAATCATCGTTTTGCCTTGTACGTTTAGCGAACCGGTTGCTCTCGAGATTGTTGAGCACTCGGGAAATTACCTCGGTGCACAGCTACTGGTTGGCTTCATGTATCTTGCTGGGGCTTTATGTGTAATGTTGCTTCGGGGATGGAAAGTTGGCGAATTGAATGAGATTGCGAGAACAAAGGACCAAAACCCTGAGAATCACCACCATATGGACATGTCCGTGGGGTCTACGAACGAATTGACCAGGGCAGCTGGAAGGCGTACCATACTTAGACATTTCTGGGAGTGGCGAAAGGTGTAAACTCCGCATTGGTTGACTCAATTCGAGATTATAAGCTATGAAATGCCGGATTGTGCAGACCAACTGTGAAGAAGCTCTTGACAAGAGAATACGCATTCCTGCTTCATGGGAACGGGTTGTCAAGATCAATAGAGACTAGCCACATATCTACAGTAGATTCAGGAGACAACTAAACAAGGAGGATACGCGTAAATCGTCTGTCAAACTCAACTACTACGTACACTGTCGACCCATTCCCATTGAGGAGACACACATAAGTCAGGTCGGGATAATTACTGTCCGTCTGCGCCACCTCGGACAAAAGCTTAGATGCCGCAATGTTTGCTTACTCGATCTAGATCCAGAGGCCAAGATTTGCCACTCAGCGGTCGGATTGCGCGACATGATCCCTGCATGGAAGCTGTAAAAAAAGTTCCCTATGCAACAGTTAGTTTACGCTAAACCTTGGCATTGTCTCTTTTTAATTTAACATTGACGGGCTTTTGCTGACTCTTAGCAGACTCGGTTGCATCATGCCCATTTATTGTAGTGGAAGATGTAAATAAAAAGTAGTCATAGCGCTCTTTACCGAGCTGTGTCAATACTACAACACCATTGGATCTGCGTTTCGTCAACATGAAACTTTCCGCTATCATCTCGAGTCTGCTCGTTTGCGGCCTAGGAGCTTCTGCTGTCCCACCGACCGCCGTATTCCCTCTGAAAACCCCATCCCGACCTCTTCTTCAATGGACTCTTCCTCCTGTCATACCGCAGATGCGGCCTGCCTTCCAGGCCAAGATTGACTGGGATTTGGACAATGTCAGCAATCTGTTTTGATATAGTTGGGGTTTTCTCCTCTAACAATACTTACAGAACCATACCATTCAGACGCCATCTGGCCTTCGTGCTAGCTGGTGGAGTCGCGAGTATGTTTTCGGCCAGTAAGCGAATTTTCAAATATCTGACTTCTCTTTTAGGGGCTACTTGTATGATACGACGGGCCGGCAGTTTGGCGAAATTCTTCGTGCAAACGATGACGGCGTTGTAACGTCTGGAACAGACCCGGCGACCAAATATCTTGAGCTCCGTAAGTTGATCATGAAACTAGTGAAGAAATAACACTCCTGTTGACAATTGCCCCTTGTCTAGTCATTTCATATGTTGTAAAACTAGATGATGGTCACTGGGCGTATGTGAAGCATACCGGCGGCGCTATTGTTCGCCAGTACCAGAATGGCATTGTGTAAGTCTTAAGTTCCTTGATCAGTCTGATATGAGATTTTGTTTCCTTCGGCCCTTAACAATGTGGACACAGTCGAGTAGAAACGGATTCTAAAAAGTACACCTGGCTTAACCGAGTTGATTTCATTGCCCCCGGGACGTTTAACGGCACCGAGGTAATGACGGTCAATCACTACTTTCCCAATGTGAGTCGTGAAGAGGTTACCCATTCGATCAAGGCTGACATGCTTGTCACTTGTAGTCTAACAACTTGCCAAATGGGTTACCGAAGAAAGATAACCGGTAGGTACAGCAATGGGTATTATGCTTGAGCTGGTATTATTAGACTGGGAGAAGTATGGCGGGAAGTTTTGTTAGCTTTCCGAATTTCTTACTAGAAAGTAGGCTTAAATTCCTTGACAGATAGATTAAATCAGGAATCAAGTCCAAATTAAACGCGATCCATAGATGCCAATCGTGACAATATTGTTAACATTCTGAATGCGGATGATAGGCCGTCGATTCCAGCTAATGTACGCCGGTTTGAGACTTTATATGTCGATGTTGACTGCGTCTTGTACCAAGCTTGATTGAGCCACGGGGCTACGGCTCGTGATTCGAACCGCTCCGCTCTGAGCTATGTCGCCATAGGGGCGGAATACATCGGGATTACCAGCATTATCGAAACCGAGAAGCCAGGATGGTGGGCCGTGACTTGGTTCATTGACATTGTGGTCGACTTTCCAGGGATCTCATAGCCACTCCATCGCGAGATTTTTGTTGATAGCCTTGTTGTGCGCGTTATTGGGATCGTGGATACCCAACCTAACCATAATTTTTGTAAAACCTCTTTCAAGTGAGGCTTCATCTTTCCCAAGAGTCCCGAAGATTACATTAAAGGCATTATGTCGGTTTGCACATAAGACGAGTCCCACGGCAGCCAGAGAGACCTGTATCAACATTGAAGAAGAAGGCGGCCTTCCAGTCAGCTAGCTGATTGAGACGCCCGCCAACGACGCCCCCAAGCTCTGTTCCGCAGCCCATGGCAATGTTGCTGACGCCTTGGACGACACCTCGCTCCTCCACTGGCGCCAGCGATGGCCCGACCGAGTATAACGAGGTACGCGGTGCCACACCAAGAGAGGTTGTTGAATGAGGTGAAAGAGGTCGCAATGGTGACGCAAAGGGTTGCAACAATGGTCGAATCTGTAGACGAGATGACAATCCATAACTGAACCTCTCTCACAACGGTATAGAGGAACCATACCCAAAGCAGTGAGGACGACGATGATCTTGAGTTGGACCATGTCAATGCCTTGTAACCTATTCAGTCGCCAGAATGGGCTTCGGCAGGTGAACGAACCTAGATACTACTTAACACAACAGGAAGATGATTGCTTGAGAGCTCCTCAAAGTCGGACGACTGTGTGGGGTGTGGAGGTCCGATACCTGTATGGACATCCTCACTTATCACGGGCGTCTGCTCTGTTGTACCCGTGCCTGGCGGCCTTGTGCCCTGACCATCGTGGCTCATGGTTATAAACCGTCTTTGCAGAGGGTATTCAAAAGCTGGGACGAGCAAACATATAAATTCTCTCGTCACACCAGCCACTCTCGGCCCTTCAACGCCCGGGCGAGGTCAACTGGATTGAATAAGGTAGTCATGTATGTTCATGTGCTGTCATTACCTACCGGCACACCGCTCCATGACAATTTGAAACCCCGGTGTGACGAGGTTCAGGCGAGTTCGCACGGGCATTGGCGAGGTCAATGTAATGGCACCATCTTGTGACGTGGTCTGGGCGGCAACAGACTTGAGTCCATGTCGGCAGACTAGGCAACCAGACTTTACATAAAGGCGGAAACCCCCGCAAGAGACTACCGTCGCATTTCAAGACCGTTTTCCAGCCCGACCGACATCTGGACCGACCTACTCAGTTCCTGCCATGGTGCTAGGATCGTGCCGCCTCATCGGCAAACACGCCACCAACACGACCACAGCTGCTAGCTCAACGGCGGCTTCCAAGTCCACCATAATCTTTGAGGTCGGAGGCGCGCGATATATTGCCATAAATGCTTTCGCTGTACGTAAGGCTAGTTGTTTCATTCTTTGCTTGCCAGGCACTGGAACTAACTTGCATCCACTAGTTCGAGCCCAGCGTGGATATTCCTTTGGAGCCTTCACTGGTGACTGTTGTCTGCAACCGGAAGGACGTACCGCTAAGCAAGGGCTGGCTCAGGGCCTATATCGATGGATTGGACAAGTGTGACGTCTTTGATCGCAAACTATTCCTCGCCGACATCATTGCCACCCCCCCCCCGGTGTCACGGGCAGCCCATTCCACCAGATTGTCGAGAGTATTTGAAAGAGTTTGGTAACCAGTGGACGAATATTAAAATTGAAAAAGCAGGTGGTCCAGCGCTGGCTCCTGGTCTGTACCTGTATGCAAATAAAGTGCTGCAAAGCGTCTGGCGCTTGTATGATGATGAGCAGGGAGCATTCCTACCCGCAATCAAACCAAATTTAGGACCGTAAGTATCTTCCCGGGGCTTCATGCTCTCATGTTTCTCATCTGACGCTTCTTAAAGCTCTAATTTGACAAACATTCAGCACCTGCAAGTTGCCGGTGTCTCATATGGCTGCCTTGCCATTGCTGTTCCACCTCGAGCACCGACGTCCGCAACCAACTCGCCACCACAACTCCGCGTTGCTGCCAAGGATTGCTATTTTCTCAAAGGCATGAAGACATCCCTTTGTAACCGTGCCTACTACGAGATGAGATATCCGGCGCCTTTTACAGCCCAAGTAGTTCAGGCGCTCGTAAAGGACGGGGCTCATGTCTTGGGTTTGACCAAGCTAAGCTCGATGATGGCTCGAGAGGAACCCATGGACGCTGTCGACTACCCAACAGCCTTCCACCCTCGCGGAGACGGATATCAGTCTCCTGCGGGTAGTAGCAGCGGAAGTACTGCTGCCGTGGCGGCCTACGACTGGCTTGACTGCGCTCTTGGTACTGACACTAGCGGAAGCGGCCGTCGACCAGCAATGGCGAATGGTGTTTGGCAATTCCGGCCCTCTCACGATTCCATTTCATTGAGTGGTCTTTGCAACACGTATGCCAAATTCGACACACCCTGTGTTTTTGCTAGAAGCCTCGACATCCTGGAACGCGTCATTACAACTTGGATACCACCTCCTCCCATAGCGCCATCTAAGTCACAAAGCAGATCATATCGTCTCATCTATTCGGAGGACTACATGTCAGAGGCAAACACAGACCAGATGAAAATAATTGACGCTTTTATCAAGGACGCAGAGGATATGCTTCCAGCCACTGTTACCCAATTCTCTATCCGAAATTCTTGGAAGCAGTCACATCCTCCTGATACTTGTGACGATATTGAAGAGTATCTGGATGATGTTATACTTAAAAACTACTATCACGAATCCTATCATTCCACGGACGACTTTAGAAAGTTGTACTCCGGCAAACACCAGGTCTGCCGCCATTCGTGATATCTTTCGTTCAACGCAGGTGGGCTCAAGGCGCTACGGTGTCCACTGCCCAACACGAGGAGGGTACACGACGGCTACTCGTGTGCCGGACATGGTTGCATGAGCAGCTACTTGGAGACAACAACATTGAGACGTTCATGCTACTTCCTGTCGCCAACGCCAAGCCTGTCTATCGTGATGAGGTGTTGCCCTCCCCCGAGAAGCAATCCGCCTTGGGTCAACTCTTTATTCCACCAATCTTGGGCGCCCCCGATATTGTTATCCCCATTGGAGAAATACCTTACCACTCAAAGATAAGTCACCAGACCGAGTTTCTTCCCGTGGCTGCGAATCTTGTTGGCGCGCCACAGCGGGACTTGGAACTTTTGCGGGCCGTCGAAACCATCTTGGACAAGTCCGGACGTGCCAAGGTAGTTTCAACTGGTTCAAGAATATTTTCGTAATAAAAAATAATTCATTGTCATATATTTCATAGGTGTTTTACGTTAGGTCAGCAGTAGTCGGTTGGCACGGCATCGATCCCAGCCCCGATTAACACGCAGCTCCCCAAGGCGCTTGGCTTTAGCCAATAACCCGCTTACATGTACACATTACGGTTACACCGGCTGCTCGGCTCTTCCGGCATATACTGCTCAGCGTGTGAAGACACAAGAGGAGAAACTATGGCTTCAATATTTCTTCCTCAGTACATTATCCAGGTCATGGTTGGTACAAATAGTGGCTGTCTCTCTGTGACTAAGCGGCTTGCCTATAAAACAACAAACTAAATTTAGTACCCTCGGCATCCGGTATACTAATTTCATTGCGGAGGTTTGGCAATTCGGCCATTGCTTTTTCGCCGAGGGCGAGGTTTTGCCAAAAAGAACCGGCAAAATCTGTGCATCGTAGTTCCGACTCAACTCAGCACCGACTGCATACGCTGAAGCGCGCGCGTAGAGGCATAAGTATAAAGTCTTGCCCAGATTCACATTGTAAAGAAATCATAATTAAGCATTATTCAACGTTTTATTACTATTATACTATAGCTCCCAAGACAAAATCACGATGACGCCGCCTCTGATTACTCTCGAGGAGCACTGGTACTCTAAGGCTGTGTTCGACTCCTTCGACAATGCCCTGAAGAAGGGCATCGAAAAATGGCCAGGAGCAATAGAGAGACTACTGGACGCTGGTGATCTACGACTAAAGGAAATGGACCTTGGCAAGGTGTCTCTGCAAATCATCTCGCACTGCGCCGCTGAAGATCCCTCAACCGAAGTGTGCCGAGCTGGCAATGACCAGCTGGCACTAGAGATTGCAAAATCTCATGAAACATCGACTCGTTTTGCAGGCTTTGCTGTTCTGCCCATGCGTGACCCTGAAGCCGCCGCCAAAGAGCTTGAGCGAGCTGTCAAAAAGCTTGGTTTCGTTGGTGCGTTGGTCGATCACAAGACGGGCCATGGCAACGGATTCTGTGAAGGCAACGAGTACGATGTTCTTTGGCGCAAAGCCGAGCAGCTCGCAGTGCCCATCTATCTCCATCCCTCCTGGCCCACGGAGAAACAATTTCAGCAAGCCTACGCAGGCAACTACTCGCCGACCGCCGCAGGAACTATCGGCGGTGCCATGTTCAACTGGCATAGCGAAGTTGGTCACCATGTCCTACGATTGTACGCTGCAGGCGTGTTTGACAAGTTTCCCAAACTCAAGATTATTATTGGCCACTTTGGAGAAATGATTCCCTACATGCTGGACAGGATTCGCGAGCAGGACCATCGTCTAGGTAAAACGGGCCGAACCTTCTCAGAGGTATATGATGAGAACATCTGGATCACGACGTCTGGCGTGTGGAGCCTGGATCCCATGCGTTGCATTCTAGCAAATACCAAGATTGACCATATCCTATACAGCGTGGACTACCCATTTACTATGAATGAAAGAGGCTTCGAGTGGTTCCAAGAGTTGGAAAAGAGTGGGTTGTTGTCGGAGGAGGACTTGGCCTTGATCGCGTACAAGAACTGCGAAAAGCTCCTAGGCGTCAAGGCACCCACAAAGGATTAGGAATATATTAAAGCAAATGCAGTGTTGATAAGAGCTGAGTAGATAGATACGGATGAGGCCGTTCCGTGAATTAGAAACTATATTACAGAAACAACTCGTACGCACGTAGCCTGTTTGATAATAGTCACAAAACAGTATCCCATGTGAGTGATAACGGAGGTAGACAGTCTCAGTCTTAAATGTTCGCTTCCTTCAAGATTGCGCGAGAATCAGCGTTCTCATTACCTAAGTTGGCGTCTTTAAGCTTAATTACCCTTAATAATATTTTTTCTTATAAAAGTATATATAATTAAAATTATAATACTTTTTTTTATTAATAATTTTAAGCTTTAAATAAAAATAAGAAAAATAATAATTATATAATTATTATAATAACTAGTAATTACCGCTTATAAACCAATAAAATAACTACAGCTAATAAACGTGTAAAAGCGCGACACCTTTACCTGTCATATTATAAAATTTATTATTAACTAATTCTTTTCACAAAATTATTTTTTCTTGTTGTCCCCCCTCCTAAACCATAAAAACTCGAGATATTTAATGCTTTCGGAATACTGTTGCCACTTGCCACTCTGGTGGCAAAACGCTTGCGTGTCTCAATCAACAGAGGCAGTTTTATCCGATATCAGGCCTAGCCGACAAGCTTACTATCCACTTCTGCAAAGCTTCCCGTTCGCCAACTCGTTCCACCCTTCGTTTCCGACACAAGGATCACACCAAAAAACGTCATTGGGATCCAAGGAACGTTTGGCACGAAGGAGGCGCTCATAATTGCTGCCCCAGAACGCTTGCTGCCAGTCAGATTCGAATTTGAAGGCCTATAATCTTGTATTAGCAACTTGATATCTTGGAGGGAAAGAGGGCATGTCCATGTTCACCTCATTGACGTAAGCCCCAGATGTCAGTGTGAGATTCCGCAGTCGCTCCATAGCAGAGTTGACAGTCGCAATAGCCTTCATTTTAGCCGCCTCATCAGACGGTGGGAAAGAAGTCCCGGTCACTATGGAACTGTTAGTATACCCGGGCCTGCGTCAAGGGTTCGAGGTTTGGCACCTACAAGCATGTACATAAGCAGATCTCCAAGCTGGGTGAACGGAATTGTTACCCCCTTGAGGCTGTGCGTTGTTGACTCCTTGTCCCCCAACTAAAAATGCCAGCATTCCCTTTCTCGGCTTCCACATGCTTGAAAGTGCTTCAGAGAGGGCCTGAGCATTTTCTGTTAAGGACTTTTGGTCCAGCAATCTTGAGGCTGGATATAGGGGGAATCCGGCCTTTCCCTGGTCATAGTTGTCATTAAACCAGGCATAGAAGGAGTCATATTCCTTGAGATCGATAGTGACGCTCGCTTTCCCAGGCCAACGCTCTTGGACAGTGTCATTTATGGGCCGGAACAATTCGTAGGCGTAGTTTGGGTCTTTCTGATCCTGAAGAATGCACAGGCCCATTACACCACTCAGATTCTCCGGCTTTCCGTCGATCAGAATCGGAGTTGTCCAGTTCTCGCCGATCATGGTGTAGCCAGACAGACCAGAATCCATCAGGTACGGAACCTGTGACATGAGATAGGACGCTAAATCTGGCAAAATTGATAATTCCGCAGGGTTGACATTGACTCGCCAGATAACAGACGTTACTTTCGGCGAAGGGTATGCTTTCAGCGTTATTGACGTAATGACTCCAAATGTCGAGCCACCGCCCTACTTGAAATGTAAGTAAGATGCCGCGAACAAAGTAAGCTGATTACTCACTCCTCTCAAGGCCCAAAACAGTCTCGGCCTTTGCTCCTCATTAACTGTTATGACGTGTCCGTTGGGGTCTACTAGTTGAATTTCCAAAACATTGTCTGCGGCGAGACCGTAGCGGGGAGAGAGAACAGAATGACCTCCTCCAGTCATGTACCCGGCCACGCCAACACTTTTAGATCCACCACCAACAACGGTTTGGCCGTACTTTGCAGTTTCAAGGTAAATATCATTCATTTGGGAACCACCGCCAACTGTAATAGCACTGCCTGGAATGAACTTGTCGGATCCATGTAATCGGAATTCATTAGCATGGTAAGTCATGGTATTGAGGTGATGGACCCAGATGGATAGAGCCCCTGGAGCTGTAGATCGGCCAAGATAGTCATGACCGGTGCTTTTGACGACTAGCCGGATTTTATTGTTCCGTGCTGGGTACTAATTGTTAGCATCAGTTGTTCATACAAGATGTGGGGGATTATACTACCAAAATTAACAGCGTGTTGTACGTGTTTTACTGTCGATGCATCAACAACATAGGCAGGATATCCGCGAGAGCTGCATGGTGTGGCAGGATTAGGAAGACAGGTGAAGTTTGAATACTGATTCCACATGACGGATACAGGGTCCGCATGATGGAAGTCATAATTCCACAAACGCTGTTTGATGGCGTCGCACGCCGCATCATGTGTGCCGTTTTCGTGATAGCAGGCAGCGGCGAGAGGTACAGGCTTTATCAGCACGCCCCCCAGCGTCTTGTTGAGCTTTTCCCATGTCTCATCCGATGGCCAATTTCGGTCCCCAGGAAAGACTTTGCAATTATCCGCCGCCTGACCCGAAGCCTGGACGGTGAGGATGCAAATGGATAGTAAGTTTCGGCACTTCATTACTAGGCCGAGCAAGTATGCAGTGTAATTGTTGTCTTGTTGTACTGCAGCAGTCGAAAGTCGGGACTGCCTCTCGCAACAGTACTAGCAGCGGGTCATGGCATGTTTTATAGTCTAACAACCCATTGCGATTTACTGTGCTGCATGTACGATATACCTCACAGACGATTCGGGAAAAAGCGAATATTGTGCCAAGCAGCGCCAAGGTAATATCAAGGAAACTGCCAATATTGTACGACATGTGTCATGAGCGACGCCCGAGGTTGCGGACCCGTCATGCACCAGCCATTGGGTTGCGGGCTCGTTTCCTCTTTTCTTCCTTGTCATTAGAGAAATAATTGTACGGCACCGGCACCCTTGTGTGTGAGCGACATAAAAGGCGGTATCTTACGGCAATCTCCGTTCGCCAAGCAACACAGGCTAAGCTTACAGCTGAGGACATGCCGTGTAGACGTGGCAATCCAGCGGTGTTTATGCATAAACGCTCCAAGCGTCTTGGCAACTTTCGGCAACCCGATTCCAAACCCCGTGGCCTACACTGTATTAAATCTCTCGAGGCTCTTTCTGAAGTCTCGGAAGAGTTGCCTTGCACTGTCTTCTGTACTTGGTACGGATCCCGGGGGATCCATCTTCTCTCGACCGTTTTCTCCGTCCTTGTTTCCGTCTGGGACGGTTCTGCTGGCTGCCTCATTAGGCCCCGCGCACTCCCCGACCCCGCACACATGTCTCAGAAGGCTATTTGCCTCACCTTACCCATGATCAACAAATGGTAACCGTATCCTACGACCCAAGACAAACGGCATCGCGAGGAATCGCGCTTACGATAATACGTGAGCGTCACCCAGGTTGGTGAACTGTCTGCGAAACCGAAGCAGTCGGAGGAGACGCTCGCACAAGGTAGATGGCGAATCCCAGGTGGCGCTGCAATAGTTCACGTGCCCTTTACTTCAGCCAGAGGGATCCATCTCTATATTTTTATCGGAATAGGTGGCTTGTATGCTGTTGAAACTTCTGACGTGCGCGATTTTGACACAAAGTCCTCTTGTCCAATAAACAGAGGCTGCATTATCCAACAACAATAACAATATTCCTTGTACTGCTGTCTTGCAAAGCCACATATGTATTTAGCACCAGATTCCACTTGTTTCCAGAAGATGGACCGCGGCTCAACAAAAGCGTATAACGGAACATAAGAGGAGCAGATACGAGAATAGCGACAGGGGTGCACGAAATATATTGGATGAGCGAACAAGACAAGATGCAAAATACACACGCCCCAATTTGCCTAATCATCACATTTGGGGTGAATAGGACAAGGATAACCAGCTATAATTTAACTACCAAGTTACAGGGATCCTTTGTACAGTAAGGGCCACCTAGTTCAGACGAGTCATTCAGTGCATGAGGAAAGGGGACCGAGTGATAAGGCCAAGTAGGGCTAAATATGAAAAAAAGGTTTGTAGAGCAAGGTAAGTTAACTGTAAATCCAATAATGTGATATTAGCATGAACTCAAGTATATTATTCCTCCAGGATCAATCCTCCTTACGCAAGGACCGGAGCGACTTTCCCTATAGGGCATAAGTCTGGCAAGGCAATTGCTCTTGGCGTCTAGGGTCATATATGTTCCGGGCCAGTCACGAATACATCTAATTCGCGAATTGCCTGGTCTATTCGTGAAGGGCCTAGGCTAACCACAAATATTTATATTTATAACTAGACCAGGCTAGTCGCGAATATAAAGTACTTAACTTAATCTAGTTATTTTTTATTATATTTACTTTTACCCTTTTTCTTTTTAGTTATTTAATTAATACTAATTTAGTTCTAATTATTAGCTTTAATTAATTTCTATAATTATAATTATCTTTATAGTAGTAAATTATATACGCTTTATCTTCCTTGTAATACCTGCACCTCTTTGTTTTGCATTCTCCCTTGTATTGGCATGACACCCCATGGTAATCTGAGAACTACCTGGGCCAACCCCAATATTAATTGCCGGGCTGGGAGTAGGAGTGCTAGGCTGCTTCTAATAGTTATTGTTAAGAATGCTATTATTAGTATACTATTTAATATAAGGGCCTAGTTATAATTAATATTAATATCTTAGCGGCTAAGTATAATAGCTAAGGTTTTTAAAGGATAAACTAATTTAATAGGGCAAAACCTACATATATAATAAAGCTAATTTAAGGGTTATAATACCTTATAATAAGATTATAATTCTAGATAAATTAGTTAATTATAAAGATATTTTTTTTAAAAAAGTTATATATAAATAAAATTATAATAATTAAATAGTTTAAATTACTAAACTTAAAGTATTATTAAAACCTTTAATATTAAAATAAAAAGTAATTTTTTTTTATTTAAAAGTTATAAGTAATATTATAAATTTAAAAATTACCTTTTATAATAAGAGGGAAAACTATAATATAAAGCTACTTTTTATTAACTAGCTTTATAATATTCTTTTTAATTTTCCCTTTTATTTTTATTTTTTATTTTTTTAGTTATTTTATTAAGTTTTTTAATTTTTTTAATATTTTTAGCTTTTAATAATATATTTTTTTATTAATATTTTTTATAATAATAGCTTTTTTAATATTATTTTTTTAGGCTTATTAGCTTTAATTCCTAAAATTATAATAAGTAATTTACTTATATTAAACTTATTACCTTTTTTAGTATTAGTTATAATTATAATAAAGTTATTAATTACTAATTAAGTCTAATATTAGTAAGTGCTTTAAGAAGTAATATAAAAGCAAAGACCTATAAGTAGTTTATTTAGTGTAAATATATATATAATACTAACTATTAAATCCTATAATATATTTTATAAGCTATAATATATAACTTTATAATTTTTATTATAATATTATAAATAATTATAATTATTATAAATAAAATACTTAAAAGCTTAATTAAATAATTTTATAAGTTTAATTTAATTTATTACTTTTTTTTTAAAAAAATAATAATAATATTTATTATTACTTTTTTATTTTCTAAAAAAATAATAATATTAATTAAAAAAAATAATAAACTTAATAGTATAATTTAATTAAATATAATATAAGTTTATATAAGCTTTTTAATATTATATATATTACTTTTAAGAGTAAAATTACTTAAAAAAGCTAAACTTATTAAATTTAAGGGAAAAAGTATAAAACTACCTTTTTATACTAATAAAATAATATAATTAAATAGTTTCTCTAATTTTCTCTATTATATAAGTATTAAAGCTGCTATATAATAGCTGTATTATTTATAAGAGTAATTTATTTAAATTAATATAGTATATAAAGGCAAAACAAGGTAATTATAAGGAAAATAATAGGCTTTATAAAAGTTAAAACTTTATTAATTTATATTATATTAAATTACTCTAAGTTTTTTAAGGTATAACTTATATAATTATAAGTTACTATTATAGGCAACCTACTTATATTGGGCTTCTTATTATGCTTAGAGCCCATGTTTATTATTATTTGTAAATAGCTATAGTGGATATTAGCAAGTGCTTATAGGAGATATATATATATAGGGGCAGTAACTCACAATTAATTATATTAGGTTTTAATAATAGAAAAGGTAAATAACTTAAATAGAAAGGAATAGAATTAACTTAAAATATAGGCAAGACCACGTAAATATATTATATATATAAGTATTTTAGGCTTTTAGTATAATTTAGTATAAGTTATAAGCATAAAATCAGTTTACCTTTATAATAATAGTGGCTAAGGTTATTATAAGATAGCTTTAACTAATAGCCGCGGTGTAATATTAATTATACTAGTATATTTAATATATTATAATATATAAATAGTTTACTTTTTTAGTTTTTTATTATTTTTAGCTTAATATAACCTAATATTATTTTAGATTTTATACTTATATAATACTTATATTATATATATAATTTTATTTAATTATAAAGTAAAATAATTAAAAATTAATTAATAAGTTATTATTATTATTATATTTTTAATATATAAAGTTTATTATAAGCTTTTACTAGTATATAAAATTATAAATTACCTTTTAAGCTAATAAATTTAATATATTATAATATATATAGTATTTTTTAAATTATATATTACTATTAAATTAGCTAGGTATAGCTATTAATTATATTACTAGTAAGTTCTAGTAATTAACTAGCTTTTTTTTTATTTTATTTTTTTTATTATAATTTAAAAAATATATATATATTTATTCCCCTTTAAAAAAAGTAAAACCGCTAATATAAATTTATTTAATAGTTTTACCCTTAATATTACTAGCCTTATTAAGCTTTTTTATAGTTAATATAATAGCTTTTTTAAAGTTATATTTTAGCTTTATATTTTTAAAAGCCTTTTTTTTTATATTTTTAATAGCTTTATTATTTTTCTTAATTTCTATTATATTAAGATTTTTAGCTTTATAATAGCTATTATTTTTATTATAAAAAGCTTTTAATTTAATATTAATTATATTACTTTTTAAGCTTTATTAGCTTTTAATCTTTAAAAGTTATAATAAATAACTTACTTATATTAAGCTTTTTAGCACCTTTACTTATATTATTATTATTTATAAATAGCTATAATAAATATTAGTAAGTGCTTATAGGAAATATATATATATAGGGGTAGTAATTTATAATTAATTATATTAGGTTTAATAATAGAAGAATAACTTAAATAAAGAGGAATAGGATTAACTTAAAATATAAGTAAAAGTAAACTATATAAATATACTGCGTGTATAAGCATTTTAGGCTTTTAATATAACTTAATATAAGTTATAAGCATAAAGTTTACCTTTATAATAATAATAGCTAAAGCTATTATAAGATGGCTTTAATTAGTGGCCGCGGTATAGTATTAATTATACTAGTATATTTAACATGTTATAATATATAAATAATTTACTTTTTTAGTTTTTTATTATTTTTAGCTTAATATAACCTAATATTATTTTAAATTTTATGCTTATATAATACTTATATTATATATATAATTTTCCTTTTAAAAGAGGTAAAACCGCTAATATAAATTTATTTAGCAGCTTTACCTTTAATATTACTAGCTTTATTAAGCCCTTTTATAACTAGTATAATAGCTTTTTTAAAGCTATATTTTAGCTTTATATTTTTAAAAGCTTTCTTTTTTATATTTTTAATAGCTTTATTATTTTTCTTAATTTTTATTATATTAAGATTTTTAGCTTTATAATAATTATTCCTTTTATTATAAAAGGCTTTTAATCTAGTATTAATTATATTACTTTTTAAGCTTTATTAGCTTTTAACCCTTAAAAGTTATAATAGGTAACTTATTTATATTAAGCTTTATATTAGGTAGCTTAGCACCTTTACCTATATTATTATTAGTGTGTACTTTATATATAATAATTTATAAATAGCTATAGTGGATATTAGTAAGTGCTTATAGGAGATATATATATATAAGGGCAGTAACTTATAATTAATTATATTAGGTTTTAATAGTAGAAAAACTAGATAACTTAAATAAAGAGGAATAAAATTAACTTAAAATATAAGTAAGGGTAAACTATATAAATATACTATATATATAGGCATTTTAGGCTTTTAGTGTAACTTAATATAAGTTATAAGCATAAAATCACTATATAATATAAGGTTTACCTTTATAATAAAAGTAGTTAAGGCTATTATAAAATAGCCTTAACTAGTAACTATAGCGCGGTATTAATTATACTAGTATATTTAATATATTATAATATATAAATAGTTTACTTTTCTAGTCTTTTACTATTTTTAACTTAATATAACCTAATATTATTTTAAATTTTACGCTTATATAATACTTATATTATATATATAATTTTATTTAATTATAAAGCGAATTAACTAAATATTTATAAGGCGTGCACTAAAAGGAGAACCTTATATAAAGCAGTTTAATATTATAATTAAACTTAAAGACTAGAATAATAATAATTTAGTAGCTTTACTAGTGGTTTTAAGGTAATATAAAATAGTATTAAACTTATAGCTTTACTTATAATTTAAGTAAAAATTAAAAGTAATATAAAAAAAAGCTTTACCTAAAATTTAAGTAAAAATTAAGGGTAATATAAGTATACTAATAATTAAAACTAATTTAATTATATAAATAAAATTAAATAAAAATTAACTTAAATTTAAAACTTAAAGGTAAAAACTTTAAGTAAAAAACTTATAATATAAGAACCTTTAATTAAATATTAAAAAATTTAATTAAGTTTTAATTTTATAATTATAAAATACTTAAAAATTAAGTTTTTTCTTAATTTTTTACTTAATTATTCCTTAATTTTAAGTTTTTTTTATAATTTTTAAAACTTCTTTTATATAATTACCTTTAAAAAAATAATAAAAACTTATAAATAAAGTTAATAATTATATAATAATATAATAAATAAAGGAGATATAATAATGTTTTTTATCTATTAATTATTAATACTATTTACTTTAATAGAATATTTTACTATTATAGCTTAAAAAGTATAATTAAAAGAATATTTATATTAGCTTAAAAGAATTTAAGTATTAAAAGTATAAAAGTATAAATTACTTTAAAACCTAGCTTTTATAAAAAAAAAGGGCTAGTAAAGTAAAAAGGTTTTATATTTTTATTAAATAAAAATTAAAGCTTTAAAATTAAAATAAAAGATTTATTTAAGTTATTTATTAATATAATATAATATAAGTGAAATAATTAATTAAATAACTTTTAATATACCTTTAAAAGTGCTTTTAAAAAGTTTAAAAAAAACTAGTTTTAAATCTTTTATATAATTACTTAAATAAAAAGTAAATATTATTTATAATAGAATTATTATATAAAGAAAGCTTAATTATATAACTTAAATATAAATATTATTTAAAAAAAATTTAAGAAATAAATAATAAATTTAATTTAAAACTTAATTAACTAGAATATATTTATAGTTTAATAATTAAAATATATTAAATAAAAGAAAAAATAGTTTTTATAAAACTTTTATATATACTTAAATTTACTTAAAAAATATTTTTTATATATAATTAAAAAATAATAAGCCTAGAATTTTTTTATAAAGCTTTATTTTTACCTTTATAATTATATAAAAATATATATAATAAATATCCCTAAAATATATAAAGAAATTATAGTATTAATTATTTAATTTTAGGAAAAAATAAACTTATAATAAAAGAATAAATAATTTAAAAATAATAAGTTTTAAAAAAAACTAAATAAAATAAATAAAAAGTACTTTAAAAACACCCCTTTTATAAATAGAAATTAATAAGAAAAATACTAAGAATTTAATAAAGGTTATTTTTTATAAAAAAACCTGCTATAAAATAAAAGTAATAAAAAGAAGAAAGAAAAAAATAATAGCTTTATATATTAAATATATAATAGCTTAAATTATAGCTAAAAAAGCTACTTAAAAAGAAAAGTAAATATTAATAATATAAATACTAATAAAAAAAGAAAAAAAAAAGAGTTTAAGTAATTAAAAAATAAGAATTAATTATAAGTAATACTTAAATTATAATTAATATTAATTATATAAAAGTAGAATTTAGCTTTATTATATAAGCTATAATTAAAAAATAAAAATTCTTATTAATAAAAGTAGTTTTTAATATTAAAGCTAGTATTAATTTAATTAAAATTAGTTTAATAAAAAAAGTAAGCTTAAAATATTTAAGAAAAATACTTTTAAAACTTATAATACTAGGTTAATTTACCTTAAAAAACTAGGGGTTTAAAAAGTACTTTTAATACTTATAAATTTATAAGGGAAATAAAAAGAGTTTACTTAAATATATTATATAATATTAAATATAAAAGAGGATTTATTTTTACTTAAAATATTAATATTAATTAATAAAAATATTACTTTAAATATAAGAGTATATTATTAATAATATAATATTTAAAAAAATAAATATAAAGTAATTTTAATTTATAAGTTTAAAAAAAAAGCTTAAAAATATATATATATTTTTATTATTTTTAAAGTTAAAAAAATAATACTTAATATAAAAACTTAATTAAATTTACTTTTAAAAGTAATATTATTATTATTAAAATTAAAAGTATATATAAATATATTTAAGAATAAAAAAGTATTTAGCTTTTTTTTATATTAATTAATTAATTATATAATAAACTTTATAAAAGGAGAATTTTTATTATATAAACCTATTTACTTATTATCTCTTAAAAAGCTGGTGGTATTATAAAATTACTTAAATAAAAACTTAAAAATAAGTTAAATTTAATATTTTAAAAGCTTAATAAAAATATTAATTTTATTTATTTTTAAGAAGAATAAATTCTTTTACTTTTATATAAATTATTAAAAGCTAAATAAAATAATTATTAAAAACTAATATTTATTACTTTTTATTATTAAAATTCTTAATTAAATTTAAAAAGTAATTATATTCTTAAAATTAAATATTAAGAAAGCTTATTATAAAATTTAAATTAAAAAAGAAAATAAATAAAAAATAGTATGTATTTTAAATATAATATAGCTACTTTAAATATTTAGTAATATTATTTAAATTAATTAATACTTTAATAACCTTTTAATATTATATAAATTAAATATTAAGTGGTTTTAATAATATAATATATATTATATATTTTAATAATATTTTAGTATTTTTAAAAATAAAAAAAAAGTATAAAAAGTATTTAATATAAGTATTAAAATATATAAAAAATACTAGCTTATATACTAAAATATTTAAGTATAAATTCTTTTAGCTATAAGTAAAGTTTTTAAGGTTTATTTTATTTATTAAAAAGATTTTTATAAATTTAGCTAAAATTAAAACTATTATTATTTAATTTAAGCTAAAAAGTTATTATAATATTTAAGTTTTCCTAGAATTTTATAACTTTTATTAGCGTTTTATTAAAACTTACTTTTATATAATTATATTACTTATAATACTACTTAAAAAAAGTAAAAATAATTAAAAACCAGGGGTTATAACCTTTAAGTTAAAGAAGATTTTAGCGTTTTAAACCTTAAAAAATGCTTTTTTAAAAGCTTTTTTATTATAATATTTTAATTTTAATTAGCACACTTAAATTAAAATAAATGCTTTTATTTTTATAATTATTATAATTTTATTATAACTTAAAAATAATAGAAAATAGTATTTTATTACTTTTTAGTTATAAAAATTATAAAATTTAAAAACCTATTATAATATACTTAATTAAGAGATATTAGTAATTAAGAATACTTTTAAATATTAATAATATTATATAAATAGCGCTAAAAAGCTAATTAAGGTTTTAATAAACTATTATAACTTATAAATGTTTATAAGTAATAAATAGTTAAATAAAAGATAATTTTATTAATATTTATATTTAACTTTATTTAATTTTATTATAAAATATTAAGCAGGAAATAAAAATCCTACTAATATACTATTATAATAGCTAGATTATATAGGGAAGTTATATAAAAATTTAATAATTTTTAAAGGAATTTAAGTAAAAATTATAAAGGTAAATTAAACGCTTATTAAATTAATTTAAATATAAAAATATAATTTATTATTTTTAAATAATAAACTTAATTAAAAAAAAATATAATAAAAAACCTTTATAAATAAAAAAGTTTTAAGTTTTTAAAGAATTAAATAGTTATTATATTAACCTTAATTTAATTTAAATATAAAAGGGTGGGTTATAATTATTTTTACTTTAAAAGAAAATTTAAAATATTATAATATATAAAAACCTTTATAATTTAAATATAAATCGCTTATTAAAGGACTTAATTTTTAATATATAAAAAAAAAACCCTTAAATAAAAGCTAAATATAAAAGGGTTTACTTTAATTAAAATCCACTAAAAAATTAGCGTTTAAATAGTATTTAAAGGATTTTAATATATTATTAATATATATAAATATTACTTAATAAAGCGCTAATTTAAAAACTACTTAAATAGTATTATAATAACCTGTTAGTAAAGCATTTTAGTATTAAGAGAATAGCTAAATTATTAAAAAGGAAATTCCACTAAATATATATAAATATAGATATTAAAAACTATATTAAAACCTATATAATTTACCAGCGAATTATAAAACACCTATTATATAATAAGCTAGAATTATTATTAATTCCTAGCTAATTATAGAGAGAACTATTAATAGACTTTATAATAGAATTACCTAAAATTTAGTATTATAGAGAAGACGTTAATATTATCCTTATAATTATAGATTATTATATTAAGTATTTACTATTTTTACTTATATTAAATATAATTATAGCTAGTAAGCTAGCTATACTATTTTATAAAAAGGTTAAATATAAATTTAGTATTTTTAAGGGAATAATATTAAATTAAAAATTATTATTTACTAGTAAATTCTAGTTAAATTTATACTACTTAATAAAAATTTAAAAATAACTTTTTATTATATACTACCTTTAAATTAATAAATAAATAAAATATATTAATTAAATATTAAAATATTACCTTTAAGTATTTATTATAAATTATTAATTATAATAGCTATTATTACTATTTATAATATAATTTATTTATAATAATACTATAAATATAACTATAAGTTTATCCTTAAATTAAGTTTTAATAAGCTTTAAATTATAGTAATACTTTAATATTAAAAATAATATTATAAAAAGAGAGATACTAAAAGTAATAACTTAAATTAAAAAACTATTATAAGCTAAGTAAAAAATAGAAAAATATTAAAGCTAAGCGGTTTAATTTTAAGTAAAATACTATAATTAAAAATATAAATTAATATAATTTTAAAATAATAGTATAATTCTTTTATATATAAAGAATTTTTAACTTAAAAGTAAAAAAAATAAATTAATTTTAAAATATATTAGCTTTTTTTAAATTTTTAATAAAATTAAATTATAAGTATATTAATTAATACTTTTAATATAATATAATAGAATTTATAATATATTTTATATAAACTTATTAAAGCTATAATATTAATATAAAAGTAATTAAAATAAGTTAAAAGCGCTTTTAATACTTAAATTAAAAGATAATTTAAATAAATAAAAAGTTAAAAGTATTAAAAATTATACTTAAAAAGGAAATTAATTATAATATTTAATAAAATAAAAGGGATAGCCTTATAAATATAATTAATAGCTTATTAATAATAACTTAATTAATATACCTACTATTATAATTAATTATATTAAAATACTTTTATAATAAAAATAAAAGAAAATCACTTAAATATTATAAAATAAAAAGTAACCTAAAAAAGTATATTAATTCTAGTCTCCTACTATCCTTGGCCTGGTACAGCCCAATACTGTTTTAGATTTTACGCTTGCACGATACTAGTATCATGCGTGTAATTTCATTTGACTACAGAGCGAAACAACCAAAAATTAAAAAAAAAATTAATATTTTTTATTTAATTATAATTAATACTTTTTAATAAGCTAAAAAGTTAAAAGCTATTATTAAGGTAATTATTATTATTTAATATAATTAATAAAATTATTAAATTAAATTATAATAAAAAAATAAAAAAAAGGCTAGCTAATTATTAAAACCTACTAGTAGTATAATTAATAGCTATACCTAGCTAATTTAATAGTAATATATAATTTTAAAAATATTGTGTACACGCATTATAATACATTAAATCTACTAGCTTAAAAGGTGGTTTATAACCTTACACGCCAGTAAAAGCCTGCAACTCTGCGCGTTAAAGCTGGTAAGATATTAATAGTTAAATAATATAAGAATGGTGAAAAACTTATTAAAATTAAACTTATATATATATAATAATAACAGCGACTTATAACCACATGAGTTACACCCTAAAAAAACTTAGAGTAATCTAATATAATATAAATTAATAAAGTCTGCGCTAAGTAATATTAGTATATATATGCATGGTCTTAAAAGTGTCTAGTGTAAAATCTTAACCTACCCCAACTTTTATAAAGCCTATCATCTTCCCTGTAATCACCCTATTTTGCCTTTATACACCTAATTTAAATAAATCGCTCTATAAACTATAAGTTAATATTAATAATATACACTTAAACGTAAGTATAAGTGTCTTATAGGGATATACTAAGATTAATAGTACCAATATAGCTACTTATAGGTCTCTAGCTTTATATTACTCCTTAAAGCACTTACTAATATTAAGCTTAATTAGTAGTTAATAACTATAATTATAACTAGTATTAAAAAAGGTAATAAGCTTAATATAAGTAAGTTACCTATTATAATTTTAGGGATTAAAGCTAATAAGCTTAAAAAGGTAATAAAAAAGCTATTATTATAAAAGATATTAATAAAAAGAGGGATATATTATTAAAAGCTAAAAATATTAAAAAAATTAAAAAACTTAATAAAGTAATTAAAAAAGCAAGAAAAAAAAAAGATAAAAAGGAAAATTAAAAAGAGTACTATAAAGCTAGTTAATAAAAAGTAGCTTTATATTATAGTTTTCCCCCTTATTATAAAGGGATTAATAAAATTATATTAATATTATTAATAATTTTAATAAGCTTATTTTTAAAGGTAAGTTTTTACCTTTTATTAGCTTTAATATTTAATATAATTATATTAATACTTATTAAGCTAATTTTATTATATTTTATTAAGTAATTCTTTTATTACTTATTTAATTATATTAGTTATTAATAATATTTTATAGCTTAAATATCTTTTTTACTTTTAAGTTTATAATAATATTAATTTTAATTATAATAATATTTTTATTTATATTAAGCTAATAATATATAAAACTTTTTTTATTAATACTCTTAAAAATAAAGTAAATTATTAAGGTAAAAAGCAGCTTTATAGCTTTTTTTATAAGTTTATTTTTAATAAATTAAAATTAAATAATATTTTATATAAAGTAATTTAAAAACTTTTAAAAAACTAGGTTTTATTTTTATTAAGCTAGTTTATTTTAATAAATATTTTTTTTATTATAATAATATATTTAAAATATTTTTATATTTTATTTATTTTATTTTATAATAAATTAAATTATATAATATATTTTCCCTTTAAAAGAGGTAAAACCGCTAATATAAATTTATTTAATAGCTTTACTTTTAGTATTACTAGCTTTATTAAGCCTTTTTATAGCTAATATAATAGCTTTTTTAAAGCTATATTTTAGCTTTATATTTTTAAAAGCCTTCTTTTTTATATTTTTAATAGCTTTATTATTTTTCTTAATTTTTATTATATTAGGATTTTTAGCTTTATAATAGCTATTCTTTTTATTATAAAAAGCTTTTAATTTAATATTAATTATATTACCTTTTAAGCTTTATTAGCTTTTAACTCTTAAAAGTTATAATAAATAACTTACTTATATTAAGCTTTTTAGCACCTTTACCTATATTCTTATTATTTATAAATAGCTGTAATGGATATTAGTAAGCGGTTATAATACTTATAGGAGATATATATATATAGGGGCAGTAACTTATAATTAATTGTGTTATTATAGCAGGGTCTTAATAGTAGAAGAATAACTTAAATAAAAAGGAATAAAATTAACTTAGAATATAAGTAAAGGCAGACTATATAAATATACTATATATATAGGTATTTTAGGCTTTTAGTATAACTTAATATAAGTTATAAGTATAAAGTTAGTTTACCTTTATAATAATAATAGCTAAGGTTATTATAAGATAGCCTTAGCTAGTAGCTATAGTATAGCATTAATTATACTAGTATATTTAACGCGTTATAATATATAAATAATTTACTTTTCTAGTTTTTTACTATTTTTAGCTTAATATAACTTAATATTATTTTAGATTTTATACTTATATAATATTTATATTATATATATAATTTTATTTAATTATAGAGCGAAATAACTAAAAATTAATATAATATATTTTAATTATTTAAGCTTATTTAAAAAATAATTACTTTTTTTAAAAAGTATATTATAACTTTTTTTATAATTATATATTATATAATAATTATTTTAATAAATTTTATTAATTAAATTATAATAAAAAAATAAAAAAAGGCTAGCTAATTACTAGAACCTATTAGTAATATAATTAATAGCTATACCTAGCTAATTTAATAGTAATATATAATTTAAAAAACATTATATATATTATAATATATTAAATTTACTAGCTTAAAAGGTGATTTATAACTTTATATACTAGTAAAAACCTATAATAAACTATATAATAATAATAATAACTCGCGATTATATAAGTTATACCTTAAAAACCTTAAAGTAATTTAATATAATATAAATTAATAAAGTTTATACTTAACTTTTATAAAGCCTATTATCTTCCTTATAATCATTTTATTTTACTTTTATATATTATATTAATTTAAATAAATTACTTTATAAAGCAGCTACTTATAGGTTTTTACTTTTATATTACTCTTTAAAGCACTTATTAATATTAAACTTAATTAATAGTTAATAACTATAATTATAACTAGTGCTAAAAGGTAATAAGCTTAATATAAGTAAATTACCTATTATAACTTTAAAAATTAAAGCTAATAAGCTTAAAAGGGTAATATTAAAGCTATTATTATAAAGAATATTAATAAAAAAAGGGATATATCTTTAAAAGCTAAGAATATTAAAAAAGTTAAAAAACTTAATAAAGTAGTTAAAAAAGTAAAAAAGAAAGAAAAGATAAAAAAGAGAATTAAAAAGAATATTATAAAGCTAATTAATAAAAAGTAGCTTTATATTATAGTTTTCCCCTTTATTATAAAGGGTACTATTTAATAAATTTTATAATAATTATATTTAAAATACTTTTTATAATACTTTATATAAATAATATTAATATTTAAGTTATAAACTTATTTTTTTAAATAAAAAAATATTTTTATTTTATTTTTAGGTAAAAAATAAACTTTATAAGTAATTAAAGCTATAAATAATATTAATATTTTTAATTATATAAACTATTATATTATACTTAAAATTATATATAATATTTCTTATTTTTATATTAATTTATAATATAAAAAAATACTATTACTAATACTTAATAAGCTTTTTATTATATTAAAGCTATTATAAAAGTAAAAAGAAAATCTTAGCTTAAAAAAATTAAATTATAATTATTTCTTTTTATACTTAATACTTTTACTTTACTTAATTAATTAATTTATATTATTTTCTGCTTTTATATTTATTACTTTTTAACTTTACTGGGCAGGTTAATCCGATCGATACGAGCTTGTGTGCGGTTGGCGATTCGCTCATGTTGACTGGGGTGGGACTACTACCCGGGATAGCGGTACATGCGTTCCGGTCGATCCGCCGAAAATGTCTGGACACCAAGCTGCCGTCCGTGGACGAGCTGCGAGGCAGGCGCGACGAAGGGTGGCAGGCCTACTTCCAGAATACGACCGAGTATATGCAATCTGAGGGCTTCGCGTCTGTGGCGGAAAGACATTTCGTGGCAGAGATGGTGGCCGTCCTGTTCCTAGTGACAGAGGCACAAGGCCAGTTGTCTGCGATTACGTTTAAAGCAGAAGAGCTTGCCACGACTGATCAGGAGCGAAGGCAGATCAAAGCCGACTTCCAGACAAAGCAAGACGATATTCGAGCGATGATGTCGAATGAGGGTTTCTGGAGGAAGCAGCAATTGAGAAGCAAACTCCCGGAGATCGTGAAGTCGTCGCTGGACGCCCAAGCCGAGACGTACAACAAAATGTTCATTGACGAGTTCAAGAACGACGTGGAACAGGGGAAGTATCAGCATTTTACTCCCTTTGCCTTTGGCAAGCCCGAATTCGACAAGAAGGTTGACTCCATCGTCAACGATCTGCAGAGCAATCCGCTGCAAACACTTGATATCGAGCAGGTTTTCACCTCTGTCCAATCGGCGCTCAACCGGCTGAACACACCTTCCCTGTGTACCGAGTACCGGCCCGGTGGCGGCATGATGTTCTACTGTGGCGGTCCTTCCGACGGCTGGGACCGGGACGACCACCCGCCAAGAAGCCCTGGTCCTGTCGTTACGTTATGCGAAGGGGACTTCCAGCGAGGTTGTACCAAATTCAGAGTCAATTTCGATAAATGTGGTATGTCCCCCGCTCTACAGTCCAGTGCCAGCACCGTTACTATTCGTGTCTCTGTACTGGTCGGTTCTCTCCGCTAACAGCCACGCAAAGGCAATTTGGGCGATGTACGCCCTGGCTACAGTAACAAATCGTCTTTCCGCCCGGATAGTAGTGGTGCCTGCCGCTTTTATAGGTAATTTCTGACTATTTCCTCCATCGATCTAACTCTATGGGCCCAAAAGCAGACTTTAATAAACGAGACTGACAAGTTTAGGGATATGGACTGTACTGGCCCCACTGGCCCCCAACCGGATGGTTCTTATCCGGGCTATAACGATCTTTACAACTCCTTTATTTGCCCGAGGGACGGAAACTAGTATGGTAAAGATGAAGTAGGTGGCTCTTACGAACAGGCCGATTGCTGGCGGCGCGCTGACACAACAGGCGATTATAGCAAGATGAGCTTGAAAAACAAGATGAGTATTAGCTATTTAAATTAAAATAATTTGAACACCCGTTAAGTTGCCAAGGCAATGGACTTATCGGCTGAATATCCAGCCCGAAGGGTAATACTTTGTGTCTGCAATTGAACTTCCTGATCGAACCTCTACAACCCTGCTCCCACCAATGACAATAACCATTGGTAGGGATCGCAGAGCATATGTTATCCCCGCCAGCTGTCCCGAGTATGCATTTTGCTCCGTCCGGTGGCCGAGTGTAAAAGAGAAGACCTCATGCTTTGAATTTCCTCGTGCCGACGTGGGTATTTGCGATACTCCACCAGTGTAACTGTGAGGGAATCATGTGATCTGCCTGTTTAATAAATGTCTTACTTTGTGAACATTATGTAAAAAGCTTCAGCCAGAGTTTCTTTTAGGGGTTCTCTTTTTTTCCTTGTGAATAATCGCTTTATCCAAGTCGCACTCGACCTTGTTCGTGCCTTGTACCGTCACAGGTTGCAGAATGGGCCGGCTGTATGAGCCAGTCCTAAGCGGTAGACATTAACGGTGGAATATCGGGGAAAAGGGACGTGCAAGTGATCGATGCGTTCGATGTTCCTTCACTTAGAACAACACGAGAATCGAGAGAATCGTGTTTCGGTTCCTTCGATTGCCCTTATGGCACTATGTATTCTTCTCTGTAGATAGACTCTTAGTTCTTAGCTTTCAACTCCACGATCATTATTCAGCTTCTTTCAGCTAGGCGTTTAAGTTCATTGTTTATTCCTGAATATGATGCGGGAGCTCTGAGATATTCCGGAGAGATGCCTAAAGGCCGACGGCGATTGTATGGAAGATGAGGTTGAAGAAAGCACTTTACGGCCTGCAAAGGTCACCATGTTATGGCAAAGGGATTTGACAAAGAGTCTCCAATAACTAACTATCGCACTTTTCATGTGCTAGATAATTAATATTATTTCCCTTTATCAATAAGTCGCAGCTATGGAATGATGGTTGCTGCTTGCCAGTTCCAGGATGACTGCTGGAACACAAAGATGCGACCGCCAAGGTGGACTGTATAACATGTGCGCACAGAATCAAGTATTGCGTCTTTTATAAAAAGGATTCCACTGGATATTTCCTAGATACCGAGAGCGGGAAGCTACGCATAAAAGCACTCCCTCAACTAGGCATGAACCTGTCACAGTTATGACAAGAAGACTGCGCGTCGAGCCAGCCTAATCTGAGCACAAGGCAATGTACGCCCCATTCTGGCACCTTACAACTTTGCACAAGACAGAACAACGTTTCATCATCTACTTTCAGCACGTAAAAGTGGGCAACTGGTGCATGGGCACTGTGACAAGGGCTCGTTTAGAGGGCTTGAAGCAAAGGGCTAGATTCAATAATAATATCGTAGGGTGTCAAAGGTCCTTGGTTTTCTAAGAGGAAGGAAGAGGACAGTGACTGCTATATATATAAGAAGAGAACGCTCGTGCTACAGGCTCTGGCCTGGGCACGTGTTTAGTTTGTGTAACTAATAGGTCCTTTATCGGCGAGGCCCTTTATTGGGCCTTATAATCTTGTTGGGCCTTTTCCGTGTGACAGGCACCCAGTGATTGGCGATATTTACTCGCCATGCTGCCTGAAGGGCGTGTCTTACGTGCACAAATGAGGAAGCGCTCTCGCCAGTAACATGGGTGCGATACTAAATGAACGGGAAAGCCGTAATCAGTTGGATAATATAAGCCAGGTTGTCTAATTACACCGATGTTACCCTAATTCGACGTCTACTAAGTAGATGTCTTTACTCAACAGATGTTTATGTAAGCTTCTTCTCTACGTCTGAATATAGAGTTGCCCGTACCCATTTCCCTGTTCCCGTTTCGTGTCCATTTGTTGTGGCTGCTGGTACTCATAAGATGACAGCGGAAATGTTCCAGTTAGGACTGGGGGTGGTATCGCAAGAGACTTGGACTGGATCGCTCTAGCGCTGCTCAAGAACTTTTTGCGTAGTTCTGGATAATCCGAGGAAAGAAGCTTGCCATCTCTCTTCACAAATTCGCCGTCAACCATAACATGAAAAACATCGCCCACGCTTGCATGCAGCATCACGGCTGCTACAGGGTCAATCCAACCTAACATTGACGGCGACTCCCGGGCATTCCACACGACCAGGTCTGCCTTGGCCCCGATCTTTATGACTCCGATATCCGGCCGGCGTAGGGCAAGCCCCCCGCCCTTGTAGCTAAGTGAAATGCTTGTGTGACGCTCATCGGGTTATAAGACGGGACTCGCCACTGGTCTAACACGAGTGCGTAGGCATAGTGCCGCATTGACTGAAGCCACATACGTGCTTGGGTAAGAATGTCAGGTGAAAAAGTAAAATGAGTGTCCACTCCAAGACAAGCCTGGTCTTGGATAAGGTGTGAGTTTTTATTTCCCTGCCCGTAATGCATTTCAGATTCAGGTGTAATAGAAATGTATTGGTTTGTTAAACGTAATAACTCAGCACCAGTGGCGGTAAGAAAGCTTGCATGTGAAAAGACAACGGGAAATGTATCATTTAGTATTCCAAATGAGTGCACATCTTCAGGGGAATTAGAGATCCCCCAAGGGCCTCCTAGTGCATGTGTAGTAATCACAGACACATTATACTCCCTGGCTAGGTTTATAATGCGTTGCACTTCCTCGATATTATTATTTGGACCAAAGGAATCAAAAGCTATGCCAAGCTCTGTAGTCGTCCCGTGTAGTATATTGCTCTCAGCAATCTCGCGGAAGTTGGGAATCTGGTCTGAGATGGTGTAGTTTAAGCTCGAGATGTTATGGAAAGTGTACGACCAAAAAACACGTGCCTTACTGTCGATTGAAGCGTATAACCCCGCATACGCTGTCATATTTGACCACGTATGATGAGCGTGGTCTAGGATCGTGGTTACACCACCGTTTAGGTTCTCATAAATGCCTGCGAGTTGGCCAACATATACATCCTCGGGTGAGAAGAGAGTTGCGGCAGTGAATTCTGAAAACCGACCTAAGTAATCAGCCAGGGTGGTATTAGAGCCAAGGGTCTTAAAAGCAGTTTGCCACCCGTGTCGATGTGTGTCGATAAAACCCGGTGTAATAATTTGACCAGTAACATCCACTGTGATTGTATCACCTGAAGTGTTGTCTATAGTTGTAGCCTCGCTAATAGCAGTGATCCGGTCATTTTCCACGAGGATAGAGCCGTTCCGAATTATCCGTAAAGACTCGCTGTTCTCATCGAATGCAATAATGGTGGCGCCGGAGAAGTGTGTGGAGGAAGCCACAGCAAGGTAACCCCAGAAGGTAAATGTCAGTGTGATAGAAGCTAGTGATAACATATTGGACTTTGCTATTGAATTCTTTCTGCTGATGGAGGTGAGTAAGATACAGACTGTGGACTGGGACTGAATGTCATTAAGTACTTGAGTATAATGCCGCTTACCAATTCGCCAAGGATAATGTTGTTCTGTCAGAAATGGAAGGTGGGATTTACTAGGTTATGTGTGTAACACTAGTCAAATGCTCCATACTAAATAGAAACCGGACAGTGCGGCGTTAACTCGTATACCTGGCGTGGGAGCGTATATATAACGACGCTGTGAGGAGCGCCATCCCAACTTGGGAAACGTCTGTCCGTAACAACCGACTTGGAGTTGACAATCAGTGAATTCATTACAGTATGCTTATCCAGTACCATATCGCTTTGGCCTGATACAACGTTGATGATGACCAGGATATCAGGAGCTTGAGATGTGTAGTTGCCGCGGCGGGGGTACTCTACGGCGTTTGGAAAAGAGACCTGACAATCAAAAGGGTACAAACCAATATGGTGGCACATGCATATTCGACCAAGTGCCAAGTTGGTACTCATAAAAGAGCTGAACTGAGCTGTGTACCACAATGACAAATCCAGATCAGCCAATCTCACTTGTCGATGGGTTCCGTCCGGCACCCTCGGGCTCAGCTCGTGACAGAAGCATTGACCGGCTACATGGGGATTAAGTACTTGACGCTACCAATTCCGCTAATGCACCATGACAGGAAGGTTCCAGCACAAATCGTGTTGCTGATGATCAGCGTAGACTACTGTCAACACGCCGCCATCGGTGCCTTGCACGAAGCGTGGCTCTGAGCTGGACCTTTTAATAAGTGATATTGAAGTTATAACGAAAATGGGTGGGATGGCGATGACTCCAGGACTTCCAATAAACTGCCCACCTTCCGCATTAATTGTAGCCTTTCTCGAGTAGTGGTCCCGTATTGAATAGAAATCGGGCTACCCACGGCTCCACGGCATGGCTATTCAGAAAATTGAATGCATCGGTACTTGGATGTGACAGGTTCATACCCGGCTTCCCACTCTCAATGACATGGGCCATTTTATGGAAGCAACAATGGTGAATACAAATGAATGCTAGATAGCGAGGTAATAAATGAAATGGAATAGATTTAAAGGTATCTTGCTGTTGAGTTGACAACAGCAATTTTTACACGCCCCGAAATCCGACGATTCAGCTGGTGTCGTAAAATGTTGAATTCCTTGGCCACAGACCCTTTTTTTGGCAGTTGGGTTCGCTCTGAGGTGCTAAATAGCTTTATTGACGCGTTCCTTAATCGCTGGATCAGTAGAATCTATCGTGGTGGCTGAGAAATACGCGGCAGAAGTGGTGATCTTTAGAAAATGGCTCGGTTTGGTGGGTGGCTCGTTTTGGTGGTCAGCACCCTCTTTGAGGGTGCAGGCGAAGACCGAATGTCGCATATCAGGCCAACCCTGATCGTACCTCATATGGGGCACTGCAGCAGGTGCCTGGCAGGCAGCTGCTACTACCTAAACTATCAAAGGTTTCTTTTGTGTATAAAGAGCTGCACAGTTCCCGTGTAATTCTTAATAGAGTTTTTGCTTCTTAGATAATTCTTATTTAATATAATTAGCACCGTCAGCGGTATTATACTCGATCTTTTGTGACCCTTAATTGTCTGATATTTGGCTTAAGGAGAGGCTTTAGCGGGGACGCCACGGGGGTTGGAACAGGCGTCTGAGTCGCTGGAGCAGTTATTTAGTGGTGACCTTTCGCTGTTTGGCTGGTCGACACCTACCAGCTCGACTTAGTGGCCTTTCGTTTTCCACCTGCCATCTTGACCGGTATTCCAAGCAGGACAAAATTGTATGATCTGGAATTTTAGGTGGAGAAATGTCACGCGGAGAACAGATTTGGTACTGGTTTGTCGGTGTGGGTTTTCATGCACAGACCCTACAGATGGTTACAGTTTGGCAGTCAAGGAGATAGCCTATTATACCTTGTTAGATTGGCCCTGGGGAGTGAATTAATAAAGTCTAGTTGATTAATTAAGATAAACCCTGGCTATTGCAATAGATGCTGTGGCTGAAGCAAATATCAAGGGTTGGGCTACAGCCCAACCCCACTCCCAGAACAATTATACAACAACACAACAGTAAATTAATAAGATTATGAATCGATTATTATATAACCCATCATGAATCTGAATAACCCCGGTGTATCTAAAATACCTAGTAGTAGTTACATTTACACTGGTGGTGGATTTATGTGGCCAGGTCAATGCACGTTTGCGATAATGTTTACACAAGAGTGCACAAAATATGTTTGGTGGGGAGTCTAGGCGGAATCATGCCAAGAATGCCTCGCTCACTCCTTCTGAGTACAGTTAAGTGCCTGCGCCACATCTAGCTTTATTTGGAACTCGCCTGGTCGAATCACCCAAGGGTAGTACTTACCCCCTGTTTAGTCCCGCTGTTCCGTATTAGAATTACCATAGCCAACGGCTTCTATTCTTTGTGTCTATAGTGTCTGCTGGTTGTGGTGAACTTACATTATGCCGTAGCTTCCGTGCTTTCTCGGACGCCTCGGAAAACCGGCATTCCTCTGTTCCGTTGCTTCAACTATAAGCTGCCTATTCCGAAGGGATTTCTTCGCTTTGTTGGGCTGTTTGTTAGCCTTCCCTGACGGCAAACGCTCCTCCGACTGTAGTGGTGAGTTATTTATAGCTCTGCATTAACTTTAGACATGCTCAGCGCATTTCGTCCTTCCAAAGTCCCATTCTATCTAGACCAGCTCTGTCGCGTTGATACAAGTGTCGGATAAAACTGCCTCTGTTGATAGAACAAGCTGGTGGCACTGTTATAGAGATAAAATATTGTGATGTATTGTTGTCCCCTCTCTTCTTGTTTAACTTAAATAATTAAGGTCTTTTATCTCTACTCTCCAACCACCTGAATTTTATTCAGGTGGTTGGCCAGCCTTCATATTTTGTAGTCACCGAGAATCTAACACTAGTTCGCGTACCAGCGCTCAGTCCAAACTCGATCCGGCCTAGCAGCTGTCTGCCCCGTGGGGAATTAGACCAAACACTGATCCTCGCAATATGGTAAATTTTCATTGATACGGCGCTATGACATTTGGTAACAAAAATTCAGACGCGGGTTGGGGGAAAATGCCAAAAGGGCCGCGGAGACCCGGAGACCCATGTACGGTAGCCAGATACGGCGAGAAGCATGCCGCATTTCATTGCGTTAGGGATGGAAGTCGCAGAGGGTATGCATGAAATGGGTGGAATAGGAAAACGGGAAAATCAACCTTGCATATAGACCTAATATTTAAAAATTACCACCGTATTATGTGACATTTTATGCAAAAGCAGCTTATATAGTGTTGAATTAAAGTTTGCGCCACATTAACCCTTGGAAGCCCCGTGGACCATATTGAAGTCTAGGGGGGTTTACCAGTGTTCACGGATAGAAATCAACAAAACTGACTAGCCGACTGGGCTAACCAACCGTAAGGGCCAATAAGCTCGAGGATACTGAATAAAGGATTTGATGGCATTGCCACGCAGCGGTCCGTGCCACGCACCTTCAACCACGATCGTCGCCTAACAGCTTGGGCGGTTGCATTGCACAGCGTAACAAGGGTAGCAGTTGGTCTTTCAGATTTCCACGGAGTCGCCTCATTCTTGAACCTTGATACTCGTCACCGTGGGCTAGAAGCCTAGTACAAAAATTACGGACATCTCTTGGTGCTTCATCACGTCCATGCTTATTGCGGTTCCCGTGCTCAAACTACAGCTTCCCCTCGTTTTCATATCATGTCGGATGCCTGCTAATTGTACGGATGGAGAGAACATTCACTCAAATACTCGGCACAGCCGGAAAATGGCCATCCCAGGCCGGCCTGACAGGCCAGGGTCTCCGTTGTATTTGTGGATTATGCTTCGCCCCAGAGGGCAAACCGAAGGAGACCAGCACAAAAGGTACCGACGACGTCCCCTGGCCTTGGTGGAGTTAAATACTGTGCAATCGGAACATAAAAATGCTGGTTACATGTACTTGACGGCATTGATAAAGGACAGTCTCCGTCTCTTCCGTCTGTTGTGGCAGCCACGTGTTTCAACCCTAACCCTGGCTTAGCAAGGAAGTACCCTGTTTAGCCCAGGCGTCATCTCAATGCATACCATCTAAGCGTGCGTTCTTACGAGAGAAATACCCCCTTCTCGTGAATCGTTGTGATATCACACCATGGGCTTTTGGCGACAACTAAGCCGCCAGCCTTACACTTAGTACTACAAGGGATCCCTAAAAGTCTTATGCGGCATTTATTACTTAGTCTTTAAGAAATAGTCTTGGTTAATACTATTATTCGTATTTCAGGATATGCCAAGAAACTAATATCATGATAGTCAAGCAAGTACCAAGGCAGTTGTTGTACCGGCATAGCTACGTCTAGCTACACTATCGCACGGCTGTAACGATTAGTACCTCGGAAATACTTTTTTTCAGTACAATATACTGTCCGTAAATTGCGGCGATTTATGTGCATAATTATACTATCCTGCATAATCTAGATAATATTGTGATATAATTACACAGCTATTTGGTCATTTCCCTATCCACTTAACAAAGTAACGATGGAATCTACCTGGCATTACGAGACATGTAGCCTAAATAGGTGAGACGACATAGTAAAAAAATTTCGTCCATGCTGGTAAGCTTGGCTTTGAGATGTTTAGACTGAGAGGCACAGACTATGCATAGTACATTAACAAAGGTGATACAACAAACAGTCATGCCAAGGAGGAGCTTCCCTGCTAGCGGCTAACCCTCCTCTCGTTCTGGCGGTAGCCTTCATTGCATAGTTGAGGTCTTGGCAGGCCGCAGAGAATACGAGACGAATCCTCATGGATGCGATTTTCCACGGCGTTTATCTGTGGAGCATAATGGAGGATAATTCGCATAGCCGGGCTCTCAGCAAGACCTGGATGGTGTGCTGAGCTTAGGATGGTCGTACGAGTTATCTTGGCAAGCTGTTAACAGACACAAGTGCAGCTTTTTGATCCGCTAGATCCCAACAGTATGGTGCTTTATTCACAGGCTTAACTATATAAGCCATGTGTAAGAACCGCCACGACTTCGTTGTTCACCTTTCCTCCAAGTTCTCATACCTTAATTTAAGACAAATTTTACTACTTCTCAATGAATCTTTATTTTGCCAGTACCGATTAAAATTGATAATCATGGTCCTCAGTTTTCTGACAGTCTTGTTGACTGGGACTGCTTGCGTTACTGCGGCTGTATATAACGCTGCAGACCACAGCAAGGTTTGGGATCGCTCAAAGGAGATACAGAAGAACTTGGAATTATCGGTCGACATCGCGAGCAGGCCATATGAATCTGTCAGTCTAGGGTCCGAAGCCACTTGTGGTGTCGAGATTACCAAGTGCAACCCGGTGTATTTCTCGAAAGACCGTAGGGTTCTGAGAGCGACAGACATACAAGTCTTCCCTCAATCTAATGTGGATGGTGACTGGACTGCTATCTCCGATAGACCCCCGCAGGGCCCATTCGATAACTTCGCTATAACCGAGTCTAAGGCGAAAACAGTATCTACTACCAAAGGCTGGAAAATTGGATTCAAGTTAGTGGGTGAAAAATCATTTACCGACCTTAGCAAAACCGCTCTGGGGAAAATTGCTGGTGAAATTTCGGGCGAATACGGTGAACAGTATACATCAGGCGAAACCTTCACCAGGGCAGTGACCAGAACGAAGCAATGCCCACCTGGACACCATTGCACTCTTCAGACTATCAGCTATTATGCCGAATTTACTGGTGTTTGCCAGGTTGTGCCAATCATCAACTGTGGTGGCAGGAAGGACGCGTGTCTCCTGTTCAGGCTGCCATTGCCTGACGGCAAGTTCAGTTCGCACTCCATACGTGCGAGCTGCCCCCAGTTTACGAACTACTCTGATAGACATTGCCCCGTGACAGGATACCGGGAGGAACCATGCAAAGTGAAGACACAGGTGCTTGATTATAAAGGCGAGCCGTATACTCATATGGTCTCTACGGAAGACCCGCTAAAACAAAAGGACGAAAACGTTGGCCAACAGCGTCGTGAGGGGACGCCCGAGGAACCAAAGCTTGTCTTTCTTGATCTAGAGGACTGATGTTACGACCCAGTTCATAGGCTGCAGTTTGGGTTGCAAAATGGGCCAGCTGTATAAGTGTCAAGATCAGGTCGCTCATTCAAGGGGGTTTGCCAATAGCGGGGCCCGCCAATAAGCGAGATTAGCAGCGGTGAGCTCAGGAGCTTAAGAGCTCTTTAAGCTCTCCTTTTCTTGTTCTTTCTTCTCTTTCTTCTTCAGCTTTGGATATTCGTTAGAATTATCTAGTCAGTTGTTAATATACTCGCTAGACCGTCACAAGATCAAGCTTAAGGAATCCCCTCTTTAAGAGTAATAGATTATCTGACTCTGTCTCCATTAAAGCTGCTGCCCTTAGCTCAACTCTAAGCTGACTGCTAGACCTGTCCTGCAAAATAATCGTGCCTGACCTTAACTTCGTCGTGGGTCAGCTGATAATAAGAGGAGAATATTTATATATATCTTGTTTAAGCATAATACTATGCACAAGTTCGCATTTTATTCTGTATTAAGTGTTGAAAGAAGCAAGACCCCTTTTATAAAATAGAATCAGACGATATAAAAGGCCGATTTCCAGCTTAGCCCCTCGAGAAAAGAGCATTGTTATTCCCATTATTACACTCAACAGCCCACCTTAATCCCAAACAGCCTTTACAAATTTACTCATTACACTACTGACACGGCATTTCGAGTGTTTCTTGCCTCAATTGTCCTATGTCCGGCAATGGTGCTCAGTCTTGCCGCACCAGCACAAAATGCAGTTGGTTCACCTACTGGCACGCCTGAACACGACCTACATTCTCGTGGCCTCCTCGATTAGCTAAAGCATTTTCTAACTAATCGCCAGAAGCAGGGATCATGTGTTTGTCCGGAAACTAAGCCGAAACAAAAGAGAAATATTGGAATAGCGGGGAGGGCCGACACGGGGCGTGGGAGCGGAGCAGATATGGCCATCACGTACGTGCCGAGACGTAGCGAGGGGAAATGTATCTTGATGATAGATATGACGGATTACCTTTGTCCATCTCCCCTGGTATATCTTGCATTTCCGTCATGAAGAAGGATAAGATTAGGCACAGGGATACTAGTGCTTGACAGTTGTGGACTGACTCCTGTCACGTTATGAGACTCATATTAACTAAGCTTCTTAATAAAATTATTATTCTTATTCTTACGAGTACTGCAGACAGAGTTTATAGCTCTCTTTTTAATACTAAAAAAAAAACTTCCTTTTATCCGAATTTAACTTTTAGGTAAGTTTAATTATAATAGCTGACGCTATAACATCCAGCAATTACGCCAAGCTCTGCGACTTCAGTCTACAGAGGCATTATCCGACAACTCCGTAGGGAGCACGACCCAGAATTAGCTAATATTTATGCAGTTTTAGATCTTACTACAAACGGAGGATAGCCCCGACAGGTCTGTTGATTTGGTACGAGTCATGTACCAGACATAACACGCAGAAGAGTTGCTGGCTAGTGGCACGGACCGTGCCACTAGGTATTTATATGTATGAGAGCTGTCAGCCAGAATTTAATAGAAGTAAGTTCAATCACAACAAGGCCGAACAGTTACTCGGTACCAACCAAACAACACCCGCAGACCCTGACCCCGAAAAAAAGGCTACAGTGTTGATGCCATAGGCTCATAGAAACTCAGTACACATAAAGATTGACAGACTCATTCTCGGTCCGTTGAATCTTGCGATTCCGTCGCTTGAGCAGCATCTTGGCAACCCAAGCCATGACTGCTGTCATAACACTAAAGGCTCCGCTACCCACCATAGCTGTTAGGTAGCGAGGTTTGTCGCTCTCTGGCCACAGGTATGGCGTCCAAATGAAGCTAATGGTGGCGAAGGTGTTGACGAGCGCCAATGCGGCAGCCTTCTTCTCCTTGGTCTGCCCACATACGCTCCCGCACCACCCGAGAATCAGACTGTTGACGCCATACGTGCCGACGGTAAATATAACCATGGAAACGTAACGAGCTGGCAGGTTTATTGTGGCCGCACAGGCGGCAAATCCGGCTGTCGCGACGGCCTTGGATATCGTGATGTGCCAAGTCCGCTCATTCATCTTGCCGGAGCTCCAAGAGACGGCAATAGTCACGGCGCCTGCAATCAAGTACGGAGGGCATGTGAGAACAAGAGTAAGTGTTCGAGACAGCCCCAGAGTCTGAACTACGGTTGGGAACTACCACGTGAGGTTAGCGACATCAAGATCTGCAATGTGGTAGTTTGGCTTCTTAGGTGACGGCCCATACAAAATTTTTAAACCCATTCGCAGCGAGGTGCATGTGCGCCATAAACGAGAACACCCAGACAAGCGGATCGGCGAGGGCCTGCTTCAGGCCCTTCAAGGTATCTGTGCTGCCTTGGTTTGCGACCGTGTCAAGCTCAATTCGTTCGTGTGCTAGCCGTCGCTCCTCTTCATTCAGCCAGCGGGTGGTAGAGGGAAAATCTGGAAGGCAGAAGTAACCGATGCAAGCGACTAAAAATGTGACAATGCCCTGCAGAATGAAGAGCCACTTCCAGCCTGCGATTCCAGCTAGGCCGTCCATTCCGTGGAAGACACCGGCGGCAATGAGACCGGCAAAGGCAGTGGCGAGTATGTTGCCTGTATAGAGGATAGCAATGCGTGTTGCAACTTCTTTCCTGTTGTAAAATATGGATAAAAGGTAGATGGCACCGGGGTAGAACGGTGCCTCAGTCAAGCCCAGGAAGAATCTAATCAAAACTAGTCCAATATAATTCGACGCCAGTGCCGTCATGGCGCTCACGATGGCCCAAAGCATCATGGATAGGGCCTATTCCAAGTGTTAGATGAGTACTCTGCAGGCATACATGTCTCTCTGGGAAACTCACCATGTATCTTGAGGGACGAGTTCGAGTGAGGAACATGTTGGACGGAATTTGGCCTAGGATGTAGCCAACAAATAAAATTGATACACAGGTTTGGTACTCTAGTGACCATATTGTGTTATGGCTAGTTCTCATCCGTGGAATGTAAGAAAGTACATACGCGTGCCGACTAGGTTTAAGTCCTTCTCTAGATTATTAAGTCGGGCTAGAACAATGGCATTTCGATCAAGATAGTTCAGCCAATACATGACCCAGAGCATAGGCTGCATATTGTCTTGTTAGCGATGGGCCTTCCACGATGACTGGCGTTATGAGGCCGCTCTTCACGCACCATAATCCACCTGTCGAGCTTCCTGACGAGAGCAATCTCCCTGGGGTCCGTCTTTTCGTGAGCGCCAAACTTATCCATACGGGTAGGGTTGGGTACAGGCTTTTCCGGATATTGGGGTTCTAAAACTTGAGCCGAGCGACTGTCCATGACTTCAATTGTCCCATGTCTTTCGGGCATTGCGAGAAAGTATAAGAGGGCGATTTGTATGTTCCAAGAAATAGAGAGAATTCTGCCTCGTCTCGTGAATCTGAAGAATACATTAAAGGCAGTAGGGGTAGATTCAGTGACAGTTTACCGCCAGTGAATACCTTTTCACGTTACTCAATAGCATTATTTAAGCTCTGACATGTACGTTCACTGACTCGTGCCCCATAGGGTAAAGTCCACAGCCAAGAATCATGGGAGGAGCCATGGGTTTTGAGTTGGTATGATAGTTCCTGGGCAGTCTAGCCGAAGCATAATATACAATGTCAACAAAACCCTGTCTGCATGAGCTGCGCCTTGCCATGAGGTTGTGGCTTGTCGCCCTGCATCACAGAGCGAAGTTACGTCAGTATATAAGAAATTAGGTCTTTATTCCTAAAAAAAAAAAAGGAAAAGCAAAAACAAGTAGACTCTCTTCGTGATTTTATGCCTCTGCAGTTCTAACTAGAGAATATCAACGTCGGTGTTTCGGCTGCTCTGGCATTCCAGAATGTGCCTGGGCTGTCGGTCCACGTGGTGCAGATCAATTACCCGTTAAAACCTAGTAAATGGGGTCAATATATATGTAGGGGTAATTCTTGGGGTAATTAGCACCCATGAAGGGCTCAGGTCAGTGTTTTCAGCTCCTGTTCCGCGTGGCTTGTGTCGAGACTGAGCCATGAACCTGGAAAGTTCCGTACCGGCATGTTCGGTTCGAATTCCGCAAAAGCTTCCGATGTGTTAGGACATGACATACATCTCCGCGGTGTGCATCCAGGACGGTTGAATGAGTCGAAACCCCCCTCCCCCCTCTTCCCCCTCTTTGACTAGAACACATGGTGCAGGAATCGCCCGAGGAAGATGATAGACTCCTGTACGCTGAACATAGCTCACATGGACAGGTTTAATAAGGTCAAATTTGACAGGTTTAACAAGCACAAATCTAACAGCTTTAACAGGCTCGAATTCAGCAGCATCGTACAGCTTTGCTTACACCTATCACACGGGCGCTGCGTTGGCATCGGACCTTGTCACTGCACCCGCGTTTATTATACCTTCCTCCCGCTTTTCAGTGGTCGGCGCAAACCTGCTGCGAATGCGAATCTCCCGGCCATATTTGTAGAACATGAAGGGAATGACGGCTAGGACAGTGGCCACGCCGCCTATCAGGCTGCCTCCGCCTCCGATTCCGAGCGTGTCGAACATTTTTTTGGTGAAAAGAGGCGCGACACTCGCGAATGCTGATCTAGCAATTGTGTTGGCGGCTACCGCCGAGGCGGCATATGCGAGATAGGTATCAACGAGGTAATTTAAGAAGCTGATAAAAATAAGCAGCAGAGATGCTTGTAGGAAAACGCCGGCGAGGGTAGGGACAATCCAGTGCACAGAGCTGGCGACCATCAGCAACTTTCAGAACAACAGCCGACTGGGACATGAGCATACTCGTATTCTGCAGACCAGGCCAGCCAAAACATGGTTACAGCAAAGCCAACTCCGCCGACCATTGCAGGCGGCAGGCGCTCTTCTGGCTGCACGTCTTCAGCTGGTGCCGTGGCCTCACGAAACACCTTGGGCCTACGACGCGTGAAGTATATACTCACCAAGCCACCAACTAGAGAACCTATCACGATGCCAAGCAAAGGCAACTGCCCCACGCCAGCGTTCCAGCCACGCTTCTGTTGAAAGACAATCGGATAGATGCTGAAGAGCATAAACATCAGAGCATAAACAACTGACATGTAGATGGCACAAAGGCATGAGATGACATCAAAAAGGATTGCCCACGGCCGCGTGAGAGCAATCTTGTAAACAGCCTTGAGAGAGCCGCGCTGTTCCTCCGCTAGAGCTTTGACGCTCTCGAATCCAGGAATCTTGGCCTTGCGAAGGTGCCTTGCCTTGTGGGTGAGTATTGTTGGTCCATGTGTTTCTGGTATAGTGAGCATGAGAGCCCATGTACCGGCTCCTAGCCAGAGGAGGACATAAAAAATCCATCGCCAATTCTTCTTTAGTTGTAGAAAGCCCGCCACGACTGGGCCAAGAGCGGGACCTATTGAAACTATAACTGAAAAGCCCGCCATGGCGCTTCCTCGTTCAACCGGACCCCAGAGGTCGGCCAAGAGACCGGGAGTGTTGCTAAGCGGAGCCGAGACAAGTGTCCCAGTGAGAAATCTCCCGGCCAGTAAGCTGCCGAAATTTGGGGCAAAGGCACATAAGAAACCAAATAAAATATATGCCGTAAAACAAATATAGAAAATCCATTTACGCCCATAGAACTCGCTTAATGGGGCGAAGAGCAGTGGCCCTGCGCAATAACCCAGCAGGAACAGTGTCATAGTGAGGCTTGCCGCCTCCATTGACACGTCAAACTCCTGAGATATGCTCGTGAGACATCCACTGGGGGCACTTGACGCGAACGTGGCGTTCATAACCAGCAAACCGGCGCAGGCGCTGATTCCTAATCGACGGAGAGTAGACCAATTATGCGGGTTATCCTTGTCTTGCGGCCCAAAGTCAACGTTGCCGTTACTGTTGAGATAGATGGAGTCATAGCCGTCTTTATCGGAGCTCCTTGGGCGGAGAGTCTTGGTATTGAATAACGCGATACGCATGTCGGATGGTGACCAAATGTAGAGCTTGCAACATGTTGGTCCATGTTGTCATGTCCATGACAGTATCAAATATATGTGCCACATAGACCAAAATAAACAGCCACTCTGCGCTTAATCCGGATCATGTCAAGTAAGGAGTCGGCGCTCGCGGTTAGGATAGTGCCGTTCACATTTTGACATATCGGCATTCGCGCTTAAACAATACGTATTTCTACTCCTCAGCCACCAGTGTTGGCATTAATCTAATCGGAATCCCCCGGAGGCTGAGGCTATAGAGATGCTGAACTTAATCTCCACGCCTCAGCCCTTGCCCTCCCCTTCAAGGCGCGACTGGGGCATTGTTGTTGAGGGGAAATTGGCCAGGGACGCTGTAACATGTCTCAATGAGCGAATTTACGAGAGTGCTTGTTAGATTGACACCCCAATTTATTAGCTATGCTAGGGTGACGTCGAGTCATGAGGGGGTAATAGTTCCAGGGCCGGAATGAATTGTTCCATGCAGTCAAAGCCCTGTTAAGCTTGTGTAGTTCTCTTGGACTCAGGTTGAAATAGTGACCCCTAGATGGTCCCTGCCCAGTGGTACTGTTGTAGGCAAATGCTCGCTCAGTATTAGATTGTTGCTGACAAGTTGGTGAGATTGAGCCACTCGGTATGCATACTGTTAGGTTGATAGCCCAACCCAACTCCCACGTCAACTACAAGAGGAACTCAGGGTTCGATTTGATGCTCTCATGAATTCTAGGTCCATAGTCTCATCTACTAACATATCGTGATTTGGGAGGTCCGCAATATATCCAACAAGAATTAATTCTGCGAATCCAGCTATATAACAAGAGTAACTCGGCATGTGTATAGCTCCGGCCGTCTTTATCTCAACCTTCTGGGGGCTGAAAATTCGATATTCAAAGTATTCCAAATTAAGCAACTTTTTGGTCCCAAATTCGTAGCACTTGGCTTTTCGTTGTTGGCAGCCAAATTCGGACTAGTAAAACCATACCCGTTATCCGTAGAGTGAAGAAATTTTCCTCGTGGTTATTTATATCTGTCCCGTGTTGGGTATGTCGTCGTTGCCAAAAGTCAAAGTGGCGCGACTTGCAATCATGGCTACCGCCACTTGCCAGGACAATTTGAAGCTCTCACCATCTACTCTAATCTGGACCGGAGATACAGAGTCGTAGGCACCCCGGCCAGACTCATCCAACTTAGTTTTCTCTTGGCGATCCACTTCGTTGCAAACAGAATGCCCCTAAAGTTGTGCCAATATACGCTACACAGTCCCGGAATGGCCTTGGCGTCACTATGTGTGAATGTGATTCGTTTCTGGAGGCCGCCTAACGATGACTTGTCCAGAATTATGCAACCAGAGCACGATTTTAGATGGCGGATTCCGGGGTAATTGGGGACGAAGTCAGTTTTCACTTCAAACGTGGCCCACATGCAGACAGTTCAGGGAGCCTATAGGTTCGCGGTACCCACGAATTTAAAATTCCACGGGTACTATAAGAATAACTAAGCATTTTTAAACTATATTATAAACTAAGTTCGCGTTTATATATAAGTATTTACTTATAAATGCCTTATAGAAAAAAAATTATATAAAATAAAAAAGCTATTTTTATTTAATTTAATAGAATTATTTACTTATAATTACCTGCCTTTAAGGCTTAATTATATATCCTATAATAACTTTTTTTAAGTAATTAATACTTAAGTAGCGCTATAAAGCTATACCTTTATAATAGGTAAATTTATAAAAGCTAAAAGTAGTAAATAAATAGTTATATACGTATATAATTAATTTTATTACCCTTTAAGTGTGTTAATAAAACGCTAATAAAAGATAGTAACTTAAAGGATAAATTATAAGTTTTTTATATTAGCTAAAAAGTTATTAAATAAGGCCTTTTAGGCTATAAAATATTACCTAAACCTATAATTCTCTTAGTATAACTATATACCTAGCTAATACCCTTCTACTTACCTAGTATATTATAAGTTAACTATAAATAATAATAAAAATTTATTATGCTTATTTAATACTAGTATAGCTTTAAAAGATATTTATATTTTTATAAGGTAAAATTATAATTCACTTACTACCTAGTAAGATATTTATAATAGAATTATAGTGACTTAAAAGGAAATTTATAAAGGGTAGAGCTTTATTTATATACTTATAAGCTAACTTAATTAAAAAGGCTTTTAAAGTTAAATATAATTTAATTAAAATAGCTAGGTTACTATTATCTTATTTACTTATTTAAACTCCTTAATATATTTTTATACTTACCTAAATATACTTTTATTAAACTACACTTATAAAATAAATAAATATAATATACTGCTTCTTAATATAATTAAAGTTAATACCTGCTAATAATCTTTTTATATAGCTTTTATATTTCTTAATAGTAAAATTAAAGGTAACTTTTTATAGGCATTAAATTAGTTAAAGTCACTTTATAAACACTATTACTATAAACTCCCCTTTATTATTCTCATGGATTATTATATAGCTTATATAAATACTATTATAATCTCTTTCCCTATATTTTACTTACTTTTTTACCTTTAATATATTAATAAGGTAGTTTTTTATTATTACTAGCTGGCTTTTATATACTAGAATTAATTAAACTCTATTAACCTAATAATAAATAATACTTTAAAGGTAAATAAATAGGTTAAGTTCTACTAATTTTAGCACTTAATTATAAGTATACTAAATAAAAAAGCATTTAAGAATTAGGTAATATAGTTTAAGAAAAGATATTTACTAGAATACCTTAAATAAATTAAGTATATTAAAACTTTTTAGCTTAAATAATATAAAGAAAAGCTTATAAAAATATAGGTAAATTAGTATACTTATTTTAGTAATATTACCACTTTAAGAGTTAAAGGTATATATATATTAATAAAATCTCACTTTAAGAAGTTTATATTAAATCTCTTTAAAGCTTAGAGAGCTATTAAATATATACTACTTAACTAGCTATTAAAGCTAAAATTTAATTAAGCTTAATAGTAAATTTAAACTTTAATAAAATTATTAAAACTACTTTATAATTTAGTATATAATTAGGTATTTTATAAAGCTTTAAAAAAAGTAAAAAAGTAATAGAAGTTATTAAGCAGGAGGGACCCTTTTTTATTACTTATTTATATTAGGTTTTTTATTAAATCCTATAAATTATTATACTTATATACTTTAAAGTTTTTATAAGAGTAAAGTAAAGCTTTAACCCTTAAATATTTTTATTTATACTAGTATTTATAATATAATAAAGCTTTATAATTACTATTAAAACCTTACTAATAAGTTAAGCTAATACTTAAAGACTTTAATATTCTTAAATAAAGTACTTAAAAAGAGCTTAATGCTTTTAAAAGTATTAAAATAGTACTTAAAGCGCCGCCTATATATAATAAATACTATATAGTTAAGTATACTAGAGCAATAAAGTCCTATTTAATAAGGTTTTAAAAATTACTCTAAAAAGAAGCTTTAGCCTTAAAGCTATAATTATATTCTATTTTAATATAAAGTATAAATTTAAAGCTATAATTAATTCTATTATTAGCTAATATAATAAGAGAATAATTAAAACTAAAGTAAAGAGATTTATTACTAGTTATAACCCCTAAAGTTTTAATAATATCCTTTATTATCCTATATTTCCCTTTTACTTAATCTTCACCTATTATAATAAAGTTACCTATAATTAATAACTTTTATTATTAAATAATTAAGCTAAACTCTTTTACTAGTAATTTTTAGCTATTAAAAAGTCCTATTAATAAAGCGCCTTATTTACTTAATTTATAACTATTAATACCACCTAAGTATATGTTACGACCCAGTCATATGCAGGAAGCAGGCTGCAGGTTGGGCCGGCTGCATGGGTCGCCGGGCGGCACAGGCAGAACGGACCACGGAATATTGGTCGGCACGCCAGGACCAATGGGAAGAACGCTCAGTTATTATAAGTGAGCATGCACAACGCTCACCAGTGTTTGGAAGTGAGCATCGAGGATGCTCACCTCCGCGTTAACTAGCAATCGTAGTATATAGGGACCCCCAAATTCGCTTCATAGATAGACTCTAGCTCCTCAGCTTTCAACACGATCATTACATTGACCTAAGCTTCGCTTACAACTCTTTGACTCTGATCACTTGGTTACGGTCTACGACCTATCACCAACGTAACACCCAACTGCTCAGATTGACTGCCCTAGTGGCTCTGCCAACATAAACTATACGACTAGTTTATCCCTTGGGAACCTAGCGTTACACGCCGAAGACTCCTATTGGACCTTCCGTGCAACAGTCGTTACACGTTGAAAGCTCTTGTTCAGACTACTACTGCGTCACTCTGAGCAATATCTGATAACTGTCAAAATGGCACCTGCAACACCTACTTCGTCTAAGGCAACTGCATCGCCAGCACCTCAGGATCTTGGACCCCAGGACCTTATGAACGAACTTGTGCAACTACGTCGACAAGTTGAGCAACTCAACCTTGAACGTCAAATGCTTGCGTCAGGACAAAAAGACTTAGGAGAAATCACCAAGCCTAGGGCACCAGGACCCTATGACGGCAACCCAAGAATGCTCCAAGGATTCTTGACCCAACTCAAGGCGTACCATCGATTCTACCCAAACAAGTTAACCGATGTGCAAGCAAAAGTGCTACACGCTGGGGATGTATGACGGGCACCGCGCTCGCATGGTTTGAACCAATTATGCGAGACTATCTCAACAACACCGGAGATGACCAAGATGACGAAACGCAAGAAATATTTTCCGACTATGAGAAATTCGAAAAAGCAATCAAGAAGACATTTGGATCAACTGACGAAGTAAGAACCGCAACTATTCAAATGGATCAACTTAGACAGAAAGGATCTGCGTCGGATTATGCGGCACGTTTCAGACAAATCACCTCAGTACTTGACTGGACGGATGAGCCACTCATGTCAGCCTTTTTTAAAGGACTGAAAGAAGAAATCAAGGACGAACTGTACAGAGAAGACATGCCGGACAACTTCTCAGACTATGTGGCAATGGCAGTTCGAATCGACAACAGACAGTATCAGCGACGCATGCAAAAGCAACAGGGAAGGGGAACCTGGAACCCCACAGGAAGAAGAGGACAACAGGCAAACCAAAAGAAGAAACGAGAAGAACCTATTGCCTATGGTAACACTCTTAACCCTGGACGAATGGAGCTTGACGCTACCAAGAAAGATGACAAAAAGGAAAAGAAGTGCTACAACTGCGGAAAACCAGGACATTTCGCCAATAAATGCAAGAAACCCAGGAAAGAATGGAAGCCAGTACCAGAAGGAGGTAAGAAACAGCTCAATGCTACTAACCAACAGAAGATCGAAATCTCCGAACCAGAGGTAGAGCACAAAAACCTAAGCTGGACATTCTGCTACGATGACAACTGCTATATCCACCTCAGTAGCAAACAAGGAACCGGTTGGTTTCCGAAGGAACCCAAGAAGCCGAAGAAAACACAAAGACAAATAAACCGGGCATTGGGAATCACGACACCACCACCACGAAAACCAGGACACGAAAAGCTACGAAGGATACCAACGCCAGAGCTTGAGGAAATACGCGCAGGAATTCAAGCAGCGCGACAAGCGGCACAAGAGGACCTGGACGAACAATCAATGGAAAAAAGAACTCTTGCAATGACGGGACGAAAAGAACTCTATGAAACAAAATCGTCAGAATATTTGGACGAAGACTCGCACCAAGAAATCCTCGATTGGGTGCGACAACAAGCAGAAGCAAGAAAGATTCGAAGGGAACAACAGTATAGGGAGGAGCACGACGCGCAAATCCTCACCACCTTCGATGAACCAGAAGATAGAGTAAAGGAAATGAGCGTCGATGACGACTGCGCAATCCTAGACACTCCAGAAGCGTCCGAAGACGAACAAAGCGAGGAAGAAACGCCTACGAGGCTAACAGCCACACAAGAACAAGCGGTACAACGATATTTTCCCGCACCAACAGGAAAACATTTCGCAATCCCTATTATGGCGGTAGACACCACCACCATATTAAGAAACCCGACACTATGGTACCCGGAGAAGGAAGAAGGGGACGACCCCAGACTCTCACCGAGACATAAGGACCATACACGATTAGCATGGGCATCATGCATATTTATGATGTGTCAGGCACATTTTACAACCAAGGCACGACTAGATGCATTTCCGATCAGGATGAGAGGATATCCGATCAAAGCACCATACTTCAGATGGGAACTCCTAGAATGGAGAGTAAAGATAACCAATGACGATCAAACGATGATCTTGGAACCCGATTCCAACACACCCATCAGATGCCGAGCTCATACAGATCCTACGGACGTATGTGAATCAGACACATGCCAGTTACACGTATATACGAAGAGCAGGCAGTGGCACCAATATGTGTATAAGGGAAAGATCCCAACACACAGAAGAGAGTTACTACTCAAGTCACCCCGATGTGAAACAAAAGACCACATGGTATGCCCACTACCAAATTGTTCAGAACATATGGTAGACAAGGCCAGGGAATGGCACAAGTGGCAGTGTGGAACACCAGCAGCATACAAACGGACACAGCGAGCATTAGACATACTCGAACAGAGAGACCCCAGGGGAACCACAGAATCAACATACCACAATGAACAACAGTTGGATGAGTGGTACAATGAACAGAAGTTCAACCCCAGATGCAACAAGAAATATGCGGTAAACTGCGACAACCCAAGATGCGAGAAGCATGGAGAAATGAAAGACCAAATTTACAACCGCCTATGTCAAATGTTTGACGATGGGTTTTGCTTTAAGCACCCACAAAACGGAACTGGACCTACAGAATGGTATCAAGAAATGAAACGACAAATCGCAGAAGAATCTATTCCGGAAAACTCAAAAAACGAGGCACGCCATCTGTAAAAGGGCTACAGGCTGGCATGAAGAAAAAGACGCTAATGACCCTCAACGCAACCCAGGACGGACGAAGCGATAGGATGGTATTAGACGCCGAAATCATGGGACATCGCGTTAGCGCACTCGTGGATAGTGGCGCGATGGGCAATTATATCTCACCCAGAGTTGTTAATCGTTACCAACTACCGTGGAAACACAAAGAGGCACCATACGAGTTAACTGATATCGAAGGAAAACCTTTTGACTATAATGACGGAATCATCGACCGAGAGACTGATCATCTCGAAGTCCAGATTCAAGGTCATTCAGAAGTGATTCAACTCGATGTCATGGACGTATCGGAACACGACCTAGTGTTAGGGTACCCATGGTTATGGGAGAGTAACCCACTGATCAACTGGAGGACAGGCCAACTGAAGTGGAACGAGACTTCAGGCCAACAGAATCAGCAGATTTCGGAAGAGAGAACGAAATTTCGTCATAACTTAGCTCACGAACAGAGTTCTGAAGAAAAGGAACCTTCAAGCAAGTTATTCAAGGACCAACGACAACAAATGAACAGTACAGAAACAACGAGTACAAAGAAAAGAACGATTGGATCCACCGTAACGACCTCGACGGCGCTACAAACCGGAATACGAACAACAATAAATAATAAGAAAACGAAAGCCAAGATCCGAAAGGTTATTGCCACCTTAAGGAAAGACCTCGCAAACACAAATAAGAGACTCAAAGAAGAAAAGAAGAACAAAAACGACAAGGACGGCAAAAGCCCGATAACAAAAGAGGAAAGACTCAAGAATATCCCTAAGGAATACCGGAAATACGAAAGGTTATTCGCAGAAGAATTGGAAACCGGATTACCAGAACACAGCCAATGGGATCATCAGATTGAACTAATAGATGGAAAGTCGACAACATTCCATAAGATCTACAACTTGAACGCAAAAGAACTCGAGACGCTACGAGAATACATCGACGAGATGTTAGCAAAAGGCTACATCAGAGCATCAACATCAGAAGCTGGATACCCAGTTATGTTTGTTCCAAAGAAAAACGGGAAATTGCGGTTAGTAGTGGATTATCGGCGACTGAACGCGATTACCATGAAAGATCGAACACCGTTGCCGCTTATCTCCGAGTTAAGAGATCGACTGCACGGAATGAATTGGTTCACCGCGGTAGACCTAAAAGGAGCATACAACTTGATTCGAATAAAAGAGGGTCACGAATGGATGACAGCCTTCAGAACGAAACTCGGACTATTCGAATACTTGGTAATGCCAATGGGGCTCACCAACGCACCAGCAACATTCCAGAGAATGATTAACAGCGTACTACGAGAATATTTGGATAACTTCGTGGTAGTATATCTCGATGATATACTGATCTTCTCGAAAACCCTAGAAGACCACAAGGAACACGTACACACGATACTGAAAACGCTACAAGACGCTAAGCTATTAGTCGAACCAGCAAAATGTAAGTTCCATACACAGGAAGTAGACTTCCTAGGACACACGATACGACCAAACGAAATACGAATGGAAAAGTCCAAGATAGAGGCAGTAAGAAACTGGCCAACACCAAAGAATGTCAAGGACATACAAAGCTTTAGAGGCTTTGCGAACTACTACAGAAGATTCATCAAGAGCTACGGCGAGATCGCAGCACCCTTGGATGAACTCACCAAGAAGGATAAGCAGTGGAACTGGAATGATGAGGCGCAATGTGCCTTTGACAAGATCAAAGAACTCATCACATCCGAACCTGTTTTGAGAACCTTCGATCCAGAAAAGGAAACGGAATTAGAAACCGATGCATCAGACTTTGCTCTGGGAGCACAAGTTGGACAACGAGACGATGACGGAAAACTACACCCTATTGCGTTCTACTCAAAGAAACTGCACGGAGCAGAACTCAACTACCCCATCTACGACAAAGAATTCCTAGCAATCATCAATGCTTTCAAGGAATTTAGACACTACCTCATGGGAAGTAAACACAAAGTTAAGGTGTACACCGATCACAAGAACATCTCTCACTTTGCGACAACGCAACAATTGAATGGACGACAAATTCGATGGGCCGAATACCTTTCAGAATTCGACTATGAAATCATCCATCGAAAAGGATCCGAAAACGGACGAGCAGACGCTCTAAGTCGAAGAAGCGACTACGATACAGGAGTGCCTACAGCGACAGGACAACTCCTTGAGATCAATAAAAATGGCAACTTTCAGCAGAAACAACTTAACGCCATATTAAAGGTACAAGACGAAGACCCAGTATACAAGAAGATCCAACAGTGGGCAAAGAAAAAGGTTAGGTTTGTAGACACGCCAGAAGAATGTCTCACAGAACCCAGAACTATCCCAAAGTACCATGGAAAAACCTGGATACCTCCAGAGTTACAAGAAGAATGCATCAAAGAAATGCACGAACACCCAGTTTACGGACATCAAGGAATCCGCAAAACACTGGATAAGATACGACGACAATACGACTTCTCAGGAATCAAGAAAATGGTTGAAAAGATTGTCAACGAATGCATACAATGCGGAAAAAGTAAAGCTTCGCGACATAAGCCATACGGAGAATTGCAACCATTACCAGTACCAACACGACCATGGGAATCGATAGCTTTCGATCATATTACGAAGCTACCAATGTCGAAAGAGCCAATGACCAATGTGGAATATGACAGCATATTCGTGGTCACGGATAGACTCACCAAGTATGGATACTTTCTACCATACAGAGAAGCAAGCAATGCAGAAGAACTTGCATATGTGTTCTTACGAACAATAGCAAGCAATCATGGGCTGCCAGAAGAAATCATATCGGACAGGGGAAGTACATTTACCTCTAAGTTTTGGCAAGCACTCATGGCACAACTTGGGACAAACCACAAGTTGAGCACTGCATATCATCCACAAACAGATGGACAGACAGAAAGATTGAACCAGACGCTTGAACAGTATCTGCGATGTTACATCAATTATCAGCAAGATGATTGGGTAAAATGGTTACCTACAGCGCAATTGGCTTACAATAGCTCGATATCAGAATCGACAAAGCAAACGCCAGCCTACGCCAATTACGGATTTAATCCCGAAGTATTTCGAACACAGCGCGAAGGACCGCAAGCAGAACGAGCAATGCTGCAAGCAGATGAATTGAAAAAATTGCACGAAGAAATGCAACACGAATTGGAATTCGTACGAAACAGAATGGCACAATACCATAATCGTAAAAGATTGAAGGGACCAATCTTTGGGGGGGAGACATGGTCTACCTACTCCGACGAAACATCAAAACAACGCGACCAAGCGACAAATTGGACTACAAAAAATTAGGACCATTCGCTATCAAAAAACGAATATCAACGAACAATTACGAACTTTCACTACCAAAAACTATGAGGAATCATCCTATAGTACATATTTCACTTCTTGAAAAAGCACCAGACAATGCACCAGCAGAAGAGGACATCGAAGTCATGAACGAAACGGAATATGAAGTAGAACGGATCTTAGACATGAGGACAAGAAACAAAACACGCCAGTATCTCATTAAATGGAAAAACTACGGAGACGAGGAAAACACATGGGAACCTACGGGGCATTTGAAGAATTGCCAGCACCTATTACGGCAGTATCACCAGCAGCATTCAACAAAGCATCCCCAAACACAGCGTTCCAATCCAACACGTCAATAGCACCAAGAGACTGCGCATCGATAACAGCTTCGGATTCGCGGCGCTCCTCCTCCTCCAACGCATCCAACGATTGCAGACCCAAACGAGTCATTTGTTGACCTTTGGTAACCAACTGCCGCTTTTGACGGCGCAATCGCGCTAAACGGGCCAACGCTTCATTCAACTCAGCCTGAGCTTTGAGCATTTGCTCTTCCGCTTTCTCCTCCTCCTGATCCAAACGTTTCGATTCGGAAATAATGCGACCAACTGAAAGACACTCATTAGCAAGAGGCAGTAACACACAGAAAAGGTACCTACGTGAGTTAATCGCGACACCAGAAGCATCACAGGAACGCCCCCGCCGCACGCATTCCCCGCACTTGGAGGAACGCTCAATCATCTTGCAACGAAGGCCACGGGCTGAACAGAAAGAACACGGCATGACGTCGTAACCAAACGATTCAATGGAATCAACCAAACGATCGTTCCGTAAGGTAGAAGGAGCCTTCGACGAGGGATCTTTTCGCTTGCGAGTACGAGGAACGACGGTACGACTGGACATGGCGTCAGAAGGACATCACAAAGGGTGAAAAGAAAAAGAACTTACCAACGAAAGAAAGGAACGCAGGACTATTTATGAAACAAGGCCTGGGTCTTGAGGACAAGACCGTGGGAGAGGGGACATCGTGTTACGACCCAGTCATATGCAGGAAGCAGGCTGCAGGTTGGGCCGGCTGCATGGGTCGCCGGGCGGCACAGGCAGAACGGACCACGGAATATTGGTCGGCACGCCAGGACCAATGGGAAGAACGCTCAGTTATTATAAGTGAGCATGCACAACGCTCACCAGTGTTTGGAAGTGAGCATCGAGGATGCTCACCTCCGCGTTAACTAGCAATCGTAGTATATAGGGACCCCCAAATTCGCTTCATAGATAGACTCTAGCTCCTCAGCTTTCAACACGATCATTACATTGACCTAAGCTTCGCTTACAACTCTTTGACTCTGATCACTTGGTTACGGTCTACGACCTATCACCAACGTAACACCCAACTGCTCAGATTGACTGCCCTAGTGGCTCTGCCAACATAAACTATACGACTAGTTTATCCCTTGGGAACCTAGCGTTACACGCCGAAGACTCCTATTGGACCTTCCGTGCAACAGTCGTTACAGTATAATAACCCATAAGCTATCTATAAAAGATATATAGCTATAAAAAGTATATAATATATAGTATAAACTACTAAAAGTATTAAAATTAATTAATAATATTATAGGGTAATAGGGCTTTTACTAAGATATAATAAAAAAAGCTATAAGTAATGCCTAAACTATAAGTAAATATTTAAATACTTTATTATATTATTAGGGTTAAAAGAATAAATAAAAAAGGAAATAATAATATACTTAAATTAAAGTAAAGCTAAGAATAAGTAAATTAAAGCCTAAGTTATAATAGAAATAAAAACTAATTTATTAACTAAAAAAAGAGGTATAATAGAGATTTAAAAGAGTATAAAAACTAATAATAGGTAATAAAACGCTTTATACTTAGCTAATATTAGTATTAAAGATTATATTATAATAAAAGGGTAGCTAATAATTTTATGGATATTTATTTAGTTAATATAACATTAAAATATTTAGTAAGATACTCTATGCTTAGTTATTTTTGTGGTACCCGTGGAATTTTAAATTCGCGGGTACCGCGAACCTATAGGCTCCTGACAGTTTAATGTTGCTTTGTAAGCCGGTCAAGTGACCCGCAACGCCTGGAGCACGGGGGCCGGAGCTCGTGAGGCGCGAACGCCCGGCGCGGAACTTGCCGCGCAGTCCGGCCACAAAATACGTTAGGCCCCACGGATCCCTAAGAAACGTCGTCCATGTCTCCATAAACGGCTCGGGTTAATTTCGCGGGCTAGTCTCGCTATTTCGGCCCCTTCTGCACGCTTCGGTTATCTATAATGCATGTGTGCTTAGGAGAAGTGGCTAAATGTAACAGCCCAGCCCGGTTTGCGAAAACGGCCCCCTCTTAGAACTTGGATAGTTTGAGTCAGAGCGCCCTTCCCTTTATTCACGCCGCATTAGATCTCGCTCGTGCTCTTTGACCGTCACACTTGGCAGCGCCGATCAGAGACGGCCACCTGTCAGCCGATGTGGCAAGAGTTAGTTTGTCAGCTACCGCGCGCTTCATATACCGGGTCGCCGGTATTTGGCCGGATGCTAATCTGTTCGTTTATGGTCGGGGGAACGCGGTCAGGGCGTAGGTAAGTGCCGCAAATGCTCCTTCAACAGACATCTGCTCCGCCAAAACAAATACGACCAACATGAGATGTACTACATCGTTGAGGAATAGTACGGGGCTGCCAACTCACCATGAGGCTGGGGGAGATGTCAGTTTGCCATGTATCCAGAATTCCGTCACATTTCTGCAAAGGTATAAATAGGAGCCTCCTCTATGGTTACATCCAAAAACCTTTCCATAGAAACAAAAACTCCTTCAGCCCTTGACTCAAATTTTCCTCTGCCTTCGATTTGACTTGTTATTATTACAACACTCTATCTCAAGATCCTGCGTAACATGTCGACGCTCAACCCCATAACCGTCTGGGTACACCGTATGTAGCCAGCCCTTTACCCTCAGCAGTCGCACGCTAACCGTCTTCTAAGCCCATGGTCCCAATCCTTTCAAGGTACTCATTGTCCTAGAAGAGCTGGGGCTAGCATATGACAAGGTGACATTATTATCATTTACACATGTTTTTGTAAATGGCAAGCTAATAGAAGCCTTGGAGATTACGATTGAGAACCCCAAAGAAGCGTCTTTCTTGGCACTCAATCCCAATGGACGTCTTCCCACAATCAAGGACCCTAACAATAGCGACCTTATCCTGTGGGAATCGGGTGCCATTGTCGAGTATATCGTCGACACGTACGACAAAGACAACAAGTTGACACTGCCAGGAAATGCCGACCAGTGGCATCTGAAGCAGTACTTGCATTTTCAAATGTCCGGCCAGGTGAATTTGCACCGCTGCTAGCATCCGCTATAGAATCTAGGCTGACGGCGTCAAACAGGGTCCCTATTTTGGTCAGGCTGTGTGGTTTCATAAGTCCCATCACGAGGACCTTCCCAGCGCAAAGACACGCTACGACGAACAAATTATGCGAGTTTTTGACGTCCTGAATACAATCCTTGAGGGGAGGCACTACCTCGTGGGAGAGAAGCTGTACGTTGTTCTTGCCCCCTACATCCTGGTAGCAATGCTTGCCAACACTAGTCTTTAGCACATACGCAGATTTAATCTTCATACCTTGGAATATTGTTGTAAAGAACTATATTAACGAGGTCTGGGAATCGCATAACGTTGAGGAGAACTACCCCAACTTCGTTGCATGGCATGACCGCCTTATGGCGCGTCCATCTGTGAAGAGGGCCTATAGTGCTTGAAAATAGCCTTGAAGCGTCCTAGGGTTCAAAATGTATGGGAAAGAAAGTTTGCACAACCTAGGTAGTTTGATCACCTTTTCTATATACAATGAGCAGTTCAAGCAGGAAATCCATTCCGTCTCATCATTTACCAAAGCATCGATCTTGATAGCCACAAGCAAAGTCTTGCCGCCGATGTGCCGTAGCAGATACCAATTCTCAACAACACAGTACCAAAACAAATATGCCAGATACCCCATACCTCTATGATCGGAGTCGAAGCTTTGTAGCGACTCTTCGTACTGTGTTTGCATTCCCAGCGGCTTGTCAGTTGTACTTGCTTAAACACGGCAATACGGCCGTCTTTTTAACTAGCGCATTTTTATTAAGAACAGGAAGAGGACCTTGTGGGAACGGAGTAAGCAAGGTAGCCCTAGTTTAGCTTAGGCACAACTTGGGCCCTTACTTGGCAAAAGGTCATACCGTAAGCCGTGCAAGTATGCCCATGCCCCTTTCAGGAAGTGTCAATATGGAGCATAGCACGCTGAGCCACGTATCAGAAGGTGAATTGGCAGACAGGCCAACCCCCAGCTGTGCGCCAAACTCTCATCAACTCAAACCCATGTCGGCCAGGGGGTTTGGAGCACAGATCTAGCGCTTAGACATGACAGTACCAGGCAAAGAGCCGGGACTACTGCCCGTGTCACGGCCCTACAATTATATACAAGCATGCTACATGGCCAAGCGTCCCCTTTCCTGTCGACTTGAGCCTAAAGCATATATTTTCAGGGGTGAGCGTAAATACATAGCCATTCATGGATCGACAAGCTCGGTAGAAATTCATAGACCTGCAATGACAGCTCCAGCAGCAACCACGACGACCTTGGCCATGCCCGTCTTACGACCAGCACGACCATTCTTCGTGGTGCTAGCAGCCGAGGTTCCAACAGTAGTAGTGGTGCTGATAATGGCCTGGGTTAGAGAAGCAGTCTCCGTAGTCGAAACTTCGATTGCACTATTTGAAGCTGTGGTGCTTGGTTCAGCGAAGCAGTGTGTAGAAATGGAGGCCATAGCATCCTCGAAACCCGGGCATGTGGATAGTTCTGATTTGTATTTGTTGGCCCAGGAAGAGGTGGATGATGTGAAGGAGCTATAATCCGAAGAGAGACTGCTAGGGACGGAATAGTTGCATTCGTCGATGCCATCTTCCGCTGACAAAGCCATATCCGGCTCTGGGGGAATTATAGGCAAGGTGTTGAGTGCGTCAATGACCTTGTTAGCGCAGTTAACTACCGCAGATATGTCGGTTTGGTGAGGCATGAGGTCAGTGATGCTGGCAGAGGCCTGACCCGCCAGCGAGATAAAAAGGTATATAACACGCATAACTAGTGATATGTGCTCAAGTAAAAGTTGAGATTGCAGGAATGTCTATAAATAAGTGTTTGTACTTGAAAGGACTGGTACAAGGGAATAAGCTGGGGAAGCCCCCCCCCTCCCTTTTTTTTTCAATGCAAGCGCATTAAACCTTCTTATACGTTTGGCCATGCTACCGACATTCTCAGTTGCGAACGAGTGGCGTTCTGTGCCTTGGAAAAAAACACATATCTCTAAAGCTGCGAGTGCCTAAGGAATTTTATGTGTATCCCAGCACATAACCCTATGTTACGAGTTCAACCTTTGCTATTTATACCAAAGACTTATTCCCTATTTCAATGAAAGGCAATTGCTATGCCAGCTGAGCCAAGAACATATTACATTCCCAGCCTATTGCTGGTCTATACAATTCTTATAGAACAAGCGAGTTGATTTTCTAATAGGAGAATATATAGAGAAAGCCTATTTTAATACATGTGTATATATGCCACGTTCCAATCCGACAGGCTCTCTGGTCTTTGTCCTATAGAATTGAGACGACTTTAGCTCTTTTCTTATATCCTTCCAACACCTTTACATTCCTGGAGCTTCTTCTAGTAATCCCTCACTATAATTCTGTTTGGCTCAATATACTAAATCTTGTTATCCTCCTTCCTTGATTGTCTTTTGTTGCCTGAATAGTTGCAGTCTTGGAGCCTTGGAGAATAATTTTGTTAACAGATGTATACCCAAAAACCTTTATCACGGAATATAATTGTATAGACAGCTTGGATAAACGAAGAGACCTTTGATTTTCTGTCCAAAATAGCAGATTCCTTCTATTGGAATTTACAACTTCCAAATAGGCTTGTACCACTAAGAAAGTCAGCAGTAGAATATGCGACGATATTTCTCGGAACACTCGGACAGACTTGATGGATGGCACGCCGGGGAACGCTTGAAATTGGCATTGCAAGCCAAGTGTTAGGTTGGTCCACGAGGCTGAAAACTGCGGCTGGTATTACCTTGACGGCTTCCAAAACAGGCTAGCTGACTATATCAGGCCAGCTTCTAGCTTCGCACCTTCCATGACACCTTTTGCTTCGAACATAGCTTTCGCTTCCTTGTGACAAAATTGCACATTAGGATAGCCGAGGCACAAAACGCTATGGCTGGTCAAAAAGAGTCTAGTCTCCGTCAGTAAGCAACTTGGCACATTTTGTCCACTTTATGCTTTGCAAGCCCATTTGATTTATTGGCTACGTTTGCCTTGGGGGCGTCTGTATAGAACCGAGCTTTGTAAATGCCGCATGTTAGAGGAGGCCCTTGTTCCAGATTAGCTAAGAGCGTGGCTGCGCTGTCGTTTACTTAGCTTCAAAGCTCTTTAGACTTTTCCCCACAATGGCTAGGGGTTTCCCCAACAAGGGTATTGCTTGGCTTAGTTACAAGTCGGGCGAGTAGACATGGATACATCAATTGATGTGTCGGGTGTGTCGGGACTCGGCACTATATTTCTGTAGCGAGCACCCGGCGCCGCCAAATGCATGCCGACCGCATGAACCACACCGCATAATGTAGCCTCAGTGTCTATTAGTTATACATGGAAAATATGAGACAATCGCACTGAGATACAGCCTGCTTGCTATTTGATAGCTATTAAAAATGACAGAATTCCCCATAGCAGAACGCACTCTCCTATACCCCAAATACAACCCACTTTACTATCTACAAGACTTACTGCAGTCTTGGGGCTTGGAGTGCGGACACAGGCATAGTTCTTGGCACCAAGTTAAACTATCAATCAAGGCGTAGACACATTGACATTTAAGAGCAGCACTAAGCCACGATTTGGCTAATTGCCACGGGAGCACATTTACTGCAGACAACTACCGCTCTCCTATTAATGTGGCTGCAGACTATTACCTCTACAGAAGGTCGCAACCTTCTCCCACAGCCATGTCACCAACTTTAACACCAACGCTGGATCGAATCGCAGACTTTGTCAATGCTCTTAAACTATTCCTTGACGAGAGTGATATTGTGGCCATTGAAACGCTCGCTAACCGAATAAGCCCATTTAGAATTGAATTTCGGCCAGTTGCCGTGGGAGAGGCAATATCCTTTAGACCAGAATTGGTTCTGCAGCAAGAAAAGTTGCCGCGGTCAGCTATGCCTCCCTGTGGTTAAACCCTTCTTGTGTAAATATTAACTATAGCGTAGATTAGAGTCCCCAGCTTTGATGCACTATTTATCTTGTGGCCAAGGTATTGCGGTGGCATCTGCTGACTGTGATGATGCAGCTTCTGCTACCAGCAAGGAAGAAACCACCATGTCATGGAATATGCCGTGTTCCATGCACACGACAAAAGTAGTTTTCGCTAATGCAGTATCAGCCGCGAGTACAATATCTAATTACGCGCGTAACAGCGACATCGATCACGGCACGGAACCCCCAAGCAGCACCTCTCCAGTCGTAAGGGCCTCCTAAGCTGAAATGACCACCCTTGACCACTACTAGAATGAGCAAAACTAATCAAGGCACACACAAAGACTAGTTTTGGGAGTCCAAGCCAGAGCAGCATTCGACTGCAAAGTAATGGTACCACCAGTACTGCGGCTAAACATCGTACGTTAGTACTGCCTTGACCTTGCAACGACCAGCCTCTTCGATTGACTATTTCATAAGATGCTAACGGAGACAACAACAGGCACATATTCGTCAAACAATTCCCCAGATTTTGATATAGACGTTATGCACAACGCAGATCATCAGCAACAAATGGATACAACGATGATACTAGTCACTCAGTGCCTGAACACAGATATGCGTGGTTCTTTGTGTGGCCCCGAGTTGGCAACCGACGGAGACATCCAGTTAGCCAGGGAATCTGCTAGAGCCGGAATCAGAATAAGCCGGCAAGATTCCTTGTCGCTTGGAATAGCGGTACAAACTGCGGCGCTCGATACCGAATCCACGATCCAGTCACGTACGGTTAACGAGACGGAGAAAAGAACTCAATCTAGTGCTAGTAGCCTGTCACCTTCTACTGTGAAGCCAAAGATGGATTTCGGGGCCAAGATTTGCATACGATCCGACTTTATACAATTTCTGGAGATGAACCTTCCCCGTTGGGGCCAGTACGGTTTATGGGGAAGAGACAAGGTTAGGCTTACGACAAGTGCTCAGGCGCATCTAAAGCTGCAACACGCCTACTCTTATGTCTGCAGCTTAGACTCTCGTATGAAGGAGGACGCAATTCGCAGTCGAATGGCGATAGTGCTCCTCTACTTGGAGTTTGAGAGGATTTGTCAAGGAACAAAATCCAGGCAGGCTAGAATTAAGACTGCAGTAGGGCGCGGATATATTAGTTGTATGATTGATAATATCCTGGAGAGCACGCACCCTGAATGGCGTACTTCTAATAATCGTGCCAAAGCTAATATGCGAGCACACTTTCACAATCAAAAACGTTATGGGAAGCGGTGGTGGATTCTAGTGAATGGGCTTGGACACGGCATCTTGCTTTTATGCTCATCAAGGCTCGCGGGCCTCGTGTACGGGGGCTACTACCCAAGTCTTGGTAGAGTTGTGGCCTTGCTAACTCGAACTATAGCAGAAATACCACGGTTGCCACTGCGAGCCTGTGCAAAATTACCCAGGCCGCTAATAGTTCAGAGTCGGAAACGATGGATGTTTTGAAGTTGGTCAACCCCATCTCAGAGAGCCTATTTCGAAATGACAAGTATCAAAACTATAACACCAAGCAGCTTCTGGAGCAGCTCAGGGGGCTAGGGCCGCTAGGCTACAAGGGCCACGAATAGGCTAGACACTGCCGTAGCATTAGCGGCGGTAAGGTACGACGTGATAAGCGATGGATACTCTGTATTATTAGGAGACAAAGATAATATACTCGGGCTAATTACTAACCTATTCTATTAACTCGGCAACGAAACTTGGATTGCGTGAATATGTTGGGCTAAAAAAAGGTGGTTTACAGAGGCCGTTGGAACGACTCTTCTCCATCTCAGCGCGTCAAGCACAATGAAGAGCATAGCCTAGTATAGAGAATACCATGGCATTGATGGCTCGATTTTTAGTTTACTGTCTGGTAAGTCTGTAAGCTAGGTGCTCCGCACGAAGCTCGCGTATAGCTTGACTCAGGCTCTCACCGTCTCGGACTGCCATGGTCCAGTAGGCTACGTGTCAGATAATTGAGGGTCACAAAAGATCGAGCATAATAGCGCTGTAAGCGCTAATTATAATTAAATAAGAATTATCTAAGAAGCAAGAGCTCTATTAAGAGTTATACGGTTCCCATGCAACTCTTTATACACAAAAGAAACCTTTGGCAGGCAGCTGCAATAATGTCTCAGTTTTTCATGAGGTACGATTAGGGTAGGCCTGATATGCGACACTACGGGTTGACTCAAACAACAGACTGGCACTATAAGCAAAACTCTGCCACTCTCTCGGCTACGTCCATTCAAAAAGAGTTCACCGCTCGCGTTCTTGAATACCGAAGTTTGGATACGAAGAACTGGGGCAGTGGACGAAATTTGTCCCGAGTCTAATATCCCCGGTAGCAGGCCACATGTCGGAGGGTTACAATGCCGGCGCTAATTGTATCATTAATATTTAAAGGAATGTGGCGCAAGCTCGGGGCTCGCTTCTAACACGCACCGACGCTGGTTCGCTCGATCTCGCCGCGCGACAAGGGCATTTCGAGATTGCTCCAGTCAATCGTGTCGTGGTGTGGGCATTTGAAATCAACTTTGCGTATGACGCCAACGCGCAGCTACTTCGCAAACGCCATGTCGTCCTCTGGTCTATCCGACATTCTCAGGTCTGAAATCCCTTCCACATTACCTGGCATTGCGCAAGCACGGCGGATATACCCCGTTGATCGGTCTCCCTGGGTCGAGGCCGAAGTAGTCTCTCGTGCCATCGGACATGGTGGACGACAATTCATGGGCTCTCGTTACAGTGGAGAGCTTAAACGAGGGTACTGGTCTCGTCAATACTTTCGGGTCCTTCTCTACACAGTGCGCAACATTGAAGTCAAACGTCGGCTATCTCGGCGTGGAGGGCACGTATTACATCGATACATGTTTTGTTCTATCTGGGCAGCCGTTACCATGGCCATTAACAGACGAAGCGCGCTTCTTATACCGAGGCATAGATTGGATAACCGTAAATACCCGGGGTGGGACTCCCCTGAGGCGATGAAAAATTCCGTCCCGTTCATTACTCCCATGAGCGATAATCTATTCCGCCCCAATCGGGCTCATTTTCCTTCTTCATCAGCACCTCCTATCGCGGCTCAGCTTACTGGGCTCGCATGGAAGCTCGTCTTACTATGCTGTCCACAACCCCAGAGGAAATACTGCTCGCCATTGCCAGCCACTTGCGCGATCCCACCGACTTGATGAACTTGTCTTATTGCTGCCGCCAGTTCCATCATTGTCTGCTCCCGGCAGCTTACTCCTCTGTGAGATTTAACAATCACTGCATATGGAAACTTAGCTGTTTGGTGCACACCCTCGTACGGAATGCCTCGTTGTCTGCAGCCGTGCGCCATTTGGCATTGGGTGCCGAGTTTACTTGCAGCCATGGAGTGGAAGCATGCGATATCAAGTATGAGGCAGCCGTGATTCGGCCAGTACTGCAGGCCACAGGCTATCCCGAACAGGAGCTGAAGGAATGGGAGAGTGACCTGAGAAATGGGCAAAGGGAGGATCCATGGCTAGCCATAATGCTTCCCCTCCTGCCTAATCTCCAATCCTTGGCGTTAAAGTTCGAGGACCCTTGGACTCGTGTGCCGAGGTTACTGGAGCGCGGTCTTGGTGTTGGGCGGCCATCTAGCTCGAGCCTGCTGTCACAAGTAACAGAGATTTCCACTACTATAACGGGTTGTGAGCTTGAACGCGACGGTGTTCCAACATCTGATTGCTTGCTCTTCTTCAGCTTGCCATCTCTGGAGCGTCTTCGGGGCCAGGGCATAATCGACTGCGATGAGGATGACGAGCCTCCACCGGAAGCGTTTCCGCATTCTGGTTTGGCAACGATTACTGATATAGACCTCCGCATGAGCAATTCCCCAAGTGGCATGCAGAAGCTCGTTCACGCATGTATGAAACTGGAATCATTCTACTACGAGCACGAAATTGCAATTGGCGGTTGTGATGAATTTAACCCGGCAGCTTTCCACGCCTCGCTATTACGCCACAAGGGCACGTTGCAGAAACTGATTCTGGTCTTCAATAAGCAAGACGACTTCCGGCCTGGCGAGGATGGAGAAAATGATTTTTTCGGTTCACTCTCCCCATTCAGTGTTTTAAAAGAGGTACGCCTAAGAGCGCCGAATCTTCTTGGCCTGCATACTGCGACTCAAAAACCGCAACCGCGCCTTATCGACACGCTTCCGTCTTCACTAGTGCGACTAACATTGGAAGATGTCCACCAGTGCGACATGAGAGTGCTAATTGTGGAACTAGAGGAATGTATTCTTAATGCTCCTTGTCGATTTCCATGTATAAACACTCTGGTAATTGAGGGGCACATTCATGAATATGATGCCGCATCTGCCAATTCGACTCCGCCTGGACACCAGCCTATCCCAGTTATAGAGCGAAACATCATCAAAATGACACAAAAACTACGTTTGCTCTGTCAAGATATTAGTGTGAATTTTCGCTTTTTGGATCGTGAAATCGAAAGTGCAATTGCGTATAATAGGGAGATAGAGGAGGAGAAAGTATACTAAATATTAAGTCTGAGAGCTTATTAGTGATGTTCAGAAGGGCTAAAGGCCAGATACAGCAGTTAAATACAGCTACATTTATATGAATTATTTATGGAAGATCCAAAGTCGCCAGTATAACTGACATGTTATAACTACAGCTAGCGTCTTCGAGTTGATAATAATATTTAATCTGCGAACTTGAGTCAAGACAGTTAGCCAAGATCCCACGGGCAATACAACAATTATAGGTCTATCACTCGAGACTATACGGAAAGCAATCTAAAAAGCATTAACTCCACGAAATTCCATCAAGGGAAGACCTATAGGGTGACCACGACGAGGGCTGATAGATCTTGCCAATTACGAGAGTTAGTGTCTAGATCTTGCTGTCGACCAGTTGTGTCCTGAGACTACGACGCTGATGTGGCAAGCCTTGAAAGCAGTGATCGGAATGGTCTGGTCTGTCTTGGTCCCGGTCTGGTCTAGACCGCTAAGACTTGGTCTGGTCTAAGGATTTCTCCAGACTATGGTTAGACCAGTCGACTAGTCGGACTATTAACTGCTATAAATAGATTAAGCGGGGGTAATTTTACCTTTACTTCTTAATTAATATCCATAAAAACGCGTTAATAACACGAGTTTCTTGCAATATTCTAGTATTAACTAAGAAGCCTATATTACAAGAATAATACCTCTATCTTACTTAAGCATAATAAATTTAAGGTTAACTTATAAGAGTATAGCAGGCTCTCGCAATAATATAATCACCATAGAATTAGTAAGAAGCAGTACCCTTATAGGGGAAAAACTTAACCTATTTAGCTTATTCTTTACTTTATTTATTATACATACTATCCGCGTTAATTTATATCTGGATATTACTATAATATACTTAATATACCCTATAGGGATTTCCTAAACAGGTTAGTTTTAGTAGTTAAATTAGTCTAACTGGTCTAAGAAACTGCTAGACCAAAGTGGCTTAGTCTGGTCTGGTCTGACCTCCCAGAGCAGACCAGACCAGACTATTCCGATCACTGCTTGAAAGTATTTATCGATGTGACAGACTTGCATATAGGTAATATAAAAACATTTCTATAAAAGTCTAGTTTATTTTAATTAATAAATAGCTGTTTTTATGTAGGAATTAAAGGTGCTATTTTATATAGAATTATAATATGGGCTACTTCGAGGTAGATTACGTTATTGCTATAGCAGTTTTTGTTGGTTTCTATCTCAGCTTAAGTGTATAGCTATAACCTGTATATTAATAAAATAACGTGCTCTATTACTGAGAACTTATCCCTACCTACATCATGTGACACTTCGCAACTTGTAACTAGCTATATCTATATATAGTAAACTCTGAGAAAGGCACTAGACCGTAAAATCACGTTGAGAGGTCTGGTAATACAATACGGCTAAATAATTTAGCAACGATTAAAAAGATATTTTATAAACTGGACGACTAGAGACTCAGGATTTCCTACACAAAAGAGCAGAATCACGAGGAACAACTTGCTTTAAATTACTATTAACGAAAAAGATAATAGCATATTCTGCTTGCTTTGAATGAGCGACTTAATCTTAACATGTAAGTTGGATCTTAAAATTTAAATTAATAACCTCCGTGAAAAATATAATATTATGCCATTAAGACTTGGCGGCCTCAATAATAGTCTGAGCTACCACGCCGGCTTGGCTTATCAACCCAGCATGACTGGCCTTTAGCTTGTAGGTCTTGGCACCCATTCGCTTAGCAAACCAGGCCTCCAAGTCTGGGTGAATTATTTCGTCATTTTCACCTACAATATAGTAGAGATTATTAACTTGCTTCCAAGCCGGCCTGCCGCAGACAAATTCAAATCGTGCTGCGTCACACGGACCTTGGGTTGCGGCCAGAACCCGAGCGTCACGGTCGTTGACATCGGGAGCAAAGTATTTGAGGAAATTCTTCTCGGAGAGAATAAGACGGCCCGAGCCCTCGGTAATAAATTCTGACGCCGAAGGAAGAGCAGGAAATTTGGCTCCTAAAGCCCTAACCGCCTCACCCTCGTCGGGAGCGAAGGCCATTACATAGACCAATGCCTTAATGTTGGGTACATCGGTAGCAGCATTTGTGATGACAAGTCCCCCAAAAGAGTGTCCAACAACGACAATAGGATTAGAGCTGGTAGAATTGAGTCCTGCAAGGGCAGCTTTAACCACCTTGACGTCGTCTTCGATACTGGTAAGGGGCTGTTGCACAGCTGTGACGGCAAATCCAGCGTCCTGGAGGTGTAGAATAACTCTGGACCACGATGAGCCATCGGCGATCGCGCCATGAACAAGCAAAATTCTCGTCATTTCGGAATAATTAGGTATGAGAGAGATAAAGCCTAAAAAGCAAAGTATAGTGGCAGAATTTCCTTAATATAGGAGGCTTAGAGATGTACCTAGGGCGGGTGCTGGGCTCTATTATATGTAAACATAACGGACCAAATACTTAGGCCGACCGCCGCCGAAGCGCGCTTGTTTTATCACCCTGACAAATTATATAGAAGTACACACAGTAAATTTTAAACCACGCAAAGCGCCATAATCTAGTTGTAGTACCCAGCCTCAAAGTTTAACCTTTATCATGGACCAATAAAACAGGTTCCACATGAATGTCCGAGAGTACTAGTAGAGTTCTTGGCGGTCCCAAGATGAAGGATTAATATACATAGAAAGCTAGAAGCCCCGCCCGTAAAAATACCACTGTATTTATAATAGGTGCATTTAAAATAGTTGTAATGCCGTAGTCTTAGCTAGTCCCGGATAGGCATTTTATCTAACTGCTCCGTTTCCGGTGATCTGATCCCACTTTCGCCAAAGTTGGCGTCTGGTAGGAGTTGGAGGTAGGTTTATTCAGGTTTACACAACGGTAAAGGGACGGAGGGGCCGATCGAGATCGAACTGCCTTGTCCCTGGTCAAGGCGGGGGCGCGGGTTGCCGTGTCGCGAGCCCGTTTCGAAGGTGTGATATGTAGGCTTCGATACATTGTCTTCGTCCTCTTCAACCCTCTTTAGCGACGCAAGTGTTGAACTAATTGGCGTACCACTTCCAATATAGGTAAAAAACTTAAAATCTTCAAGCGAAATAATGAGATGATAAACAAGAAGAGATGTGCCTTGCAAGGTTCAAGTACCTCTATAATATTAACACTTGTTTCCCCATACCTCAGAGGATAGTAACCCATGTCAAAGTTTTGGATCTTGGCTAACCAGAAATAGGCTGACTGGCTTGACTCAAGTTCGCGGATTAATATCAACGAACCTAACTGGCAGATGACCAATCAAGTTATGAGTCTAGAGCATTGCATGCATATACCAAGTGCCAAATTGCGCACAGGGTTGCATAGCCACTCTAATAATACCTAGAGCTCTAGCGGGACAACCAATAACTGCCCTGGAATCGCCGTGTCATGCTTATGCACTTATGTATGGTGCGTGGATTTCACTCGGCAGATATGGAGTGGCATGAGTGGTTTCCACGTAACAGGGGAGGAGAGAACTTTAAATTTTCCAGAGGGGGGACGGAAAAGCAAAAAATAGCCTACCATTCCTTGACCCTCTGTAAATTTCTCTAAAAAGCTTGCTTTTAGTCATCTCTTCCAACCGTGCACTTTCATCCAGGAGCCTCCGTGCTGGCCCAGACGCACCGTGCTCCGAGGATAACAAGCTACAGTGCCTGAGTGATGCGGCTACTGGTGTACTTGATGTGTAGCGATTCCTCAAGCCATCGACGCTTGTATATTGCATGTTGGAACAATGCACGGGAAACTCGGAGGACGAATACTGGCAAGTAACCCTAGCACCTTGGATCTAGTTAATCACTCTCCTCACGCTTTTACACTTTTAGATACAACACTCCTGAAAAACTAGGACACTGCATCTACGCCAGGGTTCAAAGTCACTACACGAAAATCCACGTATGGACTCACATATGGTTCCATATTAATTTCGCTCCATGTCACAGACCCTGTTGTGGATTGTCTATCACTCCACGGGACCCCGGCCACATATGGCAATGGTGGAAATTCTGGTAATTTCTTTCGGAGGTTAACAAATACTATTGAACCCATAGTAAATAGGACAAGTTTGAAGTATCTGTTAACTAATATAGAGATGTCTGACACCTCATTCCGCTCACCTAGAGATGATACAAAGCGACGAGCATGGATTACCAAAGCCAAAGCAGTTATCCAGGAACTGTAGGAAGTCAAATACAAGAGCATATTCTCTAAGGATCAAGACTCTGATTTGCCTGTAAATAAACGTCTTACATCGTCAAATAATAAGTTTACAGCCTAGCACAATAGCAAACAAGGGCTGACTCCTCAGATGCAGGCTAGTAATAATAGGTCTCCCGCAGCGTCTCCAGCATCGTTCATCGGGGACTAGATCTCAATAAGTACGATGAGTAGCAACGCAAAATTAACGATTCTGACGCCCTGGTTATTAATCTATACAAATACTGGCACAATAGGCGACTCAAATACCGAATACTAAGCAGGATAGCACTGGATTTACTTACTGTGGCGCCTATGTCAGCAGAGTACAAGAGGCTATTTTTCGTAGCTAGATATATGGTAATAGGGCTTAGGAATCGACTAGACGCTTCAATAATCAGCTTATGCCAGACGTTACACAGCTGGCTACGGGAAGGATTGATTTGCCAGTTGGATCAAATACTGACAGAGCCATCGAGAGAATAATGGCGATACGGCAAGAGTCTAATGGAACACGGACTCTTACTACCTGTGACAAGGGCCTAGCTTGGAGCAATTACTCAATTCATCTAATAACAGTCTTTGGTATCAAAGGTTCTTGGTTTTCCTCAAGGCCTTGAAGGTCAAAGACGTCTTTAAATACAAGAAGTCGGTGAGGGCCTTCTGCCCTAATCCCGTGACCGTAGCCCTTGTGTAACCAACGCCATTTCCGTGTGACACTACCTTACTAGGAAACTGGGAATGTGGAAATCCCTGCCACATGTGGACTCACATCCATTATGTATACATATCCATCTATACCACGGCTGTGATCTTAGTCATCATCCATATCCATTCCATATGCCCGAATATGTAGTGGTGTGTAGTGGCTTTGAACTCTGATCTACGCGGGGGTTGTCCCGGCGCCGACAATGCGGTACATGCCTTGGCTCGGGAAATAGAACGATCTGTAAGATTGTGATTACCACCCGTTTTAATCTAATAAGCGATAACCATTGGTAATGCAAACGTCATGGGCGGATGAGATATCTTCAGCTGGTCATGGCGGGCAGGTTCCAGCCGTTGGCCGACAGAACTGACAAGCTGGTTTCGTAATGGCCCAACAGCAGACAACGACGTAGCTTACCACGCGCCATCCCAGTACACGCGTCCACCATAGCAGCTGTCTGGCAGCATCAGCTCGCTGCATCGGTCATTGCCATGTCCGAATCGGTGGTCGAGCGCCGACCACCGAGCTGCGGCGCGGCCTTCCTATTCCGGAGTAGGGTCCGGTTTTGTCTTGGCACTCGGCTGACGATTTGCAGAAAAGTAAGTCGGATGGTCCGGAAACAAGATGATGACATTTCGACTCTTCCAAGACGACTCGCAAAACGTCCGCCCTCAGTAGGACTCTCGGACGAATATCCTGCTATATAACCCCCAATATTACAGTCCTGAGAGCCAAGGATTGGCAAAACACTGCGCTCTGCACCGACATCATGTCTTGGCTGCTTCTCAAGGGAGGAACTGTCCTTGTACATGATGGTAATGACAATATTACCCCAACTCTGGCCGACGTCTTGGTGCAAGGGGACAAGATTGCCAGGATTGAGCCTTCAATATCTACTCCAAAAGATTGCGAGGTGATAGACTGCGCAGAAAAGATCGTTTCTCCAGGCTTCATCGATACCCATCACCACGTCTGGCAGTCGCCTTTGAAAGGACTGGTCGGGAACAAGACATTCCTTCAATACCACGCAGTCGGTATGTGAACCCCTCCACACGACATGGACTGAATTCTCACCAAAAACAGCGCATACTGCAAGTCTCGAGTTAGCCCCCAATGACTTGTTCTGGGCCAACTTGGCTGGCAGCATGGAGGCCATGGATGCCGGAACTACGACCACGTTGGACCATGCACATATGAACTGGTCCCGAGATCACAGTTGGTGCTCGCACTCGCCGCCATGACAGTTCACACAATAACCAATAACAGGCAAGGCAGCTGTCGCCGGAACCATGACATCCGGTATACGGTCGATTTTTGCTTACAGCCCGGTTCCCGTGTTGCAATCGACCAAGCCGACAGTCAAGTTTGCCCCGGACCCATTGCCTGACTGGGTCATGGGCTCATTCGAGCAGCTGGCGACGTCGTCGCCGCTCAAGGATCCAAACTGCCGTGTGCAGATGGGGTTTGGCTTTGACTTCTACTTCTTACCGAAGCAGGTGGTGCAGTCAGTCTTTAGCAGAGTAAGAGCGCTGGGTGCAAAGGTCATCACGTCTCATTTTGTTCGCCAGTTATCGGGCGGCGACAGTGAGAGCTTGGTCGCAAAATTAAAGTCGTACGGCCTCTTGGGACGGGACATGGTGCTGTCTCATGCTGGTGGCGCAACGCGAGAGGATGTCAACCTACTGGCTGAGGCAGGTTGCTTTATTTCTACAACGCCGAGCACGGAGCAAGCCATGGCCGTAGGACCTCCAGTCGCATTTCGCGACGACCTCCCTGGCATGGACAAGCTGTGCTCCCTAGGGATCGACTGCCACTGCGCTACAAGCAGCAGTTTGGTCGGTGAGATGCGACTGGCACTGCAGGGTGCACGAGGCTTGAATAGCACAACGCAGTTGAGGAGCGGGAGGTTCCCAACCCGAATTTTCCACACAACGACTGAAGCGTTCAACTTAGGAACCATTCAAGGGGCACGCGCTCTCGGCATGGAGCGAGATATTGGGAGCATTGCGGTTGGCAAGAAGGCTGACTTGATTGTAATGAATAGCCTCAGCCCAGCCATGTCAGGTGCTGCCCATCAAGACCCCGTCATGGCAATTGTGCTTCACTCGGGGGTTGGGGACATTGACACAGTAGTGGTGGATGGCAAAGTTCGAAAGCGGCACGGTCAACTGCTCCCAACCAAACTCATGGAATGGCTGAGAGAGGACAGCTTGATGGAGACGGAGCGCACAATAAGCTGGCAAGAGGTTCTTCAGAAGATTCTTGAAATGCAGAGGCGACTCGTGTCGAAGCTTCCGGACAGCAATATCTCGGGCATTGAATCACACTTGAGAGAGATCTATCAACTTGATTCATAAATAAGCACAAATAACGCGCTGGCCTTTAACAAAGCCCGCAATGTTATTCTAGACATTGTCGATATTATCATGATTAAAGACTGTTAAACGTCACAGCGGAACACAGATGGAAAGATTGCGTCACTAAAATCGGTTGTGTCTCATCATCAACTTCTCTATGCCAGAGACGACGTTATTCGCGCAAGGCCCAACACTAAAACGGCCCGACTACTGGGCAAGTGTCGGGAATGTTGGTGCTGAGCCTGGTCGGTCTATACACCCTGCTGTACCCGAAGATCTGTACACCGTCATCTGAACGACTGACACAACTAGGACACCTAAGGATGCTCTGGTTTCCTATAGCACTACCTTAGTGGGCGATTGTGTTATTCACATGAGCGGAAGAGTATCGGAGTACGGAGTTGGAACCTCCCTCTCTGCTACCACATCTTCTGGGGCAATTGGTCAAGGATATAGGGTTCGTAGTGGTTACGTGTTGCCATTATCCCAGGGAAACATCTCGTCACTAGTTGGCGGCTTGTTAATTCTTGACCCTACAGGATCTATCTCTGTGCCTTGTGTACCGCCAGAAGTCACTGTCAACGACAAGCTATGCTCTTGCGAGGAAATCCCCTTCACAGCCAGACTATTCTTAACCTGTCGTTGGGCTGACGAAGAAACCAAAAAATATAATTAAGCCTGATGTCTGGTTCCATACTGGCAGTAGCGCCACAGTCGATCAACTTAGCCGCTTTATGCATATTAACAGTATAAAGAATATGTTGAAGCCCGCACAGGGAGAATACGTGGTTCCAAGGCGGCTTGGGGCTGTCTCTATTACGAAATTTGAGCTCCTGGCTATATTACATGTGAACCGCTGATAGGTGTCATTGACATTAACTCGACGAAGCTGGCTGTAGTTGCCATTTGTATTCTGATAACACGTCAGTTATGGTGGCGACTTTCGATTTTCCATGATTAATTTCTATAAATGAAGCTACATTTAAGAGTTTGCCCAACCCTTTACATTATCTTGGAGCAGAATCTCGTTCAGCTGCCTGTCTAAGTGTACAAGCATGACAGCCGTGTTCCCAGGCCCGCCAAGTCTTTGAAAGATGGATATACGTATTGTTGATCGACCCATACTGAGGCATTAGGTGCTCGACATTTCGAGCAGAGTCATTTTTGTTAAAGACTAACGTAACTAGCTATACTATTTTTATCGCTTCGGCCAGACATAACTAGAAATAGAAGAAATTGCGATTCAAATTGGAATTTTGTCAGGCAATCACTGGTTTGTGGCATCGCTGGTGGACATCTGAATTAATATGTTAGGGCAAAGCGAGGTCCTTAATTTAACGCCTCCCGACATACATGAAGCTTGATAAGACCCGCGAGCCGCGGAAAAGGTTAAGTCGAATGACAAGGTATATCGCTATTTGTAATACTGCATAATATATATTCGCTATGAATGCCGCAGTAAAGATGCTTGTATCGATAAGTATAAGGTTTATCCGCAGTCTAGGTAAAACGGCCGCCAAGAAACGCTGCTTGAATGGTACGAAAGAAATGTCTTTGCAAATAAAATACGTCATGCGATAAAGATGTAGAGTGAGATGGTCCAAGATCATGCCGCATTTCGGTCCGGAGCTTTGTGGCCCGAAATTAGGACTTTGTTATTTCGTGCCATCTAGAGTCTTGAACAGTTTTTGAATCAAGGACATTAATGCCTCAACGGCAATGCTAGCTGGCTCAAGCCACCGCCAGAATCAACACAAACGGGGCGAAGTCAGGTCTTGGCAGATGATAGAGACGATTGCCCCGGCTTCATTCGTGAGCCGTATGGTGGATTGGGGGCCAGGCGCTAAGGACAGCCGTTGGTCATGCGGATTCGAAGACTGAAATCGCATAATGAGCATAAAGGCGCATGAAAAGAAGACCCCGGGTGATTCGTCTTGGCATGTACAACGCATGACTGTACACTACAGGCGCACATGATAATGCGCACGCACGGGCGTATAAAACGACAGCAGATGCTGACGGGAAGGAAATTAATCAACGACAACATTCGATCATCCAGGCTTTCTTAGTGTACGTCAAGAAGAAGAATTATATGCTATACTCGTGCAACCCGGCCTCATTGAGGAGTACCGCCTTCGAGAACCCTGCCGTCCCAGCTGCTTGATATCCTTATCCGAATATCACTTTTCACAACGATGAAGCTTTCAATCAGACTTGTCGCCTTGCTGGCCGGATTGGCCGTTGGAAGCCCCAAGCTTGACAAACGGCAGATGGACCAGGCCAACGAAGCTCTTACTAAATACTGCAACGAAGCTGGGCTTAAAGTTGCCACCAGCGTTGCATTATTGATTTACGACCCTGATAAACCTGATAACGAGCTCACGGGGTCATGTTTAAAGAAAGACGAGTCTGAGTTCGGTGATCCTTCACAGGGTCCTTCTATTAAAGCTGGCATAGAATTTTGTAAGAAACTGGAGAGACCATTCAAGGGAACTAGCTCTTCCAAATTCTCTAAAAATAACTACTGGATAGTAAGTTGAATCCTTGACGGAGAAGATTTGCTTGACGCTATTGACAAGGTGCTAACATTCCTCACTCTGTAGATTTGGTGTGGGAAGGAAGGAGACGACATAGACAGAATCACGGGTCTGAGCGTTCTTAATCAAATTCTGTCCGACTCAGGAGATGACCTTGAGAAACTTAAGATCTTTGTTAAGTCGCTGATGAGAGACGCAACTGGCACAGGGACCGACATATACAACGCCCTTAAAGCCCTCCCCACCAAAAGCGGAGTTCCACTGGCGGGGACCTCGGGACCAGCGCTGATAATCTTTCACGATTTCATCGTGATCAACGCGCAAAAAGGGGGGTTGTTTGGCCCTGAAACCAAGTTGGGCAAGTGGCTACGAACAAACCCGTTTACCGGAAGACCGGGAAAGCCGGGTCCAGTTTTCGGAGGGGAAGACCTTAACTACGACTATGATTTGAAACCCACAGTGAAGTGCATACCCTTTAAAGATGAGAGCAATTTGTTTTGGGACGAGGACGTGAAAAGATGCATAGCGTTTCACGATCAGCAGCCACAATGCGATACATCCTATGCCTATGATGTAACTACGCGCCTTGGAAAAAGTCAGTCTCAACTATGTGCCATTGAGAAACAGAGACGCGAAATGAGGCCGAAGGAGAGGGAACAGCAGATACAAAAGGAAGAGGCTAGTTGTATCAGTCCCCAGGTGGCTTGCACAAAGAATGACCGGTTTTGGTATTGCATGGAAATCTACGGCGGGGATGAGGAGGTGTGCAGGCAGAACGGTGGGAGTCCCAGCGCAGGGCGGACAGTGACAGATGACGAGGAACGACAAAGAGCCGAGGCTCTCTGTTTCAAACCCGAGCGGTCTTGCAGGAACAAGCTTCAGCAATTTTGGCACTGCATGAGCACTGAGGGACAAGAGAAGGTATGCGAAGGACAAGCTTATGGCTGGTACACAAATTCATCTCACCCGGAACTTGGCGAGGAGAAGAAACAGGAGCTACAAAAGGAGGCGGATAAGTGTTTCAGTCCCAAGTTGGGTTGTGTGAACAGTTTTGGGCAGTTTTTGTATTGTATGGATGACGGTTATCCTTCTCTCGACAAATGCCGTCGTAATGGCTGGGAAATGCGGCGCCGGCCGGAACGCGGCAACAAATGAGGCTAGCTGTGTCGAGCTCGTACAATTATATTAATATATTTAATATATTATATAATAAAATAATCTAAAAATTAAAAAAATTAAAAATTATATTTAATTAACTTAAGTTAAATATTAATATTATATTAAATAGAAAAATGATTAAATCTTAATATTCAGTTATATATTAAAATTAAGGGTAAAAAAGTAAACCTAATTCCGGGAATCACACCCTTGGTAAGTCTCGGGGTCAACACAGTTTCGAATCGCACTGCTTCGCAATGTAGGCGGCGTCAAGAGGTATTACGGCTAAATGTGTGGGTGGTACCCCCAAAAGGCAAAAGTTCCATCTCCACCTTACGGTTGCAACCCGATGTTCTATTACATGCCCCTGCAGCAATAGTTCACAGCAGCTCAGCGGGGTTAGAGGTTTGAAGGACTCGTATCCGTGCCTTATTATACGCTGGCAGACTGAGTCGGTAATAGATACAAAAAGTAGTGACATGCCCTCCAGCTCTGGCATCAGCACTGAAAAGGCCACCTTGAGCCCAGTACTACATACCACTACATACCATGCTCTATCTCGTAGCAGTGGCCGCTTTCATAGCTGTACTGTCCGTAGTGGGCGCGTCGCCAGTCGGCTCAACTTCTAACAATACCGCCTCACATCATGGTTCAAAGTGTCACTACCTCCCAGGTGACGCACAGTGGCCTAGCCACACGGCTTGGCACAAACTGAACCAAACACTAGGAGGTAAGCTTATTCGCGGGGTTCCTTTAGGCCAAAACTGCCACGAACCCAAGATAAATAGTAGAGAATGCTCCAAAATTCGGAGCCAGTGGACGCTGCTAGAGCCGTTGTAAGTCATGCCGAAATATAATTCATGGAACTACTCTTATAGTATATATATATGTTTTTCTTTCTATATACGACCACTAATACCTATGCAGTGTAAATGACCCCGTCAATATCATGTCTCCTTACTGGAACAATAATTCCTGCAGCCCGTTCCTAGATCCGGAAATGCCCTGCACCTTAGGCAATCTCGCGTCCTACGCTATCGATATTAGGTGCGCTGAAGATGCCATTACAGGCATTCGGTTCGCAGAGGACAATAATATACGCCTCAGCATCAAGAATACGGGACACGACTTTCTAGGACGCTCCTCCGGTAGGGGATCGCTGGCACTGTGGATGCACAATCTAAAGCAAGTGGAATTTTTCGACTACGCCAGTCCGCTCTACACCGGTCCGGCTGTCCGCGTGGGCGCCGGCGTCGAGTACTCGGAAGTGTACATGGCAGCCAGCGCTCGCGGATATCGAGTCGTCGGTGGCTCTTGTCCCACCGTTGGACTGGCTGGTGGTTTTAGCCAGGGTGGTGGCCATGGGCCCCTTGGTGCGGCATACGGCCTCGCTGCTGACCAGGTCCTGGAATGGGAGGTCGTGACGGCCTCGGGCGAGCATCTGGCGCTCACTGGCCATGGTGAGCACGCGGACCTTTTCTGGGCATTGAGTGGCGGTGGAGGCGGCAACTTCGCCGTGGTCCTCTCCATGACGGTCCGGGCACACGCCGACGGTCCCGTAGTCGGCGCCGGCTTCTCCTTTACCAACCCCGGTAACGACACGGTGTTCTGGGGCGGCATCACGGCCTGGCTACGGCACTTGCTCGTTTTGCATGCTTTTCATAGGGGCATCACCACCGTCTTTGCAATCACAGCCAAGTCGTTTGCGCTTGAGTTTGCCACACTACCTGACACAAACACAACAGACACTATTAACGCTGCCATGGCACCATTCGTCACCCAGCTCTCCGACCTCAATATATCGTTGGCCGGCAGCTACCGGAGCAATGTCCATAAAAACTTTGCCGAGCATTACAGCCACTGGGCCACGCAGACCTACGCCAGCAATATCACCCTCGGCGGCCGCCTCATCCCGCGTTCAGTAGTGCAGGATGAGATGTCGGGGCTCCCCGCGCTTGTTAATACTTTCCGCGACATCGCTCACAGAGGCGCAGTTATCTTGTCTGTCGCTGCCAACGTCACCAATGTGAACCATATCCACAACGCTGTTTTGCCCTCCTGGCGTGACTCGCTCTTCACCACAACCTTTGCGAGATCGCTGCCCCAGGAGTCCACATGGGATACTATCCTCGCAGACTACAGGCAGCTCAACGCGTGGCAGGAGGACCTCCGCGCTATCACGCCTGGGGCAGGGACGTATATGAATGAGGCGACGTGGGATAACCCGCATTGGAAGGAGGATTATTTCGGCTCGAATTACAACGAGTTGTTGGCAGTCAAGACCAAGTATGATCCAAGGCACGTGTTTTGGGCCAATGCCGCCGTTGGGAGCGACGAGTATTGGAAGGCTACCGAGGATCGGAGGTTGTGCCGTATTTGATCTCGCCTGTAATACTCCGTATTCGCCGTGAGCACAATACGCAGCCTAGATCGATATCGGCAGGCTGGCGTGCTTGCTATGTAATGCTGGACTCCTTGCGAGTCCACGAGAATGAATGAATTCTGCACATCTCCATACCACCTACACTGCCTACACAAGATGTTTGCGGTCAATTTGATGCAAATGAAGCTTTTTTTTATTACTACACTATGTAGGACACTTCGAGGGATCGTCTAGCAGGCTGGTAATTATATAGCTTGCACGTCCCATTGCCTTACATAACTTTGTTACATATGCTGGCCGGCCCGAGACCGCAAATCGGGCGTGTTTCTCCCACACATTACAGTGAACATAGACACCACGCTCTCCACATACTAGGAAGCCAGCCTCGTCCCAGCGGCCGTTGATATCATCATCTCCAGGTGTGGCCCCGACATTGCCGTTAGCATCGTCATCAGGCGCCAGCCGCATGAAGCCAAGCTTGACATCTTGACCTGGACCGCCGCGGCGCGTGGCATCCCAGGAATGTGTCCTGAAAAGCTCTGGTAGTTCTTTCTCCTGTTCTTGGGCAGCCCCTCGAAGGGCGTATAAAGCGCGCACAGCGCCGAGGCCGCGACCTGCTGCGACCAGAGCACGCGAATGTGTCGACGTGGCCTGGTGTAATAAAGCACGGACTCGAGTCCTGTTGTTTGAATCTGTATAGCCAGCTGCCGCCGCCTCTACAAGGGCGCGCGTAGCTGGAGAGACAGTCTGCACCCACTCTACTCGGCCGCGAGCAAAAGTCCCGAGAGACACTTTTTCCCAGGCCGGCCTAATTTCTCCGTCAACAAGATACAGGGCAAGAAGAACAGTGAGATGTGCAGTGGCGTTTGGCTGCAAGCGAAAGCCACGCAGGGAACGAAAACCGAGGCTGGCAACATCGAATACCTGGTGATCGAGAGGTCCATATATCTGGCATTGGGCCCGGACATGTTCAATACGTTGCAATGTGGCAGAGCTTGGTTCCCACATGAGTTGTTGGACTGCATAGGGTGAGGAAACAGACGAAATGTCTGCCGTTTCACTCGGTGGGTGAGCCAGAATAGCACGAGCGATATGAGCATGCAGACGATTTGTGTCTATACCGTCGAGCTTACTATGTTCATATATTTCAGCTGATATGCCGTTGGCAGTAACAGCAAACTGAAGAGTTTTATCCAGCCAACGATTTGCAAAGGGTCGGTGCGCCCCATTAATCATAAATTGCGTGTATCTTTCTCCAGAGTTAGTCGGTGACTCATCATCAAGACACATGACAAATGCGGCCGTATCAATACATGCCAGAACCGCGGCATTTTGAGGGTGACGTTCAAGGTCTAGCCGGAACTTTGGTCAAGGTAGTTAGTACAACCAACTGAAAGAAACTGGACGCAAGCCAGGGAGGGAACAACTATACCAATGCCCATGAGTCTCGTTTGTCGGCAGTGAGGGTGCAAACGGGCGGAATGGCGTCGCACGATGCCGTAAGAATATCATCATAGACTCTCGTGACTGCCGACATGTCTAGCGCTTGCTCGACATCTGGAAGTCTTAATTGGAAAACATGCCCACGACGGAGTACGGCTACGGTATGGTTAGGGACATGGCGCTCCATACGGTCTACGCCGATGCCAGGTCGACGTGTGGCATAGAAAAGCCAATTACGTCCTTCCGTTGTAATCGGCTCACCGTGGAGCGTATCAGGAGCTATGTCGCCGCGAGCCAAGAGACGGATAAAGTCGAAGGCGGCTATAGTCAGGATGGCAGCACGCCTTGCTTGCGAGTGTACGGGGGCTTGTATTGAATGGATAAAGATAAACGGACCCTGTTCTGGAAGCGGTTCACGACGGTCTAGATACACTTGGCGATCGTAGGTGTCCGCGATGACATCCGAGTTTGTCTCTTGGAGGCTTTTATATAGTCCAGGCCCAGGGCCCATGAGAAAATTATGCACAGCATCGCTAGTATTGCGGCGATGGTTGGCTGTATCGATAGCGCGTCGAGAGTCTTCAAAGAGGCGGAGGGTATCTGAAAGTGGAGGCAGAGGCAAAGGCGGCAGCTTTTCTGAAACATATTTGACAGTTGAGTGTGCTGATGTTGAAGGCCTTACAGCCCCTGCTGAATGATGATCTTCGGCATCGCCGTTTTCTAAGCCGTCCGCAGTGGCTTCCTTGTCCAATCCAGATGCTAGCAAAGACGAGCGAGAAGCGACTTTTTCGGCAAGATCACGTATGGGCTGGTCTGTCAGGATCTCAGACGATTGCAAGGGTGATTTGAACTCGCGAGTGATCCAATTCCGCAATTCGATAGCAACAAGTGAATCTAAACCGAGATCTAGAATGGAGCCATTCCTATCCTTGATCTGGTCATCATCCATTGAAATGAGTGTCATGAGCCGACGAGTAATGGCACTACCAATGAAGTCGATAATGGTATCAAGGTCACCGCCTTCCACGACCTCGCCAAAGGATCGTACACTATTCGTGGACGATGACGATTCCTCTGCGGCTAAAGAGCCACGTATATGGCAAAACATGGCTGAATGGACATTGCTGTTGCTAGCTGATGTATGCGAAAGTGACGCCGCGTTGAAGCCGATAATGGCTTGACGCATACGCGAGTGACTGGATGCGGCCCCAAGCAAATGGTCAAAATAGCGAGACAGCTCTTGTCCAAGTATGGGCCTTAAGCCGGTACGCCATAGCCCCTGGAGCATGGTTTTATTATTGGATGTATTGATGGCGTCCTCGATCCAACCAATATTCATCGACAGGAAACCAGGTCCGCGATCATGCGCAATGGCATCCTGGACGGCATTGCCGGCATTGTAATTAGCCTGTCCACTGGCACCAGTTATGTTGACTGCAGATGAGAGCATGAGAAAGAAGTGCAGATGAGGAGACGCAAAAACCCTCTCGAGGACCAAGGTGCCGTCCACCTTAGCGTGGGCTACCGCGAAGAAGTCATCGAAGGTCATGGTCTCCAGGGTGCGATCCTGTATGTGTTAGCTTTGCGTTTCGAGGACTTGATGGTTGAAGGGGATGTATTTACGTGAAGAGTGACTGCAGACTGAATGACACCTCGCACAGGGGGGACACCTGTTCGGGTAAGGGTGTCTGCTGCATTTTGCACGCTGGATTCAGAAGTGATGTCACACACTAAACAATATAGACGACAGCCTGGTTGGACGAGCCTGAGCTGCTCCTGAAACGAGCGGTGGTCTTCCGGTTCAATGGATCGTCGGGAAAGTGTGACAAGATGCATAGCGCCACGACGTGCCATGAGCAACAAAAGACGCCTGCCGAGATCTCCCATGCCTCCTGCAACAACATAAGCAGCATCCGCTGCTTCCCAGTCCATGCTGACGCTCGAGGGGATGACTGTGCGCACAAGAGAGCTTGGAGACGCCTGCAGGATGACCTTTCTACCCTGTCTGACCAGGTGGATGGCCTCACGAACCTGGGCGACATCTTGGATATACAGGTCTATGCCTTTAAAAGGGATTCGTTGTAGGGCTGGGGTGGCTAGGGATACTAGATCCGCCAAGCGGTCAGGCTGCGCTTGAACAAGATTGGTGATGTGGCAATAATGTATGGTGGCATTCTCAGGGGGCGGTGAAGGGAACGCGATGGAGGAAGACGAGTTGAAAACAACGACCTGTCCAAAGGGTTTTAGGCAACTCCATGCGGCAGCAGGGACAGAACCCTCGCTGATGTGAATTATAGCGTCTAGCTGGAAAAGCTCGTCCAACTGTGGCCGCAGCAGTGAAGGACGGCTGACGATGATGTTTTCGAGTTGAATGTTAAGCTGTCGAGTAATTTCTAGGGCCTCTTGTCGGCTGATGGCTGTTGCAGTGATGGTTGCGCCAAGGACTCGAGCAACTGCTACACTCGCCCGTCCAATATCGGTCATGACGCCGTGGATGAGCACGGTAGATTTTTCTTTCGAAATCTGGGCAAGATGATGAATGGCATAACTGGCAGCTATGGTAGGAAGAAAGAGAGCGGCAGCAACAGCGGGTGACAAACTGTCCGGTCGTCGACTAACATGCGAGGAGGGAACCTGGGCATGGTTGGCTCCGACAACTCCATCGAGCGCGAGCGCGACCACGGCATCTCCTGGACTGAAATCTCGTACGCCTTTGCCTACACGTCTCACTATACCTGAGTACTCCCCTAGTTGATAACTCGTCAGATTCTGAGACTTGGACAACACAAACGCCTCCGTCTCGACCTCGACTTGACCTTCCGCCAACTCCACCGTGTGACTGTCGATGAAAACAATGTCGCCGTCGCCTTTTGAGCTTTGGACTGGGCCCAGAGATAAGCTCCTCGTAGAGTTTATATAGTGATATGGTTCCGTTTCAATGTTGCTGCTAGGCTCGGAGGCTTCCTCTGAAGCTCGGATGGCGCGGTTTAAGCAGTCGCTGCTTCGTAGGCGTGGGACAAACACTGCAGCATCCCGACTGACACGATATTCCCGCTCACAATGCGCAAGAGAGTCTCCAGTAGGAGCATAAGTCAGACAATGGCAGAGTAAATCAACCAATGCAGGACTTCCAATCGCTTCGAGGGCGGCATGGACTACAGTGAGACGGAGATTATCATTCTCAGCATGCGCAGTTCGCGCGACGCCAGTGATCTGGTGCATTGAGGATGGGCTGTCCAAGCTAAGCCAGATAATTCGGTGTTCCTGTCGGAGCAGTGTAATGGCAGAGTTGAAGCAGGCCCGGTCGGAGAGAATTGGCTGAGCCAGGTCGTCGATTACCATGATGCATGTGTTTCTCGCATCGCTACTCCTCTGTGTCACATCCTGGCTCAAACTTCCAGAACTAATTTCATATCCCGTCTCATGCAGCTTGCCTATGAGTGCAGTGGCCCATGATGGTGTCGTCTGTAGGGCTGAGTGTGTAAGAATATGGACACGCGAGGACGAATGCGAATGTTTTGTCTTGTCATTTCGCGCAAGGATAATTCGATTACCATTGACAGAATTCACGACAGTTAGCTGGACATCATGGCTAGGCCAAGTTTTTCGAAGGGTAGACTGCCAATTGTCATCCGAGCCCGGTTTCAGCACGATAACTACTACGCCATCGGTCTTTACAAGAGTCGATGCGTAACAGAGAGACCCAAGATCGGACGCCAGAACCACGTCATACGTATTGTGTGCGAAGCCCTGAGATTCAAGACTGCTGTCTGGATCCAATGCTCTCCGTCGAATTGGGTACCCTATCAAACGTTTGCAACCCTCATCAATGGGCTTGTTTCCCCTCTCTACAACATCGTATGAGGTCACCGTACCTCTGTGTACGCCAACAGCGGCCAGGAACGCCGGCGCCAGAACCCCCGGGCTCTCCCCAAGCTCGGCAATGGACAGATTTGCAGTCTTGAAGCATATAAAAGACACTAGATCAGCCAAAGTTGAACTTCTAGTGAGATCGCTAGTGCGTAGGAAGTTCAAATCACATCTCCATGCCAGCTCGTAACAAATGCCGTGCTCGTCTTGTGTGCCATGGGCTCCATCCGCATGGGATGCCAAGCTCCGGGACTCGATTGCTGAAGCATACATAACCGGAAAGCCACCTGAGACTACGGTCATATCTATATTGCTTGCCCGGAAGTGGCTGGATGTGAGCTTTGCTGAGACCTCGAGTTTGGAGCCCTGGCTGTTTAGTGCAGGTGTCTGGGTTGAAATCAAGAGTTCCCCGATGTGGACAGGCATAACAGATCCGGAACCATGCCGCCGTTTCATCATTGGGATACCCACATGAAACATGCTGTCTAGAGTTGTTGGGTGTAGAATATGGGACGCCTGGTACTGTGCTGGCATACTGGCGGCAATGTCAGGGACCCCGATTACTGCGGCCGCCCTTAAGCCATCCGTCGACGTTGTTAGGGAGCTTAGGCCCCTGAATGAGGGCCCATACGTGTTACCATCCGCTGAAATCTCATTGTAAAGCTCCTCAGGGATCACCATAATTCCGTTTAACCAGTCCTGCTTGGGGTGGGGGTCAAGCATCACAGATTCTGTCTCTGGCTTGTCAAGAGCCATGACACCTTCCACAACTCCCGTACAAAACACATGCCATTTGCCGTCGGACAGAGCAGTGACGGAGAAAGTAAAGCTAAGAGGAGGTGCGTCCGCTCGATGCTTGAGACTTAGTTGCATTTCCACGCGTGACGGAGCGTCCGGAACTACCAGGGCTCGGAGGAACGAGACGTCGCGTAGAGAGACAGCCTCGAGCGCCTGTTCAGAATATTGCTCTTTTGCAAGTTGCCTCACAGCCTCAAAAACCATGCAAACGTAGCACGCTCCTGGGAAGATGATTAAGCCGTCGATGATATGATGAGCCAGCCACGGTAGGGTAGCCAAGCCTACCATGTGTCGCCATCGCGGCTCCATGGACGCCAACTCGGTCATACGCACGCCCAACAGATGATGATACGGCTCGCGGCGCATGCGGTACTCACGGCTTAGTCGCGACTCGTGCCAGTGTTTGCTCGAGTAATCCCAGCAGTACGATGGTAGGTCCGGCCGGACGGCAGCGGTGTGGAATCCAGGCGTTAATGCAGTGATCTCATCAAAGTTGACTCTGACACCACGCTCAAAGAGGTGGCCAACGACCTGCAGCATAGTTTCAACGGCCCCAGTCCCTCGCTTCAGTGCTGACAAGTAATTATACTCAAGCTTGGGCACATTGGAGGCTGCAAGGCATTGGCGGATAGGGCCGGCCAGAGCGGCGTGCGGACCAATCTCGACAAAAAGAGCGAGGCCTCCATTGTGTTTGTGATGCTCTCGTGCGACAGCCTGTATGGCATCAGAGAAACGCACGGGGGATATGAGGTTGTCAACCCAGTAGGATGCGGCAAAATCCGACACCCAAGACAGTCCGCTAACTGAGGAGAAGTATTTCACTTCTTCTTTGCCACGTAGGCCACCTGGTGTCGAAATAGGCTCATCAATACCAAGATCCAGGTCACCTAGTCTTATTCGGTATTCATCAGCTATAGCGCGCATATGATGGCTATGGTAGGCTGTGTCGACACGTAGTTTGCGGCAGAAGGTGCCATCACCGCGGGCTATGATTCGTGCCATTACCTCATCAACGGCGGCAGCGTCACCAGACACAGTAACGCTATTGGGGCTGTTGATGCATGCGATGACTGCCTCGCCGTGGGTCAAGTCATGGAGATATGGCGCGGCATCGCCCTGGCCTAGTCCTACGGAGAGCATTGCACCAGGGGGGAGGCCGCGATCTTTGGACACGCCGGGCATGAAGCCACGATGGAATGCAACGCGGAGTGCCATGTGATGTGAGAGCCGGCCAGCGGCATACGCAGCTGCAATTTCGCCACTGGAGTGGCCTACTACGGCCCAGGGCCGCACGCCTTGGGAACGAAGCAGCATCACGATGCCAATCTGTACCGCAGTAGTGGCCGGTTGTGCTAGTTCAGCCTTGTTGATGCGGCCGCCGCCGTCTTGAGCAAGAAGTTCAGCCTCAAGGTCCCAGGTTGCGCCGAGCTCGTAGAGTATATCCCGTGAGATGCGGATAGAGTCACGGAATATCGAAGAGGGCGTTGTTTCGAGCAGCAACTCACGGCCCATTCCGGCCCACTGCGCACCTTGGCCGGTGAAGACGAATATTACTTGTCTCTTGGACGGAGGCGGTCTGGTCGATATCAAGTTGACGCCTCGCTCCAAGGTGTCTAGGAGCGAGGATTCGTTGTCTGCTACGCAACTGAAGCGCCAAGGAAGTGCGGAACGGCGGTGGCAGAGGGTATAGGATATATCAGCCAGGGGTATCTTTGGGTGTTGCTGGATCCAATTAACATAACTCTCGAGCAAGGACTTCAGTGAGCCCTGGTTATTTGCCGACAGGACAAAGACACGGGGAGAGTTTGTCGACGTAGTGCTACAAGATGCATCATATGTTCGCGGCCCCCTTTCGACAATGGCATGGGCATTGGTTCCTCCATAGCCAAAGCTATTGATCGAGATGCGCGGGACCATGCCCTCTGTGAGCGGCCACGGAAGCCGCTGTGTCGGAATTGTGATTCGATCAAGCGGCAACCCAGGTTTAGGGGTAGTGAAGCCAGCCACTGGGGGGATTACCTGGCGGTCAAGCATCAAAATCGCCTTCAGAAGGCTAGCGAGACCGCTGGTGCTTTCGGTGTGCCCAATGCTTCCCTTGTTAGAGCCGACATGCAGGGGAAGAGATCGATCCAGGCCCGCAAAGACTTCCGCAATGGCTGCCAGCTCCTCACTGTCCCCAGCGACAGTACCGGTGCCGTGGGCTTCCACATATGCGGTGTCATGAGGGTGGAGATGGACACGGTCGTAGGTGTCGCGGATGAGGTCAGCTTGAGCGACACGGTTAGGATGCGTAATTCCCGAGGCTGTGTAGCCGTCCTGGTTTATGCCGCTGTTGAGGATGACGGATCGGATCGGATCTTGGTCTCTGAGGGCATCACTTAAGCGCTTCAAGGCCACGACGACGAACCCTTCACCGCGGCCATAACCGTCACCGCGAAGGTCGAAAGGATAGCATCTCCCCGTGCTGCTAACCATGTGCTGACTGCTCATACCAATATAATGATCAGGCATGAGTTGCAAGTTGGCAGCAGCGACCAGAGCCGCGTCAGACTCGCCATTTCGTAAACTTTGGCACGCTTCGTGTAGCGCAACGAGCCCGCCCGAGCAGCCCGTATCAAGAGTCAGGGACGGGCCACGAAGGTCAAAGGCATGCGAAATGCGGTTGGCGAGGATGGCAATGCCTGTGCCGACACTATGATATACGGGCAGGTCGAGAACATCCTTGCAGAGATTCCTGTCGTAATCAGTACCAAAGATGGCGGCGAAGACGGCCATTCGAGAGCCAGCACATGCCTCGCGAGCCCAACCGGCACTCTCAAACGCCTCATAGACCAGCTCGAGCAGAATGCGCTGCTGGGGGTCCATGGCGGCCGCATGTTGCGGCGAGAGGTGGAAAAACGCATGGTCAAAGTCGCGAATATCGCCGTCGATGAAGTGACCGCCCTGGTGGTTGTTTGTGCCGTTGGGGTCACTGGCATTGGGATGATGGAAAGCCGCCTCGTTGAAGCGGTCTGCTGGCACGGATGACCAAGCCTCGCCTCCATCAGCGAGCAACTCCCATAGTGAGTCGAGGCTATTGGAACTACCTGGCAACCGGCACGAGGCACCTACGATGGCTATTGGTTCGATCGGCATCTTTCTTCCATCTGCTGCTGACAAGGCCTTCGATGTTGATTGTCTTCGCTGCAATTCTGAGATGAATGTAAGTTGCTGCTTCGTGGGAATCTTGTTGATGAGGTTGGCTCGGCATTGATATTCCTCGCCGTCCTGGGCTACTTGCTTGCTTACCGTCAATAGTACCGGGTTGTACTCCGTATTACATCGTACTCCCGCCCGGCCGCGATCGCGTCGTATTTGCGAGCCCCTGCCACACGTGTTGTCGTAGCTAGCCTGCGGCACGACTCCGTGGTAAGACTTCTGCAGCATCTAAAGGCTGTGGTGATGGGTCAACGAGCTAACCAGCAATGGTGGGAAATAAGACGGTAGGCACCGAGTACCTAAACAAGTTTGATGTTACGTATCGCTTTTCCGAAGAACCGGGGTGCAGTTGTGACGGGTAGCCGCTGACCATGGAACAACCTTGAACATATCCCGTGGTCGTGTTGCACTGTACCTGTCAAGGGCGTCCAAGAATGAATACATCGGACTAATACGTACACACCCATGCAATGATACAGTGATGCCTTTTCCTGGTGGTGTTCACACCGTACCTCTGACGAGTTGACACATAATAGTTTCCCACGTACCTTGATCGACTTGCGATGTCTTCTCGAGTCTGTTGTCAATGTCCTCTACCCTATTCATATTAATCCTGACGCACCCTCGAGACAAAGCAAACTGGGTTCTTTGAAACGATGCGCCGATTTTAACACGGGAGAATCTGGACTGCGTATCAGCCTTCACTGTCGTTGTCATATTCTTGACTAGTTTCTCGGAACCGTCGCCGTTCCTAACCGTCCCAACTCATCGGTCATTCCGCCTCTGCCTCTGGCTTCACGAATTTGTACAAAGTCATGGCAAGCGAGATGAACACGTCGCCCGAGTATACGGGCTATCGGCTAGAGGTTTTCATCGCCGTGTTCACGCCTCTGACTATTATTGCAGTGGCTTTGCGATTCTATGCCCGTAGCCTGACTTCCAAGAAGCTTGATTCTGGCGACTGGCTCATCATCGCGGCTCTGGTAGGACAGATTGTCGCTGGCGGCATCGCTATTGGTATGTTCTGGGGAGTCAACCGGATGACGGGCACGGCTTTACTAACAGATGCCCAGGTGCAGTGAAACAGGCCGGAGTTGGACATCATGCAGCGTATCTTGCCGAAACGAACCCCGAAACTCTCGTCGCCTTCTTCAAATACCTGGTCGCCATGTCCACGTGGTATGCCACTACGGAAGGCCTCGCAAAACTTGCCGTGTGCATCTTGTACAAGCGCCTGTTCCCACAGCGAGGAATTCACATGGTCATCAACACAACAATGCTCGTGTTAGTCGGCGCATCCGTGGGCGGAGGTCTCGCCGACTTGTTTGGCTGTACGCCCTTCTCGGCGCATTGGGGTACGGCGGAGGAGCAGGCGGCCCATTGCATCGATACCGAAGCCTTGTTTGTCTGGGGCAGTTTCCCCAATATCGTCACGGACGTGGTGTTGCTTGTCCTGCCCATGCCGATAGTTTGGGGCCTTCACGCGTCCGTCAGACTGAGGCTTGTCCTCGTTCTCACATTTCTCTTTGGTAGCATGTAAGTCCTTGAACCACACATATCCCTGGCTTGCCAGCTTTGGAGGACTCATCGGCGGAGACAGCGGCCTCATAACGTCGGTCCTTCGATTCATCGCCTTTTACAACAAGAGCTCCTTCATCGACCCTACTTTTCACGCGGTTGAGTTGATCATCTGGACGGTTTGCGAGCCGGGGGTCTACCTCATCGCCGCGTGCCTGCTGGTTTATCGCCCCTTGCTGGAAAAGATAGGGATCCCCCTGGTTGGCGGCGTTTCCAGCCGTGGAGGGAATCGGCAAGAGCCAACAGAATTGGCGTTCCAAAAGCCGTCACGTCCACAAAATGGCGCCGTCATCAAGTCTATTGGCTCCGGGTCCATTAGCGAGAGCGGATTTGAGTATATCGGGGATGATGATCAGAGGCCGCTCAGGAGACAGGGTGGCATCACTGCGACGACCAACGTCGAGGTGACATGGGCAGCGGGGTCTGCGGTGTAACGGCAGCCGCCCATAGAACGGGATGTGCGGAATGTCCGCGGTGGAGAAGGATGTCATTCGGAGGCGGCCTTGGACATTATTTCCGTTCGGAATCATCAGATTGACGACACAAAAAAACTTGACCAGACCAGCTGTGGAGCAGATATCACGGGCGGACATGGAAAGTGGAGACTCCATCGGCCCCCAACTGCAGCTAAGAGATGAAATTTACTAGCCATGACAGCACGAAGCATGACAGATTTATTTGCGCTTCACCTAACCGAGAGTTGCAGTGGCATGTGCGAGGTTGGCTGCCTAGACCAGACATCTGTCGGATTTACGTGCCGAATTCTCCGTCACCATATGCACATGTCCTTGAGTATGAAACTGTCAGCTTATAGGTGACATCGGCCATCTTCCGTCCGCGCCGGTCAGCCGTGTGTCTTGCATTCCTGCCGATTATTCCAGGTGCGTTTTAGAGACGTCAAGTCATTGTTTCTACAAGTGCCTATGCATCTTATCAGTGCACTGTTGCCCTGTGTCTGTTTGGCCCAATCACCGTCGGGTAGCAACAAGAGCTCGAACCCATGAGTGACTCGATAGATTGGCAAACCAACAGACTTCAAATTTTGCCCATGTTGATGGGTAAGCAACGGGTTTACCCCGCGCGATATAGTCCTGGTTGATAGCTTTAATAGATGGAACCCAGACGTTTTCCCGCTACAGCTGCAATTCAACTTCTCGGCGACTCCAATACATTCTCCATATACTCTCATGGCCATGGCGACCAAGCATGAACGCATCGCACAGCACAACCATCTGGTGCCGCAGGCCGTTGATAGACTGGCGCACATGATGCCAGATGCAGAGTACGGCGAATGGGTACTGGGATCCAAGGTTATATCCATCACTTACGCCCAACTAGCCAATATTGTTAATGGCTTAGCTTGGTGGCTCGTGAAAGAGCTTAATGGCTCGGGCTACAACAAACCCGAGAGAGAAACGCTGACTTACATCGGGCCTAATGATGTACGCTACTCGGCGCTGGTGCTTGCAGCAGTGAAAGCCGGTTTTGTGGTTCGTGATATTTTCTGCGTCGCCCATCAAGCGTGACTTGTTGACCAGGTGGGAGCTTCTCAGATTTTTGTAACGTCTCCCAGAAATAGCCAGCCTGCACAGCGGGCTTTGTTCCATCACCTCGGCTGCCAGACTTTGATCACGACGAACCCTCTTTCGCCACCTGCCCAAGCTGTTTTAGATGCCGTTGCGCCAGCGCGTCACCTCATGGTGCCATCTGTAGAGGAGCTTCTTTCCAGTTCGCATCCGACATATGTATGGAATAAGACCTTCGAGGAGGTACAAAATGACCCTTTTGTCGTAATGTAAGCTCCCTGGATACCCGTGTTCCCGCTTATTGTGTCGCTTATAATTTCCTAGGCACACGTCTGGGACTACGGGCCTACCGAAGCCTATTATATGGACACACGAAACATGTGCACGAGTTGTCAACGCAAAGAACGATCGCGAACCCAAAGGAAACTCCTCTGTCGAACGTCTACTACTCAACGGCAAGCGTATAATAGTGACACTGCCTCCATTTCACGTGCGTGTCTGTTTGGACTCCCCAAATAAGACGAGCTAATGCTTTTTCTAGGGAGCGCTTCTCGCCCAACTCATCGTCGGCGCGATACCCTACGGTAACGTTGTTATTGCTCCAGTAGTGACAGCCATCCCGACGGCTCAAAATGTCGTGGATGCTCTCAAGCAGACCCCAGCTGATGTGGCAATATTGGTGCCCTCAGTGGTGGCCGAGTTAGCCCAAGTATGTCTAGCGTGTTTGGTCTTCTCTGCCTGGTGCCTTGCCATGATAACAAACCAAAACAGAATCCGGAATTGCTTGAATACTGCTCTACCCATCTACAGGCAATCCTGTACATTGGCGGCGACCTGCCACAGGACCTCGGCGACATTGTGGCCTCTAAAATGTACCTGCGCTGTCAATGGGGAGCGACTGAGACGGGTATCGTCCCGCAACTGCTTCCGCCAGAGCTGCTTCCATCCGCCTCGACGGGACGGGAGTTATGGAGCTATGTCAAGTTTCATCCTTGCGTTGGTGCTGCCTTTGATGAAGTGGCTGACGGTATATTTGAGCTGGTAGTCAGGCGTGATATTGCTCTTGCTGACACGCAACCGTGTTTTACTGTGCCCGGGATAGATTTGCTCGACAAGGAATATCGCACCAGGGATCTATTCGAAAAACATCCACACATTTCTGGTATATGGCGTTGGCGTGCTCGAGCTGATGATATTATTGTTTTCCTCAACGGCGAGAAAACGAATCCCATTTCAATGGAACAGCATATTTTGGCCAAGAACCCACAAGTTAGCGGCGCTCTCGTCATCGGCTCCAACAGGTTCCAGGCTGCACTTTTGGTTGAACCAGCTTCAGAGAAGCCTCTGACTATAGCAGAGCAGGCGGCTTTGATCGAGCATATCTGGCCCAGCGTTGATGAAGCCAACCAAAGCGCCCCTGCCCATGCTCGCGTGGAGAAGTCGTTTATTCTTGTCATTCCGACAGATCGTCGACTGATTCGGTCAGGAAAAGGTACCTATATGAGAGGTCCCAGTATAGCCCAGTATTCCGAGGAAATTGAGAGTCTGTACGCTGCTGCAGATGATGCCGTTCTAGGCGATGATATCAACGGGTCTGACGGGCCAGTGCCGCATGCCTTGGGCTTGGATGGTATTGTTCGCCTGGTTAGACAACATGCCCAGGCTGTGACAGGCTGGACAAATCTTGGCGATGCAGATGACTTTTTTGACCGCGGTATGGATTCGCTTCAGGGGCTCCGACTGACACGTGCCCTGAGACGTAGCCTCTACCGCCCTGATCTCGCCCTTTCTACCGTCTACCAGAACCCGTCCATCTCCCGGCTCGCAGAGAGCATTCTTGCAAACGGAAATGGGGACCAGAATGAGGGCAAGGTCATGGAAATGTTGCTAGCTACCTACCGCGGACTCATACAACAGGTCTCAGTGTCACCAGCATTAGCAAACTCCAGCCAGCGCCAGAAGGAAAAGGCCGGAGTTGATGTGCTTTTTACGGGATCTACCGGCACGGTAGGCACTTATTTACTGCACAATCTGTTAACTCGCCGTGAAATTAATCACATCTTCTGCCTAAACCGCGCAGAAGATGGTGGGCAGGCTGCGCAGGGCAAGAGTTTCGCTGCCGCGGGATTCATGGAGACGATGCTGGACAACGGCCGCGTCACCTTTGTCAAGGCTAATCTACAGAAGCCGCAGCTCGGCCTTGACGAGGCCACCTATGAGCACCTCCGTGCCCAGGTTGGGCTTATTATTCACGCTGCTTGGCCTGTTAACTTCAACCTACCTCTTCTTGCCTTCCGCCCGCAGCTCGCTGGGATAGTGAATCTATTTACCTTCGCCGCCGCTACTACAGCGGCACGATTTGTCTTTGTCTCTTCAGTCGCCGCGGTGGAAGGGCACACAACCGGCCCGGCGCCTGAGAGAGTACTCAATGGCCTCGACACGCCCGCAGCTTTCGGCTACGGGCGAGCGAAATTTCTCGGTGAGCTGCTTATGGATGCTGGAGCCCGGCACTTGGGAAACCGCATATCGGCAACTATAATTCGCATAGGCCAGGTTGCCGGCGCGGTACAACGTCCCGGCCAATGGAATCCTCGGGAATGGCTGCCGAGCATGGTCATTAGTTCGTTATACCTTGGTCAAGTCCCCAACAGCCTAGGTTCGCACTTTGACGAAGTGGATTTTGTGCCCGTCGATTTGCTTGCCGACGTCTTTGTCGATCTTGCTATAGCAACAGAAGCGCAACAAGATGCTACCAGCAGTGCAAGAGTGTTCAACGTGCGTAATGCGCACCCGACTCCCTGGCGCACATTACTTCCCGCTATTACCGGCGCTGCGGCAGCTCACCACTTGACTATGAACGTGGTTCCTCCCGCGACCTGGATTGCTGTCCTCCGAGCGAGCAGCGACTCGGATCAAGCCGATAATAAAGCAATCTCCAGAAATCCAGCTGTCAAGTTGCTAGATTTTTTTAGCACCCTGTGGGCAGCTGAGCTGGGCGACCTAGACACCAATAGTGCTCCGGGTTCGTCTGCTGTGCAGCCCATGGCGATCGCGCAGGCCCTCGAGGCAAGCCCGGCTCTGCGTAAGCTGGGGCCCGTCAGTTCAGAATGGATGAGGAAGTGGGTGGATGAGTGGATTGTAGCTATACGGGAATAGTGAACACACAATACCAAACGATATTACAGAGTTATAGCTTTAAGCTGCTTAAATCTTCGTATTACACCAATCTGTACCTATTGAAGCTAGACGTTCCAAATTATCAAAGTCTTTGCGTTGCTGTGTGAGCATTACTAGAAAATCACTCGGGAGATGTTAAGCCTGGTCAACTACAGGCCTATCTCCAAGCCCTGAGTGGTTCAAGACTGATCAGAGAACCCGTTATGTATAGCGTCGTCAACTGCAGAGTATTGACAGAAAAACTACACTACATGTAGTTTTTGAGTGTAATTTATAGTGCAGTGTAGTTTTTTTTGGCAGGCTGATTCTATTCACAAGGGCGGCTTGGCTACAGATCCTCAAGACAAGATATATGCTCTCCTGAGACTAGTGAACCATGGTTGCGGAAGGGGGATGATTCCCGACTACGGCCTTTCCGCATGCTCGGCGTACTGTATGGCTATCAGGGCCTTGCAAGACGACCTTTCTCCATAAGGATGTTTTCACAATGTTGAAGTTACAAAACTACTGCTAGGACGACTCTAGTTGGAAAGATGGAAAGCCCGAGAGAAAGAGGGCTTGACCCTAACCCTTATAGTCCAGTCCACCTGGTCAAATTGCCGGGTATGCGGCACCATCGCCTCTCGGGTCGCTTCCAGCCGACCAAACCGGGATTTGGGTGACGGGATCTAGGCTACGACTAATGATTTGCCCGCGCCCGAATAGTGACCTGTCCCAACCAGTGACAATTTCGATTTGGTGGCCCAGGTCCCTGAGTCCCTGGATCGTCTCCTCCGGCATGGATTCCTCTACGCTCACGGTCCAATCCTCAACTCGCTCCTCCAACATTCGAGCAGCGACACATATGCGCGGCGCGTCTAGAGCTTCTTGGGGACTTAGCCCGGCAATGGCAAGTCCGAGAAGGACCTGCATATGACCTTGTGGCTGCATAAATCCACCCATGACGCCAAAAGATGAGTGCAAGGACCCATCCGCCAAGTTTGTAATCATGCCTGGAATAATCGTATGATAGGGCCGTTTGCGTGGCTCCAGCTTATTAGGGTGATCTGGATCAAGGGAAAAGTTATGCCCCCTATTCTGTAAGGTGAATCCACATCCCCTTGGGACAATACCGGTTCCGAAGCCGTCATAGTTTGAGTTGATAAACGAGGCCACATTCCCCTCGGAATCGGAAACCGTGAAGTAGACGGTATCACTGCTCTGGAGGGCTGGGGATACAAAGGGGTTGCCATGCTCCTTGATATGGGTGGCTCTTGCTGGATTAAACAGTTTGGCTCGCTCAGCGAGGTATTCTGGCGACAATAAGCCCTTAATAGGGACCTTGGTAGTACTTGGATCTGTAATATACCAACTCATCTGCAAAAGCTAGGCGAAGTGACTCGATGATTGCGTGGAGATAGGGCGCTGAGTTAAAATCCTGCGGTCCAAAGGCTGAAATCTTGCCCTGCTTCTCCATCTCCTGGAAAATACCTAGGGCCATCAACGCTACAATGCCTTGGCCGTTTGGCGGGTGCTCCCACAACTCTACACCATCATCTCCCAGGCCCAGGCCCTTAAACTTGAGTGAGATTGGCTTCGTCGCCTCACTTCCAGTGTCCATGTGGTGCTGGAGGTCCTCTGCTTCCAGGAACCCCCCCAGTTCCCTAGTGACCTTGATGATCTCATCAGCTATTCTACCCGAGTAGAAGCCCGGCTTTCCCTGTTCCCCCAGCGCACGAAAGGTCCTGGCAAGAGCTGGATTCGCCATTATTTCTCCTGGCCTGGGTGCCCTACAACCATCTGCTGCGGCCGGGTCACTCTTTAATATTTCGGAAAAGTTGGGCGATGCGTTTTTGAGAAGCGTCTCAGAAGCTTGCCACTGTATTTTATTAGACTCTCGACGTTAGAAAGGGTGTTGGAGAGATGGTTGGTATGGCAGAACCTACGTGATGGCTCGAAACCTCCGAGACGGGAAATCCTTTCTCTCCAAGCTGGATTGCAGGATTGAGGATCTCTGACAAGGTCAACTTCTTGCTACCGAAGCGCTCGACAGTGTCAACCCAGCCGGCGGCGGCACCAGGGACAGTCACGCAGTGGACATTTACCGACGGGATCTGGACGTCATGAGAGCTCTTTTGTAAGCCGAGGGCGTCTCGGATAGAATCGATGGAGCACTTTCCACCAGCCCGACCAGATCCGTTGAGTGCATGGACTTTCTTGTTTCTCGCATCCCAGAACAGCATGAACATGTCACCTCCGATGCCCGTTGAGCAAGGCTCCGTCATGTTCATCCCGGCAGCTAGTTATTTATGCAAGTAAGTCTGCTGGGTTTCAGTATGGCACGCAGCGTCAAACACGTCACGTACCGACAGCGACGGCTGCATCCTTTGTTTTCGCATTAGAATACATTTGTGAGAAAGAGTTGGTCGTCGCAACTTACTGCGGCGTTTCCACCAGAGTTGAGAATTTCGATGCCACATTTCGCAGCCAGGGGTTGCGTGCACGCAACAATTCCCTCTGTGCTATAAATGGCACTTCTTCGCGAGGGAAATCTGGCGAAACTGTTGCCCGCATCAAGTTGTTGAACCATGGCCGTCGTATTGCGGCGTAGTTGGAGGAGAGGGGTTGCGGTGTCCCGTAAACCTTGAAGCACAACTCTGTCGGGATAATATCTGAGCACCGCTTGTTGGGGTTCCGGGGGTGTTCATTCTCTACTTCAACGAATCGATAAAGGGTCTGGTGTTATCTTCTGCAGTCTATTGCTGGAATCCCGAATGCCGAGGGCGCAACTATGACGTTGAGCCGCCCTCGGGGTCCTCGGGACCCCTGCCTGCCGGGCGTGATGAATCTACATGCAGGGCGTTAACGGCGGAGCGGGTCTGGACACCATAAGTTAGTGATAGACGCGATAACCGATAGATTAATACTTACTTATTAAGTAACTCTTGGCTCTTGGTAAGATTGCTCTTATTATCTTATATTCTTTATACATAGTTTAGAAGTTATAAAATTTAAAACAACTTTTTTTATAGGAAAAAAGACTCAAGTGATAATATTTTTAAAATATAAAGTCAAGAATACTTAATTTTCTAGCCAGTTTACTTAAAGTAATATATTAAGCTCAAGGTGCCTTCCCCCGCGTTTATACTTTGAGTGCCACGTCCGGAAGACGCTTTGACTTTGTGACCCTAGCAAGTGATCATTGATAACAGGTCTGGTGCAACCAGTCAATCGGAAACTCTTACCCCAACTCCAAAATTAGGCTCATTCGCAAAGCCCGCTAGTTTGCGGGGGTGGCTGGCTGAATGTTGCCCGGAGCTTCAATGTTGTATCCGTTTCAGCCACAGGATACGGCGCGAAGGGCGGTCACGGTTTGGCAGCGTACAGAGGCGTTATAAAATAGCAACCAGCTCTCGCGGTCCTGGATGCAGCCCGGGCCTGTGCCTGTGTGCGTCTTGTTGTATTTCGCATTCCAAGATTTCCGTGTCCGTCACAATGCCTCGTGGAGATGGAGAAATATCTAGCATCATGCAAGTTGACGAGGGGGAGCCAACAAAGCGAATTGCGACCAGAGACGTGGATGCGGCTCTCAAATTCCTTGACAACCAAGGGACGGTGCCTTCCATGTCAGACAGTGATGAGAAGCGGCTCTTGCGCAAGATTGACTGGCACATTATGCCTCTTCTGACTTGTTGCTATTTTCTTCAGTATCTGGATAAGACTTTGCGTGAGTGCCCAACCCCTGATTCATTTGTAGTCGAATGCTCACCTATTCATGGCATGTATCAGTCAACTACGCCAATGTCATGGGCATAAAGCAAGACACTGGGATCACGGGCAACCAGTTCTCCCTGTTGGCTACAATCTTCTATATTAGTTTCATCGTTTGTGAATTCCCCACTGGGTATCTGATGCAGCGCTTTCCCTTGGCTAGATATCTAGGAGCCAATATCATACTTTGGGGTGTCGTGGTCTCAGCAAATGCTGGTAGGTGATGAAAAGCTGTCAAGCCGGTTCAGCTAACCTGACTGGATCTTCGTAGGTGCCCAGAACTGGGCTACCCTGGCCGCTCTCAGAGTCTTGCTAGGTTGCTTCGTTGCCGTCGTCGCTCCGGCACTGATTCTCATCACTGGCATGTGGTACAAGCGGTCAGAGCAGCCGCTCCGTATGGGCATTTGGTATCTGTCCACTGGCCTAGGGCAGATTGTCGGCGCCCTCGCTTCATATGGATTCCAGTTCTATCACGGCCAAGATTTTAAATCCTGGCAGATCATGTTTCTCCTCTTTGGCCTCCTCACCATCGTGATTGGCGTGGTCACGGTCTGGATCCTGCCCTCAAGCCCAATGACGGCCGCGTTCCTCTCGCACCAGGAGAAGGTCTGGGCGATAGAGCGGCTTCGCGAAAACAGGACAGGTATCCAGAACAAGCACTTCAAGTTGCACCAAGTATTTGAGTGTTTCCGGGACCCCCAGGCCCTGCTCATCTACCTCATTAATATTCTCTCGAATATCCCCAACGGCTCCGTCTCCACATACCAGGCCGCCATCATTGAAGGATTTGGATTTTCATCCAAAGAAACCGCGTTGCTCTCCGTGGGCTCAGGAGCCGTTGCAATTGTTTCCACCCTTGCAGTTGCCTGGTTTAGTGGCCGCTTCAATGCCAATGGCCTGGGGATTATATTCCTGGTCGCTTGTGGAGGTGTGCTGGGTGGTGGACTTGTATCATTCTCACCGAAAGATAACCAAGGACTGCAACTCGCGGGGAATTTCCTTACGAATTTCATCGGATCGTCAATGGCCCTTCTTTACGCATACTCGGCGAGCAATTTCGCCGGCAACACGAAAAAGGTTACCATGAATGCGATGCTTCTCGTGGCGTTTGGTAAGCCATATCGCCCCGTACTCCCGCGTGCCATGATGGACCCAACAACTGACATGGTGGCTATAGGCATTGGAAATATCGTTGGGCCATTGACCTTCCAGGATAGTGACGCGCCGAGATACATGCCGGCCAGGATTACCATTTTAGCAACGAGCTGTGCGGCGTGTCTTCTTACTCTTGTTCTCATGGGCTACTACTTCTATGAGAATCGACGGAGACAGAGACTCGCTGCAGCTATTGAGCATCATGAAAATAACGAATTCTACGACCTGACTGATAAGGAGAATATCCAATTTAGAGTATGTATTCTTCCGAGAAAGTGCCATGGCGAGTCGCTAATATTTCCAAGTATCGCTATTAGTGAGCACACACGTCGGCAGACTGTCCTCTTCCGGTCGGACTATATTTGATTTGCGACTAGTTACAACAAGAGCTGGGATCACGCGATTCCCCTGTAGGTAGAAAGTTGTCAGTACATTGTTAGTATACGAGGCTGATACTAATGTAAGCCCTTATTATATAAACCTGAATAGCTGATTGGGTTCACACTTGAAGACCAATTTTTCATTATATACTTCCTAGTCCATCTTCTAGAAAGTTGCCAAGGTCGTCCCGATACCCTTAGCTTTGGCAAGTTGCAGAAGCTGGTGCCCTACCGCCATGTCCATAACACCTACCCCAACGCTTTTATACAGGACAAAGCCTCTCTCGAGCCATTCAGTCTGCGCGGAGGGGATGTTTTCAGATCCAAAGATTCGTCCGACCTCGAGCATCTTACTCGGATTTATACCTGCGCTAACTAGCTCTCCGGCCTCTTGTAGACACCCATCGCGGGTGTCAACCGTAATATGCCCCTCCCACACATGCTGCGAGAATACTCCAGAATCATCTACTATCGCCTTGAGGAGCTCCGGATCGATCTCTGCCATGTTCAGCCGGTATGACCCGATAGCAGCGATGTATCGTGTCTTCCTTCGAGCACTTGCTGAAGTGAGGAATCTCGCAAGGAAAAGAGGTTCAGTAGCTGGAGTGGTACAGAAGATGGCATCCGCATCTGCAACCAGGTCTTCGAGGCTTTCGTTACATTCCCCAAACTGGTACAGCGTGATATGTGACGGCCAGGACGTATGTGAGTCTTTAACTAGACTGTCGATTAGTCGTTGTGCTCGCTTATAGCTTCGATTGACAATAACGATCTTGCGAATATCCTGCGCACGTAGCAACACAGCTAAGCGAATATGCCACTGTGCCTGCTTCCCTGAGCCGAAGACCACGATGTTACCTGTCTCCTTGCGAGATTTGTAGAGGAGCATGGAGCCCAAAGCGGTGCGGAAAGCCGTAAGCTCCGCAGCGTTGATTATACCGACGCCTTCTCCTACAGCATTACACAGGGTAAGGACGCTACATAGCGCCGGTGGCCGTGGTGATGCCTCCGAAAAGGCGCTCGGGAGCCCGGAAGAAGGAGCAATGCCCACAATTTTGACACCAATTGACTGCGGTGTCGTGGCGGGCATGAACAAACTTCTTTGCCCGTCCGGCCGAGAAATAACAGAACGTTCTGGCTGATACTGCTGCTCATTCTGGCACGAGTAGGCGACAAGGCCTGCTTGCAAGGCTGTAATAAGTTCGTGGGTATCATTTAGACTGAGTTCGCTCAGCAATTGTTTAACGTTATGATCAGATAGCACGGTGAAAGCCATGGTGCGCGTTGAAGAGAGTCTGTGTACTATACACAACAAAGTAAATAAAACCCAAGTGGCGACATTCTGTGAGAGAATGTTCCCGTTCATGCCACATATTATCCGAGCGCTAAAACCGTCTGGAGACGGATTACCCCAAAGTCCCAAGTGAAGGAATGACGACAGGAGACACTGATCCTAGTAGTAAGCCGCATGCTGAAGCAGAATCGGGTAAGTGGTGAATAAGACTCGGAGAGACATCTGACTAACTTGATGACTTGTATGACTAGGCGGGGCATTATATGACTAAACAAGTGTATGTGTGTGACAGACCTCTCGGAGGCAAGAACGGACATTTTGGAACTTGGTTGAGAATAGTACCAGACTTTATGAATCGTCCAGGATACCAGCGCGGACTGTAGCGAACTGACGTGGCCAACTAATCCATTTTACAAAGGTTGTGGGAGTCGCTTAGGATAACGGCAAAAGCTCTTGCCATGACGGTCTCCCCGGATGCATCAGATACAAAGCATTTTGGAAGAGCTAGGCGTGCTTGCTTTACGACTGTGTCAAAGTATGGTGCTCGAGGCTGGGATGGTTCGGAGTTAACCCGACTGTCAACGGAGCGGAACCTCTCACCTTGCCTTGTTAGTTTGTGAAGCATCTTGCCGCCCGCAGCTGACGTGACTACGCCGCTCGCATCCCAGGCCATGTTAATGCAGATACCTATAGAAGTTGACGAGGATGCTAATGGTATGGGCACCGAAGCGGTTTTTCACGTGGAAGAGTGAGTCCCATGGCAAAACATATGAACGCATGTGTAGTAGGATGAGTACAATCATCATCCACGTCACATTTACCGTGTACCCTGTAGCGATACCTGCTACGAAACAATACAACCACGCGTAGCCTCATCTTCGTTATGTACAGGTCTGACTGTATTTCGTCCAACTAATTCGCACGTTGGGATCATGCCCAACGCGACCTGCAGATGCAGCGTACCATCGACACCGTCCTCTAGCCCCAGAGGCATGTCCCATAGCTCCTTCAACTGTAGTTGCTTCTCCCACATGTCGAATCTTTTCAAGAACTTGTGCACGCTGGCCAGTGCACTGTCCAAGCTACCACCAATCCACCCATGGTGCGCACTGCTCGCCTCTCCGCAGATGTGGAAACGACTGTCCGCCGCTGGGCGTGTGAGATAAGGGTACAAGTTGGAGAATTTGCCAGGCCCAAATAGTGCAAAGGCGCCCGAAGTGAAGGGGTCGTGCGACCAACTCCAAGCGTGGTGTGATATGTAAGCGTCGCCGATAATCTGGCGAACCTCATCAAGAGTAGTCAGACCATGGTAGGAAATGGGACCCTGTTGTTGGAAATTCTTCAGGTGTACCCGTGCCAAATTATCTAATATCAGGTCACGAAGTTCGTCATCGTGGCACGCGATCAGATTGCCAATGCGTGTCGCATCCTGAGCCCATGTATAGCTACAAATCAGTGTGGCCGACTGATCTTGCGGATCGCGGATATTATAAGATGGATACACGCACGTACGAAGAGGTGTATCCGTGGATGCCTCGCCGCCTCTTGTGATGCCGCATTTCGTTATCCACCATGGATAAGAGAACTTCATGGCTACCTTTGCACTATCATCGTAGTCTAAGCTTCTGATTGCGCATTTTTGACTAGGATGCAAGTCGAGACCAGTCAAATCCATTCGTTGCAGACACGGAAGACTAGTTGTGTTGAAGACGGTAGTGTAGTCCTGACGGCTTCCTTCGGGTTCCCCGGCGACCGAAACAGTGATTTCGTTGGTGTCTGGGTTCTGATTGTATTTTCGCACCCGTTTTCCATGCTGGACGGGTTGCTTAATAGTCTTCTCCATGGCCCGGGTCAAAAGTGAAGAACCCCCGTCGATGCAGTACCACTTTATGGTGTCTTCTCTAGGTCCCGCAAAGTCAAAAGAGTCCATGACTGACTCTGAGAATGCTTGATCGAAGAGGCCACTTGCTGTGTTGTTAGTCTCCAGCCACTGGATACTGAAGAAGTCTAGGTATTTGAAAGGCATCACTCCATTCTTGACAGGGGGCGGATTTTTGAGAAATTCGCGAGTGGTATAGCTATCATATTGCATCAAAAGCTTGAATCCTTCTTCAAAGTCCGCAGCCATCGCCTTTCTAAAAGGCTCATAGGCACTATCGAGCAGTTTGTTCACGTCATCGACATTCTTGTCAGGCACTGAACCTCCGTTTGCCTTACCCACACGAAACGGATCAGACCCACGCGGCTCGCCATCAATGAGTGTTATATCGTTATACATGGTCGGACATTTGACGGAACCGCTCTCTTGGTTAAAGTAATAAGGGATCAGCGGAAGATTCAGTTGCTTGAAAAGCTTGAAACTTGACTTCATGATGCCGATATCAGGAAATCGCATGGCGCCGACATCGTAGTAATCGTGTGGGACATCGGAGAAGTAATGAGTATATAGTCGTCCCCCAGTTCTGTCTGAGGCTTCGAGGATATCATATTCCAGACCGGAAATTTTCAGGCTGTCCAGAATCATAGCAATGAACAGGCCAGCAATACCGGCACCGACGATACACACTCTATGCTTGAAAGTCAAGTCATCAGAATTCTTAGCAGAGACTCTTTCATACTCCTGCACAACATCTTTCGGCAGATCGAATGGGCTTGAAGGGGCTGTGTGAACAAAGTCGCTTAGATGAGGAGCCGAGAAGGAAATACATTCAGGTTGTGAAGTCGTTGGTGAGTAATTCTGTTTCCGCGGACCGTGGTCAGTCCCTTTCGCCAGGTTAGTCATCGTATGGAAGATATTCTCTCTGATAAGCCTCGACGCCCATCTTGAGCGAAAGCCGCATTTATCCATGCTTGTACTTGGCGTTTCCATGTTTGTAGAAGTGCAAAGGCTGTGGCTTAGAAGAAGCGGGAAGGGAAAGATATCTCTATCTCGTAAATTATGAATACATAAAAACCCTGGACAATTTTATTCATCTCGCCTTCGATTACATTAGATGTTATCGCATATGAAATGAGTGCCGATTAGTCAAGGGGCGGTCCGCGGCCAAACAGAAGCCCCGTCATAACTGATCAGTAAGACTAGAGTCGTAAATTAGATACTAAAAAGTCAGACCCCCACATGAATCAGCAGAGATGACTATGTAGATGTAGTCATCGTCGCCGAGACTAATGAGAACCTACTCTCCTGTCATATCATAGTCATATATTGGTCTATCCTTTTGAGTCACATCGACGGCATTTCACAAAATAAAACGATGAAGAACAGCGTGACGAGAAGAGACGATACCACTTCAGACAAGAATGCCCGAGATGCAACGCAGCATCCTTGCTGCAAGAGCGGCAAAGAGCGTCAATGGACACGCCGAGACACACGGTGTCAACGGGGACACAGAGGCCAAAGGCACCAACGGACATTTTTGTACCAACGGCAACTCCACCGGTGCAGTGACGCTCGAACTGGACGCCGCCATAGTCGGGGGCGGGTTCGCAGGCGTGTACTTGATGCATCGACTGCGACAGGAAGGGTTTAATGTGAAGCTTGTCGAAGCTGGGTCGGGCTTGGGGGGGATCTGGCATTGGAACAAGTGAGTTACTCGACGTTTACCAAACCGCGCCGCTAAAGGGTCGATCGGCGCACATTTGCCTGACAGTGTGTTTCCAGTTACCCCGGCGCACGGGTCGTAAGTTGACGTTCTTCCCTGATTTTGTCGGTGCGCTGGAGAAAGAGAACGTGGCGATTCGTAGGCTGACGTACGGCCCCCGTGTCCATCAGGACAGCAAATACCCCGTCTATGCCCTTGATATCCCGGAGATCTACGAGACGTGGGAGTGGAGTGAGCAGTATCCTAGTGCACCGGAGTTGCAGCGATATTTTCACCACGTCGACAAGATTCTGGATATTAGCAAAGACACACTATACAACACGCGGGTTCACACGGCACGGTGGGATGACGAGACGCATAAATGGCAAGTCTCTTGTGATAATGGAACGGAGATCACCGCGCGCTTTCTGCATGGCTGTCTCGGATTTGCCAGCAAACGCCATTTCCCCGACTGGCCCGGGCTCGACACTTTCGGCGGACGTATGTGCCATTCTTCATTCTGGCCGGCTGAAGGGATCAATGTGCGTGGGAAGAAGGTGGGAGTGATCGGAACCGGAGCGACTGGGGTTCAAATCGCGCAGACCACGGCGCGCGATGCTGAGCAACTGACCGTATTTGTCCGCACGCCCAACACCTGCATGCCAATGAGACAGCAAGCGCTGACGCGCGAGACGATCGATAATGACCGGGCAGGGCTCAAGCAGTTACTGGGAACGGATCGCTATAGAAATTCTAGCGGATTCTTGTATCCCGACTCTGAGAAGAATTTGGTCGACGATTCCCCAGAGGAGATCGAGCGTACCCTTCAAAACGCGTGGCAAGTTGGCGGCTTTGCCGTCCTTTTTGTCTACAAGGACCTGCTCCTCAACCCGGAGGCGAATCGAGTCGTATACGATTTCTGGGCGCGCAACACCCGCAAGCGGATCTCCGATCCAGTCAAGAGAGATATCCTCGCCCCTCTGGAACCACTGCATCCATTCGCCGGAAAGCGGGTAAGTCTGGAGCAGGATTATTATGAGCAGATGGACAAGCCCAATGTGAAACTCGTGGATTTGAAACAGGTCGATATCACCCGAGTCGTGCCGCAAGGCATCGTCACATCCGACGGTGTGACGCATGAGCTGGACATGATTGCCATAGCCACGGGGTTCGACAGTCTGACTGGCAGCTTCACTCAGATTGACATCCGCGGCATCGACAACCAGAGCCTGTCCGAGACCTGGAACACGCAGCGAGGAGCGCTGACGTATCTGGGCATGGCGGTGCACGGCTTTCCAAACTTCTTCTTCACCAATGCAAGTGCTATGTGCGAGTGCGTGGGCGCTACACTTGACTGACGTGTTGTATGCACAGGGACCACACTCACCTACGTTCTATAACAACGGGCCATCGCTCGTGCAGCCTCAAGGTGAATGGATTGTTGACATGATGACATCCATGCGAGAAAATGGCCGAACCAAGATCAACGCGCAGCTTCAGGCGCAAGATGATTGGAAGAAGCTCACGAATGAGCTACATTCGGTCTCGTTGAGGCACACAGTCGATAGTTGGTATACTGGTGAGTGCTCCTCCATCCCCGGCCGAAAACGAGCACCGTTCAAGTCAACTTATTGTACGACCAGGCGCGAATATTCCCGGAAAACCACGTCAGGTGCTGAGCTACGACGGTGGGTTGCCGCGATACCTTGAGACCATTCGAGGGAAAGCCGCGAACGGATACAACGGATTCGACCTCTCATGATGCAGCCCTCTTTCGCTTTGAAGACGTGAGCTAGACACAGTTGGCGCATAGATGTCTTGCCACAATGACAAGCGGGCAGCAAGTCAGGGTTAGTATTCGTGAATTAGTTGAGTTTTTATTTGATGAACAAAATGCAACGAGAAGGAACATGCAGCGGTGTAGAGCTTCGCCGACCAGAATACATTCCATCTGTACCTACTTGTCTTCATAGTTGGTCCGTGCGTGTTCGTTCTGATGATGAATTCATGATGGCTTATAGGTTACGAGAAATATAGCAAGGTCACACGTCCCGTTGCCTATGTCATATTACAGCTGCGCACTCTTCGTTCAGCTGCGTGGTAATGGTATGCAGCACCCTCCGTCCCAACAGACCTGGCTTCAAGTTGATTGGAATCACGACTTGTATCTCTGCAACGGCCTCAAAATCTGCCCATCGTCTAGCCTAGGGCTATGCATAGATGGATCGGAGAGTCGCTGAAAGACAATGTGTATTTTATCTCAAGACAGGGTGAAGGCATTAGACGAAACCAACTTGTTGAAGAAGCTAATACTCCGCATAAAGCCCGAGTAAACACGATATGACCAGATCTCATTGCAAACTCTGAGCTGGACTAGATTAAAAAATATAACTTTGTATTAAGTCGTGGATGTCATAAGATGTCCGGCGAGAGAGGGTCCATGCGATGCGACATCTCGGCTTGAATAGCTGGACTAATAGCCATCATTTAGAGTGCTTCGAGAAAGAAGAAGATAGCGGCAAGCCACGAGATGAGCCATTGCAGAGATGATATGTACACTTGGTCACTGTACTGTGGCTACCTGCTTTGCAATCAGTCACGTCACGACGCCAGTCGGGCAAAAGCCGCTGTATTCGACTAGTACCGAACTGTTTCCCTTGGCTTACTGGTTACTTGACCGCACCATCTTCCTGGCCACGGTAAAGCGCCAAGCCAGCGATGATCAGGCCCAGTTTCGTCAAGCGTTGCGGGAACTGTGAATTTCCAAGGCAATCAACAAGCTTGGACCAATTGAATGAGCGTGCTAGAGTCCAGGCGTCCGGATAACTGCATAAGCATAATAGTAGCAAGAGCGGTATTTGAGCGGTCATGCCGCCAGACACCCTGGAAATTGGCTATAAGCGCCATTATGAGCCCCCACAAGTGCGGTTGCTGTAGGCGATGTCAGCAACTTAACTGGAATCGCTTGCGCGGCAAAGTTACCTCTTTTCGAATCAAGTTCTTTATTCTGTGTAGATCAGGTGCCGTTAGGCAAAGTTTTCTCGGTGAGGTGAGTGTTGCGCTTGCAAGGGAAGCGAGATGAGCCTCGAGGGCGCTACGCGCGGTCTTGCTCTCTAAAATCAGCATACTCTCTGCTGTTCTCATTGCTTCCTCATAAAACCCGCGCTGTTCTCTATAAGGCCACTGTTTCGCTGTCTTGGAGAGTTCCGCAAGGATTCCTGGCAGTCGCCTTGTACGACTGAGTTGCTGCTCATAAGCAAGCGGCGAAGACTCGCGGAATGCCTCGCAATAGTAGGTCATTACTAACGCATCAAAATCCCTGAACCCCGCAGACTCAATCTGCTTCATGATACTTTGGACACGTTCATCTAGCACCATTTCCTCTGGTGATGGCGTGGGAAGACTAACAGTCTGCTCTGGCCGGCAGTTCTGAAGCGCGAAAAGCGCTCCGTTGATGTAGTTGCCTGACGATGTTTCTGATGCTGCAGTCGCCGTTGTATCTCCGACTTCAAGTCCCCAGAGATTGTTTGAGCCATGAAAACCCATTCCGCCAGTTTCTTCTGTCGCAAAGAATGGCTCGACTTGTTTATCTGCTCTTGGAGCCACTAAGTTGTTAGCTAAATGCCGACATTCATGTTTTGACTTGGGAAAGTACAACCGGATGATGTATCCCTAGACGAAACAAACACTGTCTCGCTTAAACTATTATGTGCGTCGCCAGATTCGCTTGGCGGCTGGTCCTCAAGTCGAACACAGTCAAATATGTCTTGATCGACTGAATGTGGAGTGCATGAATCTTGTTGAGCCGTAGAAAAGTTTTCGCGGTTTGATGATGATTTTGCATTGTTTTGAAGTTGCCCAGTTTGTTCATTCCGCTCAGATGCCCCGGCTTCATGTTCACGAAGCTGTTTTTGGAGCTCCTCTATGCGTGCCTTCATACGGAGACCTACAAAATCAGCGACTAGTACAATACTGCCCGCGACTGTAGGTCCTTACGGTGATTTCTTTGCGCGACTCGGTTTTGTATACGCTTTTTCTCCGCGGGGTCACTTACTGTGCTCCAGTCTTCCTCAGGATTGGCGTCAACATAGCCGCTCGAACGGTTCAACGCCTTTGGAGGCACTCTGTGGCTAGCGTCGTTTCTCTTGGGCATTTTATCTAGTCACGCAAGGAAGACTCGCTTTGTTGGAAAAGAATTGACACTAAGAAGCTCTATTTGTAACGAAGCGCAAAACTGTCTTGAGCTTCTACAGCAATCTCCACCTTTGTAACGTCGGCGCCGGCGAGGCTAGAGCGCTTTTATATTAGCATCTGCGAGCGGGAACTAGCCCAAAGAGCGTATTGCCGCATATCGGCGCTATAGCTAGACCTTATTGGTTGCAGCCGCCCACAGGCTCATTCTTGTGTGTAGCAGGGCCTCAACCTTTGACGCCTAGTCTCGCGATGTACAGCCCCGACGTCTGGATCTTACGCCAAGACCTCAATCTTCCCTAGGGCGCTTATTCCCCGAGGTCAAAGTCACACCTATTTTTCCGCGTACGGCAACGCCCGAGCAGTGTAAATACCGTCTGGTTGGCGTCATATTTCGGCTAGCTAGCTAGGCCCCTACATATAGTGAGGGGCCAATTCAATACATGGACCCTCGTGCAAGTTCCGGTAGCCCGTGCAACACTCATCACGACAATCATCGACTAACCGCTGCCAAAAATTCACTCTTGATTGGTCTTACATGCCTTAGCGTCATTGTAATCACTAGTCTTGAACAATATGCGGTGCGACAGAAGCAAGATGATTCAACCAGACTCTACCATGGTTCTCTGGGTCTCAATCCAAAGATGTGCCAGCGGCTCAGCTGACTTAAGACGCAGCCCCAGCCGAAGGTGTCAACTGGTCCGAATTCGATAGGCACACAAGCTATATCCACACCACCCCCTTGCCCTCGGAGTATTCCGAACTAGTGCTAGTGTAACTCTCCCGGGGCGTTCCCCGTGTGGGGCCAAAAGATCAATGATATCACATAATATCAGCTGCTCTCCGGATTTCCTACTGCGGAAGGCAGAGATCTGCTGTGTAACGGTAACTCCACTTTTATGGTGCGGGCTTTAGCCGGCGATGAATGACATAATTCCCGGCGAATTAGTGCGGGGAAAAGTTTCTAGCGCTGTTGATGTAGCAATGCTAAGACCGTAATGGTGAAGAAAGGTGCGCTACTAAAGATCCTGGGCATTTTCATCCGTCGGATCAACGGATGGCTTAGGGCTGTCTTGGGGTGAGGGTGGGTTGTATCTGTTTATCTGGGCTAGAGTGCTTTGGACGCTCGTTGAGTTGCCTTAGGCAAGGGACTTAACGGCTAGATCTCCAGCCTAAAGGGTTATACTATATACCTGCAATTTAACTTTATGAGTATATATTATATATTAAACAGGTTTAAACCTCCTCTTCTTATATGGCTTGTAGGAGGACATCGTCTAGTCAATGTAGACTAGCGGGTACGGTCGGTCAGCTGTTAAGCCCGACGACGTTGTTGGACAGGTAGGCGGGTTTGCATCCCTGCTTTCCAGTTAGCCTGAACGGAGCTCGGAGGACACAGTTGACAGGCACCTGAACTATGATGAACCTTCCGTGGGCGTGTGGCTATAGAGACTCTGACGATCGAATAGCGCCTCAAGGAGCAAGCCTCTAACCGAAGTAACCCGTGGGACAGCAACATAGCTAATAGTAGCCTGGAAGTCGCGTGTATCGAGGACAGTAGCAAGTGGAACAACTCGGAGAATTAGGCCATGCACGTCAATTTTCAATGTCCATCCTTGACCAAAAATAAATAACAAAATATCCCCACATCAGTCTACGTTAAAACCTGGATGAGGCAGCGTTGCAACTATAGTTATTAACAGGTTACTAGCACAGTCTTTGACATCTACACCACCCTTGCTAGTAGTTAATACATTGACAGGCCCCTGGTACTATATGGGCGTCCTTGTACGGGAGTCGAAGTTCAGCGATGAATTTGCGAGCCAATACAATCGACCCCTAACTATCCTGATGAATACCTATGCTCTAGAATTAGGTGAAGAAGAAAAGGGCCGGGGTTCGAGGCCGTCAACACTCACTCCTAACTAACATGAATTTTGGGGTTTTGGTCCTATAAGCATCCAGAGCAATCATCCTGTCCGTGTTGACACAACTTCGGTCTGAGATGAAATGGTTAATATATAGCTCCACGACTAGTCTCTGCAGAGCGGCCGCGAGAAAAGAAGAGGCTCTGGGTAAGGGCCCACCGAGAACGACTTCGTTTGCGCAAACTGCAACAACTTCGGGAGCAGTATGCGGGGAACAACTTCGTCAGAGTCATCGACTCGTCAATGCCAGCTAGTGGCCTGACATCAAGTTCGATATCGGCAAACCATGATTATCTACCCAACAGCCCGTTTGTCTCAGCAGTATCTCCCTTAAGGGATCCAGTCTCCGCTACCTTGGAAATCGAATCTTCGCCAGCGACTGCCGCAGAATTGGCGCCTACGGCGTCTACGGAGACACATGTCGCACATGATATCACGACCAGATCGCAAAAGCAAACGAAATTGGACTCTATGACAATAGAAGAAGACCCTGCGGTCTTTCAATGAGAGCAAACACACCTCCTAGTACAGAGATACCGAGCCAGACGACATGAATCGTACTTTCAACCCAACGAATAGACGAATTATTTATCCAACACTACTGTGGATGCTGACGAAAATCGAGAGGATGGGACGCGAGATATCCCTGATCTGTCGCTGCTCGCTCTAGAAGATCATGCGGTGCACAGCTCCTTGTACAGCGCCTGTGCTCCGGGGCCAGATAACTCATGTTGGCCTACTCCCGACCTGGGTAGCCTTCCGCCTAGCTCCCGCTCGACTTCCGACGACGATTCACCCTTGCCCCTTCCAGATGACGGCTGTGACAAGGGCCTAGCTTGGAGCAACCACTCAATTCATCTAATAACAGTCTTTGGTATTAAAGGTCCTTAGTTTTCCTCAAGGCCTTAAGGGACCAAAGATATCTATTTATACAAGAAGTTAGTGAGGACATTCTGCCTAAATCCCGTGACCGTAGCCCTTGTGTAACCAACGCTATTTCCGTGTAACAGAAGGGCTATTATAAATACTAACCGCACGAACAACTCTCCGCTATTACTCCCGGCAGCCCTAGGGATTATAATATTAAGTATATTCAAAGTTTCTGTCTAACTTGTCCTCGTATATTATCTAGCTCAACCTTTGTGTTACCTTCTAATATACTCGTTGAGTAGTAATTACAACTGGATATGGAAGTCCAAGTAGACTGTAGGAGACAAACAATTGAACCGGAGAGCTAAAATAGTGGAGCGCTAAGGTCTTGGGCTTGACGAAGTTATAAAGTTAGCCGGTACCTAGAATAGGCTTTCTACACGCGTTAGCCGCTCTAGATTTTTACGGCTTAGGAGGCTTAACGTGTCTAAACCACCATTATCCTCTGCCTTCACACGACTCACTCAGGCTATGGTGGTACCAAAACAGCTACAAGAGGCATGCTTAAATGTGTTGCCTGCGAACCCGACTGTCGACGACCCGCCAAAAATCCTTTGGAAGAACCGTCATTTTCTCCAGGAAGATTCACTTGCACGGAAGGATGCAAAGGGAAGGAAGAGCTGGATTAGGTGGCATGGGTTATTCCTTATTAAATTAAATTACCAGAATCACCCAATTGGCAATGTCTGGTACTACAGTCCAGTGCGAGATAAAGGAGAAGCTGAGTTTTTCTCAGTACAGGCCACCTCGTCTGCAGCAGACCGCAAGCACCGGTCTCTTAGTCAGACACTTAGCAAGCTCATGTCAGCTATGTCATTGACACAAGAAGCCATCCATCTCGGCTCGGGGGGACCAATTGATATCTACCCGATACGTACACTTGATATACGTACATGTCTATATATTCGATGTCCCCATCCCAGCTTTCCCAGCAATACAGGATACAACCGAGCTAGAAATCAGCGATCGAGCTGGCTGCATGTAAGAATCATGCCTTCTCACGTTTACGACGTCATTGTAGTAGGCGGCGGCGCGATCGGGCTTGGAGCTGCATATGAGGTAGCCAAAGCAGGCAAATATATTCTGGTACTCGAGCAGAGTTGTCTCTTCAACGCGAGTGGAAGCTCTAATGACCTAGCCAGAATGTATCGCACCATGTAAGTCAAAGGAAACGCTCTACAGGCTTTCGCTCAAACAGGACATACAGGTATACTGAACCGTTCATGGCGGAGCTTGCTTACAAGTCCATGGGCATTTGGAACGAGCTAGAAATGGACGCTGGTACATCTCTGCGCGTAATGTCAGGGCTCCTGAATTTCGGAGACACTACAATGGGAGCAGCCACCCCAGAAGGTTCTCATTCAAGATTTTCTGCATGTTTACAAAAGATACTAAATATGTTCTAGGAACGCTCATGGGACCTATAGCTAATCTGGAGAAGCTGGGTATGCCGTTCCGCAGGAGTACGTGTTTTACTTGAATATACAATTCTTCTGAGCTTATAAGACATTAGTGACGAAACAAGAAATGGAAAACGAGTACCCATTCAAGAAACTCCCAGAAGCGTGGGAAGGCATCTTCGCTCCAGACAATGGCGTGATCAATGTCCCACTCCTGGTTCGAACTCTAGCACGGCTGGCCAAAGACTATGGTGCTCACACTCAGCAATATACCGAAGTCAAAAAGCTCGTCCCTGTTAAGGAGAACGGCGAAGACATGTGGAGGGTCGAAACCCGTGTCAATGGCGACGAGGCTGTTTTATTCAGGGCTCGAAAGATTATTATAGCGGCGGGTGCATATACAAATCACATCGTGCAGCCTAGTTTCAATTTCAAGCTGAAGCTCAATATCTGGGAGATGGTGGCATCGTATTTTTCGGTCAATGCTGGTCCTAGTGGAACGCTTTTTCCAAGTACGTCATGGTAAACATTGATTGCGAAGCTGCTAATCGTTACCAGGTATGTGGTTCCAATTCGCGAACGACAAGCATGGCAGGTCACGGCTGTTCTACGGGTTTCCAACAGTCGAATGGGGTCCTCCCAACGTGTGTCGAATCGCGGTAGATGCGGCAACAAGACAGATTACAGACCCCAATCTACGGTGCGGTAGCGTCGTGAACCCCGAGGATATACACGATACACAGCAATTCATCAAAGAGCACCTGGTGGGAGTAGATCACATGACGCCTGCGTACACCTTATCGTGTCTGCAGACGAATACGTTCGGTCCGTACATTTCCCTCTCCAGGGCAGTCAAAAGCTGACAACTCGAGTCAGACAACATGTTCGTATTAGACTATATTCCGGAACAGTATCTCCAAGGCGGTGCAAGAGATAGTGTGGCAGTGTTCACAGCCGGCTGGGCTATGAAGTTCGTGCCGCTGATCGGGCGAGCGCTGAAGGACATGGTGGTAAATGGACACTCTGAGTATGCGTTGGATGAGTTCAAGATCGATCGTCTGGATCCCAAGAGCAAAGGAAAATATGGCAAACCCCAAGCGGGCATCATTGACGAAGTGGATGCCGATTTTGCCAATAGCTGGGAGCATCTCTAGTAGCAATTATATATGCATCGTAGTGCAAGCTGAGTGCGTATTTACCACTAGATATTGAGGCTACAATGGCAAAAGACGACAAGTTCTTGCCAGACACAGCTGTTGCCGCGTGCAGAGTCTTGTTCCTCGCGCGGACACCTTGCACAATTGAAATTTGCCCAGAGATATTTCCACTGCCTAGATTACTACATACAGTGTAAGACTATGAGATGGAAATCAGTCAGAGCTATTCCATACAAGGTCAGTAAGTGATGACGCAGCGCCATGATAAAACGACGCCACAAGTAATCCGGGCTGCGATGACTACATTTAGTCAGCTTTTCAGACGTGTATGGACATCTGACTGTATCCGATGCAAGGATAGAAGGAGTCTATTACTAAACATCTGAGCACAGATGGCCTCAAAAGTAACAAATTGACATCTTGGAAGTTATTAACCTTTGCAAAGCACTGATTTCTTCGAGCATCAAAGCCGCACCATAAAAGCTGTGCAGAATCAAGTCAACGTGCTCGACTAGATACGAAAATGACAGAGTTCAAGCAGAGCAACACGGCCAAATATCTGACCTCAATCTACTCTGTATCTACACCGACAGAATGTGCCAGTATCTACGACAGCTGGTCCGAATCATATGACGTTGATGTCGTTCAAGGGAACGTGGAATATGTCGCGCCAAGGGCGACCGCACTTCGCGCCAAGACGGAAGGCGGCAACATGACTGGAAGCATACTGGACGCTGGCTGTGGTACTGGACTCGTCGGGGTCGCCTTGGCACAGTACGGGGCCAAGAATATCGACGGCATTGACTTATCTTCGGGAATGCTAAACGAGGCCCGCAAGACCGGCGTCTATCGCGACCTGTCCATTGCTGATATGAGCAAGCAAATCGACAAACCAGATGAGTCCTATGACGTAATCACATGCTGTGGCACTTTTACTCCAGGACACGTCGGCCCTGAACCAGGAATCAAAGAACTTGTGCGTCTCGCGAAGAAGGGTGGCGTGATAGTTGCAACCATCACAGACGTCATTTTCGATACCGGAGGATATCGTGCCGAGATTGAGAGACTAGCTAGTGATGGATTGATAACGATCGTAGCGACGGCGAAAGAGCCTTATCGTGTTGGGTCCAACACGTTGGCTCATATGGTGGTGTTGCGCCGGAGTGACCTGGCGATTGGCCATTGAGAATCTGAGTTCACCGTTGATGGCTGCTGGGCTATAATAAGGAATGATGCTTGTATCAGTCTCCAAGGTATTTTGACCCTTCTAATGTATGATGCATGAACCTCGTGCAGGCCTGCCGTGCTGCAGCGTCCTCAACCCTGATCCGTCCGATATTAATCTCACTTGCGTAATATTTATGACTCTTGACTCTGATCAATGACAGTCTCAAGTGACTATATTACTTTGCAACGGTACGTCAACATCCATCTTTGTGAGGCATTTACCCAGCGTGGCCGATTTGATTTGTCTCCATTACATGCTGTCCAGCCATATATAAACCTCGGCAGTCTGCGTGTTTCGCAGCTCCATTGTCGCATGGGTCCGACTTCTGTACACACCCGGCCGTGGCACACTGGTGTTTTGACACCTTCGTCATCACCTCCGCAGACGAAACATTCAGCTGGCTAAGTGCACTTGCCAAAATGGTTCAGGAATCAGCAGTTTCGCATAGCTTTAAATTTGACAAGTTCTATTTAGTCTCTGGGGTTCAAGTACACACAATGAGCTCATGCCTTCGCGTGCCCGTCATCTTCCACCTGGACAGCCTCCAAATTGTTAGGTGTTGTTTCTCCCTCTCCGGCTTTTGAGCGAGAGCCGTCGAACTTGACTTCAGTCCATTTAGCTGCGCAGATGAAGAGACTAGCGCACATCGTCACCACACCCGCCCATATCTGTGCCTTGAGAAAGCCTCCATTGTCGCTTTGGATCAAAGCACCCGCTAACGGCGGTCCTGCTAGTGACGCGAATGCTATAAGGCTATCCACCATGCCGAAACGAACACCTAGCTTGCTCAAGTCCGAGGTCAATGATGCGAGCCCGCTGACGAACACTGTTGGAGGTATACATCGTTAGTCAATCCTCGAGGTACGATCGGCAGGACTTGCTTATGAGATGTAATCTGACAATAGGACAAGCCAAAGGTAAAGGTAAATAGAAGGGACATATACTGACTTCCTTGAACTGCGCCGGTGGCAACTCCGTAGAAAACAGAATACACGTAAAGACTGCTGACGCTGCGCACAGCAATCCAGACAAACAGCATTATAGCGAGGAATATCGTCGACACGATCAAGGTGAGCAGTGAGCCAAAGTATCTATCGGCAAGGAATCCAAGTATCGGTCGTACTGGGATGCCGATAGCACTGATGATGACGAGCAGGTTCGCAGCCTCCACTGCAGAGAGGCCTACGCGCAGGGTCGCATATGTGTTTATGAAGAAGAAGCAAAAATACACGGCTGTAAATATCAGGACTACGCCGATCGTGAAGAGGACGTATGTAGGCTCCGTGAATGCCTTCCATTCGACGAGTGGCCCCGCCTTGCGCGGTGGAAGACGTGGCCGAAAGACAAGGATAACGACGACTGCGAACGCTAGAGCAATATAGCCTTGGACACGGACTGCGCTAGGAAACCCAATAGTCGCCTGGAGATGTTGAATGACCAAAGAGAACAGTATGCTGCCTGTGCCGCTCCCAGAAGCGGCCAATCCTATGGCAAATGCTTTCCTTTTGTTCCAGTACGAGCCGACTACAGCCATTGATGGCACATAGCAGGCACCCATACCGAGACCGGTACAGAGGCCTTGTGCGAGGAATATCTGCCAGTACTCGGTCGCCAAGCTTGTCATGAAGGTTCCGAGCACGATTAACAAACAGCCCGCCACGGCTGCGTGCTGAGCGTAGCCCGCATCGGCAGCGCGGCCGGCGAATGTTCCTAAAAAGAAGGTGAGAAAAACTTGTAGGGATCCAATCCAGGCAACTTGCGACTCGGGCAATGACAATGTGGTCGTGTAATGAAGTTGATAAACGCCAAACGAAGCGGAATATCCCCATGACAAAGCATTGATGAGATGACTTGCGAGGATCTGGAGCCAGGCCTGAACGCCGCCATCAGGAGGGGGGCCGGGCTCTTCCTGGACCAAGGGGAAAATTTTGAATGGCATGGCGCGGATTCTTCTGTCATGATAAGGAGAAAAGATGTGAGACGGGAGAGAAAAAGTAAGAAGGGGGAGACATCTGTCAGTGTCGATGCGATCATCAAAACAGCACAGTAATCAACACACGGCAGGCGTGCATGCAAGTAGTACACTAGCCCGAGTTTGGAAGAGAACCAGCTCCACCAGCCAACTTGGCTGTGGCTGTGTGCCTCTAGTCAGGAAATTAAATACAACGGCAAAGGTATTGATTGTTTTCGAGGGTCTTTTTAATTAAAGCTATTCGCGCTGCTTTATTGGTTGCGGCATATAGTGATTCCACTGACAAGTACGCCCTAGAGACTCAGGATCGGCCGGAGGGATTGGCAAACTATTGTATGTACGGAGTATGTGTTGCATATGACTAATACAAGGATAGTTGAAGGCGACAGATACAAGGGTATCCGGACAAATGTTGCGGTCTGAGTCATGTCATTTAAGAGCCATCTTACCTTCCGAACGAATCGGTCCCAACTATTGGTTAGTGGGCGGACCGTCGAGTTGCAGGGTGTCTTATTTGCCAGGGCTGCGGGAGCTAACTTTGGCGCGATCGGAAGGCCCTTGGCAGCCTACACAGAATCTTGTATGCTGCTGCCTGATTAATACTATATGTACCGACATGGACTGCAGCAGATATATCAGCAGCTCTCTCCTATTTGCCCGCCTAGTGGCTGGAAAGTCAATTAGGCCGACGAATTTTGGATTATTGACAATGGTATGTGTCGACAGCGACTGGCTAATAAATGGACACTGGGCTGGAGGTATAGCACTGCCTGACAGTGTGAGCATATTGTAAGCGATTGGGTTGATATTAGCTTGGATTGATAGCTTATAAATTGAACAGATTCCACACAACGCTTCTCTTTCTTGTTTCCTTCTTATCTACTCTGGAGCTGCTGCCGCGTGCAGAAATGCCTTGTAGACTGTGTGCATGCCAGGGTCTCCTGGCATTGCAGGTACATGTCCCACTTCTATAAGGCAGGCTACATGGAAACTGCCGCGCTGAAAATGAATATCTTGCTATGTAATATTCCACGTCCCCGCGCACGTTGGCTAATACTAGGGGTCGGAGGACAAACGCTGCATCGCAAAAGGAAGCGTTAAGTAATAGCTTACACCTTGATTCTTTTAGATAGATGTGCAATTGTAAACTATAAATTACATGGGATCATTTGTTTTTACATTGGTACAGTTGTTCAAATTGAATCTTAACTCAAGTGGGACTTCTCGGTGCCAAAACTAATTTGTCCGAAGCTGGTGTTAGCGACTACGCCCATTAGCGAAAGGTCAGGCCTTATACTCAACACACGACGAAGGAAGTAAATGGTAACAGGCAAGCTTACCTATTCCGGACGTGGCCCAATTTCCCGCCAAGACCCCCCACGTGCCAACCCTCTTGAAATGTGGAATTGGCATAAACTGGAATATCCGGTCTTGTATTGAATGGCGCTCGACCTGTTCTCAATCCTGGCATGAGTGATGCTAACTACGAGAGGCTTGTTCACCCAGACAAAAAAAGATAATCACGGTCGAGCGCAATCCGTCAGCACCAGAAGCGGTTGTGGTTCACCAACACTAATAGCACTGGCTAATGTGAGGGCTAGTACTGTAGTGTAGTGACACAGTAGAATTTCTGGACCAGACTGCCAGTACTAGACTGTCAGCTAATAGATGTCAGCTAATAGGCTGGTTTGGGTTTGTCAGTTAGTTAACCACGCCGGAGGCTTTAACCGGCATATAGCAGCTTCGCTTCTCATCCGGTTAAACTCGCTATAGAACTCCGCATCGGCTTTTATTTGAGAACCTTTAGCTTGGAGAAGTCTTTTAATTTTGTAGAAGTAGTGGAAATTGTTTCCCACTCTTGTGAGATTGGCGTGGCTGGCTGACTGATTCACACCCTATCGAGTGTCAATGTTGTGCCCACACTTAATGAAGAAGTCAAGTTTGGCTTCAATATCATCTTCAGCTTCTCTGACCACGACCTAAATCCAACCCACCGGCGATTTAGTGTCAAATCCGCTCGCCGCCTTTGTCCAAAGATCGTCGTATATTATTGTTGGTCTTTCGGGTTTGATATGATAATAGAGAAGTTTCAGCACACCCACAGAAGCACGCTAGATAGCTATCAAGAGGTGTTCATCGCTAATTTCAATTTCGGGCCAGGTTTGTAGAACGGTATTAATCATCTTCTCATCGAAGCTATCACCCACAAAGTTGCCACGCAAGCCGCGTTTTTTAGTAATCGCGAAATTAATAGCGCAAGACAAGGTTTTTCCTTTTAGCCATGGCCCACGTGTATTAGTAGTAACGAAATCAGCGGCATATTTCTATTCATGTAGGGTTAAGGCTCCAGGCAATAGGCTAGTCGTCACAAGATTCTTGCCCGTCTCTCTAGAAAAGTAATCGCGGAAGTACAAACTCAGACTATAAAGTGCAAGAAATGCGGGAAGATAGTCGGGCGCCTCTTACGATAACCTTTAGCGCAGGTGTAATACTTCAGGGCTCTCAGGGTAGAACAAGGGATTCAACAAGGTGTAAGATGAGACGTTCCTGGTTTGCTCTAAAGCTCTGGCGTGGAATAAAAGGTAGTTATAAGCGTACTTCTATTTAACCGCTATTACTTTAATATAATAATACGCGTTTATCTACTAAGTATAGCAGCCTGGCTAAGAGTTTTAGTACTAGTTGTAACGACTATTACATAGAAGGTCTAATAGGAGTCTTTAACGTGTAACACTAAGTTCCTAAAGGATAAACTAGTTATATAATTTATATTAGTAAAGCTATTAAGGTAGTTAATTTAAGTAGTTAAGTGTTATATTAATAATAGATTATAAATTATAATTAAGTAATTAAAGTTAAAGAGTTATAAGTAAAGCTTATTTAATATAATAATTTATATTAAAAGCTAAAAAGTTAAAGTCTACCTATAAAGCGAATTTAAGGGTCCTTATATATTATAATTATTAGTTAATATAAAGGTAAGTATCTTTAATACTTACTTATAATAACTAAGCGTTCTTTTTATTAGTTTTAATATACTAACTAATATTCTATAGTTTATTCTGCTTAGGGTTAGGGTTAGGGTTAGGGTTAGGTTAGGGTTAGGGTTAGGGTTAGGGTTAGGGTTAGGGTTAGGGTTAG